>CM040095.1:25111778-26311778 GCA_022496805.1 Pohlia nutans | reverse complement strand
AACCACTGGATACAACCGACAACGTAACCCTTAAAGGACAAGAAGTTTTTTTTATTTTTAAACAGTATGTTTACAATTTTCATTTCGTGCTTTTTTTTATAAACTTCATTTTGTAACCGCATTAGGATACTCTCAAAGGCGTTTCAAACAATTGAAAATGTCTCATCAAGTGTATGGAAAAGTTGCAGCTGTACACGGGAACACATGCAAACTAAGAGAGTGTGCACAGATGTCGGCAGCACGTGAAAGCTTTCAGGAGTTCGTGAAAGAGGCAAGCTGCACGCAACCAAATTGACAGATACGGAAGAAGATTGATAACGTTGTTGTGCCATTGGTGTTACTCCCTTTGAATACTACAAAGTTGGATGTTTTCCACTACGTGAACGAGGAAGTAAAGAAGATGGTGGATGGGAATCCGATATCGCTCTCGTCATTTTATAGGATGTGGCGGACTGAATATCCTCATGTACAAATCCTGCCGTTCTCTAGGTTTGCCAAATGCTACCACTGTTGGAAGTATAAGTGTGGAATGGAGGCAACCACCAATGCAGCTGCGAAAGTGGAGATAAAGAAGTTGTACATGGTGCACATTTGTCGTCAAATGGAAGAGAGACGAGACTATTGGACGTTCAAGAGGTCAGCGATCATAACCCTAGACGTATACATGTCTATCATTGTAGACGGTATGGACCAAAACACTACTATGGTTCCTAAAATGAGGCAAACAGTGAAGAACATAGAGTCACGGTTTGTGAAAACTCATTTGTGCGGGGTGCTTGTCCACGGGATTGGATTGTATGCGGATGTGTGGATAGACGCACACCACAAACACGACACCAACCAAATAGTCACTACGGTCATGCACGTCATCAACGATGTGAAGCACAGAAAGGGTAGAGTACCTCCTACTTTGCGAATTCAAGCGGATAACTGCACGCGAGAGAACAAGAATGTGTACATGTTTGCCCTTTGTGCTTCTCTAGTTGGGTTAGGAATCTTTCAAGAAGTGCAGTTGTGCTTTTTGATAGTGGGTCACACACACGAAGACATCGATCAACGTTTCAGCATAATATCAAATACACTGAAGAAAACAGACATTGAGTCGTTGCAAGAGCTGCTACAACTGGTGGAGAAAGGAACGTCATATACGGAGGCCTTCGTGAGTGCACGACATCTGAAAAATGTTTGGGACTAGAAGTCATTCATTACTCCTCATCTCCAAACGGGCGGCGATACATTGACGGGCATCACATTCCCACACCACATGAGGTTCTATATGGAGAATGGCATGCCCCGAGTACAACACAAACACTTCAGTGGAGACGCATGGGGTCCGGTCGATGGGCACATGTGTTTACGTTCGTTGCCGAGTACTTCGCAGACGCCTAAATTAGCAGGAAGTATTCGCAGCAGATGACAGGGAGTAGAGGGCATTGCAGGAGTTTATTGCGTAAAAGGAGAGGTGTGTAAGTAGATTACAGTATGTAGAAAAGAACCTGCGAGCCATCGATGAGGCAAAGTGGCTGATGCAGTATCTTATAGAATTTCCCACAAAAGATAGAAGGCAAGAGAGATCCATACCGTTCTGGCTAAGCGAAGGAAGAGAAAGCGTAATTGAAAACGCACAGCCGGAGGAACTGCTTCAGAGCGGATAGAATTTGAACGCGATAATTAGATCAACAGATTTAATTTTATCAACAATGCCTGATCCGGAAGGCCAAGGTTACTTTGGTCCTCGCAGAGCGAGGCCATCAACGGTGTCTGTGAGAAGAACGCCAAACCAGAACCGAGATGTTGGAATAGGCCAAACATCAACAAGGATGCACACTTCTGGGACGGAGGATCCTTTTCCACCGTTTGATCCAACAAGTGACATCAAAGTGGGACAATTTGTGGCGCTGACTGTAGAACACAGTGAGGTACAAGCTGAAGTACCATTCTACGTGGGCAAGGTACTAGAGTTTGGACAACGCTCACGGGCCTTGAAGATGAAAGTTTTGTGGTATTGGCCCATCATGCGGGTAGGAATGCAAAGGCTACAGGGTTGAAACAGAGAACGATATGCAAACTACATGGAAGCAACTTGGGAGCCGTCTGGTGAAAGACATGGTTGGGTTGATAAAGAAGCAGCTATATTTGCATGGGATGATGTTCCAATAAAAACAAAGACTACATCTGAATCAAACTATAATATTCTCATCCATGGCGTCATGACGAAAACAAGGATCGGCATTCCAATTCATGCTAAACCTCATATGATAGAGTATATAGCGCTACAGCTGGAGGAAATGGACAACATACGCTTGCAGAATGACATAGATGCTTATTAATTGACAAGATTATTTTCTATACAATACTATTCAGTGGAACATAGTATCGAAGTTTTATCTTAGACAAAAGATAATAGAGTATACAATATAGCTTAGACTATGTGAATGCCTTCAGAATGACATGATGATAGTGTAGACAATGCGATGACATTTGTAATCTAAATTGTTACTCTAAAATAACAATTTGCATGGTCATTATGTGAGCTATGCGGCATTCAATGTGCATGCAACAATATATGTAATCCTAGAGTCTTTTGCTCCATTCAAAAACTTTATATTTATTAGTGCTACATATTCTATACAATCAAGTATTGTGTACTTAGAAATTTACTACCCCACAAATTGCAATGTTGAACTACATTGTCAAAACAGAAGACAAGTGCACTTTTAATTTTGCAAGTGCATGAATTGCTAATACAGTGTTTAACACGCAATTTTCTATTTATGCACTTCGCCAAGTGCGCTCATTTTATAAGCATATTTGACTTTAAAAAAAGTTGATTAAATAGTTCTCTAAAAAACATCAATGTTGTTTTTCTTCAATCCCTTACATTGTAAACAAATAATTATTTAAATTATTTTTTATTCTTATCTTTATCTTTTCTTTTTTATCTTGATTTCTTTCTTGTCTTCTTTCTTGTCTCCCTCTTGTCTTTCTTCTTGTCTTCTTTTTGTCTTTCTTCTTGTCTTCGAATTTGTCTTCGTTGTCTTTTTTATCTTCTACTTTTTCTTCAGTTGTGGCTGTTGAACCTTAAACAATGGAAGCAACCTCTACTTTTTTGACTTTTTCAAAAATTTCTATTTTTAGGTGCTGGGGTGCGCGGCCACGCACCCAAAAGCTCTCTCATCTCCAACATTTCTATCTTCATCTCCCTCTTTCTCCCTCCCCTCTCCTCATATATATACACCTATATATATATATATATATATATATATAAATATATAAGGGAGAGGAGAATGAATGGAAGAGAGCTTCTCCTCTCCCCTATATATATGAGGAGAGAGGAGGGAGGAAGAGGGAGATGTAGATAGAAATGATGGAGATGAGAGGGCTTTTGGGTGCGCCGCGCACCCCATCGCCTAAAAATAGATTTTTTGAAAAAAGTAAAAAAAGTCAATTTTTTAATTTTTTAAAATTTTTTTGGCGGCTCTCTCCTTAGGGTTCAGCAGCACCCCACGGCCAACTTTAAAAATTTTAAAAAAAAAAAAAAAAAAAAAAAAAAGAGTCTTTTTTTGGTTTTTTTGGTTTTTTAAAAGTTGGCTTGCTTCCATTTTTTAAAGTTCGGCAACCACAACTGAAGAAAAAGTAGAAGAAAAAGAAGACAACGAAGACAAAAAGGAAGACAAAAAGGAAGACAAGAAGAAAGACAAGAGGGAGACAAGAAGAAAGACAAGAGGGAGACAAGAAAGAAGACAAGAAAGAAATCAAGATAGAAAAGAAAAGATAAAAGAAAAGATAAAGATAAGAATAAAAAATAATTTAAATAATTATTTGTTTACAATGTAAGGGATTGAAGAAAGACAATAATCCTCGGTTTTAAAAAAAAAAGTTACACAAAAAAAATTATGCGCTTGAGGGATCAAGTGCATGATTATGTGGTCAAGTGCGTAAATAGCGAATTCTGTGTTCACGTGAATCTGTACATGATAGTATGTTAACTCCGCTATGCACATTAGAGAAATTTGTAAAGTCTTGATATCTCTAGGTTTTGGTACTATTTCAATGAAGATTCTAGCCCACATGACAAAAAAAAGTAGGAAGTCTTGGGTTCCAAAAATAGATATTAGATGAGGTTTATTTTCGGAAAGCAAACTTGGATGATTGGGTTTGGTCCCATGTCAAGTGCGCCACCAAAGGAGACGCCGGAGCCCATTCAAATTAAATCATAAGATCAGAATACTTCCACCACTGAGGTTTAGACCTTGTACCTTGTGGCCCCAAGAGCCTATTGAACTTCTAATCCTAAGTAACCTCGCACACCTGGCTTCTTCTCTTTTGAGCTTTCACTAGTAGAACACTATGCCAAAAAGAACCGCAATATTATTTCTTTTTTGTTTTCCAACTATAATTTTGATAAATTGCGTAGCGTGCAATATATTGTTGAAAAGGTATTTTCAAGACCTTTTCAATAGTATATTATACGCTCCAAAATTCCTAAAATTGCAGTCGTTAACCCCTAAAAGACCAAGTGTCCTAACTAGGACATTTCAATATTCGGGTAGGTTCTTACGGTGTCAATTTTTATTTTTATCAACTCTAATATGAAGATCTTTGGAAAGATCCTCTTTTTTAATATACAAAATGGTTGTATTGTGGTACGTCCTGTGCATGTTTATAGGAGGATGTACCAAACAATAGTATGCTATAATACATACAATAAGTATAGCAAAGTACGCCCATCCACCCCCAGCGCTTGTGTAAATGACATATTGGCGGACCAAGTGCCTGAGAGCACTACCAGACTATATACTACTACATCATTGCTTCAAGACATGTTGCTTTAAATTTCAATTGAATGCATATATATTAAGGGAAGTTGGCTTGTATAAAATCCATTTACTAACCATATGTCTCAACTTTGCATACACATGTCACTAGTAGAAAGTTGTAGACTTTACTATAGTAACTCCTAAACGCTCGAAAGACCATTTTCTAATTGTTGCCCAAATATAATGGGTTGCGTAGAACAAAAACAATGTTTTTGAAAAAATAAAAAGTATTTTTAAATTAATGAATCAAGACAAATTTTCAATGCAATTTGAATTATGTCAATCCAAGTTAAACTTTACCCAAGAGAATTTTTCAAAGTGGATCACCTCAACATTGTCTTAGTGTTACAAAATTTGCTATTTGGAAAAAGTAATGACATTTGTTCCGTCGTTTCTTTTGTTTTTTTGAAGATTACAATAAATAAACCAACTTTAATCAATCATACTAAATTTTGAACTCTAAAAGTGAAAATTATAATCTATAAAAATTTCCAAACGTTAAAGCTTTAAATTCATTAAAAAAATATCTAAAGTTATTCTTGGATGTTTGACTATGCGGATAATTTGTAGAGATGATGCCCTACATTTGGTCTATTGAACCAAACCTCATCAAACATATGGAAGGCAATATTATAACAGTGCATCAATGTCTTGTCCAGTACCCCTCGCGCTTTTAAGGGTTAAGGGGAAATTAAGAATGGGTAGGATGAACATAGTTACACTCAATTTACTTTTTGTTGGTATTTTCTACTGTGGTCAATTGTGGTTGATGACAGGTTGGGTGGCCCGAATTAGACAAAACTAGGCAAAAGCAAGGGAGTAAAGAAGTCATCCCATGGCATTTATATCACAGGCCTCCCAAACAATGTACAGGGAGATTTGGCAATTAGTGTAAAATCAATTGAATGAAATTGCCAAATTTCTGGTTGAAACTCATAGTGTTAAACTAAAATTCGGATAAATTTTATGATACTTGAGTGCTACCTAGGTGATTCACATGTAATAACCAGATAGGTTCTTGTCTAAAATATTCCACTCGTTCCACTGTTTAGTGCTCCAAAAGCACAATCATCATATGGACATGTGGAACATCTTCAAATCATATTACTAATCAATTGTGCTTGGTGCGATTTTCCTCAAAACGTTGTCATCACAGAATCTGGCCAATTCCAAGAGTCTTGATTAGTACAAGAAAGTCACCTTGCACACGCATTCGCAATTGTACAATAAAATGACTTGGAAGATCTTTATTGGGAATCTTTCAGAAGGTCACTCGCTTCTTGGTCAGTAGCAAGTCAGACTTTTGTGAATAAGTTAGAGCATGGCCACCCATGGCCTTAGAGGGTCTCTGACCTCAAGAGGTGGATTAAAAGTTTCAAGGGGCCTTTCAAAATGCTTCTTGACTCTGGATTCTAGCGTGTTAGAAATTGGGCCTTGAAATCACTATTGAGTTGACTATTCGATGATTATTCCTCTCATTCTACTTGTGATTGGTCCATTGACTATTTGATGCGCACTTTTGATACGTGAAGGGCGTGCAAGGGTGGGGGAGTGTAAGTGCAAGGGCCCTTCACATGTAGATGAATAATTTGAGAGGGTTAGTCCTAGCGTGCATGGGTGGGAATGCTCTTACACAACAGAACATTCAGTAGCACTCTGCCTTTTCAGTGCTTTTCCAGTGCTTTTTCAGTGTATTTTCAGTGCTTTTTCCGTGCTTTTTCCGTGGAGAAAGCACCGCAAAAAGCACTGAAAGAGCATTGCAAAACGTTGTCAGCAGTGCTTTTTTGGAGGCGTTTTGAATGTGATGTTTGATTTAAATTGTAATTAGAGAAGAAAGTGATATGTCGATGTTTCCAACATGTATATAAAACACATAGTACAAGATGAAAGCAATATTGTGAACAATTGGCTACTAAAAGCACTAGAATAGCTCTATCAACAGTGGTTTTAGGCCCTCTTTACACTAGAGGCGAGGGGCCGTGAAAAAAGAAATTTCAGCCAATGGGATGCGTAGAAATCGAGAAGATCAAGGAAGGTCAGTTTACACCCGAAATTTTCAGCCCAAGGGACAAAACGAGGAGAAAATAACATGAACAGCACTTTTGTCCTTTGTGGCAGCAAAAAGGTGCAAACACCAATGTAACCTTGGCCTGGAGCTGTTGGGCTTGCTCTAAACCACCGTAAATAGAGGGAAAAAAGAAGTGGCGTGCAGTGTTCAAGGAGAATTTTTATAATGGTTGCTCATTTTCTATTGGTTAGAGTATCATTACTTATAATGTTGCTCTCTTTAAAAATGAGAAGCATGTGGGGCTGTGTGGTTGCCTTCCTTCTAGTTTTCCGTAACCTCGATCTGTGAGCTGCCGATTGTTCTTGGATGCTTACGCAGAATTTCTTGCACATTTTCCTCAAGAGCAAAGTAGACCCAGTGAACGCTACTGAATGTTATGAAGTTAAACCCCCTGGCACGCCATAACCCAACTCTGTCAAATGCAAGAGTCTTCAGTTGACAATGACTCCGAGAAAGAGCACATGACGTCACACCATAGACGGAACGACGTGAGGATGGCTACATATATCAGTTAGAATTCTACGGCAGTGCACAAGTGATCATTCCGTCTCGGTCACGTCATTTCCAGAGCAACATCATTCTTCTCGATCGTGGTCGCAAGCTCAACTTGCGACCACGTCACTTGTCGTTGTGTACCCTACGCTAGCTATTGTCTGATTCGACGTAAAACATGAGAATGATGCAGGCTCTGAAATTTTGAAAGTTGAATTCATGCTGAGGAAATTCCCTTGAAGACATGGACTACTAAATATCACCTCAAGTTTCAATGGTTATTACCAACACAATCGAAACTAGGCAACTAAAGTTCCAGTGCTCAAATTGATTGAGTTCGACGTCCTTTGCTTGCTGAATCTGACCGGTCGTAGCGTAGTTACGGTATGTGATCAAGTTCCAGGTTGAAGTCCATTTCTGTTACAATTCTGCTATGACAGTCCACTGTTGCGATGATATTTAATTATAAGTAGCGATTGCAGTGAGCAGGAAGGCCAAATCGATCGGACCGTGAAATGGAGAGCGTGCAAGCGAAGAGAATGGAAGCTTTCCATGTTCTGGAGGAGCTCAGGTACAGTTTCTCCATTCCGTATGCATTCGAAGCTGCGGTAGAGATGCGGATTCCTGACATCCTCGCTGCAGATGGTCCCGGCGCGGCTCTGACTGCACAACAGATCGCGGACAAGCTTCCTCATAAGGGTCACAACGCAGCTCGCAAGTTGGGCCGCATCCTTCGCCTTCTCGCCCACAAAGGCGTCTTTGCCGAAGAAGCCCCCGCGACCACAGATCCGCACTCCGTATCAAATGAGCCCAGGTAGTATATAATTATATGTCAACTGCTGTAACCTTTTCCCATCTCTAGAGCCAAGTATTAATTTGATTTCTCTGATACGCTTCTTGTGATATACCGAGGTCATACTTGGAAATTCTTGAATGATACTTCAGTGTTAAAATTTCGCTCTAGAGACAAGATTTAATGTTCGTACGTTTTCTGGTTATCGTAACAGTCCTCTGCTCCGTGGACCCAAGAGCCCGAATCCATCCTTCTCATTCTTGCAAATTGAGCTACTAACAGTTTGTATGATCTTCCATTAATTGCATCACATGGCCCGTCTAATCACTGATTGTGACCATATGTGGTCCATATGCGCCTGACCACTGATATGTCTTACATTACCATAAATTTTATGGGCCTGACCACGTGAATGATACTTTAAAATTTAAAGTTAAATTTCGATAGACAAGAATTAATGTTCGTACGTTTTCTGGTTACCACAACAGTCCTCTGCTCTACCCAAGAGTCGGAATCCATCATTCTCATTCTTGCAAATTGTGCTATGTCAGTTTGTTATGATCTTCCATTAATTACATAATTATGGGCGTGAAGGATTACCTAATAAAATTGAATGCTAGAATCAAAGATCCAGTTATGTCAGTCTTATGCAATGCTAATTCCGATTCTCCATCAATGTAAATAGTGTTAAGAATGTTATAGTTTTGGTTTGGAGCATTCTTTAAATTCCACTCTTCTTGTAAGCCTAACCACGTATGTTTTGCCTTACCTGGTCGCTGGGCCAGGTATGGACTGACAGAGGTCTCCAAGTTGTTGGTGACGGGTTCCGAGTACGACTTGATACCCTTGGTTTTGTTGGGGTCAAGGACGGGCGGTTACGGAGCCTTGAAGCACCTCTCCGAGATGGTGCAGGACGATGCGGACGCTTTTGAGCTCGCGTTTGGGACGGACGCATGGAGCTACTTCAGAACGAATCCATCTTTCAATGCGTTTTTCAACGAAGCCATGCGGAGTGCGTCCAAACTGCCGAACAACATCCTCGCACACCACTACGAGGGTTTCAAAGACGCAAAATGCTTGGTGGACGTCGGAGGAGGCGTGGGCGGCGCTTTGGCTGTCATTGTGGCCGCCCATCCGCACATTCGCGGCACCAACTTCGATTTGCCGCATGTTGTCTCCTCTGCACCCACCATTCCTGGTCAGTCCTTCGCTCAGATGTCATCAAAATCTTGAATCATGGATCATATGTAACGTTACTCTTTAAGCCGCATTGCAACCAATATGTAGGACCGTGCTTCCATTAGGAGATGGAGTGCAGTGGAGAACAAGAACCAAACTCTCCTGACATCGAGCTAGTTGTCTTATCAGTATGTATGAAGATTTCTTATGCAATCATTCAGCTCTAGGTTGTAGATCACTTGAAGTGACAGTAGACAACCGATTTCCATTCAAATCAGTGGCAAAGACAAAATCAGCGAAGTCACGTATCGTATTGACAACATCACTTGGCAAAAAAAGTGTCGATTAGAGGATATGAGTTGCCGATCGTTGTTAATAAGATCGAGTATGTCTGTAGGACACGGCATGAGGTCCCTGTTGTTATGGTTTTTGTACGTGCCTTCTGACTACCTTGGTAGTTAGGATATATGCGAAGCTCAAGCTAGTTTCACGAATGAATTCTTGGTAATTGAGTTGAGATTGGTTGGATTCTCCTTCATGTTGCAAGCCTAAGTAAGTTCTTGTGCATCATGAGTTTTATTTCGAGGTTGAGATTTGAGGTTCATTTTCCAGGCCAGTCTCAGAAAGTGAGCCTGCGGAAGAGACTTTAGTATCACCAGTCACGTAGTTGTACTCACACATCGAGTGCTAGTTGACTCTAACCTTAATACAGCTATTGAACGCAGTTTGTAGGCTGTGGCTTGACTGATTCATGTGAAGAAGACTAATTAACAGAAATGGGTGTGTAGGTGTGCAGCACGTCTCCGGGAGTTTCCTTGAATTTGTTCCTTCAGGAGATACGATTCTCATTCAAGTATGCAGCAACTCTGAACTCATTTCAGTTCGTTTGACTTACTACTAGAATTTATCTTGTTCCGTAAGTAGCTTCTTTCCTGTGCGAAGAATGTACATATCAACCATAGCTTAAACGAGACTCTTCTCATTGAATTAGGGTTTCTGTTTCATTCCAACATATACATACTTTGTGTTGAAGGAGATGAACATGTGTTGATTGACAAACAATCAAGATGCAAATATGTAGACTTAACGAAATGGGTACTAGATCATAATTGACTGAAACTCGTCGTATCGCAACTCTGATATTTGAGGCTGGTATACAAGATCTCAACCAAGGAAATAGAAATACCAGCTAGGCTGGACTGGTAGGAAAGCTCTGAGACCTCCTCATTCAGAGTATTACTGAATTGACGCGTGAATAATTGGGCTTGTATGTACAGCATGTGCTACACAACTGGGGCGACGAGGAGTGCATCAAAATTCTGAAGAACTGTCACCGAGCACTTCCTGAGAATGGGAAGTTACTCATTCAGGAGAATTATGTGATCGATCCGGCGAGAGGCTCCGATGCCAAGGCAGGCGCAGCATTGGGTTCCGATATCCTCATGATGGCGACCTTTAAAGATGGAGCGGGAGAGAGAACTAGTGAGGAGTACAAGCATCTCCTGGCAGCTGCTGGATTTTCTCGTGTTGTATTTTGCAGTGTGCTAGGCTTGGATCTCATTGAATCTTTCAAAATATGACAGGATTCCCCATTTCCATGACTTCAGCTGAAGAGAGCGGGGCTCGTAACAGGATTTGTGGGAAAACTTTGTGTATATTGGAGACAATCTAAAGCAAGCCACTGTCATTATTCTCCACGCCTCACAATGACTCCCACACCTTCTACCAAACCTCTAAGCCCATGGTCCACAAGGGGACAATCTATGACATGACACTATTCAACCCAAGTATAGCTCAAAAGAGAGGTTAGAAGTAGAGCAAAAAGGGAGGTTAGATGGGCTTCTTTTCGATTAACTCTATTATTCATAAAAGTATACAAAAGCCTTGTCCAGCCTTTTGGACAGACCGGCGTGAATAGAGTGTCTGTTTGTAATATCAGTGATCCAATGCCCACCGAACATAGGGCCATTGGAACAAAACTACTCTCCCCTGTCGAGGATGGACACTTTAGTAACCGGGAATAAAATAGTAACCATAAAACTATTGAGTCAATGGTCTTTCTTCTGAGTATAAGGTGTTTTTGGACGTAGTAAGGTTGCCAAGTCATGAGTTTAGTGGTTGGTTGCTAAGGGGCATGGTATCACATTTGTGTGGTCCGGGCATGTGTTCATATAATGGACGATGAACAGATTGCAACCTTTCTCAATTCTACCTACATCATGTATAGTTTTTCATCCATCCAATTTTTTTTGGTTCTTGTGCTAATTGAATATCATTTGTGCGGTATGGATTTTCAAAATAAGATATTGTGAATTTTTTAAAAACAACACAATTGGTTTATGTCAAGTTTCATTCTTGGTTCAAAAAGTGAGACCTTAAACATGATTTTTCAAAATAAATAGAATCAAATAATGGAAACCATACCATCTCGTAGTGCATGTTGTTCCAATTTAATTACAATATTTTATTTAATTTTTGTGTTAATTTTGGATTTTTAATTGAATTTCAAAAAAGAACCTTGCAAAATTTGTTAAAAAAAATGGATAAAAAATATGATGAATCCAACCGTACAGATGTGATCTTCACATCGACATTTACAAATACGCTTTGTACATCAACTCCATTTTTTTTTTTTTATCAAATATTTTATAACAAATCTTTGAAAAGAATGTTGAATCGGTACATAACATTCAGTAGCCTTTGTCACTGTTGCAACAGAATGATGTGGAATATCCCACATTATTTCATCCTCTCAATGAAATGATGTGGGATATTCCACATCAAATCAGTATCTATAGGGGCACGTGGGATTAAGCAAGAGCAATCAACCATGGTGAACAATCATGGAAAGCACTCATTCAATCACAATTCAACAATGTTTTGTAATTATTTATTTTGATTCCAACACAATTCACAACAGTGTTTTGGAATTGTTTATCCCCTAAAGGACCGCAGGTTTTCCTGTTTTTGAGTATCATTTTCATCTCTTTATATTCATTTTTTTGTTGATATTTTTTTCCTCTTGGTAGAAAATACCAAATCAAAAATTTAATTAAATTTTAAAGAATTTTTTGACCAATTTAACAACTTTCCCCATGTCTTCAAAGACGGTCAAAAAATATCTAAAAAGACTGCCATTTTATCTTTTCACTTCAAACGCTATAATCTTACAATTTGTCTGGTCAAATTCTATGAAAATCTTACCATGCACTCTTTTGGAAATCTATAACAAGATTGTACGGTTAAAGTTGACAAATAATAGTTTTTGAGGTTTATTTTGAGCCCTGCTCGCACTGCCCATTCTCCCCAAAAAAAACCCCTTTTGCTCCATAACTTCCACTTTAAAAGTCAAAATCAAAAAAAAATTGATCCCCATTTTTGTATTGATATACCGAATTCACATAATTTATTTCAAAAAATAAAAATAAAAATTGACACCGTAAGAACCTACCCGGACATTGAAATGTCCTAGTTAGAACAGTTGGTCCTTTAGGGGTTATTGGATTCAATAGTTCATTCAATCACAAATCACTGGTCACTCCATATATTAACCCCTAAATTTTTGAGCGACCATATTCTGGTCGTTCCACTTTTTGGGCAGCCTCCAAGGACCTCATATTTTTAAAATTTTCAATGAAAATTTCAGTGTAGCTTCCAAAAACTACACTCTACATGTCGCACTTCGTTTCATGTCATTCCAATAAGTATTGCAGAAGTTATAAGCATTTGAAGTTTTTGAAGCGAGATCGGGCAGCAAGAATTTTTTTATTTTTTACTCTTTTTCAAAATTTCTTTTTTGATTCATGATTGGTTGATCTTTATCTACAAATGAAGCTTTAAATCTACCCATTTTGAGCAATGGGATAAAAGTTATGAGGAGATCTATTTTTTGGGCAGTTTGGACAAAAAAAACTTTGAAGCTCATTTCTAAACTCAATTTTCAATATTTTTTAATGAAATAAAAGGCACTGGGTGAAGATTTCCAAGTACAACATTCTCACCGTTAAGATTGACATTTTACAATTCCATGTCAAACTTATTAACGATTTTCTTTTTCCTTTCACTTTGTACCCACTTCTAGTAATTGTTTTATGAAAAAATTAATATGAGCTTTTTTCTTACAAGATTTTATATTTGAAGACTTAACTCAATTGTTAACATGGCCTTGCCATTCAATGAATTTCTAACCCATTCAAAAAGAAGATATTAATTTCTAAAGTTCAAATTTGTCACCGGATTGAACCCCAAAAATCTTCTTTTGCAACTTTGATCCTTATAATCTAAGAATCTAATGGTCATTTTGCTCTCAAATTTTGTGCTCACATGAAAATTCAAGTTGGGTACTAGATCTTACGGTTAAATGATGAAAAATTTAAAAAACATATGATTTCTTCTGCAACTTCCAAATGCTGCGTTTTTCATGGTTTTTTGTGAAAATACGGTCCTGGTCCTTTAGGGGTTAAGGTGGATGAAACTAAAAGGCACCCTCTTGGAAGGCTACTGAATGTTATGTACGTTAAAGGGTTAATAGTGACAACTCTCTATAAGTGTGAAGCCACAACTATTGAATAAGTATGAACTAGTGTACTATTGATACTATGTATCCAAAATTATATATCCAATAGGATTCCACCGCATTAACATATGTTTTTTTTTGGCTATTGTATAAATAAATTATGAACTTTTAAAGTTTTTCTTATAGGTTTTCCAAATTTGTTGACTTTAGGACTCTTCACTTGCAGTTCATGTTTTGAGCTATGTCATATCTATTTTAACCCTTTAGCGCGCCGGCGTCCAGAATCTGGACGCCGGATGAATTTGAGCAGCTCGATTTCTGTAGGTACCGGATGTTTTTCATCCTTCTTTTTTTTTTCATTCTTGTGCTAGTTGAATACCATTTGTACGGTATGGATCTTCCAAATAAGATAATGTGAATTTTTGAAAAATTACAAAAGTGATTAATGTCAAGTTTCAATCTTAGTTCAAAAAGAAAGACCTTAAATATGATTTTCCATAGTAAGTAGAATCAAATAATGGAAACCATACCATCTCGTAGTGCATGTCATCCTAATTTCATTACAATATTTTAAAAAAAAAATTGTGTTAATTTTGGATTTTTAATTGAATTTCAAGCGAAAACCTTGCAAAATTACTTTAAAAATATTAATAATAAATATGATGAATCCAACCGTACGAATGTTATCTACACATTGACATTTGCAACTTTGTTTTGTACATCAGCTCCATTTTCGTTTTTCATCAACCATTTTATAACAAATCTTTGAAAACAGTGTTGAATCGGGATGTTAAAGGGTTAACTTATCCACAGGATTGAAGAAGTAACCTTACTTATTGCATCTATCAAAACATGACAGATTCTCTTAGCGGGTCTCTTCTAAGTGTACAGGCATGTAATAGATATCAAAACATGAGTACCCCAGGTTGGGCAAAAAAGGCTTAATAATTATTTTAACGTGTCCATAATTTTAGGCAGAACCACAAGAAATTTTTGAATAATGTAGGCATTCCTTATGAGTGATTTTGAAAAATTTAGGTATTGTTAAAAAAAATCATTGCAAATTGTTCTTTTAGTGCAATTTATAAGGATTCAAGGCAAATATTGAATTTAACTTAACACCTTATTTTGTCACTCATGATGAAATTTATGAGATTTTAAGCATTGTAGTTCCCAAATTTTTGAAATTTAAGCACAAAACTCATGTGATTTCACATTTTGATAGAATATGAGGAAAATTAATTAATTTTTGCCTAATCTAAGGGTGCACTACACTAGTGTGGTCTGTGTTGTTGGCCTAGTTGTTCCTTGTGTTCCACATGTCCTCTGTACTCCCTTGTTCTTCGTGCTTTTGCTTTTGTTTTTTATCTAGAATAATTTACCAATAATTTAATGCAATTTATAGACATGACAAAATTCTATTTAAAAACCATAACTTTTACATAATAAGTCCAAAACCTACAAAAACAACTTTGGTATACTTGTACTTGTCGGCAACTTTCCGACGATGCCAAGATTGACATCAAAAACTGTCATATTTCATTTTTCATAATTTGATTCAAATTATCTTGAAAATTTTGAATTAAAACTCCAAAAATTTCACACCTTGAGTCCAAATGCAATGAAACGAACTCCGTGCACCCATTCTTGTCGAGAGCTTTTTGATAGTACCGTAACACAGTAAGCAGGCTCACGATCAAAGATATCAATGCAAAAAAACTAAACAAAAAAAAAACTAAAAAAACTAAAAAACAAACAAACAAACAAACAACCTAATTTAATGTGTAAATGGTCATATTAGTCTATTTTATCTATCAACTAACAATATTCTTGTATTAATATTAATCTTTGTTGGTTGTCCTAAGAACAAACTACTCGACAATTTCTACTCTTTCAAAGTCTACTTCCTATTGCGAGTCCTATTGAGCACCCTTTTCACACTACCCACGTTGCTACCCATTTAAAAATGATTCAAATATACAACTAGCAAAGTTAAGAAAACATTAACTTTACAAGCAATGTACTATCCTAATGTGCTATCTTAACCCCTAATCGTCCCGACGTCCATATTTTGAACGTTTTTGGGGGTACATTCCCGGGTAGGGCACTCACAAAATTTTATTAAACCATGTAAGAAATAATGTAGGGTCTTTTTTATTCATTTGTGAGAAAATGTATACAATTCTTTGATATAATGAAGGACCTCGTCAATTACAAAGTTGTATGTATAAAAAAAGGGTACCATATAATGCATCAATTTATCTAATTATTTTAATCTATAATAGCGTTGGAAATAGTAGGTAGAGAAAAAAATATTGAGGCAGAGGTATACAGTGCATTTTATGGTGGTCAATGCATGAAAAATCTATCCATTTTAAGTCTGTACATTGTTTGATGTTTTTAGTCGAGACATGGTTTATTGAATTTTCACTACAAACTTTCAAGCGTCCTATGGTTTGTCATTCATGGGGTCAAATATAAAAATTATAAAGAACATAGGGTACTAAAAACTAGTTCACTTGCAACTTTATAAATACAAATAGGGTCATCTAAAATGACAAAATTTAGATTTATTTGTACTGATAGGGTGTAAAGAATTCCAATTTATTAAATAAATAGCCCCATGATAAATACCCTTCTGTCGCAGATGGGTTATTAAATACATGTATGAGTGCCCTACCCGAGGGTACATTCACCTTCAAAGAACTATAACTTTTGCAAAACGTGTCCAAAAATAATGAATTTTTGCAAAAACTCCCCGCGTGAAGTATGGAATGTGTGGTAAAAATTTCAAATCAATGCAAGATGAATTGAATTTTTGGTGATCATTTGAAAGTAGATATCTTTTTTTGGATAGTTTTGTAAATTTTGATGGCAGAAATTTTGGGGACTTATATCTCCTTTATCCCAAGTTAGTTTTCAATAAAACCTTGACATTGCAAAGCCATTTTAGAGCACTTTAAATTTTTTCATGAGGCTTTTTTGGTACCGATGTGTTTATATGATGATTTTGAACTACTTTATAGTTGAAAGGTTTTTCATTTAAGTAATTTTGAAAACAAATTTCACCTCTTACTATGTTGTTAGGAAAATTTCAGCATCCTTTTTTAGCATTAAAAGATTGTACGGGTGAGATTTCTATACCTCACTTACATTTAGACCTATAACACATCAAAAGCAATGATGATTTTAAGCCCAAAAAGGCTAGGGACCCTTAGGGGATAATAGAACACTAGTATGGCATGTGTTGTTGGCCTAAATGATTCAAATGTCTCCCATGTTCCCCATGCTCTTAGTGTTCTCCGTGTTTCTTGTAAACTGAGGATTTTACGAATGGAATTTTTGTGTTAAAAAGGGTTATTTATCAACTTATTGGAAGACAGTGAAATGGGATGATATGTTCACAAAGGGAAGGATGATCAGTTGAGAAACGACAAATGAATGAAAGGAAATGGAAGAAGGAGATGAGAACGGAATCAAGCCAGTTTTGAACGGACATTATTGTTGCAGTGTTGAACGGTAAAGCCAAGACGGAAGATGGAAAACGGAGTCAAGGCAATTAGAGTAGTTATTTTTAGGGGAGATTTTGAAAGGTTGTGACTTTTTGGTCGTTGTAGTATAAATAGGTTGAAGATGTTGTTCATTGTTGCGAACACCATCCAGAGAGTTGGGTAGCCAGGGAAGCAAGAAGCTATCTCTTTATTTTCTTTATTTTTAGCTTTGAGTTTTGAGTTTTGTTAGAAACATTGATCAAGTTTGTATATGAAAGTGATAATTGAAATAATACAAGTATAATTGAAAGCAATTTGTGTGTGTAAAGTTGTGTAAGTGTGTGAATATTAATTGGAATTGAAGTGAACTTGAATTGAGTGTATTTGAATAAGTAAATTGTGGAAGGAATTGATTTGGAAGATATCACCAGTAATTGAGTGTAAATTGGAAAGATTATTGAATAATACAATGAGAGATACTTGAATTGTGTTGAAAGGAGTAATTTAACTCAGTTTGAGAGAGAATTGAAGTGTGTATTTAGCATTCATTAGTTAAAGTGGCAAGCAACTGATTGTGACCCTATTGTACACTTGTTCGTTAGCATTTCCCTTGTGGTTCGATCCTGAACTATACTAATTGATGTAACAATCAATAACAACGACTATCTACATTTCTTCACATTCCCCGTGATTTTGCTTTTGCTTTTTAGAATAATTCAATTTATCGTGACAAAATTTAGTTAAAAATCCGTAACTTTCACATTGTATTTTCAAGTGCCACAAAAACCATTGTAGTGCACCCTTCGTTGCTAAGATCTTTTCAACAGTATTAAAAATGACATCAAAACCCCCATCTTCCGTTTTTCATAATTTAGTTCAATTTGAATGAGGAAATTTAATTAAAATGCATAACTTTCACACCGTAGGTCCAAACGCAACGAAATATAGTCCATGCATCTCTCAGTCATCGTTAAGAGCTTTCCGACGGTACCAAGAGCTTGATTGGGGGATAGACAGTCCAGGAGATCTCAACGTATTAAACAAATCAAAACAAAAAAAAACAAACAACCTATCTAAACCTATAGGTATATTATCTTATACTCTTAGTAGTATATATTGTCTACACATTTACATTACTCCAACAATAATGCACGTAGGGGCCTACCTTAACCCTTAAGTGCACCACGGACCAAACCGGTCTGCTCTGTTTATACATGACCATCCTGTAAAATGTGGGCATTGTTTTGGTCAAGAAAAATTACATCACATAGGAGGAGGTGTTTAGTACTTTCAAATGATACGTGTCACAAAAAATAACGTTGCACAATGGGGATTTTGTGCTTGAGAATGTCCGGATATACACGTATTATCCACGCTATACAAGAATTTTTGGGCAAAGATTCCCGGCTCCACAAATCTTAGGAAAATTTGGGAGTATGTGCCCGGGGAGTGCACTCTTCAAGTACTGTAATTATACACGTGCGTGCACAACAAGGGTATTATTTAGAACAAGCATGTACAAAATGTATGTATCGGAGACATATTTCAATCAAGCGGAAAGTAGATATACATGGGGCTCGGAATTTAAATCCCTACATTTATCCCATGTGTACATAAGGAAATGTATTTTGAGGCTGTGAGCTTTGTACATATATTGCTTAAATTTAGCGAAAAGAAAAATGTATATAGGGGGGTTTTAATTAGGGGGATGCATGCACGTGATTCTTGGCTTTATTGAATAGTGCACTCTTTGAGAGTATGTGAGGCCACTAGATCAATTGCCTCAAAAAATCACAGCATTTATGAACACTTTCTCCTCTGGTACTGCCAAGCTGTACATGAACATTGAATTGTATAGGAAAAAACTTGGTGCACTTAAGGGTTAAAAAATAACTCCCTCTTTCAAGGGTTCAAACTTCTCGAGGGGGTAGTCCAAAACTAATTTGGGGCCTTAGTCCCTCCCCAAATTTGAAAAAAAGATTGCCAAAAAAAGACCCTATGGTGCCAAAAATGGAAATTTCAAAAAATGAGACCCATGGGTGAATAGTACTTGCATTAACCTTCAAGGGGATTTAGAGTCGCGGCAATGGGAAAGACCACAAAAGCGCTTCGTTTTCAGAGTTGAACAATATAAACAAGCTGTAAAAGCAAATCTAGGATAAATACTAGGACAAAGACTAAGTCACTAACCGCTTGTATTTCCAAGCACATGAGCTTAACCCCTAAAGGACCAAGTGTCCTAACTAGGACATTTCAATGTTCGCGTAAGTTCCCATGATGCCAATTTTTGTTTTTATTTTTTGAAATAAATCATGTGAATTCAGTATATCAATAAAAAAATGGGGATCTAATTTTTTTTTTTGATTCCAACTTTTTAAATGGAAGTTATAGAGCAAAAGGGTTTTTTTTGGGGAGAATGGGCAGTACGGGCAGGGCTCAAAATAAACCTCAAAAGTTATTATTTGTCAACTTTAACCGTAGGATCTTATTATAGATTACCAAGAGAGTGCATGGTAAAATTTTCATAGAATTTGACCGTACAGATTGCAAGATTCAAGCGTTTGAATTGAAAAAATGAAATTGCACCCTTTTTTAATATTTTTTGACCGTCTTTGAAGACATGGGAAAAATTGTTAAATTGGTTAAAAGAATTCTTAAATTTTATTTAAATGTTTGATTTGGTATTTTCTATCATGAGGAAAAACAATATTCACAAGAAAGTGAATAGAAAGAGGTGAAAATGATGCTCAAAAACAGGAAAAACCACGGTCCTTTTGGCGCGGTCCTTTTGGGGTTAAATGGGCGGTTTAGAGTTCCATTCCAAAGTCAGGTTGCAAATCTCATCCCAAACCCTAATTCACATGATGCAGGGGAGCTTGCCACACCATTTCACACTCTGCTTGAGTCATGGAACCCTAATACCGAGACTGAGAATGGCCCGCGTGATCTCCGATTTCGCATCCTCGGGGGCGAGAGATTGCCCGTGGAAGCTTTGAATGGGAGGATTCATCATATGATTGAAGTAGAAAATGGCATCATGGGATAACTCGCATAAATTCCAGCTTGCGCAAGTGGAGTTTTAGTGATCAGTCGAATTAGGGTTTCGGCGCCATGGCGTTCTTCCGGCTAACTAAGGCTTTGAGAGATTTCGCCTTTAGAATGCAGCAACGCTAGTTGGATGAGGAGCGTTTGCTATGGCTACCACGGTCGAGGTGCGTCAAAAAACCATTGCTGTTGTTGATCATAAAATCAATCAGGTCTTGTAGGAGTTGGCTTGATTGCTTTTATTTAGCAAAATGAACTGCTATCGAATGGATGCCCTAAAATTCTGAGAGGTTGGGACAGAATGTGCACAGGCAAATTCTTTTGGTGTGAATTTTTTGGTGTGAAAATGGTCATTGATCGTTGCGTCCGCAGGTGAATGTTGAGGAACGAGATTCTCACTGGGAGACGACGTGTTGGGGCTGTAAGTTGCAATTAACGCTGCCGCAGTTTGCACCCGTTTTCAAGTGTGGATACTGCGGTGCGGTGACGGTACACAAAACTTCTGCTGGTTTCAAATCTCCATCGCGTTGGACTCGTCGTTGCGGCTCTGTGTTGGATCATTGCTTGGTCACTTTGGCCTTTCTCCTGGTTCTGCTCATTGTCTGTAAGTTTCATTGTTTCCAGGATTTTCCTTATCTGTTACTTCTTTGGGGGGGGGGAGTGTGATGCGTGATGCATTAGTTAATTAACCCCTAAAGGACCAAGGATTCATGGTTTTAAAATGACAAGTTTAAATGATCATATTGTGAAAATTATAATTTGAATGGGACCAAATTTTATATCACTGGAATTAATGAAGAATATCACATATGTTGATTTATTTTTATTTTTAAATTAACAAAAAACAATCTAAAACTTACGGATAAAAACAGGAGCCACTTGGTGGCCTTATGGTCCTTTAGGGGTTAATGTGGTACTTGGTCCACTTTATTATAAAACAAAAAGTACAGGTTAGCATGCATCCCTTCTATCTACCACTTTGTCTTGAAGCCTCAAGCAAGTGAAATAAAGAAATGAACTTCTTCCATGCTTCTTGTACCCTCCATGTGTTGCCAGAAATTTCAATGCTTCAAAGGTGTAAAGAGGAAAAAGTCTCCACTTCACGTCTTGTATCCACATGATATGTGTTTAAAGAGATGCATTTAGTAGAAAACTTTTAATGAAGTAGAGTTGAACAGATATAAAGACAATGAGGGCCAATCTCAGTTTTTTAAATTTTTTTGTGAAACCCTTGTTCCTTTCAACGAATTAATGGGAAATGAAGTGAGTGACCAAGTAACAGCTGGTTTGTTGCAGATGGAGGTGTGTGGACGATGTTTCCAATTCTGTTTCCCAATCTTTCTTTCGGCTTGTTCTTTCATTCAGCCATCACCGCCCTCCTTGCATTCAACACACTTTTCAACCTCGTGTTCGCCGCCTTCATGCCCGCCGGGCCTCCGCCTCCAGTCGAATGGGGCCAGTTTGAAGTGGTCGATCGAGGTGGACTAGAGAATTACAAATTCTGTGCTCGTTGTCAGAAACCCAAGCCTCCTGCTGCTCATCACTGTAGCACTTGCCGAGCTTGCGTTATGGAAATGGATCATCACTGTCCCTTTGTACGTGAGCATTCATTCTCTTTACACCTCTCCCTTCATTCTCAAGCAATGTCTTTTCGCGATTGTAAGCACATTTTCTTCATTTTTTTGCAAGGGTCTCAATGATTTTGGAAAGAAAATACTCCCTCCGTCCCATAATAGATGATTCTTTTGGAAATTAAAAAAAAAAAACAACTTAGAATGATTTCATCAAATCTCTAAATAGAATAAGTTTCTATCTCGGAGGAGTTGTCTATTGAAGCAATATCATATTGCATGTGGTATGTGTGGCATGTGGCAGCATGGTGATGTTTATTTGTAGTGTATTCTCTAATGCAACGAACATATGCTAGTATTGATTTTAGCTAGCTCATATGAGGCTCATATGTTGTTTATGATCCACACATGAGCAAAGACAAGCTTCATAGGCAAAAAAACACTTCATGTGCCCTTGTCTTGTGATTTTGCTTCGTTAGAATTTGTAAAACAACTGCAATGATTTGCATAAAGTAATTTGGGACAATTTTATTGTTTTTGAAATGCATCATCTATTATGGGACAAAGGGAGTATTTGTCTTTATTGTAACAATGGCCCTTTGTTCAATGGGCACTTGGTCATTGTCATTATGAACAAACACTTTATTCTCGAAAGAGATCCGGAGTTTCTATCTATCTCCAATGTCTTGTGTTTTCAGTACATAACATTCTAGAGAGCCCTCGTTGAGCACCCTTTGAATTGCCAGGAAAAGCAATCCCCGACACCTTGTTTTACAAAGTTGAGAGCTTCTCAACTCCATGAGCCGGTGCCTTCAAACTTTGGCATGACTTTGCTCTAAATAAGTCTTTAATTGGCATGACTGTTTGCAAAGGTGCCATGCCGTCATAAAGAAATTTTATATATTCTCTCTGTTGATTCTTTTGCATACAAGATCGCACTGTGATGAGTGTTTCTCCATTTGGTGTGGACACAATCACTAGAATAATACTTAAGGTAACTATATCTAAAAGCGTCCATTTCCTTAAAGCATCCATAGCTCACTTTTTCATAATAAGTAGATTCTGATACCCTATTGTTGATGAGAATGTGCACAATCTGAACATCAGAGTTTAGGGTCGCTTTAAGGTCAGCCTATAGTCAGCACTTTGGAAATCCATAACTTATTCATACGGTGTCCAAATAATGCATGCTAAAGTGCGTTGGAATCCTCTTGAACTTGCTAATAAGACCCAATGAAATTATTTTTTGTTTTGTGTGTAAATAGGCTCAGTTGGTAAGAGCATGCCCAACAACATCCTTTTTTCACTCACCCACGCTATTTTTGACTGGTAAAGTGCCTCTCATAGTTTGGAGTTTGATATTTCAACTCCAAATATTGTCCATATGGCGGAGGTGATTTCCCCCATCAAGCACTTTGTCCTACTCTCTGACAAGACCATGCTTCCACTTTATGAAGTTAACTTTAGTAAACTTATTCTCCATCATTATGATTGTCTCAAGTAGAGACAAAAGTAGTAGTTTAAAATTGATTGATGACCTTTATTTTAAGCATTTGTTGATGGGGAAGTTCCTAATTCTCTCACGCCAACTTGCATGTGGGCTTAGTGCACATTTGACGAACTGCTGGGCATGCTCTAAGATGAACACTTTAAGGTATAGTTACCTTAACATGACTATGCAGGATTTTAACCCAACTTGTTCATGCATGTGCAGATCGGAAATTGCGTGGGTGCAAACAATCAAGGATACTTCCTGCTCTTTCTGATATTTACAACACTCAGCTGCCTGTACGTACTTGGTATGTCAGTTTACACTTACAATCACTCGGGGATGGTTCCATTGGACCTTCCTGAGCCTGGAGTGTCGGGGTTACAGTATGTAGCCGATGTGTTGAGTTCTTTGCTCTTCGGCAACCAATTTGCCATCCGGTATCTGGGATTGCTCTACTTGTTCGTAGTCAGTATGGCAGTGCTCATTGGAGTCAGCATCTTGCTTTATCAGCAGCTGTCGCTGCTGTACCAAGGCCACACTTATCTCGACTCCTTGTTATCCCCAGTGGGAAGTCAATCAGGCAATAAAGGCTGGGCAAATCTTCGGCGAGTATTCGCTACAAGGTATCCTTGGCTGTGGCTCCTCCCGTATATTAGTTCCAAGAAATTCCATACTAGATAAAGTCCTTTGAACAAGCGTAACATTCAGTAGTCTCTGTACAATAGATGGTGTGGAATATTCCACACCCAACAGTAGCTAAGTGGACAGGTGGAGATGAGCAAAGTGCGTGGAGGAAAGGCAGTGGGCATGAAGGCTACCGAATGTTATGAGCGTATGCTTTAGTATATGTTCATTTTACTTGTTGAACTCAGATGGTTGGGTTGGTGTTAGCAAGAGTGTTAAAAGTGAACTTCTCTTTGTGTTTCTTTACACTCAGCTTACACCGCTCCTACCACTAAGGGCCTCCTTACATGCCTGATCGGTTTGGTCATAGTGCTACATGGTCCGCTTGCAATTATGTGGATGTGGTGGTTGGAAGCTGAATCAATAAGAACTTCACACGTTTTGTTTGCACTCTTGTTTTGAATTTCCAAAAGTCTTGCCACCAATGAACTTGGCCACCGATTTCGGTGAGACTCCAATGGAGAATTGATGGAAATTGTTTTGTCTCGTTATGCTTTCCATTGGACTGGGTTTGCATGTATGGCGAGATTCAGACACCCAAGAATCGAAATTGAATATCTACATTGGATTTAGAAAGGTCCATGTTACCCTAAATCAATCATGAGATGATGTGACACTTTTTGACAAAAACTACTTAAATTTTGTTGAAATTGACCATGAGATAGGGTAGCCTACTAAACTACAAGAAAAATATTGCAAAATTTGTCACAACTAGGAGCTTGAACCAAATTTTAAGCGCCACTGTAGCTAAAAAGAAAATGTCCTAAGAGAAACCTTGTTTCCTCGGAACTCCATAGTACTATCTAAATTTTTTATTTTAAAAAATTCACCGGGGAGGCCCATCTCCTCCATAACATTCAGTAGCAATGGATGACTTTGGCTTCATCCAGATAAACAATTCATATATGAAACACATGGATGAACAAAGCATCAGGGAGGGACGATAGGTGGTCAAGTTGGAAACTAAGGCCCATATAAAATTGATACTGTAATTAACTAATTATATTGATATTGTTCACTCATGCATGAGACCACCCTCTGCCTTATAAC
Organism: Pohlia nutans; assembly: GCA_022496805.1. NCBI lineage: Eukaryota > Viridiplantae > Streptophyta > Bryopsida > Bryales > Mniaceae > Pohlia > Pohlia nutans. The sequence continues at coordinate 26,286,577 of CM040095.1, read as the reverse complement.
ATTCAACCCTTTAACCCTTTAGCGCGCCGGCGTCCAGATTCTGGACGCCGGATGAATTTCAGCAGCTCGTTTTCTGTAGGTACCGGATGTTTTTCATCTATTTTAATTTTTTTTCATTCTTGTGCTGGTTGAATACCATTTGTACGGTATGGATCTTCCAAATAAGATAATGTGAATTTTTGAATATTTACAAAAGTGATTAATGTCAAGTTTCAATCTTAGTTCAAAAAGAAAGACTTTAAATATGATTTTCCATAGTAAGTAGAATCAAATAATGGAAACCATACCATCTCGTAGTGCATGTCATTCTAATTTCATTACAATATTTTTAAATTTTTTTGTGTTGATTTTGGATTTTTAATTGAATTTCAAGAGAAAACCTTGCAAAATTACTTTAAAAATATTAATAATAAATATGATGAATCCAACCGTACGGATGTTTTCTACATATTGACATTTAAAACTTTGTTTTGTACATCAACTCCATTTTTGTTTTTCATCAACCATTTTATAACAAATCTTTGAAAACAGTGTTGAATCGAGACGTTAAAGGGTTAACCCCTAAACGTCCCAGCGTCCAGAAACTGGATCACGAACGGATTCAAAGCCTTCTCACGTTCTCATCAATGCTTGGATGAAACTCATCCAATTTTTTGGAGATTCTTCACCAAGTTGTTGTCCTATCTAATGGCTGGATTTAGTCATACTAGAGTACATATTTTTCTAAAATTACAAATGTAGAAGTATGTCAAATCGTTGACCGAGCCAAAATTGCATTGACTCTAGTTCAAAGTGGAATCGTGAAAAATGAGGTCATAAATTTAAGAAACACAAAAATTTCAAAGCATCACCACGTTTAGGAGTATCTCATTTCAAACTCATTCCAACAAATTTTACTCAAAAAATATTGAAATCTAGTTTGTAATCGAATTTAGAAGGAATTTTTAATTTTAACTTTCAAAATTTATAATTAAATATTGGTGATTGTTTTAGTGAATGGAACCGTACGGATGGAATCTAAAATTCAAAACCTAGAACTTTCATTTGTATATCAATTCCAGAATATTCTTCTAAATAGTAATTTATAATGCTTTTTCTCAAATTGTCAATTCCAAGGACACCCTGGTACGTTTAGGGGTTAAGGTCGAGGCACCTAAAACCAACCAAGTACCTAATGTTTGAAGTTCAGATGTATAACTTTTGATTCTGCAGATGATGCAAAAAGAAATTTTGGAATCTATCTTTCTTAGCTATCCAAATACCTATGTACAAAACATCAAAATACTGCAAATACCTCAAAATGTAGCAAATACTTACAAATACAACACACGTACAATGTGGTATTTCTTGTGTCTGGAAGACAGTTTGTTTTGTTGTATTATTTTTTGGGTTATGTTCTCTTGTTCATGTTCCATGATTAGTGTATGTAGTGTGATTTGGATCAATGTACCGACTCCTTTCTTATTTGAATGTATAAATTTTGTCCTAAAGCGTACATGGATAAGTCACTCTTACTTATAAAATTCACAATAATTATATATGAGTCCGTTGTTGACATGAAAGATTGCAATGGAGAGGTGTTGGCACAAATCATTGTTGAACATCTTCACTTTCATTTTTGAAAGTTTAACCCAAATTCTATTTAACCTTGAAGTCACACACTCCAAAATCTCGTTTTTGAGTGTTCATTATACGGTTCAAAGACATACTATAATCTTCCAATCCAACGGTCTGATCTTACCAAGATTTAACCGACACATGTTTCATTAACCTATGTTTACATTCATATAGTTGAATACTAACAATGACATCCCCAATTTTGATAGGGAGAATTTTAAGAAAATATCACCCAAAAAAGTGTAGTTTCTCAAAAACCACTCTGGGCACTTAAGGGTTAAGTAATTGTATTGACATTGTTTATGCATGAGATCATTTGCTTGTGACATATAACTAATTATATTAATATTGTTCATTGAGACCATTGTTTTCCTTATCTGCGCGCAACTATTGGTTCTCACCTTGAAGCTTCCTACAAACCACGGTAGCTATTGATGGTTTTGTCTATATGATGAAGAATATTCGTGATATTTTCTTGAAGCCTCGAGGCAAGCACTAGCAAAAATTTAGAATTAAGGTGCAACAAAAATATAGGGTGTTTTATGTTCGTTCAAACAAAAAGTTTGAAAAAGCGTTAGAAATAAAGAAGGGTTTGGAGAATCTAAAAAGTGATTTATAAAAAATATTAGTCCCATTTTATATATACAACACCCTAAAATAGATTTTTTTAGATTTTCAAAGAACCATAGGGTATATTAAAATGTTGATATTTTAAAAAACTAATTAAAGGGTATGAAGAAAAACAAAAATTCTAATATAATACCCCACATTAAAATACATATTGTTTGCACGTGTATACACAAATTAGTAGTAAGTGCCCGCCTCAAGCTTGGAGCTTAACCCCTAAAGGACTGGGGGGTTTTTAGCTTAACTCTTGTTTTCTTGACTAGCTCTTATAACAAGCTCAATTCCTCATTGGTGTGGGTTAATTTTGACAATCGGCACCGTTGAAGACAAAAAAAACTTACATAGCTTTTGTATGAAAAAAGGATCGACAGAATCGCACACTTTTTGAGAAAATGCCACCGTTGAGAAGATTGATGGAACTTGTTCAGGGTATTTTGTACACATGCTGAAATCGGATTGATCAAAAGTGCTCCAAAAAATCTGAAATTTTGACAATGCATAATGATCATCATTTTGAACATGTGCAAAAAAAATCAATTAATTTGGAGATGTGAGGAGAAAGATATGAGGGTCTCAAGTGATATCCAAATAACCTCTTTGCAGCTCAAAAAAATCATCAAAAATCGCACACTTCATGAAATTTCAATCAAGAAGTATTCACAGATTCAGCTCTCAAAAAGAACTAGGGTCTCTTTGTTGCTCACTTTACAATTCACGGTCCAACAACTCAAAATTCCTCGCTTTCTAGTTCAAGAAGCCACGTGGTGGCCTCGTGGTCTTTTAGGAATTAATCCCTAAATGACACAGGGCGTAAGGGCAAAACCTAGATGTGTTATAAAATGTTACTTTTGCAACTTTGATGAAGTTTGGTCTCAAAGAGAAAATGAGAAGCATGATGTTTAGTAATTATCCGTGCAGTCAAATTTCCAAAAATAGTTTTAGATACTCATTTAATGAATTTAAGAGCATTTTCCATTTAATTTCATCAAAATTACAATTTTTATTTTTAGAATTTGAAATTTGAATGGTATGATTGATTGAAACTATACGTTCTATTCTAAAATTTTAAAAGGAAAAATTTTCAAATGAATAAACATCATTAGTTTCCCAAAATAGAAATTTTTATAACACTAGGACAATATTGAGGTCTTTGTTTTTGAAAAATTCCTTAGTGAACCTCAACGTTGCAAATTAAATGTATTAAAAAGCACTAGAACATGATCTTGACCCCAAATTTAAACAAAAAATCAAAACTTGGAAAATGTCATTTCTTGCCGATGGGCAATCACTACTGTTTGGGCTGAAATCAGAAAATGGTCGATCGGTTACTTAGGGGTTAAGGCGAAATGTTATGCCTAGTTTTTGATGTTTATGACCTTCATCCTAATTCAGTGGGGTTTCATCTTCTTGTTTAAAAAAAACAAAACAAACAAAAAAAACTCTCCTAGCCAAGATCCCTCAGCAATGGATTGATCTTCTTACACGAGACAACATCTTTACGGACAGTCATGAGTTTCTTGGGATTGCGACGACTTGCCGGCCGTGGTATTCATGACCTTGCCACAGTATCGATACTACGCCGGTGGCCACCGTCATCGTGAGGGGTGTTAATAACCAAGCCCAATTTTTAATTAATTTTGTCACAATGTATGATTTTGTTCTAAATTTTCAAACTTAATTTGCATAGACCACTATTGATGTTAGTAGGGAAACTAATACTTGTCTTTAATTTCTAATCCAATTAGTTTGCTAACTTGGCATTCATAATTGATCATCAAACTCCTACAACTAATGTTGTGATAATTGGATTGGGAATTCACAAAGTTGAAAGAAGTGCTTGCATAGGTGACTGGAATTGGTCCCTAATAGGTTCTAATGCTTCTACTTTAATTTGGGTCAGTTGATTGAACGAGAATGCCATTTGGATAAATGGAACTTTCCCAAGTTTGACGTGGTTCTTTCAATAGAACAAGCAACTATGCTACGAAAAGCTTTAACCGAAATAGAATAGGTGAAGGACTAGAATACATTTTAGTGGAATCATGGACAAAATATATTTGCTACAGTAGTATTTAGCCCCAAAAAATGAGTATCCCAGCAATGTCTCTTCGCTATGATCAGAGCCAATAAAGTGTCCTGTTGTTAAAAATTAATGAAATAATAAAATAATAAAAACTCCAGGGTACTGTTCACACATGATTATACATGCATCCAATGCGAAGTTCGTCAAATAAGCTGAGAGTGCAAACAAAAAGCTCATGCATAGCAGGCATCCTTTCTCATCACATGCAGGCATCCTTTCTCATCACATGCAGGCATCCTTTCTCATCACATGCAGGCATCCTTTCTCTTCACATGCAGGCAAGCTTTGGTTGGAGGATGCAATTATAAGGCCACTGTAGAAAAGGAATGTAATAATCCTCATGCAGGAATTATCTTTGCCACAAGGCAATGAAAAAGCCCGCAGGGGCTGAACACTCTGTCTCACTGTCTTTTCCTTTAATTTCCTTTTTTTTTAAATCTGAGGATTGTATCAATTCCAAAGTAAACCTGCAACTACAAAACCCACCAAACCAGGCCAAAGTTACATGGCCGCGCCAAACAATGCATGCCTGAATTCTGGCTAGAGCGAAGTCTCAGGCTCTGTTGGAAATTCTCCTCTTTCTCACTTGCACACTAGTAGAAAAGGCGGCGCTTCCAACAGAGATCTCCACGGAAAATCACTATGCATGCGCGGAATTGGGCACTACTTGCTTGGGCATCTCCCTCGGCAGTGCCACCTTTTCTATTAGTGACAGTCATTTGTATCATTTGCAATTTTGCTTAAGGTAAGAGCACCCAATTTCGACAATGTACCAAATGTTGATACTTTCTAAATATGGCATTCATTTTAAAACACAAATCTAAGAACATCATAGAGCCTTTACTGTTTGTTGACAAATATGATAAGTTATTTATGGTCTACTTAGATTTATATTCTAGAATGACTACCGTTTGTACTAGAAATTATCAGCGTTGGGTACACTATCGGAATAGGGTGCTCCTACATTAATATTCTCCTTTTTGTGGTTTGAGTGAAACCACCCTCGTTGTGCCATGTGACTATTTATGCCACTTAATTTGTAATCACCATATATTAGTGCTCTACATTTTTTAAAATTATATGTACATTACAAATACTGTATAATGACAAAGATAGAGTGACTTCTGAATTGTAGCACAAACACAATGGCTGATTTTAGTTCTTTCACACACAAAAAAAGAGTCGATTAATTTTTACCCTCTTTTTGTCATTCTTTTTGCCACTAAAGTATAATAAATAAATAAACAGGTTTTATTTTTATTTTTACAGAAAGCGTTGAAAACAATGTCAAAAACAGCTTCTTCTTCTTTCTTTCTTTTTGGGTAAGGGAGTCTGAACATGCTCAAGGGAAAGATCTTGAGGAGTGATCCTTGCAAGAGAATGTATGTTTCTTTCTTGTATTTGAATAGTGTAGCCTGCCAATATGATGATTTTCTTGCTGCAGAAGACTTCAAAACAACCCTTTTGATCGATGGCTTTCCCCCTTTGCCTTTAGACTGAACAAGCGGCCTTTGTCTAGTCATCATGCATACAACTGTTATCATATTGCCCAATGCGGACAGCCCTGCATGATGATTTCAGGAAAGAGGGCAAACCAGTCATTTCATTCCCACAAAAAGCTTGAATGTACTATGATTTTAGGGTGCGTTCACACCATTGGTGATGAAAAGATGATATATATATTTTTATTTTTATTTAATTTAATTTTTTTTTAAGAGTAGTTTAAAAGATAACCCATGTGAGAAGAATATATCATGGTGTAAGGAGTAAGCAAGAGGTAAGAAAATCTCATCCTCTTCTTAGGGTTTAAATATCCTCACTGTTCCTTTTTAACATTTAACCCTTGAACGATATGAAGTTCCACTACGACCATGTATTTTTATGTATATACATGTGATTGTTGCCATATTTCATTACACCAATGTAATTGATTACACACCTTTATCCACCTTTCTCCTAGTGAAAGGACTACCAATAATTGTTCTATGCATATGGCACTAAGGGAAGACCTCGCTGCTGCTCCTCCTACTACTACTACTACTACTATTATTATTATTATTATTATCATCATTATTATTGTTATTGTGTTCTTTACATTCATTAGTATATTATTATTTATATAGAAAATAAATAAAAATACATGTGATTTATTTAATGCATTAGTGTACATTTCTATAGGAGATAATTGGTTGATGATGGAAGATGTTGTGGAATACTCTTATGTTCCATATTAAGCTTCATATACATTGAAAATAGACAATTTAATATTGCCAATGACGCAAATTGCTTGTGACATCCCCTTTTTGCTTCCTTGCCTATACTAATGCAAATTCGGGGAAAAAATTATATTTTTTTATTAAAAAAATCATTGGGATTCAGCTGCAGTTCTTTAGATCACCTTGAAACTGCAGTTTAAAACAACTACAAATTATTATTTTTGCTTGTAGCAACTCTAATGTTCAAAATTAGGGAGTATGTAATGTACCGTTGGAAAGGTCTTGAAAATGCACTTTCAACAATATATTTCACACCTCTAAGGTCTCAATATTGTAGTTGCTACAAAACAAGGATTTTGCAACCGTTTTTTGACTGCAATTTCATGGTGGTCTAAAGAACCACAGCTAAAATCTAGAGCGTGATTTTTTTCCTAGATATGTATTAGTGCTACCACCTATATATGTGCACGCTTAATCGCCACTAATTAATTGAAAATCAAACACAAGATAAAAATAGTTAATTGGATCTTATTGGCAAGTGAAAGAAAGTTTCAACACATTTTAGCATGCATTATTTGAACACAGTCTGAATAAGTTATGAATCTTTAAAGTATTATTTCTAAGTGTACCCAAAATTAATCCTAAATTCCTATAGAATCTTGTGTTTGATTGTGTACATCTTGTACAATCTATATCTAAGATTTTGGATCCAAATGTAGGAATCTTTTTTACATGGTCCATTATGGATGTACATACCTCGGAAAATGCTCAAGAATGTGACAATCATGAGAACCACCTAGAGAGTGAAAAATGTGGCCCTCGTTATACCGGTAGTCTTTAAGATTGTTCAAAGTCAGCAAGGACTCTTTTTGTGTTCCAATCACTTCACATTTCAAATACGTTAAGATTTTGGAATAACTAGGTTGAGTGGTGCAAGGGGACTCACCACAAGTCTGCTTGAGCGTTATCCATTCAAGTGTAAGTGTTTTTTTTTATAAATCTTTGACGCAAAATCGTGAGGGGTCTACTGCTTTCCTCTTAAAGTTTTGCAGTTAGACAACCATAAAAATAAAGGAAATTGGTTGACAATCATCACCATACATTTTGGGTTTGTACGAGTCAGGATGTCTTATAAACATCATACATTGGTTGAGTGGTGGTGTCTACCCGAACAGCCTTTTTTTAACTGGCTAAAAATTAGCCAAAAAGTGAAACTTTTTTTAGAAAGTGCTAAACTTGAAAAATAATCTATTTGTGAGAGTTTCATCCAAATCTAGATCAAAGCGTTAAAAATATTTTTTTTAGCTACTAGCTCGACAAATGAAAAACTGCAATAATATCAGTGGTCTAGTCAACCCAATGAAGGACTAAAAAGTTGGCAACAATCATCAAAATCAAGCCATCCTTGATGTCAAAAACAAAAACGAAAGGGAACAACTGTAGAGCATTCAATTCTGTGGAACATCCCCCCGAGAATGTGAAGCCTTTAATGATAACAATATGAGCTGAGCAAATTGATGGCCCCCCGGCTTCCCGCTTTGTGATTTCAACCATTCTGTATCTGGATTTGGCACATCCACATTTGAACCAACTTATGAGTTGTAAAGACTCCACACAACTCATCAGGAATTTCAAGGCTTGTGAATATGGTGCCATGATGGTGCATTGAAATGCAATTAAGATAATTTGGCATCAACCGCCATACCAACCTAGTATGGATAAAATGACACTAAAATGACATGTATGCGGCCTTTGGTGTCAAAATGGCACCAAATTAGTTTAGTTCAAGTTTTTTGATTAAGGGTCGGGAATGACCCTTTCTTTTGTTTGTTTGTTTTAAACAACAGGACGTTTTATTCGGGCCGAGAATGACCTTAATTCCCTAAACGTCCTCACTCCTCTCCAAAGTCGGTACTTTTGCAAAGATGCATCATAATTGCAACCCAAAGATATATTTAAAGCTTGATGTGTGAATAAAAGTTGCACATTATAGATTTTAGATTCTATCCATATGGTTAGATTTGCGATTGCTATCACCAATATTTTTGTATAAAATTTGAAACTTGATATTGAATTTTTTTTCGAAATTTGATTATGAATAAGATATTGAAAATTTGTACATGAAATTTGTTGTGATTGGTTGAAATGTAATACTCTAAGTGTAGTGATTTTTGGAGATTTTTTTGGTTGCTTGATTTTATGAGTTGACATTTTGAGAGCACTTTTACATTGAAATCTTCAAAATTTTGGGTGAATCACTACAACATGAAGGAGGCATAAAACTTTCATAAATCATCCCCTCTCTAATCGGATCACACATGCATGAAGCTAACTTCCCATAAGATTTATAGTAAAAAATCCACACTACAAAAAGTCAATGACGGACGAAAAAAATTTGTTTGATTTTGTACATTGTCCACTTTCTGAACGGTTGGACGTTTAGAGGCTAAACTACCTAAGTGACAACCAAGGGTAGGCTCTCCATAGGTGTGTTCATTAGCACCAATGAAGGTGGCAATTTGATTCCAATCAGATGCACGTCTTGAGGCCTAACACAACCTTCAATTGCTTGATAGAAACCCCAAACATGATGGGGATTGCTCCCGTGCCTCATGTTTATGGTGTGGGCATCACTTGTAGTTGGAAATGATTGGGAGCATACAATCTAGTTCAGATATTGCAGGAAGAAAAACTCAAAACATGCTCTCTTCATTCCCAATGTAATGTTTGTAATTTGTTATTGTGCAATGGAAATAAAACGTCCATTTGTTTCAAAAAAATAAAATAAAGACTCCACATTAAAAAGCACTCAAGACGATGAAGAAACTTGAATTCTTTATTTTCAAGATTGTTATCCAAAGTGGCATGTAGAAACTAACCCCTAAACGTACCAAGATGTCCCTGGAATTGACAATTTGAGGAAAATCATCATAAGGTACTATTTAGAAGAATATTTTGGAATTAATGTTCAAATGAAAGTTCTAGATTTAACACCCAATTTTCTATTTATACACTTGGCCAAATGTGCTTATTTCATAAGCATATTTGATTTTTTTTAAAATTGGTTAAAACGTTTTCTAAAAAACATCAATGTTGTCTTTCTACAATAACTTAAATTGTAAACAAATAATTATTTTAATTATTTTAATTCTTATCTTTATCTTTTATTTTTTCATTTTTTAAAATTTTTTTATCTTGATTTCTTTCTTGTCTTTCTTCTTGTTTTCCTTTTTGTCTTCCTTATCTTTTTTTTCTTCTACTTTTTCTTCAGTTGTTGTTGCTAAATCCTAAACAATGAGAGCAAAAAATAAAAAAATAAAAAAATTTGGGTTGGCCGTGGGGTGCTGTTGAACCCTAAATGGCAGTCGCCAAAAAATAATTTTTAATTCTATTTTTAGCCTTTAGGGTGCACAGCTGCGCACCCAAAGACCCTCCCATCTCTCTTCTCCCTCTTCTTCTCCTTCCCCCCTCCTCATATATATAGGGGAGAAGAGAGGGGAGGGAGAGGGAGTGCAAGAGTGAATGGGAGAGACCCTCTTTTCTCCCCTATATATATGAGGAGAGGGTAGGGAGATAGAGAGGAGATGAACATAGAGAAGGAGGGTCTTTGGGTGCGCCGCCAATTAAAAATTAAAATAATAAAATAATAAAAAACTTTTAAAAAAAAACAAGATTCTTTTAATTTTTTTGGGGGGTTTTCTCCCATTGTGTAGGGTTCAGCAGCCACAACTAAAGAAAAAGTAGAAGAAAAAAAAAGACAAGGAAGACAAAAAGGAAGACAAGAAGAAAGAGAAAAGGAAGACAAGAAGAAAGACAGGAGGGAGACAAGAATGAAGACAAGAAAGAAATCAAGATGAAAATAATAAAATTAAAAGAAAAAATAAAGATAAGAATTAAAAGAATTAAAAGAATTATTTGTTTACAATTTAACCCCTAAATGACAGAGGGAGTAAGGGCAAAACATAAATGTGTCATAAAAAATTACTTCTTCAACTTTGATGAAGTTTGGTCCAAAAGAGAAAACGAGGAGCTTGATGTTTAGTAATTATCCATACGGTCAAATTTCAAAAAATAGCTTTTTATATTCTCATAATGAATTTAGAAGCATTTAACTTCAAATATTTATCAGAATTACAAATTTTATTTTTAGACTTTGAATTCTTTTATGATTCATTAAAACTAGACATTCTATTCTAAAATTTAGAAAAGCAAAATTTTCAAAGGAGAGAACATCATTACTTTCCCCAAATAGTAAGTTTTCTAACACTACACAATGTAGAAGTGTTTGTCTTTGAAAATTTCTCCCGGATGGAGTTTAACTCGGATTTACATGATTCAAATTGGGTTGGAAAGTAAACTTGATTCTCTATTTGAAAATATTTTTTATTTTCTATAAAGATGTTTTTTCTATCTCGGGCAGCCCGCAAAAAAAGGGCAAAGACCATAAAATGGTTGATCCGTCACTTAGGGGTTAAGTGATTGTAGAAAGAAAATAATCATCATTTTTATTTTTATTTTAAAGTTAGACAAAAAAATTATTGCGCTTGGAGACCAAGTGCATGATTATATAGCCAAGTGTGTAAATAGCAAATTGTGTGTTGCTTACGTATTATAATGTTCTTGATATTGGTTTGTTTTATTACTATACATTGTTATTGATAGTATACTGTTATAATATCTCGGGTGGGTCACTCTTCATATATTTTGGGTACCACGTGCGGCGAGGGGGTGTTTTTTGGGGTTTATTTACCTCTTAGCTGAAATTAAAAGGACCCCTATGATTACTTAATGGGAAAAAATGGCCTATATTATGGACTCTATCATTTTCTATAAAACGGTGACCAATGCAATTTTTTATATGCTATCTTCCTTGTAAAGGCTTAAATATAATCTAAAAGTAACATGACTTTAAATTCAGGTGGACAAAACTGAGCTTTCATCCACTTCTAGACCTACTTTTCGTCCACCGCGCAGCTAACCGCCCTTTCCTACCAACTGTGCTTCAACTGTTTCCCCCCCAAAACATACTGTACTCAATTTAATACCTTGAATCTCATTTGCAATTCCCTAAATTACATGTGCTAAAATCATAATGGACCAGAATTGTGGTGTACCTAAATTATTTATAATAGCATGTACTCTTTCATTGCATTCTATCTTATTTGTAATTTTTTAATAAATTCTTATAAATTTTACCTATGATGAATAAAACCCATGCTATTTTCTGCCGCACATTATTTGTAAAATGTAGTAAGTGACCCACCCGAGTATAATATATAACCATATGTATTGCATAGTGCAGGATAAACTTCTTACAACATTGTGACACGTATTGTAACCTTCACAAGAAGAAATTGTAAAATATTTAACAACACATATTGCAATTGCATGATATGGTGTGTTCTTGTCAATATGAGTTAACGATCTTTTAATTGTTTTGTACCTGGACTAGCCTATACCTCTCATTTTTCAAATTAAATCATTGAATATGAAAATTTTGAAACAAGCCTCGTTAGACTCATTTTGATTTCAAACTTCAAAATTTTAAATTAATTTTTTTTTAAATACAAAAATTCACATTGTATTTACACATACTTTTAATTTTGCTTTCCAATAACTAATAATTTATTTGTGCCTAGTCAATATCAATAGCAATCATAAAGCAATGTATGATTAGCATATGCAAATTTGAACAAATGTGGAGATTTTCTAAAAGGTTTCATTTATATATACATAATTATTTGCTTCTACATTATCAATGAATTTAGCAAGCTCATGAAGTCTTACTTGGATTTGAATCTCAATTTGAATTTATAGAAGCCCATATCTATAAAATTTGGATTAGAACATCTTTAAACCAAAATGCTTAAGATATAATCCCTCCCCCTCCCAAAAAAAAACTAAAAAACTAAAAACTAAAAAAAATAAAAATAGGCTTTAAGTACGAGATTAGTGTAAATAAAGAAAAATAAGGATGTTTGTGGCCTATAGCTTTAATAAGATTTCCATTGTGAGATTGAAAGATATTATCACACCAATATTAAAAAAAAGCACTTGGGGAAGTCACTTAGTGTAAATTTTGGGTACATATGAGCATACAAAGGGTATTTAAGTGAGGGGCTATGAAATAATTGGAATTTTATAGTATTTATAGTATATTTAGGTATGTTCCAAAGATATTCTTGAATTGGTTTTAAAACACCCTATATTACTTCTATAAATTTATAATTTTTATCTCAAATGAATAAAAGACATCCTATATTTGTTCTCTCATAGTTATCTAAATTCTTGACAGTGACTATCCCGGGAAAAAGCACCAAAGTTCGTCTAAAAGTTATCAAAAGTTTTCAAAAACACGAAAACATTTGGCCCAAGGGGACACTCTATGCTTTAATATAGAACCACGTGAGTTAAAAATTTTGAAACCTATATTATGTACCATTGAATCATTAAAATGATATGAATTCTTTAACTGGGATCACAAAACCATTGAATTTTTATATTGTGAATTTTTGAAGTTTTAATTCAATAATATGAATTTTTTGGTAATTTTTCTTAACTAATTTTTGTCATTCTAGTTAGAAACGGTAGATTTTGTAGAATATATAAAATAAAATAATTGAACTTGTACTTTTGGTATGTTATATATATATATATATATATATATATATATATATATATATATATATATATATATATATATATATATATATATATATATATATGATATTGATCTACATGTGAAAAAAAATCATATTTTTTAAACAAATATTTACATGTTTGTTACCTAGTATTAAATTTTTTTTAACTCATGTGGTTTCATATTGATATTATAGAGTGCCCAACCCCCCCAACATTTGGTTTTTTATTACTAATATATTCTAAATTTAGATTCAAATATTTTCAAGACTATATTGTTTTCTGTAATTTAATAAAAATCCATTGTATGAAAGTTGAATTTCTAATGAGCTATAAATTACATCCTATATCGCTATGTAGATTACCCAATTTTCTTTTTGCGACGTGTCTCTTATACTCCTATTAGTACTTTCAGCATAGGCTATTATCTTTGAGATTTGGACCTTTGAATGGTTGGGTTTGTATTCCAAGGCTCAAATACCGATTGTATGTTGTTGCCCATTTTGATCTCAATATTGTAGTGAGAAGTGACCATGTCCACTTACTAGTTTGGTATGGAAAACAATGCTTACGGTTTCAACAAGTATACCTTCTCATAAGAGAGGTTTTTGAGCGGGAAATCTCATAAAATTGTCTTTGTGATGTAGTTTGACTCTTTAAACTTTAACCCTTTAACATCCAGATCCACCACCAATTTCAAAGATGTGTTACAAAATGTTTGATGAATCACAAAATTGAAGTTGATATTTAAAGAAAAGTTGTAAATCTCAATGTATGGATCACACATGTACGGTTGGATGTATTAAAATAAATAAATAATAATTTCTAATTAATGTTGCAGGGTTTTTTTTTGAAATTCAAATAAAGATCCCAAATCAAAATTAAATTACTTAAAATTTGTATAAAGAATTTGGAATAACATGCACTATGAGATGTTATAATTTTCATTATTTGATTCTACTTATTTTGGAAAATCATTGTTAGGGTCTCACTTTTTGAACTAAAAATGAAACTTGACGTAAACCAACTTTTTCATTTAAAAAAAAAACAAAACATCTTATTTTTAAGATCCATACTATACAAATGGTAATCAACTAGCACAAGAACCAAAGAAAATTTGGATAGATGAAAAAATATACAAGACATACCGTAGTTTAATAGCAGGTTTGGTACAAAATAATTTTTAAAATAGATTCCTAAAATTTTGGAATATTATTGGCATTTTTGTCGAAAATAATATTAATTATTTTTCAAAATTGCCGAAAAGTAAGAAATTTTTACTTCTCACTAGAATTTTACTTATAGTTGAAGCATGTGTGAATTTTAGAGGAGAGAAGGTGCTCCTTTTGTAATCAAGCTCAGTTACATTAGTCCACACAGAATATGGGTTAAGAAGTAGCAAGACCTAGGTGAGGCTTTTCAAATGTGTTGTACACAAAGTTTTGGAGTCCAATTGAGCATAGAAGATGAAGTTTTATAGAAATGTTTCCAATTAACAAAAGTTGAGAAATAAATCCTTCTTCCACCTCCAACAAGTTTTGTGTCAAAACAAGTCTTTATGCAAAAGATATGGACAAAACATTGCAGCCATGTAAAGGTTAAAAAATTAAAATGCGTTCATAATAGTTATTCGGAGCTCATTTGTGCATAGAAGATCAACTTTTTTAGAATTCTGTTGGTCTAATAAAAGTTTAGAAATCAAGTAATCTTTCACCTCCAACAAATTTTATGTCATTTGAGACTCTATGCAAAAGTTATGCGTGTTATAAAAATGAAGACTAACTAGGTGCTTCACCTCAAAGTTTACATATCCCATATGCATTGTTGATAGTTGATACAACTCCACTCCACTTGCATAAAGCACAGAGCATTCTCCACTCTCCACTCAGAGCTTCCTCACCATTTCTCCAAATCAAGGGCCGCTATTGGTTATTGCGGGCCCGGGCATGTGAATCTGCCTCACCGGGACTCGCCCAACAGCTCTGGACGTCGCAGCCTCGTCAAACTTGGCCTTCTTCGTGCCATTCTTCAGAGTCCGAGCAAGTTTTGAGCGAGCCCAAAGTGCGGGAATTGTAAGGAAGATCGTGTCTATTTCTAAAAAAGGATTTCGACGGGGAAGGCCAGCGTTGCAACTTGATAGGAGAGCGATCTGATCGCAACAAGGAGGGCACGGGAGTGGCAAGGGAGCTGCGGTCGATTGCACAGACCGGTCCGGCACTCAAAAACAGTAACGAGTAACCCGGCCCGGCACCCAAAAACAGCTGCGGTCAACGAGGATTCGGCAGAGCTCTCTCCAAAGTTACGAGTGACAGGTCCCGGCATTCCGTTCTCGCGTGGCCCGGTGAGGCCAAGGATTTTTGGCGAGTCACTGTTCAAGAATTGGGCCCTCCAAACCTCCTTTGGCGAGCCCTTGATTTGGAGAAACGGTGAGGATGCTCTCACATCTTGCTTGTCATCCAATGCATGAATGTTGTAGATGATTAAAACTCAAATAGAAAATTAAAAAAGGATTTAAGCCGAGTTTTAAAAAATTAAAATAGAAAATCGCCAAAAATACCAATATACTATTTCTAAATGCCGAACCTACTTTTTGAACTTTAATTAAATATTAGGCAGCAAGTTGCCGAACCTACTAGTAAACTACGATAGTTTATGTTTATTGTCCATTATATGAACGCAAATGCCTCAAAGGGTTAAATCACAAATGAGAGTTGAAATGGCCAAATCTTCAAAACATATATATATATATATATATATATATATATATATATTTATATATATTTATATATATTTATATATATTTATATATTTATATATTTATATATTTATATATTTATATATTTATATATTTATATATTTATATATTTATATATTTATATATTTATATATATATATATCTTTTCCATTCTAAATCATTTAATTTGTGACTCTTTTGGTGTATAATTGATAATTTGAAATGCAATCCAGTGCCTATGAAAAATATGCCACTTGAATATGGCAAGAAACTATGACGTGGATGTTCGAATAAATTCAAAGGTGTCCTTTCTATACCCAAAATTTGTATTAGAGTAGAGTTATCCATCAACTCACCTTAACCCCTAAAGGCCCTTAAAAGCCAAAATGGCTTTTTGCTGTTTCGGGCAGCCTAGATGACGGGTTTAACTTTAGTATTTTGGGTTAAACTTTGGTGTGGGTGTGGTAATACATACATACTATATGTGGTAAAATTTGGGCAGCCAAATTCAAGTTTTAGAATTTTATTATGCAAAATTTTGTTTTCAAGTCCAACTGGGGCAGCAAAAAATAAATAAAAATTAGTGTTTTTTTTTTTTTTTTTTTTTTTTTTGGAAATAAGTTTATAATAATACTACTACAGACATTTAAAAAATCCAAGTTGAAAGTTTTAACAATTTTACATGGGCAGCCTTCAAAATTTACAAGAGCAAGCTTCAAAGTTTTTTGTAATTTTACATTTTTTTCTTTCAAAAATTGTCAAAATTTGAGATTTAGGAATTTTTCGATTTTTCTTTTTCTAAAATTCACAAACTCATAGATGTCACTTTTCACCGTTCACTTTTTTACTAAACCAAAAACCTTCAACGTTATTCAAGTTTTACCATATTGTGGTTTTTGAACCTTCTTCTGGAAAATAATTTGCATGAAGGCCAAAAAAGCATAATGAGTCTCTAAAGTTTTGCATGGAGGTGCCTAACTTAGTTACCTACATGGAAAAAAATATGAGCAAAATGTTTGGGGTAATAATCATCAAGTCCCCCTTTGCACCATTTAGACTATACCTTTTGGGTAAAGCCCAAAAAAACTTTTGAATCAACTTTGAATGTTATAAACTCACAAATGGTAATGATCCAACGGTTAAAATTTAACATGGTGTTAGTGCATGTAGTTGGGTTGAAGATCTTACGGTTGGAAGTACAAAAAAAGTTAAAACATATTGAAACATACATCAACTTCCACAAGGTGCTCAAAAATCGCAGTTTTTGGTTTTGGAGGTCCCAAAACACCTTGGGCCTTTAGGGGTTAAGTTTGAATAAAATCCCATGAAGTTTGCTTTAACCCCTAAGTGCCCAATCAACCATATTATGCTTGATTTTTGGTCAAACGTTCAAAAAATCAAGTGTTTTAGCTTTATTGTAGTTGGAGTTTTCATTAGATGTTTAACCCTTGAAGGATTTAGGGAATAGTAGATACGTTGCCGTATATTTAACATTTGTTATGAGTAGAAAGTTTCAAATTGAGATCCCAATAGCTTTTAAGACCATGTAGACATGAATTTTAATTTTACTTTTGATACAATACTCACAGGAGGTGTAGAACCATTCCAAATATGATGAAATACAGTTGTGTACATTGGCCGGAATGGCCAATCTGGACCTTTAAGGGTTAAGTTAAGTAATGATACATCTTTTGACCGTTGGGATTGGAAAATAGACTTCATTTGAAGTTTTTCCACCGTTGAGAAATTTGAAATTTGAGTGTCCGAAATACAAAGGGCTTTCTAAGGATGCTCCAATCATAGGTCTCTTTTATTTTTTTCACTTTCATATTTTTACTACTTGTAAATGTAACTTTTATCTACCATAAATACAAATTTTTATATTAAATTTGACAAAAATATATTTATTTTGAATTTTTATCTTGTTTACATAATAAAATTTGTAAATATTCAAAATATTTTCCAATCATGTTGGAATTTTTGTCAAACCTTCATAGTGCTAATGACTATCAATGAAAAATTATAAATCATCCAATGTGATATTTCAAATATGCAAATTGTAGTGATTTGAATTTTATAGAATAGGTGAGGACATTTAGGGGTTAATATACTCTTATTTTTTCACTCCAAATAATGAAAAGGTATGAAAGAATTTGGTGGTCTCTAAACTCAAGGGAATGCAAAAAATGTTTATTTTAATGGCAAAATAAGTTCCCCTTGAGTTCAAAGACCACCAAGATTTTAAAACATTTAATAATAAGAGACCACCAAATTCTTCTATACCTTTTAATTATTTGAAGTACGCAAGTAAGAGAATATAATTGAAAAATTCACGGGATCTTCTTCAAACTCATGGTGAATTAACAAATAATTCTAGTATCTTCCAAATTTTTTAGGAAGGTACATTCTTTTCATTTTATCAATAGAACTGCAAGACCTTCTCGTTAATTACCAAAAAGTAAATAAATAAATAAAATAACCGCTTGATTTTTAAAGATATTTCAACAAAGTGAATCAAGTTTAAAAGCGTATTTGAATTCATTCTAAAATATTTTACTAATACCAGTCTTAGCACCATGCCTTCAGAATTGGAAGATGGTGTCAAACTTATGACCTGACTTTAATCTATAAACTTAAAGACCAAGAAGTCAAAATTGAGTTTAATGTTTTTTTTTTGCAGTTTTGAGAAGACCTTGCTTTTGTTTAATTATTTATTTATTTTGACAAATGTGATTGTAGTGATATAAAAATTGGTCCCATCTGAATGATGTTTTTCACAATATGATCAACTAACCCCTAAAACTACACTCTTCTCTAAATTTGGAGAATTACAAAGATGCATTATAAAATGCAACTAAGAGGGATATTTTGAACTTGATGTATGAATAAAAGTTTTACGTTGTGAATTTTGGATTCTATCCAAATGGTAAGATTTGTGATTGCTATCAGTAATAATTTTGTACAAAATTTGAAACTTAAAATTCAAAATTCTTTTCTAATTTGAATATGAATAAGATATTGACAATATATGGATGAACGTTGTTGTGATGGATTGAAGTGTAGTGATTTTTGGAGAATTTTTGGTTGTTTAATTTTATAGGATGATTTTTCCAAAAGCACTTCTTAAACTTGTCATGTTAAAACCGTGAATTGTTGATCCTTTAGGGGTTAACCAATTGAATGAATTGTTATTTCATTTATGTTGAATAATAGGGAGGTGTCACACCTCTTTTGAGAAGTTTGATTATTTGAAATTGAGAACCTTGTAAGAGAATTGTAGTGAGCCAATCTTAGCTACTCTTCATGAAGAAGCCATCACTCCCCTGAGGCTGTGTAAAGAATGAAAATAGCCACGACTTCTCGATCTTCTCCATGGCTTTTGAATCTCCACAACTTCTCAATAGAGGGTGTCACATCTCTTGTTTCCCATTGTCAATATTCAAAGAATGCTTATGTAGTGCTTTCTCCTTGGATTGTTCTATGAAGATTGAGAAGATGTAGCCATTCTCATTCTTCACATGGCTTAAAAGGGTCACACCGCTTCAAAAGAAGTCACGACTTTTTCATAGAGGGTGGCCATGATTGGTTCCGCGTTTCTCTCTCTAGGTTCCCAATCTTCAAAGAATCAAACTTCTTGAAAGAGGTATTTATGATACCCTTTGATCTTTATGCCCATTTTTCACCTTCAAAGGAGAAGTATGAAACTTCTCCATCTCTAAAGAACAAGTCATATGAAATTCAAGGAGAAAGTGCCATGTACGCATCATTATATTCTATAACAATAGGATTCTATACCCTTACTGCTTCATTTGATTTCTTTATTGATATAATAACTTTTATTGGAACTAGAGTGAAAGATAACACTTTCTATAATATGAAGGTATTTAGTGGGAATTGAGCAAGTAAGACAAATTTAAGATGTGAAAACAACGAATATTTCCAAAAGTATCGGAGAATATCGAACTAAATATTGGAAACTTTAGTAGGGTTACAAAGTCTAGGACTTAACAATGTTATAGTTTTGTGAAGATTGAGAATGGGAAGAAAGAGGTGTAACACCCCTAAAAGCCGTTCTCCATGAAGCACTCAACCTTGCTTTTGCAGAAAATATACAACCGGTCGACTATTCAATCACCGTTGATTCTCCTTTAATATAAGTGAGACTCATAGCGGATCTGTGAAAGATAGCGGCCTTGGATTGAGGAAGTACCAAGCCCGTTCAATCGCTCTAACACTTGTCTTCAAATTCAAAGCAAGAACTAAGTAGTCTAGATATTGCAAGAAGAAAAATCCAAATACAATTACCCACAGGAGACCACTGGAAACATGCTCTCTTTGTTCCCAGTCATAACATTCAGTAGCCTTTGACTTGCTCTTCAGCACAATATGCAACATATTCTACATTATCATTCAAAAATAATCAATAGCAACCCATGTTTTTTCGGAGATGGAGGTTTTGGAAAACTAGATTGGAAGGTAACTATGCATGGTCTTTATTTGACACATCCCCACGTGTCCCTCATTTTCAAAGAGAGCAACATTATAAGTAATAATACTTTATCCCAAGAATGTTATAGGTGCATGGCTAACCAATAGAAAATTGACAACTTGAATAAAAATTTCCTTGAACACTACTCTACTTCTTTTATTCCTCCGTTGACAATGGTTTATGACATTCCTGCTTCCCTCCACATCCACCCCCACTCTTTGACAAATGAAAAACAAAGGGCTGCACTTAACCTCTAAAAGAGGTTGCCCTGTTCATATAGGCAGTATACAGAGAGGAAAAAAAATTACATTGTGCAACTAATGTGCACCAGTATGTCATGTGAGGCCAATTGGTTTTTAAAATATACAAGACCTACATGGGAGTGTGTTGTGAAATTTCCATAATTTTTGAGAGGCGGCAATACTTGAAAGAATTTTTTTATAAATGAAGGAAGACAAAAGCCGTACACCACATTGTGGTTCCTGCCTGCATTAGGGGTTAATGCACTCATTGGACAGAAATCCCATGATGGATGAAAAAGCAAAATGGCTGAATATTATAATGTGATGTTTGTAATTTGTTGTTATCCGATGGAAATAAAGCATCCATTTACTTCCAAAAATAACAGTAATAATAATAATAATAACATAATAAAAAGTAAAAATTAGAATTGATTTATTCTCTCTTCTAGAAAGCGAGCGCGGCTCTGTCATCTCTCTCTAATGAAAAATAAAATAAAAATTGGATTGTTTTCATCTGATGGATGTTACCGACCTGGGCCGATATTTGACAGATATGATTTAAAAAAGGAAAAAAGGGACAGGTAGATTGGAGGCTACTTTTGCTAGAATTCTGGTTCACTTTGGTATTGGAGGGTCACAGGATGTCCAACTCTCCTCCCCATTGGCGAAGAGCATAAACTATTAGAGGGCCTCATTCTGCACTTTATGGAGCCCTCCATCTGAAAAGGCTCACCCAATCACACGGTCCCCAAGTACGCCACGTGTCCACTGCCCATTGCGTGTCGTGGACCTGGACCACCCAATGGGGCCGCCTTTCTTCCATAAAGTGCTAAAGTGATTTTCATTTTATTTTTTTTCATTTGCTTTAATTGCAGAGGGATAGAATACAAGACCCATTCCCCGGCCAGAATTACCTAGTGAATCGAGCTAACTTAAAGTGGGTGACTTTGGCTGCAATTCAAGGGTCCTTCATATGGGTCCCCCCAATAATAATTAACTAATTATTATTTTAAAATCAAGGGTTATGATTGGTGTGTACTTTTGGACCACCCCGGATTTACCGGTACTGCAGCGGCGACAATGATGCAAAAAGCCCACTGCAAAAGACCGTACTGTTGAAAACATATGCAAATAAATAATTAAAGTAAAAGTAAAAGTAATGGAAACGATACTAATCCTTCAAGTAAGCTAAGGGAGAAAATGTTTTTCTTTAGTTAGGGTGTTGAGTGAAAACCATAAGGTTAAAAGTAAAATTTGAAACAAGTTCCAATGATTATGAATTAGTGGGGCCACAGGAAATAAAGTGTCAGTGAGGGACCACAAAGGGTTTACCTTGCCAGGGTTCTCCCTTTTCCCTCACTGCATGAAAGATTAAAAACTCAAAACATGTGATTCTTGAGGCGGGGCTACTGTGGACGTCCAATTCTCCATCATCCCTTTTTAATTAAAAAAATACGAACGCTTGTCTAATATTTTAGAATCCAATTCTAGTGAAAGGATTCTTATTCCTAAGTATAACTTACAAGGGTTAACTAGCCTTGTATTTAGTTGGTAAGATTTAATTCTTTTCACTTCGTTGAGACTCCAAATCTCTATACCGACACTTTAAAGCAAATTTTGCATCCTCAAACCATATCTTTATATTAACACAGTTTCATGTATACTCCAATTTTAAGCATGATAATGATGATAGAAACTCCGGTCCCTTTTTAGCAAGGGGCCGGCGTGAATGAAGTGTCTGTTCGTAATGCCAATGATCCGATGCCCACCGGACAAGGGGAAATTGGGACAATACTACTCTCCCCGTTCGGGAATGGACACTATAGTGACACACTATGCTACTACCTAGCTAGCCACTAGTGCCTTGAAGATACTGGACATGGTATCCCCCCAAAGGGCTTTGAGGTACCCATACAACAAGGTCCAAAGACCCCCCACCATAGTTGGGTGGACTATGGTGGTGAGCACTACGCTAGCATAGGGAATAGAACCTACAACCTCCTCTGGGGGGGCCATGAGCCCTAACCACCAAGCCAAGGCCCGTAGTGCCTTCAATTTTAAGCACAATTCTAAGACCTTTCTAATCGTGTATTATACGTTTTCTACTTCTCAATATTGCAGTCGTTACACAAAAAAATTGAGTATTTTTCATTGCAATTTCAAAGTGGTATAAAGAACCATAACTGAAATCTTGTGCAGTTTTTCTCCCTTATTTGCGGGCTTATTTGTATTAGTTCATGGACAATTGAGTTGAGAAATTCAATTGAGTTTGTAAACTCAATCTCATGATTGTGTGCTTAGGCACAATTGATTTGAGTTTTTTTGCAAGTTGTGTTGGAGTTTTAAAACTCAACTTTAGAAGGTAAGGGCTCTAAAACCAACAGGATTCTAATTCCAAGAGAATTTAGACCGTGCATTCATTTTAAAACACAAATCTAAGCACATCATTAGAGCTCTTATTGTATGTTGACTTAAATGATAAGTTATCTATGGTCTATGTATATTTAGGTTCTAGGATGATGGTCATGCCTAGATTCTCTTGGAATTAGAAGCCTGTTGGTTTTGAAACCATCTTCCTTAATTAATAGAATGTACCATAATACGCCTTCAATTACCATTCCAAATTATAACATAGCTAATAATAGTATTTAGAGTTGAACCCCAAACACCTACAACAAGATCAAACCGTTAAAATAGATAATTACGAATTAAAAAATCATATTTGGATACCAAGCTATAGTGCAAAAGGCCTATTTGAGCATCACCTTGATATTTTTGTACCTAATTAATGGTATGATGAACAATGTAAGCTTAAAAAAAACCATAAATACAAGCCTTTACCTTAGTCAAGATAAAATTTTAATAATTTTCGTACCTCAAACTACCGATACACGTTTTTATTTATTTGATTAAGTCTTCAAAAGTCTTAAAATTTTGTCGAACATGAGTGACAACCTTGACAAAGAGAAACATACGATATACATTTCGTGTAGAGTTTGAAAATGTAAGAATTAGCCTTTTTTCTCGCAACAAAGGGTTCTCCTTTGTTTGTGCCAAAAATAAAATAAAAAAATGTAAGAATTAGGTGAATATGGTATACAGTGACATAGTTTGACCATTGACCCATGGAGCTTGAAAAAGCAACATGTAAGATCTGAAAAAGTGCAACAAAACATGATAAACTCCATTTTTCTAGGAAGATGATAAACCTGATTGGGTGGATAAATCCATACATGTGATATTTTTTATTAATCCATGTGACACAGTATTGCATGCCTTAGTTACTGGGGTGGCTTGCACTTTATTCTCTCCTTGCAATGAAAGTTACATCTATTTATGAGAAAACAGAAAATAAAAATAATTCAGAAGCACATGCATTATGATATTGAAAGGGCAGGATATTGAAAGGGCTGGCAAAATTAACTTAATGCCTGTCCAGCATTAAGTTAGCTGGAAAGGAGAACAACGCGGCCAATGGATGAAAACTATGAACTTCATCCAAAAGTGTAACAGAAAAGCGAGCCAGAGCGCTGGGCACCGCGGCTCGCGCTGTGGCTGCGCAACGGAACGCATTCATCAGCAATCAATTTGCAACAAGTCGCTAGCTCTGCTTGAATGCTTGCCTGCCTTAACATAGAGCCGCTTCCAACTTCCTGCATCACACAATTTGGTCTGAACCTCTCTTTCTTTCATTCCATTTTTTAATACAGGACGAAATGATTCACTCAGCCATCGCTGCTCAGAGTTTGCTGCATCGATACAATCGGGTCCAATCGCCGTTGAATGGCTCCGAGTTTCGGGGTCGTGCAGCCGCTTTTAACCGATGAATGTGGATAGCATTGCAAATCAACGACTGATTGCAGCCTCCGCTTAATTGAGCCAACCATTCAATTCCTTCCCCAAACTTCAGTTAACACAATGAATGACTGCACTGCACTGCACTGACTGACGTGGGGCCGCCCCGCCCCGGCCCGCGCATCATCACCATATCCTCAGTACTCGCCGGTTTCCTCTTTATATACCGCCCTCCAATTGCCACTTTCACCTCACTCATCGATCTCACTTAGCAGCCACTCAGTCCCCATCCGCTGCATGGGTTGCTACTGTGGCCAGTGAGTTTCTAGACGCGTTTCTAACTTCTCTATCTCCATGTAGTTGCTACTTCTTCTCTCTCACTCTTTGTCGGCGGTGAAGCGAGGATTTCGGTTTAGGCACCCGACTTCTGTAGCTTGCTAACCCACACAATCCCGTCACCAGTTTGGTTTCTATCGAATTGGTGAGTGGGACACAGTTAGTGAATGTCTCAGTCCAATGATATATTTCTTACTGCTAGTGTATGGTCATCGTCGATATTGAGATATTATTTATGTGCAGTGTAGCAGTATCCGTTATTCAACCAGGCTCTGTACGTAGTTGCACTGAATAAGTGCCCGAGCTCAGTACAGGCTCTCCGTACTTAGAATTATTACGCTTCCAGGGCTCTCGGAAACAACCAAGTTGTGAATTATTTTTTATTTCATTCAGTTGGTGGTTAAGTGAGCCCTCGAGACTTATTCTCGAGTGGTACGAAGGCGCGACTTCCAATGCTAGCTAGCTAGCGATTCAGGCCGGCGGCTTCGGACAGTCCAAGTACTTGCTATATCTCCCTGCTGCAATGTCAAGTATCTGCATCTGCACCTGCACCACTGTCAGTGACAGAGAAGCTAGCCCCGAGCATGCATTTCCGAGTCCAGACGTTGGTGCAGTGCTTATGCAGAGGCTTTACACTGCAGCTGACTGCACTGTCTCTCTCCATTCCTTTTGAGCTTACAATCATGCACTGTGTCAAGTTAGTGTGTCGTGTATCACCACTAGCTGCATGTCGATTTTACGTACTAGTTGCAACGTCACGTCTCTGCATCTGCACCTGCACCAAAATGCGATACTGAGGTTGTGATGAATTGTACAGTCATGCCCAGTTTTTCTAGATTGTGGCAATGGTTTGCATTCACATTATTCTTGCGTACTGGTGCAGTGCTTATGCAGAAACTTGGCGTTCCAGCTGAATCCAAGTCGACAACGGTGCATGCCATGGACGGACAAAGCTCAGTGTTTTGCAAGGATTGGCTGACATATCTCGAGGCTTCATGCACTGGCAATACTAGTGGCGGCTCGGTGCTGTGTAGTCGACAACAATTTCTCGGAAACAACGGCTGTGCACCTCAAAAATATCTTGGGGACCTCCCAGATAGAGCTTCACTCAGTGGCCGGCGGGAGTCTATCTTGTTGGAAGGTAAGACATATTAATATATTAAATGAGTAAATGGTCATGAGATGACAAGTAGCCTATGGCTGGTAGTTGGCACCTCTTGCATGCATGTGTGCTTCCCTGTGCAGATGACAACAAACAAGACAACAAATTAGCCTTCTTTGCAACCTGAGATACTTGGAACGTAAGTCTAAGGACCTGCTGAAAGGCGAATCCCGTACAGAACAGTCGGTCATTGAATAGTGGATGTGAAAGACAAGAATCTCCAAAAGGAAGCTTAAAAAATTAACTTAGACTGTTTGTTTATCGCCCAGTTCCGAAAATCACGACGTACACAGAGCCTCCTCCTTTTCCTTTTTTCAGTTGACGATACTTCCCGGCCTGGTTGTACATGGTTCAGATTGTACAAACACTATTACTTCATGAAAGTTCATCCATTCGTTTTCCAGAGCGTACACTGAACGCTGAGGAACTTTGAATGTAAGGTTCTCTCATTTCTCTAATTGACAATGACTTAACCGCTCTAAAATATTCAACCTTGGAATTGCAGTTGTGACTTCGAACCACCGCAGAATTAAGAAGCTGTCAAGTAGCTTGCCGCCCATATGCTAAAGAGAATCAGACCTGTCGCCAGCCCTTCATTTGACACCAATTGTACCACACTGTGACAATCATTCATGAACCAGAGAGCAGCTAGACAGCCCAGCTAATCTGTTCTGAGCTTCACTGATTTCCTTGCATCCACAATTTTGTAGAATAGCGACCCTCACTAGTTACTAGTCCCAATCTGCATGACTGAGTTTTTTGAAGGGTTAGGTACTTGCTCAGATTGAAGTTGGACTAACTTACTACTGTTATTAGCTTGTTAATTACCTCTGAAGCTCCAGGCTTAGAGTCGATCATTTTAGCTCCAGGCTTAGATAGATTGCTTATCGATGGTCAGGATTTAGTCATTAGGAGCCTAAATCAGTGCTGTATTTTAACAAAGGTAGCTGCTGGTGAACTCGAGTTAGTACTTTTCGGTTCGTTAGTCGGCTGGGATTGTTTGAATGATCGAGCGAGCTTAGCTTTCAGACCTCAGGATCGGAGCTAGCGATATTACCAATCGACTGGGTCACGTGTGATAATCGTCTTCTTCCTATGATTTGTCAAGTACCCTAGTACCGGAATATGCATCGAGGTGCGCAATTTTGTAACATGTCGGCCACACATTGTGATATCTAAGTGCCTAGACAGGATCTAATAAGCTGTTAGCTAGCTGAATTGGCTGAAGCGCCTTTGTGGCTCACATATCGATATTGGATGTAGTTCAAGCTAGCGCACGAATCCTAGATACTTAAGCTGAGGTGAGACGACGTAGTCAGTCACCGTGAATCAGATACTTCGTACAATGCTTATTGATTTACTAGCTACTTTTGCCGGTACATAGCACTTTTTCTTTTCATGCATGAAAATGGACACGTGTTCGGTTTTTCAAAGCCAGATATTGAACTACTACAATCAGTCAATCACAGGCTCCGATCGTAGGTAAATGATATGCATGGAAATATAGCTGGAACATAACTGACTATATATATTAATTATATATATATATATTTTCTGAAGGCAGAAACGATGCTCAACTGATGAGTCTCGGCTAGGCCGGAGTTTTTAGGCTCCGATCCGTCTTGGCCTGGCTTGGTGCTGGTCTTCTCTAAGCAATGAAGCTTTGAACCCCATATTCATTAAATTGGCCAATCTTGATTATATTGGCCGCTCAAATAGTGTGGTTTCAGTTCATTTACTCTCTTTATTTGAATAGTGTGGCGGCCAATTTAAATAAAATTGGCCAATTTAATGAATATGGGGCTTTTGGTTTCACATGTTCGAAAACTAGAAATAAAATGATATTAAAAAAACTTCTGAAAACAAGTGCCGGCTTTTCACTTATTTTGTTTGATGTATTTTACAATTACCCTGCAGTCTACATTTAAACTGCAGATACTCGCTGTTGAAAAATCTGAGTCTAATGGAA
Source organism: Pohlia nutans (assembly GCA_022496805.1). NCBI lineage: Eukaryota > Viridiplantae > Streptophyta > Bryopsida > Bryales > Mniaceae > Pohlia > Pohlia nutans. The sequence continues at coordinate 26,258,668 of CM040095.1, read as the reverse complement.
AGGATATGTTGAGCCACACACTTCTCATGTAACCGTGATCTTACATTTTACTTCATCCGTTTCAGAACCAGATTACTGCAAACTGTCTTGGAACTATCAAAGTATCAATTGACATCGTTCACTCACTGAAGTCTTTCCTGTTATAGATGATTGTGCAGTACTGAACGAGATTGCTGCAATCTGTTTTGACACTATTGATATCCTTCCACGCACTGATTTTAATTTCCGGTAAAAAATATGATTTTCACGTCTAGATCATGTATCGCCATTGATCCCTTAGTCGACGATTGATCGAGGAGGCAAATCAGGGCGGAGTAGTAGCCGTTTCTATCAGTTCCCTCATGAGGAACTTAATTAAGTTACTTATGAGGGAAATGACAGAGTCTATGACTCTGGGTTAATTAGAACACCAAAATAATAGTCTAGTTAGTCTGTACTATACATATTCTAAGTATGTAGACAGACGATACTAGGACTATAAGTGTGGCTTGGTGGGTGAAGGAGATACAATTGTCTATTGGACAAGATCTCACTTCTATTGCAAGGTTGTGAAAATGGCGCAATTTTAGTCACAGCACTAGTCACAATTTGAGTCTCTGAAGCAGGCTATTTGAACTGATACATGTATGACCGGCCATTTAGACATCATGCATGTGGAAAAACGTACAATGGTGCTGCTAGACATGTGTCGTAGATAGTAGCCCCATATTCATTAAATTGGCCAATTTTTTTTATATTGGCCGCCACACTATTCAAATAAAGAGAGTAAATGAACTGAAATCACACTATTTGAGCGGCCAATATAATCGAGATTGGCCAATTTAATGAATATGGGGTTTAGTATATTATTCGGTTCAGTACCTATGTATAGGTGCAGTACCGGACTACTAACCGGGAATAGCAGGCATAGATCTATGGGAATACCAACTTGGAGATAACTGAGGAGAACTTTCGCTCCAACTTGCTTCGTGTCCTACAGGAGGTAATGCACAAGGGCGGATATTTTGAGCACAGCCGCCCACTTGACCGTGGGAGTATCCTATCTGATAAAATCTGGTTTTTACAGCCACCCAGGCCTCATTGTTGTCACCATGACAATGATTTGTCCTCTTGATTACATTCTTTTCTTTTCTTTTCTTTTGACACAAGAAACAGAGAACTGTATTGCAAGTGAGGAGAATGATCAACATTCCACCTGGCCTGCTTCTCATAAAAATTAAAGCCTCTTATAAGACATTCAAGCAGTTTTGGTGGGTATTTGTAGTACAATCTGGCCACGGTGTACATTCTACGTGGCTCGATCGATTTGGGTCAATCTGAGGCTTTGACATCTTGGGGAGTGTGCTCTTCGTAAGGGTTAACCCCTAAACGTCCAACCGTCCAGAACAGAAAGTGGACGATGTACAAATCAAACATAGTTTTCTCACCCGTCATTGACTTCTTGCATTGTGGGCTTTTTACTATATATTTTAAGGGAAGTTAGCTTCATGTATGTGTGATTCGATTAGATTTGTGAAATTTTGATGTCTCATTTCATGTTGTAGTGATTCTCCCAAAATTTTGAAGTGCTCTAACAAAAGTCGACTCATGAAATTAAGCAACCAGAAAATCTCCAAAATTCACTATACTTAAGAGTGTTACATTTCAACCAAACACAAGAAATTTCATGTACAAATTGTCAATATCTTATTCGTAATTAAATTACAAAAGAATTTTTAATGTGAAGTTTCAAATTTTATACAGAAATATTGGCGATAGCAATCACAGATTTAAGTGTATGAATAGAATCTAAAATTGATAATGTACAGCTTTTAATCATACATCAAGTGAAAAATATCTCTCTGGATTGTATTTTAAGATGCAGTTTTGCAAAACTACCAAATTTGAAGAGAGGTGAGGATGTTTAGGGGTTAAGAGATATCTCCTTCAAACAAATGTATATACAGTAGGGGATGTCACACATCTTTCTTTCCATTTTGAACCTTCACCAAATGCATATGTGGCACTTTCCTCGGGGGGTGCACTCTACATTATGTTTGAGAATCACGTGCGTTCATGACCTCTTCTAAAAACCCCATGTATACAAGAGGTTGTATATCTTAAATACCTTTGTATACAGATGTATTTTGTTTTGAATATATGCTTAGTGTAAGTATACAACACGCAATTCCCAATTTATGCACTTGGCCAAGTGCGCTCATTTCACGAGCAAATTTGGCTTAAAAAAATTTGTTTAAAAAATTCTCTAATTTTTTTTTATTTTTGTCTTTCTACAATCACTTACATTGTAAACAAACAATTCTTTTATTAAATTTTTATCCTTATCTTTTATCTTTTCTTTTATCTTGTTTTCTTTTTTGTCTCCATCTTGTTTTCTTTCTTGTTTTCCTTCTTGTCATCCTTCTTGTCTTCTTCTTTTTCTTCTATTTTTCTTCATTTCTTACTTTTCACTTCTTTTCTTCTTGTTGCAGCAGCAAGTCCCACATTCACAACAAAGGAGGAAAAAAACCAAAATTAAAAAAATTAAAAAAAAAAGTTTTTTTTTTTTTTTTTTTTTTTTTTTTTTTTTTTTTTCCGGCTGTTTCGGTCGATATAGTGCGCGGCCGCGCACCCTATCCCATTCTCGTCTCTCTTTTCTCCTTTCTCTCCTCTCCCTCCCCTCATATATATAGGGGAGAGGGGGAGGGAGAGGGAGAAAGAGAGGGAGAGGGAGAGGAAAATGACAGAAAGAGGGAAGAGGGGAGGGAGAAGCCGAAACGGCCGAAATAAATAAATAAATAATTTTTTTTTTTTTTTTTTTTGGCCGCCGGTTAGGGTTCAGCTGGCGGCTGAACCCTAAAAAAAATCAATTTTTAAAAATTTATTTTAGGGTTCAGCACCACAGTGGCTGAACCCTATACAAAGAAGAAGAAAACCGGAGAGAAAAAAAAAAAAAAAAAAAAAAAAAAAAAAAAAGTTTTTTTTTTTTTTTTTTTTTTTTTCTTTGCTGTGAGTGTAGGACTTGCGGCTGCCACAAGAAGGAAAAAAAATGAAAAGTAAGAAATGAAGAAATATAGAAGAAAAAGAAGAAGACAAGAAAGAAAACAAGATGGAGACAAGAAAGAAGACAAGAAAGAAAACAAGATGGAGACAAGAAAGAAGACACAAAAGAAAACAAGATAAAAGAAAAGATAAAAGAAAAGGTAAAAGAAAAGATAAAGATACGGATAAAAAATAAATAAAAGAATTGTTTGTTTACAATGTAAGTGATTGTAGAAAGACAAAAATTGAAATTTTTTAGAGAATTTTTTAGACAAATTTTTTATTGCGCCCAAGGGCCAAGTGCATGATTATATGGCCAAGTGTGTAAATAGCGAATTGCGTGTTATACGTGAATATTTTTAGCTCTAAATGTGTTTATTGTATGTATACGTAATACGGTAGTATTCAAATTAATACCCCTTCTGTGCACTCACGTATACTCGTACATGTTTAGTACAGTGCACCCCCGAGGCACTTTCTCGTTGAATTGTGGAAGACCCATTCTCTAAAGGACAAATTCTTTGAAAATTGAGAAGTTTCATTCTTCTCCTCGAGAAGTAAAGAATGGGCATGAAGATTGAGAAGGTGTGGAGAAGATTGAAAAGCCATGGCCATTCTCATTCTTCAAAGAGGGTCACAGCTTCTTTATGGATAATGGTCAAGATTGGCTCCTCAATTATCTTCCAAAATTCTCAATCTTTAAAGAATCAAACTTCTAGGAAAAGCTGTAACACCCCCTGGCTAGTTCTAGAACAAGAAGATACATATAAATGAAGAAGTAATTACACGCAGTGTACACATTTTGTTACATCTGGACTATCAGAGTAAAAAAGTGATGAGGAATGCTCCCCTTTTCAATAGAGATAGGTCCTCAATTTTTTCTACAATGCTCTTATTCCATAGTATCCTAAACTATAGAAAAAATTGGGACCTATCTCTATTGAGAAGGGGAGCACTCCTAATCACTTTTTCAGTCCAATAGTCCAGTTTTAACGAAACGTGTGTTGTAGGTTTAAATAGATATAGTCGTCACCTTTGTATAGTTGTTGATAGTAAATATAATTGCTTGCACAACTGAGACTAAATTAATAATAACAATGGCATGTCTCTAATTACTTTGTTTTACATTCATAAAAACCGGCTGTGCACCTTTTTAAGAGGAAAATAAATTTTATTGTTTTTTTTAAAAGTAATAAAATAAAATAAAATAATACATACATACATACATACATACATACACACACACATATATATATATATATATATATATATATATATATATATATATATATATATATATATGTGCCATTCCAGAAAACACACAGGTAATACTATATGTTATGTATGTAAGAAAAAAATGGCCATTAAAAACAAGGATTTCAATAATTTAGCTCAAAATGCTTTGTTATTCTTTAAAAAATTGTTGAAATCTTTTTTAGCTATTGGATGTAAGTATGTAACTCATACAACCTTGTTTCTACTATGAATGCCTATGCAATTACCTTCCATAAATCTATCATTATGTAGTTAGTAATATTATATGTCCATTTGGCTTAAATTGATAAGAACACAATTTTTATATATGCCCTTATTGTAAATTTATTAGTAAACTACTTTTTGCTAATAGTGAAGGAAGATTTATAGTGCAGCCGTGTAGGAGGGTAATTAGTGAAGGTGACACTAAAATGTAAAATTAGTGCAATATGAAGATTTCATCCACTGAGTAAAAATTTCAGCCCTAGCTAATTTCATGATTTTAAAAAATAGACGGTGTCTGTGGAATTAGTACCACATGCACTATTAGCATAAAAGTAGTGTAGTGCATGATGGGTGATTGCAAGCTACGGTCACCCAATTCAATTATGTCACGGTGTAGGAATTGCTACACTTTTTCAATCTTTTGAAAATCACCAATTAATATTGGGATAGAATTTTGTGACAAAACAAATTGCATTTTTTTTAGAATTCCAAAGCTAAGATGTCTACCACAATAAAGTCTGTGAAGTTTCAATCTTTCTATCCAAATTAATCATTTCTGCTTGGGTTTGGTAGTGTGTTGCTTGTCAAAAGTGCACCTATATGCTCTTATAATATGGAAAATGCTAGAAGGGGGTCAAATTTGAACTTCAAAAATTTATATCAACATACCACAAGTGCGTACAAAGCTACTATATATATATATGGATGTTACACTTAATTTTTTTTAATTAATTTTTTATGATGTTTTAGTTTTAATTATTTTTTTGTGCAGTTAGACTCTTTTACAAAATTTGTTTTTGGAAATAAAATAATGGTCCACTTTCAGAGGTGAGATATGAAAGAGATTTTTCATAAAGCCTGGTTATGGAGGTTATGTAAAAACTCGAGGGTGCACTCTACACTATGTTTGAGAATCACGTGCGTTCATGACCCCCTCTGAAAACCCCCTTGTATACGAGGGATTATATATCTAGAACTATTGTATACACATCTATTCCATTCTAAAGATATGTTTAATGTATGTATACGTCAACATTTTCTTCTCTTAATATGTCTATTGTATGTATATGTAATACGACAATGTTCAAATTAATATCCCTCTTGTGCATTCACGTATATTCGTACATGTTTAGTACAGTGCACCCCTCGAGAGCGAAAAAAGGCCCTGATTTCCGATGGTGGGTAAAAAACAAAAAAGGTTGTTGAGTAAGTTGGTAGAAAAAGAAGTAAATTAGAATAGAAGGAGGTCCACATGAAATCTACTCAGAACTGCTAAAAAAAATCTAACACCTAATTTGAGCTTCTTGGTCTTTTAGGGGATGATCAATGAAACTAACCCCAACTCAAATTCTCTATTACAAACCTAGACTAGAGTTTTCCAATGAGAGGTGTTGTACAATTTTCTTTTTTGCGATGACACTCACTTTCATTTGTGCCAAAGGAAAAAACAAAAACAAAATAAAAATGCAATAACCAAATGGGAACAGAGTCTAAGCATGTCCCTCTACGAGTACGAAATAGCCCTACAGACCGTTCCAAAAGGGCTGAGGATTTGTCCTCTGCCCGGCCATCACCTGGACAAACTGTTTGGCTCGTCCCAACCGGACGAGACATAGGGCATTGAAATTGGCAAAATCAGAGGACTTTGATGTCCGTTCAAAGGGCCACCCCATGTCCCTCCAGAATGAAACGGCCATTCAAGCCAATTCTGGGTGGCGATCGAGCTCATGTTTCGTACACCAGTGCCTTGAAAAGGTCCACGGTCCGGTGGTTGGAATTCAAATTTTAAAGTGTCTTCTAGCATGGCCTTGAATCTAAGACCGCGACATGATCTTCTATGTTCCCATCATGGAATCTCTCCAGGCCACAACGAACATCCCTGTCTCCATCAATGTTTCAAATATGGTAAGACTTGTAAGAAAGTGTGCGTAACAATCGTCAACTTTTTATGACACTCTCTCGCAAATCAAGACTCATACATAGAGGGGATCAATAAATTGCATGCATATCTATCCCCAGCCCATTTTCTTTTAGCAGGCAAAATCAATCTCGTAGCCAAGGGGCAGGTTTGGTACGGTAGCGCCGAATATTTATTAAAAGTGAAAAAGTTGGTTTGGTGTTGAAAATTATAATTAAAAGTAAAAAAAGTTGGTTTGGTGTTAACTTTAAAATTTATTTATTTATTTATTTATTTTCGGATTTTAAAATGAAAATTTAGTCGTGACCAAGTTGTATGTCTAAAGTGTATGAAAGAGTGCATTCATAAATATGGGCTTTGGGGGGGGGGTGGAGAGAAGGGATTACACAACATTCAGTAGCATGCACTGTCACTGTCTTGGCTCTACAGTAGATGGTGTGGAATATTCCATACTCAACAATACTTCATCAGTAGCTAAGTGAACAGGTGGAGGCTCAAGGTGATGAGTAAAGAGTATGACGGAAAGGGAGTGGATGTAAAGTCTATTGAATGTTATGTATAGTATTGTCTTTTATACAAAATTTAGTGCAATTGTGTCAACAATGAATGTGGGATATGTAATGTAACTTCTTGTTATCTCTCTTAATAACCAATTAAACTCCTTTACAAAAATGTACATAACTCAAGCATAAAAACTTCAAATCACAAAATTCTTTTTAGAGATCAAAGATTATTTGAGTGTGCAAGTTTTTTTAGTTGAAAAATACTCAAAATAAGTTATTCTAATGTAGTCAAGTAGTACTTTTGGCGGAAACAATTCTAAAATTCATGTCAAAAATTTTGAGAATTTTTTTCAAAATAAGTTTATAAGTGAAAAAAATAGATTAATTTTAAGAGAATATTTTATTCACAAAAATCTATTTAAAAAAAAACGAAATATCCAGCAAAAAGGTGCCAAAGGTGCTACCTAGTTACGAAACTATGCACAATTGAGCCTCTAAAGTTTGATCACAATATTGTTTTCTTCACAACATTACTGCATTTTGTCCACATCTCATGTATAAAAACTTCAAGTCAAAAAATTCTTTTTGGAAGTCCAAGATGACTTAGCTTTCTAACTTTTCTCAAATGAAAATATTTCAAAATCAAATCATTTGTTCTAATCAATTGTGCACCAAAGTCTACAGAAAAATACGTTGTAGTGAGAATTCACATGGGCTTGCAAGTTCTTATCCCATTAATATCATTTGAGAGTGACTTAGAATGAATTTGATTACATGACTAGCCTGATAGGTCTCATTTAATTGTACCCAAAGAATCTAAAATATGTGAAGATTTGATAATTTTTCTACAATTCGACAATTTCAAGAACTAATTTACGTAAAATTTAGCAAACACTACTTATAATTTCCAAAAACAAATTGGCTTCTTATTTTAATAGAAATATTTAATGTTGAATCTGCCCCGTTTGGCTATTTTAGCCAAAAAGAAAAATCATTTTAGAGCAACTAAATTTGGATCCAAAACTCATTCTTTTATCTCCAAAATATTCATCCATGTTGACATATTTTCATCCATTTGAGAAAATTTTCATTCAATTATGTCCTAGGGATGCACTGTACTAAACTTGTACAAGTATACAAGTATACATAATACGTGAGTGCCTAAAAGGGATATTAATTTGAACACGGCCCTATGACATATACATACAATTAACATATTTAGAGCTGAAAATATTGACGTATACTTACATTAAACATATGTTTAGGACATAACAAATCTATATACAAAGGTTTTCAGACATATAACTCCTCCGAGTTGTATACAAGGGGAGTTTTTAGAGGGGGGTCATGAATGCACGTGATTCTCAAGCATAATGTAAAGACAGTGCACCTCATGGCCAATTATGACAACTTCATCTAACTTGATTTTGATGAAAGTGCTACAATATTCATTTCATTGTTGCCACATGTTTGAAAAAATGAAAATTGTAGAAAAATCCTTGTCTCTTTCTATTGTACAATACTCGGTACAATACTTGACAACCTTGATAATGTGATGCTGAAATTGAGAAAGGCCTTAACCCTTAGACGTCAAAGCATCTAGAAATTGAACGACTAACAAATTCAAACCCTTCTCACGTTCTCATCAATGCTTGGATGAAAGTCATCCAAAATTTTGGAGATTCTTCACCAAGTTGTTGTCCTATCTAACGGTTGGAAATAGTCATACTTGAATACATATTTTTCTAAAATTAAAAATGTAGAAGTATGTCAAGTCGTTGACCAAGACAAAATAACATTGATTGTAGTTCAAAAGTGGCATTGCAAAAATGAGGTCATAGATTTAAGAAACACAAAAACTTCAAAGAATCATCATATTTAAGAGTATCTCATTTCAAATTCATTCCAACAAATCTTACTCAAAAAATATTAAAATTGTGTTTATAACCAAATTTAGAAGGAATTTTTAATTTTAACTTTCAAATTTGATAATTAAATATTGGTGATAGTATTAGACAGTGAATCAAACCGTACGGATGGAATCTAAAATTCAAAATCTAGAACTTTTATTTTTTTTATCAATTCCAAAATATAATTCTTCTAAGTAGTAGTTTAGGATGATTTTTTTCAAATTGTCAATTCCAAAGACACCCTGGTACATTTAGTGGTTAAATGAGTGAGTGAATTTCTATGAGAGCCTCAAAATTGGGTTGAACACAACACATAAGACTTTTCAGGGCTGGCTAGTTTTATCACAAGCGTGTTGCCAGCTCTATTGACATTTCCTTTAATTTGGTTTCCACTACCTTTGCCTTCATAGTTTCCTTTGATAAAGGTAGCTATTGATATCTCTTAGGATGAAGATTTCAAATATTCTTCATATTCTCTTAGAGGAGCCCTGAGGCAATATGTATGAAGAGTACCGAATGCAAAGTTTGAATGCAAAGTTTGATTATGTGCATAGCGTGTTTGCATTGGCATTGAAAAGGTGTTCAATGAATGATAATTCTACTTTACTAGTAGTATGTCTTTGTCTAAAGTTAGTCTTTTGAAGTAAATGATATTTCTATTGGCAATTGCAAGAAATACTTGTACGGCTATTTATTGCATTTGACTTATTTTCTCACACCATACTTTAGAGGACTAGATATTACCATCACTATAACCTTGCAAATCTCTTAAAGAATTAATCTTTGATGAATTTAAAACCTTTGTGGAGGACATTGCATTGTTTTAAAATACGTGGTCTAAAATTTCTAAAATGAATACGTTGATGGGTTTTTTTTAATATTTGATAAATAAATTCAGAAATAATGATATTAAATTGAGTGTTGCTTATGACTATATTGAGATAATAGAACACCAATTAACTCACTAGTATTGAATTTTCAACACTTAGAAATTTCCGGCGCACTCTTCATTAGAAATAAAAATAAATAATGTGTGTGCATTCTTTTAAAATAAATAATATTTTATATGGATTTTTGGCAAAGAAAATAAGAATATATATATATATATATATGTATTTTAAAAGAATTCATTCTCAAAATCTCTTGGATCATTGTAAAAATTTCAGGCCTCTGAAAGGCTACTAATTTAGCCAAATTGCCATGCAAAAATAATAAAATAATAAAGTTTTAAAAAATGATTTTTTTTCACAAAATTTATAGGTCTACGCTGACACGCTATGACGATTGTTGTCAAATATAAAAACTAATGAATGTAGTCATAGAGAATGGCCTTGATGGATGAAAACATGATTTCCTTTAGACCTTCCTTTAAATTCCTCATTAATGAGCCTAACATGTTTATTTTAGAAGATTGGAAGAAGTGTCTAAGGCGTAAAACGAGAAGTTTTCAAAGTAATTGTCATTGACTATTAGAAAATAGTAGAAATAGTAGATTAGTCAAAATAATAAATGACTCTCATTGACTGTTAGAAAATAATAGAGTTTTTTTAATTACACTTCGGAAATTGATTCTTGAATTTTGAATGCATATAGGTTTGGAATGACTTGAATTTTGTGTAAATGGATAGAAGATGAAATTTCCTAAAATTTAGGATATAGTTTTCCTCTTCTAAAAAACAACAAAATCTCATGTTTAATTACGCACTTAAAAATTGCCACAAGTTAATATTAAGTCTGGCACTAAATATTTTCTACCTTAGAAGCCAAATCTAGAAGTGAGATGTCTCAATGATGAGGTTGAAGTAAGCTTATGATCAACAACAATGGTTTTTTGACGCACCTCGGCCGTTGTAGCCATAGCCCTATGTTTTGTTATATGAAATAAATATATAAAAGTAAAGACATTCAAAATGTATTTTAAAATAGAAATACTTGGAAGGCCCTTGGGGATTGCACTCTTTATTAAACATTGGAATCACATGAGCTCATTACCCCTTTTAAAATACCCCTTGTACACTTAGAATACTCTTACATTATTCATATTTATATGTATAATGTAATTATACAACTTTATTATTAGCCCTAAATATGCTTCATGTATGTACACATAGTACAGTAGTGTTCAAGTTCATCCCCCTCTTGTGCATTCAAGTTCTTGGAAGATGCACTCTACATTATGTTTGAGAATCAAGTGCGTTTATGACCCCCTCTAAAAACCCCTATGTATACGAGATGTTATATGTCTAAATTTTTTTATACCGATCTATTATGTCTTAAATATTTTCAGCTCTAATTATGTTTATTGTATGTATACGTAATACAACAATGTTCAAATTAATACCCCTTATGTGCACTCACGTATACTTGTACGTGTTTAGTATAGTGCACCCCCTAGGCTCACGTGATTCCTGACACACATAAAAGAGTGCACCCCGAACATAGCGTGCCTTTACAAACACTCCTCATCCAACTAGCGTTGCCACATTCTAAAGGCAAAATCTCTCAAATCTACCGAAGAACACCATGGCACCGAAACCCTAATTCAACTAATCACTAAAACTCCACGCGCGCAAGCTGGAATTTATGCGAATTATCCGTCGATGCCATTTTCTCCTCCCATTCAAAGCATGCACCAAAACCCTAACCCCCTCATTGCCTGCTTCCACGGCAATCTCTCGCCCCTGTGGATGCGAAATTGGAGATCAAGCCAGCCATTTTCACTCTCGGTATTAGGGTTCCATGACTCAAGCATAGTGTGAAATGGTATGGCAAGCTTCCCTGCATCATGTGGATTAGGGTTTGGGATGAGATTTGCATCCTGAGTCTGGGATGGAACCCAAAACCGCCCATTTAAGCTTCTGTGCTTTGGAAAGAAACAAGGACAGTTTTAATTGCGAGGCTCTGTCCCAATATTCTTTACATTTGTTTTGAGTTTTTAAACAAGTTTTTAAATGAATTCTTATTATTGGAGTAATATGAATGTGTAGATAATATATATTACTAGGAGTATAAGATAATGTATGTTTTATTAGAATAGTACATTGCTTGTAAAATTAGTTTTTTTTCTTAACTTTGTTAACGTAGTGTGAAAACGTATATTTTGAATGATTTCTAAGTGGGTAGTTTGAAAAGAGTGTTCAATAGGAATTGGACTCTGAAAAAGTGGAAATCGTCGGGTAGTTTGTCCCTAGAACAACTCAATACAAATCAACGGTCCAAGAATACTTTTTACTAGTTGATAGATAAGGCAAAACACCCTTAAATTGGGAGTTCTCTAAAACAATGTTACTAACATTTTTTGAGGCAAAAAGATGCCTCCTCATTTCAAACTTGTGTAGGCCTCCAAAATTTCATAGAATGCTCATAGGCCCTAAAATCAACCCAACCAAAGATTGCATAAGGGTTTGGGTTGAGTTGGTAATGATTTTAGATGAATTGTGTGGGGATTCATGGCATTGAATGCAATAGTGTTAATTATCAACCAATGAAGGACATCTTGAATTTGCCACCCATTGATTGTCAATATAAGTTTGTATTGTTTCAGTTGCTCATCTATTTGTGTTACAATGACACAAACACTAGAAGATTTGGAGGACTTAACCGGGGCTAACGCCTCACGTATTAGCCCCATGTAGCACTAGGTTTCTTAATTCAGGAACCTTCTTTTTTATGAAGACATCAGCTCCCAAAAATGGTCCCCTGCCTCAACTAAAGTACATTAGCCCAAGTTAAAGTTTGAGGGATTAACCCCTATTAGCCCTGAGAACCGAGCTGAGAACTAACCTCTGAAATCTTCCTGAGTTGTGGAAAGCAATACAATATGGTCACTAATTCAATGTTGTGACAAAAATAAATGAATCAGTGACCATTGAAGTAGCACAGTAGCCGAAGACTCGTAGAGTCAACAAATTTAGAAAATCTATAAGCAAAACTTCGAATATAACTTCAAATAATTTATACATGCATAATCCAAATAAAACATATTTTAGTGTGAAGAAATCCTCTTCTGAGCTCCAAACTCTTCAGCTGAAAGCCACGGGAATGAGGAACTACCTTTTTATTGCATTTCTGTGCACCAAGAGAATTCTGTCATGTTTTGATACATTCAATGAGATCCAAGCCCCGCACACTCCGAAAAGCAACACGAGAAAATCCAGCAGCTGCCAGGAGACGCTTGTACTCCTCACTAGTTCTCTCACCGCCTACACTTTTAAAGAGCGCCATCATGAGGAGGTCGGAATTCAATGCGGCGTTGGCCTTGGCATCGGAGTCTCTCGCCGGATCCATCACATTCTCCTGAATGAGCAACTTCCCATTCTCAGGAAGTGCTCGGTGACAGTTCTTCAGGATTTTGATGCACTCGTCGTCGCCCCAGTCGTGCAGCACATGCTGTAAATACAAGCCCAATTATTCACACGTCAATAGATTCTTGGCACAAGAAAGAATTGAAGCCACTTATGGAATTAACAAGATGAATTCTCCTCGTAAGTCAGGGAACTGAATTGAGTTCAGAATTCCTGGCTGCATACCTGGAGGAGAATAGTATCTGAGCCTGAAGGAACAGATTCAAGGAAACTTCCGGAGACGTGCTGCACACCTACACACCCATTTCTGTTCATTAATCTACTTCACATGAATGCATTGACAGTCAAGCCACATCGTAAAAACTACATTCAATTGCTGTACATATTGACCCCTAAAGGACCAAGGATTCATGGTTTTAAAATGACAAGTTTAAACGATCATATTGTGAAAATTATAATTCAAATGGACCTAATTTTATATCACTAGAATTAGTGAAGAATATTACATTTGTTAAATTATTTATTTATTTTAAAGCAACAAAAAATAATCTACATAAAACCTACTCAAAATGACTGAAAAAAACAGGAGCCACCTGGTGGCCTTATGGTCCTTAGGGGTTAAGGTTCTAAGCTAGCACTTGATACATGTGTTAGTACAACTGCATGACTGGGAATACTAAAGTCGCGTCCACAGGCTCACTTTCTGAGACTGGAAAATGAATCTCAAATCTCAACCTCGAAATATAATTCATGCACAAGAACTTAGGATTGCAACATGAAGGAGAATCCCACCAATCTTAACTCAATTACCATAAATTCATTCGTGAAACTAGCTTGAGCCCCGCATATCCTTATTACCAAGGTAGCTAGAGAACACGTACTGAAATCATAATAACAGGGACCTCATGAATGCCATCTCCTACCGGGACTCTTATCATCAACAGTCAGCAACTCATGTCCGGGCAATGGCACGTTACAGGTTCCAAAAAGGAATGTCTCACCAAAACGCTGCCGTTTTTTTTTTTTTTAACTCATTTGATGTTTGCTAGAAATTACACATTTTCAATTTACATGAATTTAACAAGTGCTTAAAAGGCTAATGGGGATAGTAGATACGTTGGTGTATATTTGACATTTGTTGTAAATAGAAAGTTCCAAATTGAGATTGCAATAGGCCAATAGTTCATTAGAATCTGAATGTCAACATGAGTTTTAATTTCACTTTTGATCTTAAACCCATAGGAGGTGTAGAACCATGCCAAATACAATGGAATATTGGTGTATAATACTAGTTGGAAAGGGCTCTCTAAACCTTTAATAAGGGTTAATAACAAAATTATGAGAAAGTTGTAATACTCCATCCAAAATACTATTGAGTATGGAAAAATTTGACAAATTTGATATTCCTTTTCATTTCTTTGTTCTTAAATCCGGGATTGTCCCGGTTTCAAATTTGAGACAAAAGGAATAATCTGGATTACTAATTTATAGCAAAGTCGTTCATAAATATGAAATTTAACTAAAACAATTTTTTGAGTCTTTTATATATATAGAGGACTCAAAAATTGTTTTAATAGAAAAGATTAAAGTACGCAGTCCTTTCACCACTACAATGGAACAAGGTGTTAAATATGTTAAATTAGAAAAAAAAAATCAACATTAAAATTTGACCTATATAGCAAACGATTGTGGTGTGTCAACATGCCTTCTCTAACTCCATATAATTTTTGTAATTTTCCAATATTTTTTTCATTTCCGAGAGGACATTTACTAAAGTCTGGGGAGTCATTGATACCCATATCGTGCCATTGCCCATCCTGTAATCAACACTTGTTTGACCAAGTTAGTGGTGTTGTCATTACAAACCCCATATTCATTAAATTGGCCAATCTCGATTATATTGGCCGCTCAAATAGTGTGATTTCAGTTCATTTACTCTCTTTATTTGAATAGTGTGGCGGCCAATATAAAAAAAATTGGCCAATTTAATGAATATGGGGCTTACAATTCATGACTTCGCTGATCGAATTCGTCTGTGGCCACTACTTCGCTGAATGGAATTGGGTTGTCTACGTACTGCCACTTAAAGTGGACAGGTCTACAAACTCTGAATGATTGCATAAAAAATCTTCATACATACTGATAAGACATTCATACATACTGATAAGACAATTTGATGCCAAGAAATTTTGGTTCTTGTTCTCCACTGCACTAGATCTTCCAATGGGATCACACTCCTACGCTTTGGGTAAAATACAAAGAGAGTTACGTCATATATGATCCATGATTCAAGATTTTGATGACATCTGAGCGAAGAACTCACCGGGAATGGTGGGTGCAGACGAGACAACATGCGGCAAATCGAAGTTGATACCGCGAATGTGCGGATGGGCGGCCACAATGAGAGTCAAAGCGCCGCCCACGCCTCCTCCGACGTCCATCAAGCATTTCACGTCCTTGAAACCCTCGTAGTGCTGTGCAAGGATGCTGTTGTGCAGCTTAGTCCCGCTCTTCATGGCTGCGTCCATGATCGCATTCGCAGCTGGATTCGCTTTCGCGTAGCTCCACAGGTCCATCCCATTAGCGAGCTCAAAACCGTCTGCATCGTCCTCCACCATCTCGCGGAGATATTTCAAGGGCGGGGAACTTCCCGTCCTTCGCGCCAACATCACGAAGGGCGTCAAGTCGAACTCGGAACCCGTCACCAACAACCTGGAGACCTATGTCAGGCCATATCTGGTCGCAAAAAGTCAGTGACCAGTTAGGCTTACTAAAAGAGTGGAATTTGAAGAACTCTTCGACCAAAATCATAACATTCTTTAGGTCTTGTGATCCTACACAGACTCTTTAGGCAGTGATCGATAATCGGAATTAGCATATATTGCACTCTGATAGATATCACTGGATCTTTCTGGCATATAATTTTATTAGGCAATCATGAATCTACTCCAATATGTAATTAATGGATTATAGCAAGCCAGCAAACAAACAGTAGCTCAATCAGAATGGTTGTCTCTGTTGCTTAGGCTTTTGTGGTGAGTTGTCACCCTGGCTGTGAGGGCCTTCTTGTCACGCTTGCGTGGCTTTGTATGTGCTCTTTTTTAACCCCGGATTTCGGGTTTTCAGCTCAATCAGAATGATGGGTTCCGACTCTTGGGTGGAGCAGAGGACTGTAAAATGTAGGATATGAAGCCATATTCGTTATATTGAGACTTTTCGCAGATTTTGAGACAGAATGCTAGTTATTCAGAAACTCATTTTTAAAAAGAGTAATTGAAACCAAAAAGAAATAATGTTCAAATAGTAATTCTATAATAAAATTCTAATTGTTGGTGTTGTTATCTATTTACAAAAAAAATACTAGCAAAGGGGTAAAACGGTTTATCTTCGAGATGAAGATAAAAATGATTGCGAAAAGTCTCAATTTAACGAACATAAAAGCTTGTGTAGCGAAATTTCAAATTTAAAGTATCAATTGACCAGGAAATTCCAAGTATCGATCACAAGAAGTATATCAGAGAAATCGAATTCCTAGCTAAATGGAAAAAAATTACACTTCAGGATCAATGATTCTATACCTGGGCTCATTTGATTCGGAATGATCTGTGGTCTCGGCCTCTTCGGCAAAGACGCCCTTGAGGGCGAGAAGGCGAAGGATGCGGCCCAACTTGCGAGCTGCGTCGTGACCCTGACGAGGAAGCTTGTCCGCGATCTGCTGCGCAGTCAGAAACGCGCCGGGACCAGCCGCAGCCAGGATATCAGGAATTCGCATCTCTATCGCAGCTTCGAATGCATACGGAATGGAGAAACTGCACCTGAGCTCCTCCAGAACATAGAATGCCTCCATTCTCTTCTCTGGCACGCTCTCCATTTCACCTGATCGATCTGGCCTTCCTGCTCACTGCTTGTTTTCGCTATTTATAATAAAATGTCACCGCACCACTGGAGTGATCGATATGCTTGACATTCTCTTCAAGGGCAAGGCAGTTACCAGTGACACTAGCTACAGCTGAATGTCACATTCCTCAACATGTTCTCATCACCGAACCTGGCCAATTGCCAGAGTATTGATTGCCGGTAGTACAAGAAAGTCACACATGCTTGACGCCTTTGCAACCAATTGCACAATAAAATGACTCAGGAAATCGTCATCAGGGACCTTTCATGCAGACAGTCATTCGCTTCTTTGTCAGAAGCTAGATCTATTCTGGCCCGCGCATGAAAATGACTCAGGAAACCGTCATCAGCCCGGACCTTTCTGACAGTCACTAGGCGGCTTCTTTGTCAGTATAGTGCTTGTTTATCAATATACAGTGGTGAGCAGAAGTGTTCGGACAAAACGCTTCCACTTCCAACATGAGCTAGTTTTCCTACATAACTCACATTCAAGTTGTAAAAATTTAAACATACAATCACATAGTTACAACAAACATGTAACATAACATTCATAATAAAAAATGTCAATCAAGAAATCAATCAAAAATAAAACACATGATGTGGGTGTCCAATTCTTTATGCAAAAAGTGAAGTGGTTATCTATTTACATGGGAAACAAAGCCATGAGCTACAAAATCAAGTTAAAAACTTGAATGTAGAATCATGATGACTACCTAAAAACTTGAATGTACAATCATAATGACTACCATCGTGTATAGCCACCTTTTGCTTGATAAACATATGCAGCTCTCTCAGGCATAGACATGATCAATTTCCTCACGGTATCAATCTCAATGCTATACCAAATTTCTTGCAATTTCTCCCACAAATCCTTCTTGTTAGTGGGTTTCTTCTCCGACATTCTCATACGACGATCTACTTCATTCCAAAGGTGTTCTATAGGATTCAAGTCAGGAGATTGAGCCGGATGCCAAATTAGTTGAAACTCTTGTGCTAACAACCAATCTGTAACATACTTAGAAGTATGTTTGGGATCGTTGTCGTGCTGAAAAATAACATTCTCCTCTCCTAAATCATGCATGTGTATAGTATTCATGAGCTCCATCTCCAAAATTTCCCGATACACAAACTTATCCATGTTCCCTTCTATAAGACGAAGGTTGCCAACTCCCTCCCCAAGTCATACATCCCCAAACTATAATGTTTCCACCCCCAAATTTGATAGTAGGTTGCACATGCTGATCTAAAAGATGCTCTCCTCTCTTCCTCCAACAATACTGCCTCCCATCTGAGCCAAACAAATTGAATTTTGACTCATCTGAAAAAATCACATAACTCCAATCCATCCAACTTGCATGCCTACACTTCTTTGCCCATGCATATCGACGTGCTTTGTGCTTTTTTGACAAGAATGGCTTCTTAGTTTTCACTTGTGCTCTCAATCCCTGCCTCCGAAGACATCTTCTAATTGTATCATCACTCAAATCCAATCCTTGAGATCGCATTTCTCTATCCACTGCTGCAGCTGTACCATTAGATGGTGCATTCAACAACTTTACAACCTCACGATCACCACGTTCATCAAGAATTCGAGGTCTCCCTTATGAAGGAGCATCTCTCAAATGACCTCTCATTGTAAACCTCCGCACAATAGCATGGCAAGTGCTTCGAGAGATGCCTAAAACCGCTGAAATTTCAGAGTACGAATTCCCTCTCTCATGCATCTGAAGAACTAACTCACATTCAGCAAGAGACCTTCTAGGAGCCATAGCTAATCAAGAGCAATCTTACTCAATCACAATAAATCATGAAATGCAAGAGGTCTCCATAAATACATGTTCATTCTCAAGATTTTTTAGATGCACAACTTGTGTGCATAATGAATTGGACACCCATGATTGACACATCATGAACTGCTGCCCTTGCAAGTGGCTCAATGTCAATGATGGTACTCTTTCTAGTTTACAAATGGCTCTTTAGTTATAATTAGCTGAAAAAATCAGCACCTACCTACCAAACTTGACAAGTGTTACT
Source organism: Pohlia nutans (assembly GCA_022496805.1). Classification (NCBI taxonomy): domain Eukaryota; kingdom Viridiplantae; phylum Streptophyta; class Bryopsida; order Bryales; family Mniaceae; genus Pohlia; species Pohlia nutans. The sequence continues at coordinate 26,239,602 of CM040095.1, read as the reverse complement.
ACTAAACTGAGATTGTCATTACTGTCCAAACACTTTTGCTAACCACTGTATACCTGGGCCCAAATGATTCGGAACGATCTGTGGTCGCAGCGACTTCTGCAAAGACTTCTCCATTCTCTTCTTTGGCACGCTCTCCATTTCTCCCGATCGATTTGGCCTTCGTGCTTGAGCCTCCAATTGTTACACACTTTAAGGATACTGATGTAAGTTGCTCTCGATTATTTGTACTCTAATTTCGAGGAAACATCTTCCTTGTGCCATGTGATTAATATGCATGACTCGTTGACTGACTGGTTAGATTGTTTCAATGCATATTATAGAATGAATCCCACCGTAACTATGATCCCGTGTAGGGTTGCACTACGGGTCTTCGCAATATCAATGGTAAAAAAAGACGGCTTGGAAGACTGGATGTTCATTGGAAGTGTAGCCAATATTACGCCATGTGTCTCAACAGATATGTTCACCAAGCATTAATTTGAGAGTCACTTTTAATTTAGAGGAATGTTAGGTAAGAAGTAGCCCAACAACACTCGTTGTGCAAACACCAAGGCAACTTATTAAAATAAGATTTCATGACAAGAACTTGATGGCTTTGAAGCATGGCCGGTCAATAGTCTTCATGCACATTATCTAAGCAAGCCTTGGTGATATAATATTTGTTTTGTATGCACGTCACTCGTAGAAAGGTGTAGTTACTATTCTTGATTTAAAAAAAATTGTATGGGTAGTGTAAATGTGGTTGCACTCAATTTAACAAGCAATGCACAAGTGAGTCACTCTATATATTTTTTAGGTACCACATGAGATAATAGGGTATTTAAAAGTATCCTAAAAAATAAAAGTAATTCTTGCTATTATTAGTAATAATCTCATTTTTATTCTTGTATTCAATTTTAGTTGGCTAATTAAGCTGGAATATGCATTCAAAATTACATTAGTAGGAATATTCCAAAAGATTTTAAAATAAACATACTAGATTCCTAAATGACATACATATTTTGAAAAGATTCTAAAAGTTTCCATTTTATAATATTTTTTTTTTTTTGTATTTTCCCTATTTATCATATTACAACATTTTAACATTACAACATTACACACTTTTTTGTTAAAAACACACTCATAGTACGAAAACACCCATAGCAACTTGCAGACCCCCAACTGTTTCAACTTTTATTAGTTATTCGACATGAAAGTGCCAACCCGCCTTCTACACGTGTACGGTATTGCAATTGTCAAGACCATTTATTTCTTCATGTTGAAATTGCTACAAATTTTCAAAGTGGAAGGTAAGCTGTAATCCATTCCTCAACATACAAAACTCCCTACTTCCACACTAAGTTGTGCTAATGACCACTTGTGAAAGTACCCATCACTGTAAGCACAAGAGACTAAAAATCGAGAGCTGTGAAAATTGAAAACTACTCTACTGATAACCAAAAGTCGAGTTGGCTGCAACCTAAAACCACTACAACCAGCTCAAGATATGTTCATGACATTTACATATAAGATATTGTCATTTACATAACCTGACCAGTTGACGATATGTTCACAATGTCGACCCATATTGGCGGCTTGACTCACCAAAATCCGCTCCTTCCCTTCCCCAATTATAAACTGACTTCCCAAAAATTACGGAAATGGGACAGACGGCTGGCGGTTTTGGGCCACGTAAGACAACCGATTCTGGGGTTGGTGGTGGTAATAGGTTATCCAACCTTATATTACCTTGGTCGATAGAAAGAATCTTGATGTACAATAAACCACCTGGCACCTCGTACTATATGCCATAAATCAAACCTTGAAACGCACTTCTATTCTGAAAACACGAAATTTGTTCACAACTGAGATTTCTACAAAAATCGAACTGCAGAACCTAAAGCGGAATTTGTCGGTAACATCCATATAGCAATGCGTTAATTCAGCGTTTCCAAGCTTCTTTCTGGATTAGCATACAATAATCAGGTTTACTGCTTTGGTAGCTCAATAAGTTCTCTTGCCTTCTTCCTCCAAAACATTGTAAGAAAAACGATTGAGAAGAAACATTAACTCCTGAACAAGAAGGAACCATACTTTTGACATGACAAATTCAATTGATCATACAGGGAAAAGTGTAATTTAAATAGGGCCAACTTTTATATCGCTGGAACAGTGCATGTGTTCGTAAAAAACAAATAAAGTTATACAGAAGGAAGTACAACACATGAACTGCTAAAAAAACATGAGGACCAATTTTAGAGTAATGATACAAGCAGTCGATAGAAATCGATAAGAGCCTGGATGCCAAATGAAGATCAAATTATGCAATTGCTTTTCTCTTACAGTGTACAAGCGAGGTCAACGCATTGAGCAGCCTCGTGATATTACAATGGCGTGCAATGATCCACCACCACGTGGGGGCAGAAAAAAGTCAGCCACCTCTCTTCGTCTACAGGCACCAGTGAAGACTCGACAAGTAGTTTATGATCTACAGCACAGACCGGGGAATGAGGATCTGTCCAATGGTTTGGTGCCATGGGTCAGCCAAATGAGTCCTCAAGTTCTCCAGGGGACCAGTTCCAGGGTATGCCACAGCCTGAATCACGAAGCCCAAGAATGCCACAAGCGCAAGACGACCTGCACAAAAAAAATATTACAATAGTCATAGCAAAGTAAGAATCTGTCAATGTCCATAGCAAAGTTCACATACTATCATGTGGCATCACTTTCCCCTGTTAAAACCATCATCTCAAGTAAGAGAAGATGGCAATATTCACAGGAGGGTTAACATGCCACCCATGTAGAAAGTGAGTAAGAAATTGTGTCTATGTCCATAGCTGAGTTAACAAGCTATCATGTGGAATCATGTCAATGTGCATAGCAATCATTTACAGATTCATGCTGTATCAATTTTCAAACGGTAACAGCAAACGAGAAAATTTATTCTGAACATATCCATGTGGGTTCGAAGCGCATTGGTTCATAGCCGGGTTAACATGCTATCTATGTGGAATCCATTCTTAAAAAGAAACAGTATGCTGTCAATGTCAATAACAAACTATTATTTACACGTCTGGTTCCCAAAATCTGTAAGAAAATTGATTGATTAAGAGTATGAGGGCACTGACCGTTCTTGATCTCCTTCAACTTGAGCTCGTCAAGGTTCTTGCCCTTGGAGAAGCCCAGAGGATCAAAAGGACCGCCGGGGTACTTGCGCTTCTCAGCGTCGGGCTCACCATTGCGCTGCGACTCAGCGAAGGCCAGGGCGAAGAATTCGACGGCCAAGATGATGGGGAGGTTGCCCCAGGGGACGGGGTTGCCCAGGTACGTGGCTTGGCCGTCGGGAGTGGCCGCCCACTTCTGAGCCGACACCCAGTTGCCGTAGCCAAGAGCCTCAGGAATCAACACTCCGGGCTGGAAAAGTTTAGCAAAACAATAAGTTAGAACTGCTGAGCATTACAAGAATTCTCATCTTCCGCAATGCTAAGGAACTCGTAAAGATCCAATCAACATTAAGATCAAGAGATAATACTCACAACAGCAAGCATGGCCCAGCGAGCATGGATGAGCTCGGACTCCTTGAAACGCTCCAAATTCTCAGGCACCTCTCCCAAACCCAAGGGATCAAAGCCGAAGTCTCTGCAACCGCATTACATTCTCACATGAGATTACAAAACAACAAACATATACATTACGAAATCTTCACATAAATCCATAACCTGCAACAGATGATTCACAGAATGCCATATGTTGTCCAGAGAACATCCTCACATGATATTACAAACGGCAAAGATATACATTACGAAATCTTCACATAAACTCATAACCTACAACGGATGAATCACGGAATGCCATATGTTGAAGAACAATATGTGAAGGACACTTCACTCTACATCATTTTTAAACGAATCCCCGGCATTTTCACTTACTGTACACAGCTTGAGAGATGATCAAAAAAAATTGGCGACTGGGATATCAAACCCTAATGAGCTCCCATGGATTCCTAGGACTCTGCAACGGCCCGCATTGTAGCGCATTCCACAAAAGCAGAAGAAAAAGCATAATCGAGGACCTGATTTGAATTGGGGACGGACATAAACTTACCCGGGGGCGGAGCCGTCGAGGTAGGCAGGGCGAGGGTTGCCAGGGAGCCACTCGGCCATGGACACACGGCTACCGTTGCTGCAGCCCAACATGGAGACGGAGCTGGAGCCGGCGAAGAAGCTGGACTTGTGGGCCGTGGCGACGGGTCCCGTCAACGAACGGCTCACCTGAGCAGTTGCCATTGCGGACGCCATAGCTAGCGAGCAGACTGAGATTTCCTGCAGCAACTTACTACTGCACCAATTGATCGATGAGGAAACAACCAACGAGCGAGCAAGTGAGAGAGTCTGGACGAGTCAAGCTTCTTCAAGCAGCCAGTGTGGGAGGCGACCATATGAAGGTAGTCCCGTAAGTGGTGGAGAGAAGAGATAAGCTGGAGCTCGGGGAATCACACGACGTTTCTCCCATTGGCCGCCTCTGGATTGACCCCCCGACGAGGCAACTGAATGAAGTCGTCCATCACCGGTGAGTAAAACTGTTTGGAATCATGCCTCTTTCCTTTTGAGCCGCGGTCATAGGGTCCGTTCCTGAGATTACAGTCCTGTACCCGGGTATTAGGAGCTCTAATTCTAGATAGATAGACAGAAACTCCGGTCCCTTTTAGCAAAGGGCTAGGGTGAATTAAGTGTCCGTTTGCAATGTCAATGACCGGTGCCCACCGGACAAGGGGACATTGGGATAGATAGATAGATAGAAACTCCGGTCCCTTTTAGGGGCCGGCTTGAATGAAGTGTCCGTTCGTAATGCCAATGATCCGATGCCCACCGGACAAGGGGAAATTGGGACAATACTACTCTCCCCTTTCGGGGATGGACACTATAGTGACACACTATGCTAGCTCCTACCTATACTAGTGCCTTGAAGATACCGGACATGGTATACCCCAAAAGGGCTTTGAGGTACCCATACAACAAGGTCCAAGGACCCCCCACCATAGTTGGATGAACTATGGTAGTGAATACCACGCCGGCATGAAGAATAGAACCCACAACCTCGCTCTAATTCTACCATTTAGGGCTCTCACACCTCTTTCTTTCCATCCTCAATCTTCAGAGAATGGGAAGAGTGGCACCTTCTCCTTCAATCATGTAGGACTGAGATTGAGAAGTTTCATTCTTCGCCACCAAATGTGAAGACTAGGCGTGAAGATTGAGAAGCCGTGGCCATTCTCATTAGGGGTTGTCACACCTCCTTGGAGAATGGAGTATGAGGAAAAAGATGAGGCAATAGGATAGCTTCTTCATGGAGAAAGTGTGACATCCCTTTTGTGGTTTGTGGAGATTGAGAATGGAAAATACCCTATGTCGTGGTCAGTTTCGACATTAATTAATTCTTTTTGTCCAAAGTGCCACATGTCATCTTGTGATTGGTTCATGAAGACGTGGACCTTTAAAATTATGACGTGGAAATTAGATTTCGACACAGTACTGTCCAAATCTGACCCTCACATACGGTAGCGTTTATTAGTTGGTTACTCATCCTTCAAGCATAGGCCATTCTCCATTCTTCACCCGTGGAGGAGAACGGAATTCTCCAATCTTTAAAGAATGGGCCCTCCGCCATTCAAGAAGAGCATGCCACGTCCCCATTCTCTCAAGATTGAGAATGGGAAGAAAGAGGTGTGACACCCCTATTCTTCACATGGCCTCAAGGGAAGTAGTGATTTCTTCATGGAGAATGACTAGGATTGGTTCCACAATTCTTTCCTAGATTGTCAATCTTGAGAGATTCAAACTTATCAGAAAAGTTGTGACACCCCTATTGATAGAGGTGTCAGAGTGCAAGCTTGTGAGGCTCTTTGATGGAATTCCTACGTGATGGCATCCACACTCTCAATTGCAAGACTCACCAAATCAGTTGCCTTCTACACGTGAAGTGAAACTGCAGGGTTCTGCAACCGCTCTGCAAAGGCCTGTTGCAGAAGCTAGAGCAAATACTTGGCACTCATTGATGCCCCTAAATTTCCTCCACAGGCTCATTTTATCAATACTCTAGGTTTGCTCAAGTTATTACTTGGGTTCCTTCAGCTCCAGAACTGATTTCTACAACCTGACGTCTAAAATGGACAACGACCAACACATGGTCTCTTTGGAGTTTCGGGTTAACAAGAAACATTATACCATGGATGTCAATAACACACTAGTGTGTGCACATCTGGTTCCCAAAATTTGTTAGAAAATTCATTTTACTGCAAGTGAAGAGTCATGTAAAGTCAACATAATTGAGAAATCTATACATAACATTCAGCAGCATGCACTGTTCTGATCTTGGCTCTACAGTAGATGGTATAGAATATTCCACACCCAAGAACACTTCATCAGTAGCTAAGTGGACAGGTGGAGGCTCAAGGTGACGAGCGAAGTGCATGAAGGAAAGCGAATGGACATGAAGGCTACTGAATGTTATGAGTAAGCAAAATTTCAAAACTTCATAGTTTATTCATGCTATATCCAAATAAAACATATTTTACTGTGGAGGAATCCTCATCCCAGCATCATTCTTTTCGGCTGAAAACCCACGGGAATGGGGAGCTACCTTAATTATTGCAGGGCAATGGCACAATCAGGGTATCACTTCCCGGACTCTCCGGACTTTAGAAAAATGTCCTTCCGGAAATGAATAAAATGTTGGAAAATTATAAAAATTACATAGTGTTATAGAAGGCATGTTGGTACCCCACAATTATGTGCTACATAGGTCAAATTCAAAAATTGATTTTTTTCTTAATTTAACATATTCACATTATAGTTGTGAAAGGAATTCATGTATGAGGTTTTTTATTAAAAAAATTAGGCATGCACCTTATTAAGTTTGTATTTAAGTATATCATATGGTTTTAGGAGGAAGATGTTATGAAATCACAGTCCTTTTAAATGGTGTAAAAATATGTGATTTCTGAAAGTTCTCATAAATAAGGAAATATAGTAATACATCAAATTAAGAGTTAAAATTAATCATGCATATGGCTCAAACATTGTTTCAACTAATTTCCTTGTTTACAAACAATTTCTTTATAAATTGGTATTCCGGATTGTTCCTTTTGTCTCAAATCCGGAACTGAGACAGTTCCGGATTTGAAGAATAAAGAAATAAAAAGGAATATATAAATTGTTCAATTTTTCTTCCTCAATAGTATTTTGGATGGAGTATTACAACTTTCTCATGAATTTGTCATAAAATTCATAAACATAGATAATGTGTAATTTCTAGCACAAGTTGAATGAGTCACAAAATGACAGTGTTTTAGTGAGACGTTCCTTTTTGGAACCCCAATCGTGCCATTGCCCTGCATTTCTATGCACAAGGAGAATTGTGTCATGTTTTGATCGATTCAATGAGATCCATTCCTCGCACTCTGTGAAAGGCAACACGAGAAAATCCAGCAGCGGCCAGGAGACGCTTGTACTCCTCACTGGTTCTCTCTCCTCCGACACCTCTAAAGAGCCCCATCATGAAGACGTCGGAAGTCAATGCTGCGCCTGCCTTGGCATCGGAGCCTCTCGCCAGATCGATCACATTCTCCTGAATGAGCAACTTCCCATTCGCCGGAAGTGCTCGGTGACAGTTCTTCAGGATTTTGACGCAATCATCATCGCCCCAGTCGTGTAGCACACGCTGTACAAGCCCAAAAATTTAACACGTCAAATGAGTACTCATACTAGGCCTTAGTTTGGCTTTCTCCCTCTCTTTTGTTTTCTCTCCGTGTTTTGTTTAGGACTTTTTCCTCTTCTTGGCTTCTGGCCGGACTTGCGTATTTTGGTCCGTTTCATAGTAAAGGATCTCTTTATTTGTGCAAAACATAAAATAAAATAAAATAAGTAATACTATAATATTATAAATGAGGAGGTGTCAATGAGGAGGTATCCTGTTTTTTTGGTTGAGATCTTAGAGAAATTTGGGTTTTGGTACTGTGTTAGTCAAGATTTTGGCCTGCGGGACAAGAAAAGTAGGGAGTGTTGGGTTCCAAAAATAAAAGCAAACTTAGATGACTGTGTTAAGGCTCGCCACCGGGGAAGGCGCCAGAGCCTATACGAAATTAGACCACATATCCCGAATACTACCACCATCAAGGAGCCTCATATGCTTTTAATCCTAGCTTGACACACTGAGCTTGGGACAAAGAAATTTCAGATATCTATATATAAACAGAGGATGGAATACTCCATGGGCTCTATCTGCTACAGCATGTAGCGGATGCATGTTATTTACGAAACGAGGCGAGGAGGCATTGGATTGCACCCACTACAAGATGCGGTAAGAAGGTACTGTATCTACTTAACATAGCCTACAAAACATGTCATACATTAGTAGAGTCTGTCATGTTTTGAGGAGTATACAATGAAGAGTTGAGAATTATAAAGAGATGACAAGGGATTCTCTACAAAGATTATATGTATAGAAAAACATACTATGGGTTGTAACCATTGTTGAAGGGTCTAAAAACCCCACACTCTTAGTACAGTCAGGTAGGAATTGCTCACGAATTCCCGCTGCAGGGAATTTTTTTTGAAAACTTTGAACACTCTATACATACTAAAAATGATCTGATTTAGAAACCACAAACTGCGTTGGAATCACATCAGCATGTACTACAATATCGTTACAAATTTATACATGTATTAGTGAAATTTATACAAGTTAAAACTAATATATACACTATCTATCATTGAGTGCTCTCACTGTTTGCTTCAGTTACAGTGTCCATTTCAGCAAGAAAAATTGAAATGAGTGTTTGAAGTTGTTTTTGAGATACTTGAGCTCATACTTCTTGAATGATTTGTGTCATTTCATTTTTTTCCCTTCATGATCTTTTTGATTCCATGGGCATGTCTCCAATCATCTTGATATCTACTACGGTGTATTAGATCACCATCCTCCATCAATGTGAATTGAATAGGTCTATCATGCATAAAATAGAAGCCAATCGATAGACTTTCATAAACAAGTTTCACAAAATGAACTACTGATTATTTAGTTGGAGGAATGATGACAAATGGACTTTTGTTAAAACCCATGAAAGCCCGCATACAATTACAAAATAAAAAGGTACAAATAAAACAAATGGAATGATACAAATTATCATACAAGTATAGGCCCAAGTATCTCAAGAATAATTTCAAACGCTCATTTCATATATGCTTGCTAAATGTACACCGTAACTGAAGCAAACGGTGAGAGCATTCAATGGTAGATAGTGTATATATTAGTTTTAACTTATTGTATAACTTTCACTAATACATGTGTAAATTTGTAACGATATTGTAGTACACGCCAATGTGATTCCAACGCACTTTGCGGTTTCCAAATCGGATCATTTTTGAGTACGCACGGAGTGTTCAAAGTTTTCAAAAAAAATTCCCTGCAGTGGGAATTCGTAAGCAATTCCTACCTGACTGTACATTTGCTCATCTCAAGAACCTCAAACGAATATCTAAAATGTGCTTCTGTATAGTTCATTGTAACTTGATACCGTACCAATTCCACATTGGTTCTAACCTCTCTGCTTAGAACCAATCTGAAGCTGCCACATCTGGTCCGGATTTTCTGGAGTAGGCTATGGGTCTAATTGATTATTTGTTACAGATAGTCAATTGATCAGCACATGTACTTTCACTTCAACACTGACATATTATTTTTATGCTAAAATGAAACAGAAACCCTAATTCAATGAAACACGTTTCATTGAAACTGCGGTTGACGTGTAGATTCTTGGCACAAGAAAGAATCTACTTAAAGAATAAGAAGGAATTGAAATGAGTTCAGAGTTGCTGTGCATACCTGGAGGAGCATAGTATCTCCTGAAGGAACAAATTCAAGGAAACTTCCGGAGACGTGCTCCACACCTACACACCCATTTCTGTTAATAAGTCTACCTCACATGAATGCATTGACAGTCAAGCCACAACATCCAATCTGCCTTCAATTGCTGTATTAACCCTTAAAGGGCTGATGGGGATAGTAGATACGTTGGCGTATATTTGACATTTTTTGTAAATAGAAAGTTACAAATTGAGACTCCAATAGCTTATTAAAATCATGTCGACGTGAATTTTAATTTTACTTTTGATCTTAAATCCATAGGAGGTGTGGAACCATGCCAAATACAATGAAATATTGATGTATAATAATGGTCGAAAAGGGCTCTCTCGACTTTTAAGGGTTAAGGTTCTCAACACTAGTAGGAAATGCAACGCTTCTGACCGACGGAGAATCCGGTTTTTATTTGTCTGTTGTGTCCTTTCCGACTGAAGAGCACCTCCAACGGCAGTCAGAAGCGTCGCTTCTCCTTCCAGTGCAACTAGCACTCGATACATGTGTCAGTACAACTGCACGACTGGTAATACTGAAGTCGCATCCACAGGCTCACTTTCTGAGACTGGCAAATGAATCTCAAATCTCAACCTCGAAATATAATTCATGCACAAGAACTTAAGCTTGCAACATGAAGGAAAATCCAACCAATCTGTGCTCATTTACAACACATCCACATTGTGAAACTTGCTGCATATCCTAATTACCGAGGAAGCTAGAGCATACTGATACCATAACAAGAGGGACCTCATGCCGTGTCCTACCCCATGTTGTCTCCTCTGCACCCACCATTCAAGATTTGGATGACATCTGAGCGAAGGACTCACCGGGAATGGTGGGTGCAGAGGAGACAACATGTGGCAAATCGAAGTTGGTGCCGCAAATGTGCGGATGGGCGGCCACAATGATAGCCAAAGCGCCGCCCACGCCTCCTCCGACGTCCACCAAGCATTTCACGTCTTTGAAACCCTCGTAGTGGTGTGTGAGGATGCTATTCAGCAGCTTGGACCCACTCCGCATGGCTTCGTTGAAAATCCCACTGAAAGATGGATTCGCTTTGAAGTAGCTCCACTGGTCCATCCCAAACTCAAGCTCAAAAGCGTCCGCATCGTCCTGCACCGCCTCGCGGAGGTGCTTCAAGGCTGCGGAACCGCCCGTCCTTCGCGCCAACAAAGCGCAGGACGTTTGGTTGAACTCGGAACCCGTCACCAACAACTTGGAGACCTCTGTCAGGCCATACCTGGCCCAGCGACCAGGTATGGCAATACTCAGCACAAAAAAGAGTGGAATTTAAAGAACTCGTCAAGGCAATATCACAACATTCATTAGCCCTTCTAATTACTCGTACACTCTTTACATTGATCCTTGCATTGATGGAGAATCGATATAAGCATTGCATTCTGACATAACTGGATCTTTTTAGCATTCAATTTTATTAGGCAATTATCCTCTACTCCCGTATGTATTGACTGGAACTGTACTGAAGATCGTGCACAAACTGTAGCTCAATTTGCAAGAATGGATTTCGACTCTTGGGTGGAGCAGAGGACTGTTATGATAACCAGAAAACGTACAAACATTGAAGCTTGTCTAGCGAAGCTTTATCTGTAAAGTATCAGTCAGACATTACCAGGTATCACCTCAGTATCATATGAAGTATATCAGATAAATCAACACTACGTACAATCAAACCCGTCGCTTTTGACTGACTGCTATCGAGGAAACCCTTGTTCTATGAGACCAAAAGCATTGACCAACTCTGGAATGGAGTGAGAAGCGACCGGTTTCCTTGCAGTGTAAATACCTGGCTAAATGGGAAAAATACACACTGATCAATACATACCTGGGCCCATTTGATTCGGAGTGATCTGTGATCTCAGCCTCTTCGGCAAGGACGCCCTTGTGTGCGAGAAGGCGAAGGATGCGGCCCAATTTGCGAGCTGCGTCGTGACTCTGGCGAGGAAGCTTGTCCGCGATCTGCTGTGCAGTAAGAAACGCGCCGGGACCAGCTGCAGCCAGGATGTCCGGAATTCGCATCTCTACCGCAGCTTCGAATGCATACGGAATAGAGAAACTGCACCTGAGCTCCTCCAGAACATGGAATGCCTCCATTCTCTTCTCGGGCACGCTCTCCATTTCACCTGATCGATTTGGCCTTCCTGCTCACTGCTTGTTTTCGCTATTTATAATTAAATACAGTCCTCGCAGCACTGGATGGTGAATGCAGAACCGTAACATAAGTGGTTGAGGCGGTGCACTGGTTGCTTCTCACTGCTATTTTGAGCCATTCTAGAGTTGGTGAGTGCTTTTGGTTGCATAGGACAAGGCGTTCTTTGATTTTGAAGAGATGAATTTTTTTGTAGTGGTGGAGTCTGGAAAGAATTTCATCCAAGTGAATCATACTGTTCTAAGGAACTTAGAGCCTCTTTACGAGAAGCCGTGAGGAGAGAAATTTCAGTCAATGAGAAATTGGTTATCTCAGTTCCTAGGCCTCCCATTGGCTGAAATTTCTCTCCTCACGGCTTCTCGCCTGTAATGTAAAGAGGCCCTTTATCACATACATAAGGACAAGTGACGTGCTTCCAAATTTTTGACCTTGAGACGACGCCTTTAACCCTTTAAGACACGGTCATTGAGTACATGCTCGTCTAGAACAGTAAACGTACCTTCAGTATAACCAGTCGACCCATGTTTGGTTGGACCTCCAATGGTCTCGAACATTATGAATATAATGATCGATGTACGTTACTCTCAAATCTTAACTGAGATTACTTGTGCACCGTTAACAAAGATGGGTAACTACTGATGGGCCATGGATGATGAGTAATACGCTTGACATTCTCTTCAAGGGCAAGTCTGTTACCAGTAACACTAGCTACTGAATGTCATATTCCTCAACATGTTCTCATCACCGAACCTGGCCGATTGCCAGAGTATTGATTGCCGGTAGTACAAGAAAGTCACCTAGCGCGCTACATACTTGACGCCTTTGCAACCAATTGCACAATAAAATGACTCAGGAAATCGTCATCAGGGACCTTTCAGACAGTCATTCGCTTCTTTGTCTCAGAAGCTAGCTAGATTCTGGCCCACGCATGAAAATGACTCAGGAAATCGACATCAGCTTGGTCCTTTCTGACAGTCACTAGGCCGCTTCTTTGTCAGTATAGTGCTTTGCGGATTCTGGCACGCAACAAAATAATCATCTCGTCGTGCACAGAGCTCACACTATAGATTTCAACAGGATGAAACTGAGTGACTTCGTAACCTAAAGCGGAAAGCACGATGCTGTAGTCTCCTTAAAGTATGCGAAACCTTGAATGTCTGTAATAGTGTGCAATAATTTGACAATGAAAATACTGTTCTACTAAATACGTTCACCACCTTCGTAGACTGCAAGACTATGCACAAGGAGAATTCTGTCATGTTTTGAAAGATTCAATGAGATCCAAGCCTTGCACACTGCAAAACACAACACGAGAAAATCCAGCAGCTGCCAGGAGATGCTTGTACTCCTCACTGGTTCTCTCTCCCCCTCCATCTTTAAAGATCGCCATCATGAGGACATCGGAACCCAATGCTGCGCCTGCCTTGGCATCGGAGCCTCTCGCCGGATCGATCACATTCTCCTGAATGAGTAACTTTCCATTCTCAGGAAGTGCTCGGTGACAGTTCTTCAGGATTTTGATGCACTCCTCGTCGCCCCAGTTGTGCAGCACATGCTGTACATACAAGCCCAATTATTCACACGTCAAATCAGTGATACTCTGAAAGAGGAAGTGTCAGATCTTTCCTACCAGTCCAGCCTGGTATTTCTATTTCTTTGGTTGAGATCTTGTATACCATCCTCAAATATCAGAGTTGCAAGCGATACAACGAGTTTCAGTCAATTAGGATCAAATACCCATTTCATTGGGTCTAGATATTTGCATCCAATTTCTTGATTGTTTGTATCAGATTTTTAATCAACACATGTTCATGATCTACTTCAACAGAAAGTATGTATATGTTGAAACGAAACAGAAACCCTAATTCAATGAGACGCGTTTCGTTTAAACTATGGGTAATACGTAGATTCTTCACACAGGAAAGAAGCTACTTAAGGAACAAGATAAATTATTCTCTTAGTAAGTCAAACGAACTGAAATGAGTTCAGAGTTGCTGTGCATACCTGGAGGAGAATAGTATCTCCTGAAGGAACAAATTCAAGGAAACTTCCGGAGACGTGCTGCACACCTACATACCCATTTCTGTTAACTAGTCTTCTTCACATGCGTCAGTCAAGCCACAGCCTACAAACTGCGTTCTATAGCTGTATTAAGGTTAGACTCAACTAGCACTCGGTACAGTGATACTACAACAGTACTATTGCATGACTGATGATACTAAAGCCGCGTCCACAGGCTCACTTTCTGAGAGTGGAAAATGAATCTCAAATCTCAACCTCGGAATATAATTCATGCATAAGAACTTAGGCTTGCAACATGAAGGAGAACCCAACCAATCTTAACTCAATTACCAAAAATTCATTCGTGAAACTAGCTTGAGCTTCGCATATATCCTAATTACCCAGGTAGCTAGAAGGCACGTACAGAAACCATAACAACAGGGACCTCATGCCGTGTCCTACAGACTGACTCGATCTTATTAACAACGGTCAGCAACTCATGTCCTCTAATCGACACTTGTTTTGCCAAGTGATGTTGTCAATTAATACGATACCTGACTTCGCTGAATTTGTCTTTGGCCACTGAGCTGAATGGAAATCGGTTGTCAACTGCCACTTCAAGTGATCTACAACCTAGAGCTGAATGATTGCATAAGAAATCTTCGTACATACTGATAAGACAACTTGATATGATCAGGAGAGTTTGGTTCTTGTTCTCTACGGCACTCCATCTCCCAATGGAAGCACAGTCCTACGTATTGGTTACAATGCGGCTTAAAGAGTAACGTCACATACTATGATCCATTACTCAAGATTTGATTACATCTGAGCGAAGGACTCACCAGGAATGGAGGGTGCAGACGAGACAACATGCGGCAAGTCGAAGTTGGTGCCGGAAATGTGCGGATGGGCGGCCACAATGACAGCCAAAGCGCCGCCCACGCCTCCTCCCACGTCCACCAAGCATTTCACGTCTTTGAAACCCTCGTAGTGGTGTGCGAGGATGTAGTTCGGCAGTTTGGACCCACTCTGCATGGCTTCGTTGAAAAACGCATTGCAAGATGGATTCGTTTTGAAATAGCTCCATATGTCCATCCCAAACGCGAGCTGAAAAGCGTCCGCATCATCCTCCACCATCTCGGAGAGGTGCTTCAAGGCTCCGAAACTGCCCGTCCTTCGCGCCAACAAAACGAAGGGTATCAAGTCGAACTCGGAACCCGTCACCAACAACTTGGAGACGTCTGTCAGTCCATACCTGGCCCAGCGACCAGGTCATATGGCAAAACATAAGTGGTTAGGCTTACAAAATGAGTGGAATTTAAAGAACGCTCCAAACCAAAATTATAACATTCTTTAGCGATTAACACTATTTACATTGATGGAGAATCGGAATTAGCATTGCATAAGACAGACATAACTGCATCTTTTTAGCATTCAATTTTATTAGGTAATCCTCTACGCCCATATGTAATTAATGGAAGATCATACAAACTGGAGCCCAATTTGCAAGAATGAGAATGATGGATTCCGGCTCTTGGGTAGAGCAGCTCGGACTGTTATGATAACCAGAAAATGTACGAACATTAATTCTTGTCTATCGAAATTTAACTTCAAATTTTAAAGTATCATTCAGGTGGTTAGGCCCATACGGTAATGTAAGACATATCAGTGGTCAGGCGCATATGGACCACATATGGTAATGTAAGACAATCAGTGATTAGACGGCATTAACGGAAGATCAATCATACAAAACCGTCGGTAGCTCAATTTGCAAGAATGAGAAGGATGGATTCGGGCTCTTGGGTCCACGGAGCAGAGGACTGTGACGAACGAACATTAAATCTTGTCTCTAGAGCGAAATTTTAACTCTGAAGTGTCATTCAGGAATTTCCAGGTATGACCTCAGTATATCACAAGAAGCGTATCATAGAAATCAAATTAATACTTGGCTCTAGAGATGGGAAAAGGTTACTAACAGCAGTTGACATATAATTATATACTACCTGGGCTCATTTGATTCGGAGTGCGGATCTGTGGTCGCGGGGGCTTCTTCGGCAAAGACGCCCTTGTGGGCGAGAAGGCGAAGGATGCGGCCCAACTTGCGCGCTGCGTTGTGACCCTTATGAGGAAGCTTGTCCGCGATCTGCTGTGCAGTAAGAAACGCGCCGGGACCAGCTGCAGCCAGGATGTCAGGAATTCGCATCTCTACCGCAGCTTCTAATGCATACGGAACAGAGAAACTGTACCTGAGCTCCTCCAGAACATGGAAAGCTTCCATTCTCTTCGCTTGCACGCTCTCCATTTCACGGTCCGATCGATTTGGCCTTCCTGCTCACTGCAATCGCTACTTATAATTCAATATCATCGCAACAGTGGACGGTCATAGCAGAATTGTAACAGAAATGGACTTCAACCTGGAACTTGATCACATACCGTTACTACGCTACGGTCAGATATATTCGGCAAGCAAAGGACGAACTGAATTAATTTGAGCACTGGAACTTTAGTCGCCTAGTTTCTAAATTTTGAGTAGATTGTATTAATAATAACCATTGAAACTTTAGGCGATATTTAGTAGAACATGTCTTTTGGGAATTTCCTCAACATGTATTCAACCACTGGAAGCTTTCGAACTTTTAGCCCCGGCTAAAAAAAATCCACAATGTTTAGCCCCGGTTAAACTTGAATCTCTTTTTTTTAGCCCCGGCTAAACCCGAATCTCTCGTTTTTGGCCCCGATTAATTTGTGTTTTAGCCCTGGCTAGTGGTACAAAAAAGGGGCTAGTGATAAGGAGGGCTAAAGACTACCTCAGTTTAGCCCCAGCTAAGCTAATCAAAGTTTCCAGTGAACATTTAGCTATCAAAATTTCAGAAAATTTTCAGCTGCATCTCATTTTTCACGTCGAATCAGACTATAGCGAAAGGTATACAACGACAAGTGACGTGCTCGCAAATTTTGACCTTGCGACCACGATCGAGAAGAATGATGTTGCTCTGGAAATAACGTAACTGAGATCACTTGAATGTG
This sequence comes from Pohlia nutans, assembly GCA_022496805.1. Lineage (NCBI taxonomy): Eukaryota > Viridiplantae > Streptophyta > Bryopsida > Bryales > Mniaceae > Pohlia > Pohlia nutans. The sequence continues at coordinate 26,222,513 of CM040095.1, read as the reverse complement.
CACTGCCGTAGAAGCTAAATAAATAATTCTAACTGATATATGTAGTGATCCTCACGTCGTTCCGTCTATGATGTGACCTCATGTGCTCTTTCTCGGAGTCATTGTCAAGACTCTTGCAATTGACAGAGTTGGTTTATGGCGTGGCAGGGGGTTCAATTTCATAACATTCAGTAGCGTTCACTGGCTCTGCCTTGCTCTTGAGGAAAATGTGCAGCAGCATGAACGTAGCGTTCACTGGCTCCGTCTGCCTTGCTCGAGGAAAATGTGCAGGAAATTCTGCGTTATCATCCAAGAACAATCAGTAGCTACCCAGTAGCTACCCATGGTTTCTCACACATCGAGGTTACGGAAAACTAGAAGGGAAGGTAACCACACATCCCCACATGCTCCTTTGTCACTTATAAAGAGAGCAACACTATAAGTAATAATATTCTAACCAATAGAAAATGAGCAACCATTATAAAAATTCTCCTTGAACATTGCGCCACTTCTTTTATCCCTCTATTGACGGTGGTTTAGAGCAAGCCAGACCAAATATGTCCACCAAGCATTAATTTGAGGGTCATTTTTAATTAAAGGAATGTTAGACTTGAAGTACCCCAACAACTCTCCTTGTGCAAACACCAAGGCAACTTATTAAAATAAGATTTTATGACAAGAATTTGATGGCCTTGAAGCGTGGATCGGGGAACAGTCTTCAAGCTCATTATCTAATTATTGATTGAGCAAAAATGCTTGCTCGGTGTGAATAATTTGCTTGCGCCAAAGCTTCTGTAAATGGCGGGGAAACCTCAAACCTAGGCTCGAAAATATTATTATTTAGCGTTAATGGGTAGTTGTTGGGTTAGACTTTGAAGCAAGTGAAGCTCACTATTTTTGTTCCGAGTAGCCTATTAGATTCGGGCAGCAACCAAAAAATGGTCTTTTGAGCGTTTAGGGATTAATAGTAAAGTCTACAACTTTCTACTAGTGACATGTGTATGCAAAGTTGAGACATATGGATGATTAGTAAATGGGTTTTATACAAGCCAAATTCCCTTATGTATACGTTCAATTGAATTTGAAGCACCATGTCTTGAAACAATGATGTAGTAGTATAATTATAGTATGGTATTGATAACACTCTCAGGCACTTGGTCCGCCCCTACGTCATTTACACAAGCGCTAGGAGTGGATGGCCGTACTTTGCTATACTTATTGTATGTATTATAGTATACTATTATTTGGTATATCCTCCTTCAACATGCACAGGAGCTACCACAATACAGCCATTTTGTATAATTAAAAAGAGGATCTTCCCAAAAACCTTCATATTAGAGTTAACCGAAAAGAAGGACAAACTCATGTTGTGTAAAGTGAGTAGAAGGTGGCTCAAGGGCAACCGAGTTGACTGACACGGTTGTCATAGAATCCCAAGATAGAATACATAATGAATTATTTTTGCCTTTAAAAAAATAACAAAACTAGTTCTAAGATAAATTTGGTGTCAGATGCGTGTGCTAACTGACTAATGCGGCTTGCAAGCTTCTTTCTTGATCATCCACCTTTTACGCCGGCTATAGAATTTTGCATGTTATATGATTACAACAGCCCCGAAGTCCAAGAAAAAGTGAAGTTTTCAATATGAGTTTTCATTTTCGGCTACACTCTTAGAGAGCACAAGCTTCCATTTCCTGAAATTTTGGAGGCAAAACTAAGGTTTTGATTTTGGTTAGCTCAATTGACATAAGAAACCCGCTTTGGGAATCTCTTGAGGAAGATTTCACAAAGCATAAAAAGCTAGATTTATATAATAAGTACTCTCTGTTTAATAAAATAGTTGTGTATTGACTGTATTCTTCTCTCACTTGTTTTATGTTTTTAAAAAGAATAAAGTGCATTTCGTTAATGATGTTACTAGTTATTTCGGGTTGTGATTCTTGCAAGGTTGTTCCGGAAGGGTCTTCTGTTACCACTTTACATTGTATGTGTTTGTCAAGAAACAAACAAATTTGAACAAGAGGAAAGTCCGCATAAGACCTCCTAAAAATTGCTAGAAAAGACATGACGTCAACTTGGGTTTCTTGATCCTTTAGAAGTTATTATAAGAATGTTATGGTCAAAGCAGAATTGTAATAGAAATGGTTGAGCCCGTGGAGCTTGAGAGAATCTCATCCAAGGGAATCATATTGTTATCATGAGAAATTTAATCATATACATAACGATAAGTGACGTGCTAACAAATTTTGACCTTATGACCACGGCTTTAACCCTTTGAGAGATGTTCATTTAGTACATGCTCTTTAACCCCCAAACGTACTAGGGTGTCCCTGGAATTGACGATTTGAGAAAATTCAGCATATTTGTAATTCAATACAATCCTCGCAGTACTGGATGGTCATAGCAGAATTGTAACAGAAGTGGTTGAGGCGGTGGAGCCTGAGAGAATCTCATGGAAGTGAATCACACTGTTCTACTGAGGAATCATACATAACGACAAGTGACGTGGTACCGGATTTTGACCTTGAGACCACGTGTTCAAGACCATTCACACCCATGCGCACAAGAGTTGACTTGCTGAAATTATTTATCTACATTGGAAGAGCCCTTGCACTTAGAGCAAGCCCAGCAGTTCGTCAATGTGCACCAAGTCCACATGCAAGTTGGTGTGAGAGGATTAGGAACTCCCCCAGCAACAAACATCAAGCATACTTAGAATAAAGGTCATCAATCAATTTTAAACTATTATTTTTGTCTCAACTTGAGACAATCATAATGATAGAGAATAAGTTTACTAAAGTTAACTTCATAAAGTGGGAGCATGGTCTTGTCATAGAGTAGGACAAAGTGCTTGATGGGGAAACCACCTCCGCCATATGAACAATATTTGGAGTTGAAATATCAAACTCCAAACTATGAGAGGCACTTTACCAGTCAAAAATAACGTTGGTGAGTGAAAATAGGATGTTGTTGGGCCTGCTCTTACACTCCCCTACCCTTGCACGCTCCTCACATGTCAAAAGAGCACATCAAATAGTCAATACACCAATCACAAATAGAATGTGGGGATATAGTCAACTAATGAGTGATTTGAAGGGCCATTTCTAAATCCTTTAGTGCCTAGGTAACCGCTAAGTGGTTACTATATCTTCAAAAAATGATATGTGGTAGAATCTGTGAACCATCTCATTCGGTGTCTAAAGTTCAGATGTGTGATTTTTGATTCTCCAGATGATGCAAATAGAAAGTTTAGAATTTGACTTTCTTAGATATACAAATACCTATGTACAAAACAACAAGATATTGAAAATACCTTAAAATACAACAAATACTTACAAATACAAGACATGTACTATGCGGTATTTCTTGTGTTTGGAAGTTTGTTATCTTGTTTTTTCTTTTTGAATTGTGTTCTCTTGTTCATGTTTCTTTAGTGTATGTGTTCCGATTTTGATCAATATATCAACTCCTTTTTTATTTTAACACATAAATTTTGTCCTAATTTGTACATGGATAAGTCTCTCTCACTTATAAAATTCACAATAATTATATATGAGTCCGTTCTTGACATTAAAAAATGCAATGGAGGGGTGTTGGCACAAACCACTGTTGAACATCTTCACTTTCATTTTTGAAACTTTAAGTCAAAATTCTATTTAACCTTGAAATCACACACCTCCCAAAATTTTATTTTTGAGTGTGCATCATACGGCCCAAAGACATACTATTTAATCTTCCAATCCAACGATTCGATCTTACCAAGATTAAACAAACACTTGTTTCATTAAGCTATGTTTACATTCATACAATTGAATACTATTAATAGTAACCCTAATTTCATCAGAGAAAGTTTTAAAAAATGCCATCTAAAAACTGTGGTTTCTCCACAACCACCCTAGGCACTAAAGGGTTAATACGCTAGGATTGAGAGTCAAAAGACATTTCCGAAGGGCCCTTGGCACTTTTCATTTAGTTCTTGAGTGTGAGAGACTCTAGGAGGGCATGGATGGCCATGCTCTAATCCTTTGAGAGACGTTCATCGACTACATTCTCTTCTAGAAAAGTAAACATTCCTTTAGTATAACCTGAATCCATGTTTGATTGAACCTCCAATGGTCACAAACATTAAGAATATATGTATGTTGCTCTCAAATCTTACTATCATAACTAAGATTACTTGTGCATTGTTAACAAAAGATAGGTAGCTACTAATGGACTATGGATGATGATGAGTAATTTGCTTGACATTCTCTTCAAGGGCAAGACAGTGACTCGTATCACTAGCTACCGTAACACCATAGCAGGTTCGCCACCTGGCGAACGAATATTTATTTTTTTGAAAAAATAAGGTTCGCCTCTCAAATACTAATTTATTCTATTTTTGTTTTATGTCTTCAGAATTCTCTAATTTTTACGTTTTTTATTTTTAGAATTATTTTAGGATGAACCTGCTATGGTACCGTATATATTATACGGTATGTTATATTCCTCAAATGGACCATGACCCTTTAGAAGTTTTTGTTATTATCGATTGTAGAAACTTTGCAACATGGTTTTGTAGATTTGCAAATTAAAAAAAAATTGGATGGTAAATTTTTTTATTGTTTTCTGAAAAGGACATCAATGGCCATTTGAATTACCATTTCTAAACTATCATCCAATAGTTCTTGGGACAAGTTTTTTGGGCACTTTCATTGTGTACTACCATAGTGTACCCCCAGGACGGGCAAAAAAAAACCTAATAATTATTTAAATATGTTTGGAATTTTAGGTAGATTCGCAGGTACAAGAGAAAATTGAGGACATTCTTTATGAGTAATTTTGAAAGTTTAGGGCATCGCACCATAAAACCCGTTGCAAATCATTTATCCGTCGCAAATTACAAAAGTTTAAGATAAATCTTGAAGCTTACTTCAAGGTGTAATTTATGGGATTCTAAGCACTGTAGTTCCTATATTTTTGAGATTTTAGACACAAGCCTCTTATAATTTGTGATCTTGACAGAATAAGGTGTAAAATAATTATTTTTTGCCTAAACTAAGGGTAGATTTTAACCCCTAAAATTCTGAGCAACCATATTCTGGTCGTTCCACTTTTTAGGCAGCCTCCAGGGATCTCATATTTTTTAAAATTTCAATGAAAATTTTAGTGTAGCTTCCAAAAACTACACTCTACATGTCGCACTTCGTTTCATGTCATTCCGTTAAGTATCTCAAAAGTTATAAGCATTTCAAGTTTTTGAAGCGAGATCGGGCAGCAAGAATTTTTTATTTTTTACTCTTTTTCAAAATTTCTTTTTTGATTCATGATTGGTCAATCTTTATCTACAAATGAAGCTTTAAATGTACCCATTTTGAGCAATGGGATAAAAGTTATGAGGAGATCTGTTTTTTGGGCAGTTTGGACAAAAAAAACTTTGAAGCTCATTTCTAAACTCAATTTTCAATATTATTTAATGAAATAAAAGGCACTAGGTGAAGATTTCCAAGTACAACATTCTCACCGTTAAGATTGACATTTTACAATTCCATGTCAAACTTATTAATGATTTTCTTTTTCCTTTCACTTTGCACCCACTTCTAGTAATTGTTTTATGAAAAAATCAATATGAGCTTTTTTCTTACAAGATTTTATATTTGAAGACTTAACTCAATTGTTAACATGGCCTTGCCATTCAATGCATTTCTAACCCATTCAAAAAGAAGATATTAATTTCTAAAGTTCAAATTTGTCACCGGATTGAACCCCAAAAAATCTTCTTTTGCAACTTTGATTCTTCTAATCTAAGAATCTAACGGTCAATTTGTTCTCAAATTTTGTGCTCACATGAAAATTCAAGTTGGGTATTAGATCTTATGGTTGAATGATGAAAAAACTAAAAAACACATGATTTCTTCTGCAACTTCCAAATGCTGCATTTTTCATGGTTTTTTGTGAGAATACGGTCAAGGAATTTTAGGGGTTAATATTGTGCATTTTGGCAAAGACTTTAAATCATTTATAAAATCTCCAACATAACATTAGTGAATTGTTATAAAGTTCAAAACAACAAATTTTAAACTCATGAACATTTAAACCAAAATTTCTTGTATTGTGGTTGCTTAGTTGCATGGAACTGATCTTAGAGTATTTGGAAATAATTTAGCAAGGAGTGCAACTTGCATATTTCATTTTAATCATTTCATTAAGAAACATAGCTTGAGATGTATTATATATATATATTTTTTGATCTAATGGTCCTAGTGGTTCTAATATTTTAGCTCTTTCAAAGCAACTTACCCCAGGACACATAAAACACATACACTAACTACTTTATTCGAACAAAAATTTAGTAGTTTATGAAACTTAAGGTGTTGAGAAAAATATAATAGAACTTGTGCGAAGAAATCCTAATTTGAACTTCTCATACTTAGGTGCCTTTTTTTCCCTTTTCCTCTTTTAATTTTAATTTTAATTTTTTTTTCCTTTTTTAAAGATGGTGAGTGTTTAGGTATTGATTGATTCCTAAAAGACCAATGTCCAATTGGAGAATAACACGGATCCTATGATGTGAAAATTTAGTATGATGTTTTGCAAAAATAAAAAAACTTGGAAGAATGAATAGACTTCTTGGAAATATATTTAATGTTTCATTCAGTAATAGGATGCAAAAATTATGCCTCCATGAGCACAATTTTGTCCACACCACACAACTACAAAATAGCATATAAAATGTGCTAATTTCTTCTAAACACTATTTTCCATACATTATATTTATATATACATGGAAAGCTTTTATTCATTCCATTAAATAAGCTATGTGAAATTATGTAGGATTCCTTTTTGAGCTCAAATCTTACAATTGTTTCCAAAAAAAGATTCATAGGATTTAGATTGCTTGCCACAACACTCTCACTGTAAGGAATGACATGTTTCAATTCTATGTTAGAAATTTGAACCCCTAAAGGTCCAACAACACAAAAAATGCATGATGTGTGAAAGTAAATGTGGATTTCTTGTCAACTATGCACCTTTTTCAACATCGATGTTTTACTGTAGATTGTATGGGAAAATTTTAAGTTTCAGAATTTTATACATTAATATTGGTGATTGCAATCATAGATCTAACCACATGGGAGGAATCTAAAATTCACAATGTACAACTACTATTCATACAACAAGTTCAAAATATCCCTCCTAGTTGCATTTTGCATATATCTTTGCAATTCTCCATACCTGGAGAGAGGACTCACGACCTTTAGGGGTACATGATTTAGTTTTTATTTCATCTTGTGCCTTCTTCTAAGTAACAATTGTTTAAAGAATGAAAATCAAGTTGATATTCTTTATTTTTTCCAAAGATCCTCAACATGATTCTCTTACATGAAAAAATAAACAATCATTTTTCATAATGCAAAAAAATTAAGTTAAGAGGATTAAAAGTATTCTGACCTAGTCTAGCAAGGTTGTCCATCTTAGTAACATTTTTGGGTGTATGGTTTTCTATTTTCATACTCTTATATACAATGAAATGGATTACTTTTGTATGAGTGTGTTACAATTAAATAAAAAATGAATGAAGCAAAAAACATAAAGTGTACAGCATTCTTATGATGTTAAAGTTTAACTATCATGATAGTGTAATATGTGTTGATGATCAAATCTTTGACTTATTTTTGCTAATGAATGTAAGATAAAAATTTAGCCAAGTGTAAAAGAAATCAACATACTAAAAATATGAATTTTACTTTTGGTGAATTTTCAAAACAAAATACTTCAAAATTGGTTTGAAAAATATGTTTATTTTAAATAAAAAGATTGACCATGAATATAATTTATATTTCATCATGCATAACACAGATGGAGTTTTTTGATCAATCCTTCAAAAAAGTTGGAAAATAGGTTTTCTAAATTAAGTTTTATCCAGAATCCCTTGGACCATCAGGGATCAACCCTCTAGTGCCTAGTTGACCACATTTTGGTTAGTCGACAGTTGAAAATGCAAATAATAGGAAATCCATGAACAATTGAATTTCGAATTGTGAAGTTCAGATTTGGAGATGTATAATACACATATTCTTGAAAAAGATAATTTCAATTTGGAGTTGTACTATGTGGTGTTTCTTGTGTTTGGAAGTTTGTTATCTTGTCTTGTTTTTTAGGATTGTGTTCTCTTGTTCATCTTCCATGAATGTGTGTTATCCAATCTTGAATAATGTACCAACTCCTTTCAATTTTCAACGTATAAAATTTTGTCCTAATCTATATATAGATAAGTTGCTCCCACTCATAAAATTCAGAATAATTATGTGTGAGTCCATTCTTGATATGAAAGATTGCAATGGAGAGGTGTTGATATAGGGCATTGCTAAATTTCTTCATTTCCATTTTTGAAAATTTATTCCAACTTCTATTTAACTTTGAAGTCACACACCCTCCAAAATCTCATTTTCTAGCATGCATTATATAATTCAAATACATATTATAATCTTCCAATTCCACCTTTGGATGATTTTTGTATTTTAGCAAAATGTCTCCACTCCTATTGAGGATAAAATTGTGTGGTTATTTTCTAATTTAATTCATTCTATTTCTCATAGTCTCTATCATGGTGAAAAAATCTACTAGAATCCATTGAACCCTACTAGAGTATCCTGGGCACTAAAGGATTAAACCTGATTTTCCAAACTAAGTATAATTGAATAATGGAAACCATACCATCTCAAAGTACATGTTATTCCAAATTCATTATAAGATTTTTTTTATTTTTTTTATTTTTTATTTTTTTTGCATTACTTTGAAATCTTCAATTGAATTTCAAAAGAAAACCTTGAAAAATCAATGAAAATTATTAATAAAAAATATGATAAATCCAGCTGTACTAAGTGTGATCTTCACATTGACATTTGCGGCTTTGCTTTGTGCATGCATCAGCTCCATTTCGGATTTCATCAAACATTTTACAACGCATGTTGGATAGGATAGTGGATGAACAGGTGAACAAGTGCAAAGTGGACGATATTCATGGGAAAGTGTCACTTCCAGTGATTGAACAGGGACTTCCGACTGCCAGTCCCGATCGCCAGGGCCGTCGTGCTCGCCGCCGCCAAGCACCAGGCTCGATTGCCATCGTCGCTGTCGCCGCCAAGCACCGGTCTTGATCGCCATCCTCATTATTGATTGCCGCCGCCGAGGTGAGGAGCTCCGTTGCCCTTATCCTGCTGGGTTGAAGCTGGGGCAATTTCACGCTTGGGGAACCTAATACCGCAATGGATTCATGAGCGCATTTCCTGGTGGAGCATCGGCGCAACTCCAAGGTGACCAGATTAACTGTGACATGGAATGACAAGTTCTGTGTTGAAGTTGAGAGTTTTGTCTTTGGTTTGATCCCTTGGACTAGTTGTTATGAGATTATGACTTGGACATTCACGAATCTTGGTGAAACTGCTCATTTTATGTTGCAAGAGAAGGAACAAAGTATGCTGCTATTGTATCTTTGGCTGCACAGTAGTTCGCTTGCGTTATAGCAGAAGTGCAAGTTTTCGTTTGTTCACATTGAGGTTTTAACAATATAACCTGAGCTTATCCAGGGCTGATGTCGTAGGGAACGAGTTTGGCGCTCAAGGGTTTAGGGTTTAGGTGACGCGCAAAGCTTGATGTAGCGAGAGCATTGATGCAGTTAGGTCTTGATGCAGCGAGTGCATTGATGCATTAGGTCTTGATGCAGCGAGTGCATTGTGGCAGTTACACTGTTAGGTACGATTTTGGTTTTTGGAAGTGCTACCGTAGGTAACAATGTCGATAATGCGGTCGTTTATGTGTGCTATTACCTTTCTAATCGTCCTGTGCGTTGTTCTAGGTCTCGTGCTGAGGAATCGAGGTTTCACCATGGCGCAAGCCAACGTTCACTTTGTCCTGCAAAATGTTGGATTCTGATCAGCGACATGGAGCTCAGAATTTTTTTCTTGCATGGGTGTGTGTCTCATGTGCACTTCTGCACAAATGGTGCAAGAATGAATGCTAAAGCCTGGCAGTTATGACAACAACTGCACAGGCGCACAAATGGGGAAGTTGCTTTCATATCCACCAAACAGCTGTCTTGGTAGCTCTAGTTTTTTTTGCTCAATGTGGTAGGAACCATCGTTACCGACGAGGGATGGGCTCTGTTGGACTTCAAAAGCTCAATATCTGACCCGCGCGGGGTTCTGAGTGCTTGGCAAACTGAGGATCCATATCCTCGTGAGTGGTACGGTATAAGCTGTGAGAAAAACCTTCACATCAGCGGGATTAATCTTCACTGCAGTGGCTTGTCTAGAACAATCTCTCCAGAAATACGCACATTACGAAGACTGCGAATTGTGAGTCTGTCCGAGAACAATTTTTCTTGTCCGATATCACCAGAGCTCTCAGAAATTGGTAAGCCATGCAGAATGAAATGCAGATTCCTGGAAACAGAGTTTATTAGTTTTATGCCACATACAATGTGTAACTTTGTGTGTGTATGTACGTGTTTTGCATAACTTCCACTTGTCTTGCTATAATAGCAATGCATTCGATCCTAAGCTTGAGCAAATGTGTGTGAGTGTGATCTGGGCAGAACAGTGGTCGATGAGTCTGAGAACTGTGCTTTTGTCTGCAGATTGATGTAGTGATTGGCCAAGTACTGGGCAGAGGCAGTAGACGAGTTTCTTTCGCTTTTAGGAAGGTGAATATCATATCCATCGTCCTGCTTTTGCTGAATGCTTCTCCTGAATGATTCTCGTAGTGTAAGCGCTCCGTTTGCGTTGACTGCCTCCTGCGGCATGTTCAGCGAGTTAGCCATGTCCAAGCCAAATTGGTTTTCTTCTTCTCGTTGACATAACATTGTTTCAAATCAAAGTCCTATTGATTGGCGTTAAAGTAATGAGGGAAAGAGGAGAAAACTGGAGAATCTCGCAGCACTAGAATCCAAATTATTTCCAGGAGCAACCTCTCGGCAGCAGCCAAAGTTTCAAGAAACGTTTTCACCGAGATAGATCCATCTGTTTCTGTGTGCCTGCATTAGAGCGGCTGGTTCTTGCAAATTTCTGTTTGTTCAAAGGTGATCAGCATCGAAGAAAACATGATGAGGCTCTGGTGCTGCACTTTCCGCATTGCAGGAGCTTGCTTCCACCGGACGGCGCTGTTCGTGAAAACAACGCGTAACTCGATGCTTAATTTTTTGTCCTTTAATGAACAGACTCTTAACCCAGTCTCAGAAACTGAGAATTGGAGTTCTTTCTCTCTAATACAATATTGGCAGTGCAGACAAACAGGGCTGAATTGTTTTGTGCCTTATGACATGTTATCGAGGCAGGAGCCACTGCGCTTGTAGCAGGATCTGCAGTCTTCGGAGCCAAGGATTACGCTGAAGGCAAGTTGTAGTCCAGTGTTTCCTTGTTCTAAGTGCTCAAACTAATCCCACTTAAAAATATTTTTTCTTTTCTTCTTTCCGATGCTATATTACTTAACCCATGACGGACCAAGAAGCCTGAATCGGGCCTTGTTTTTTTTTAGCACTTGTTTTTGTTTAAATTTATTATTATTTTTTGACCAACACATGCAAGTAATTTTTACTAATTCGAATGATTCACTAAAATTTGGTCCCATATGTCCTAAATGATTTATTACGAAGCAGATGAAGTGGTCTAACTTTTTGAAACATTCATAGTCCAGTTGATCCTTTGGCAAGAGGATGACCAGCCTCGGCTACTGCCTTGCAATCAATAGTTGTATTCATACGAGGCATCAGCCGAAAAGCTAAGGTTGTTTTGCTCCTTATATCATCCAATACACCACAATGTTGATACTCATCCAATTGTTCTTTTCTTATGTGTTGTTGAAATCTTTGAACTATCCAGCCTAATGCCAAGACATCCAAACCAATTGTAGCATATGTTACTGCAGAAAATATGTCATTTGCCAGCCTGGACTAAATACCTGCCGAGGAAAGGAGCCATAGCGGAAGAAGATACAGCCCGATACCACGCATTATCAGCCTGATACCAGAGTCCCGGACCCACGGCATTATCAGCCTGATACCAGAGTCCATTTGGATCCATCACCTGCTACCGTCAATAGTGAACACATTTAAGCACACCTCCAGGTTTACATTTTAACTGTTCTTGTTGCAATTGTTGTCGAAGGGTTGAAAATTGGTAAACCATAAAAACACCGTATTCATTAAATTGGGAGTTTCCATTAAATTGGGAGTCAAATTGATGTATGCATGTTGTAGATCTGATAGTGAAATGATCATGTGATGTAGATCAATTTGACTCCCAATTTAATGGAAACTCCCAATTTAATGAATACGGTGATTAAACCCTAAACCCTAGTTACGTAAGGGTTTGTGATACATCAGTTTTCAAGAAATACTTTCAGTTTTAACTCACTGTTTTTAGCCTCGTTTATAGGAGTTACACACTAGATTTTTATTTATTTTTGAATAGCTCAGGAAAAAGTACTCAAGAGTACCAAGAATCTAAAATGTTAGCATGGGTGGGATGAGAAGGTTGTGTACCCATACTTCAATCCAATGAGGACCCTTCACCCTTTCTAATGCGCACCCAGCCACCGTACCATCTATGATCGTCTGCTTCATTGCACAATCATCAATAAGGTGGCTGCTGCTGGTGTTGATAAGAATTGCACCTGCATTGTTGCTTTTTCAGGAGTCACGACATCAGAAGTGGTTAGGGCCTCCTTCAAATCGTTAACTCTCGTTGTAGTTTTGGGCATGCTCTGAACCTCCTCAGACGAAGCATCCCACAGATTGCAAAACCGCTGATTTTGAATCAGCCACCTCCTTGGTTGCTGCATCCTCAACTTTGCCAATCTCTTCGATGGGAGCATGAACTTCCTAAGAAGGGAGGTCACGGGTAGCGACCTCCTTGGGTATGTTACCTCTGATCCCTACAATCCTTTCTTTATCTGTACTGCCTAGCAATTGTTGTTTGCATCGATTTGTTTTTTTTTTCTCAAATCATTTAGCTCTTTCCAGAGATAGATTTTGACGTTTAGGTTTTTCTTTGTGATTGCTTGATTTGACCTAATAATTGGTAGCCAACTGTTCCTGAATCTCCATGCATCATTTTAACTCTTCTTTTTGCAATGGTTACAGCAGGGTTGAATATTGGTATGGGTCCCTAAAATCCACCGTTTTTTTATTTAGGGCATGTATTTTAGGTTTAACATTCATTTGAACCCTGTAGATTAGTATGTCTCTGGATGGATATTGTGTTGTACGACCACTTGTTGATGGAGGGACTGTTCGCTCCAAAGCCTCTCTTTTGATGGATCAAAATTAAACTATTTAAAAATTATTTGCGTCACCTCTCTACACAAACCTATATTGACACAATTCTATGGATGTAGAGCTGGAGCACACTCTCAGTAATCTTTGCAGAGACTGCTGATCGCTAAGGCTAGGTGTTGATACTTCATGATAGAACAACCGTAGATGATGTGACGGAAGACGCTTGGTACAATAACAAGTCTTTGGATTTGTTGTCGTAGCATTCACGAGCAGGTTCCAGAGAGTGTCCACAAGATTTCATCAAACTGGTGAAGCAGCCCCCTATGCATTTGAATGAAGAATGACACCCACTTCTTCTGCACCAAGTTGGGTCCTCAAGCACTGTTGCAGCGGCAGCAATTCAAGCTAGCTAATATTGGCATATATGTGGAGTGTCTTTCTAGACAGGTCTGCATTTTTTATTTCTCACATCTTCTCATTAACTTCCTACTGCTGTGCTATACTTTGGCCCACTAGAACTTCTATGTCAAATAGAAAATATTACAAAGAATATTCTTCAATCCATTTGGCGTTCTTACTTCCAGTAGGTCAATCAAACGGCTTGTGTATGATTCCACAAACTTAGTAACATGTTGAGGATGATCTAAGGTTTTTGGTGTTCCCTGGCTGGCTATTAAGCTGCATTTCCCCTTTCACAACCTTAGCGCATGCATTTAATTTGCTAATTTTTTTGGGCTTTTGTTGATTGTGTGTTACTCGAGAAATAGTCTAAACTGACTTGATATATATAAATTGGTTAGAAATGTATAATCACAGCACCCTGTTCTTGACTCCTAGCAGAAACCTCTCAATTTATTCTCTTGCAGGGAAAATATCTCCGGCGGTTGGAAATTTACATAGCCTTCAGCATTTGTAAGTAATCCACTATCTATTTTCTTAATGCAAGTCCTCAAATTAATCTGTTTTCTCCAGGTCCTTGTCGTGCAAATTGATTTTGTTGTGTTGTCTGGGAAATTACTAATCACACACAAGGCTCTCATATTTGTACATGAGCCCTAGCTTTGATGCTGAATTGCTCAAATCTTACCCTTTAATTGCTGAATTTGTATATTTATGAAGTGTGTTGTTAGATTTATACAATATTTGAGCCATTTTCTTGTATGTTGTTTACGTGTTTGAGTTTTTTTTGTTTATGAAAATTTATGTGTTAACACAGTGAATCTCACAGTACCCATGGACCTCTCTCGAATACCGTGAATATTTATATACTTGTTATTCCTGAGAGGTTCTTTAACATGTTTCATAACACGTCCACATTTTTTGTGGTTGCGTTTGTGACATGTTAAAGCCCATGGTGACTTGGGTGCAACTAGTTTATCATATTTTTTTGAAAACAAAAGAATATAGTCTTGAATTTATACAATGTTTCAATCCTTTTCTTGTATTTTGACTGTATGTTTATGTTTTGTTTGTTTACAAAAATCAATGTGTTGACAAAGTGTATCTCACAACACCCATGGACCTCTCTGGAATACCGTGGCTATTTATATACTTGTTATTCCTGAGGGGTTCTTTGATATATTGCACAGCACGTCCACATTTTTTGTGGTTGTGTTTGCGACATATCAAGGCCCATGGTGACTTGGATGCACATAGTTTATCATATTTTTTTGAAAACAAAAGTAAACTCAACACACAAGTGAGATATGATGGAATGTTTGTACACTTTGTATTCATTTTGAGGGAAGCCTTCTCTTGAATCCTTTGTTTGGGGAAGTTTATATGTGTGCTATATTCATGATTTGGTGTTTATTTGGCAGTGTCGTGTCTTCAAAACTATGGACATGACTAATATCATCGAAGTGGCCATGGTCACACTTGCAAGAACAGGAGTTGTTAGGTACTTCAAAAAAAATGATTTCTTTGGATTATATATAAAAATAAATGAACTTGTATCTTTTCAAAAACCAAGTGGGATTTTTGACTCAACCCCTCTACGAAACTGTTTACTACCTTCATGAAATACTTCTCATTGTATGTTTGATTCAACCATTGTAATTGGGTGAAAAAAACGCTTGTATTTTTCTTCATGGGGAGTGAACATACCTATTCAACTGTAATTATTTCAATATTTTTAATATAAGAATTTAATTATAATGATTTTTTTCAAACAAGAATAAAAAAGAAAGTTTATATTGATTATATAATATGTTAAAAATATAAGCAAAATTTAGCACATGTGATCATTATATTTAAAAATATGAAGTTGAAGGTGTCTTCCAAAAACATTTTTGACATTTAATAATAGAATGAAAAAACCTAAAAATTGACTTTGAATCACTACATTATCTTGTCACAACTATAAATTATTCAATTCAAGGAAGTATTTGAAATATTGAAATGGATTCAAAACTTCATTTCATAAGGAAGAGTTTGTTGTTTATGCTTCAATTCCAATAGTGCCATCTTTTTAGCCAATTCAATACCCGAAAAAGTTGAATTGTGATTCACAATCCGAAATAAACTTCATTGGATTGTTTTTAATATACAATATCATTGAGTTAAAAATATTGTGTACTTTAAAATTAAAAAAAGGGATGAAATAAATTTAAATGGATGAAAATTATGAATGATAGAAAGAATGAAATCAACCCTTTGTACATTCAACCCTCCATTAGTTGAAGTAGTTCTAGAGAAGTTATAATTTTCCTACTTTCATTCTCGGGGAGGACACTTCACTATATTTTGGTAGAACATGTGCGTTAAAGGGGTAATTAAATGAGGCTATCACATAATTGGAATATTTGAGGTATATTCTCGAATATTCTAGGTATATTCTAGGCATGTTATTGGTATATTCTATAATTATTCCTTACTTGAATTTTAAGCATCCTATATTACATCTAAATATTTCCAAATTTTATTGCTCATGAATAAAATACACTCTATATTTTAACGCACCATGTTTAATAAATTTCCTAAGTGTCCTCTCCGAGCTTTCATTATTTTTTAAAAATTGTGTTTATTGAAATGAAGGTTTTTTGAATTATGTTTGTTAAAGAATTAATCAATTAGCATTTGACTTCTGTTTAATAAAACTAGGGTTTTTTAAATTGTGTTTATTGTCGGAAAATGCAGCACCTCCAATATATGGGAATTCCGCTGTGGTGTATGTGATGTGCCTTGTCAAAGTGTGAGTTTGTTGGAAAGACACAATGGTTGTCCGAAACATATTGCAAGAAGAAAAAAACTAAATATGTTTCGTCCATTGGAACCATATGAGTTTACTTTGCTGCAGCTTTCTCGACCATCCCAAGAAATCTCCAAAGAAGGTAAATGTTTGAAAATTATTTGTTTTAAAAATATATATATATATATTTGAACTTCATAATTTTTGTTTTTTGTTCATGAAATTTGCACTGAGCCTCTTATAGTTAGTTCGACATTTATTCATTTGAAATAATTTTTTCTTTATATTGTTTTGCACAACAGATTTGCCACGGTGTTCCAAGGACACTAGGCTTTGGTGTGTTGTGTGTGGCACTTATGCACATACATTCGAAGGTTTGCAAGTCCATAATAAGGGGAAAAAACATTGCCAACAGTTGTTGGACTTAAGCCTCCCAAATGAACATGGTGACCTTGATCACAATATGGATTATTCCAAAGTTACATTTTATGTAACAGAGTTTTTGAAAAATCCTTTTCCTATTAAGTATGATGATCCCTTAAATGGTTTTGCCACACTTGATTATTTCCGAGGGAAAGGTATTACTATACTTATGTGTGTGAGGAAAGTTTTGAATGTGAGGGTAAATTCAAGATTCTCAAAAAAAGACATGTTCGATTATAATTGCACAACAGGTATCAAAAACCTTAGTCAAATTCATGACTCTGTGTTGTTAGTAGAGGATGAGGTTGTGACTGGTATTATTGTGTTTGATGACATTCCTGTTGAGGAATGTGCTCATATTGAAGAAATAAGTAGAGGCATATATGATTGTGGTGGTTCAGTTCAACGGGGCCCTATGAAGAAAGGTAGAAAGATAGTCATGTGTGGTTTTCGAAAGGAGTTGGGCAAAAAAGTTAGAGCTCCTAGTGAATTTAAAAGGTAAGTTTTTTTTTCATGAAAATATTTCATTTTTAGTTTTAATTCCCTTGTCTCACAATACCTTTGTATGAGTTTTTAACCTTTATTTGTATTATTGTATGTGAAGGTACACACATGGAATTAGGTCGGACCTCAAAAAACAGAAAATAGAAGGCTTTGAAGTTGAAGCTTTTGGTGATTACTTGATAAATGTTTTGTTAACCCCCATAATTGCCCGGCAATTTGGAAGTTATTTGCGGGAGTTGGAGGACATCCTTGCTGATGGACCTACACCATTATGCGTCGGAAGGACAGGAAACCAAGGCTTGACAACATTGAGCATTACGGCAAATTATTTTGCCCAGCCGCACCTTGACAAGAAAGATATGGGCTTTGCCTTCCTTTCTTGGTTTGTTAAAGGTAAAGGACTTTAAATTTTTTTCCATTCCTATATTATGTATTTTGGTATGTGTTCATGTTTTATTTATGTTTTTTGTTTGGTTTTTTGTAGAACGTGAAGGAGTTGGACATATTAAGATGGGAGGGGAGTTTTTGTTACCAGAATATGGTGTTTTTATTTTACCCCGGAATAGGACAACTATGGCTTTCTCAACAAGCACAGTGCTCCATTGTACAAATGTCGCACACGGTTATGATAACATTGGTATGTCATACTCAGCAAAATGCAATGTGCAAAAAAAAGCTACAACACGAACTGAAGAGATCTTATCATTCTTCAAAGATCGTAAGTACTACTCAGTATTTTATTATAGTAGTATTTCAATTTTCTTTGTAGTTTTTGTTGTGTTTAATGATAATTTATACATTGTGTACTCATTTATTTATTTTTTTAACATATGTTGTTGTTAAATGTTTATTTTGTAGGTGAGAAGTTGCGGCAAAGAAAAATTTTGCCCAAAGTCACGGGACTGAGGACACCAAAAGGCCGCATTTACAAGAAAAAATAATCAAACAATCAATCCGTTACTTTGATGTTGTTGTCTTATTTCAAAACAAACCATCTTAGTTCCAAAACTAATTCTCTTTAGGTCCAAGACTACCAAAAATCTCACTTGTTGTCTCTTATCTCTCTGAGCAAGGGAGTCGACCATTATGCATATATTGGATATTTGGGTCAGGTGGCATAGTATCTTGTAATCCAAGCCTGCTTAGAATTGAGTGTATTGCTTCATACCTACTTGCCAAACTAAGTTGGACAGTGTAATTCCAAGTCTACTATATCTCACCAAGATCCCAAGATGATCAGAACCCTCTTGGGAAATGTTCATGGTATCTTTTAGCTAGAGTGTTGTTAAGTAAGGTAAAACCTTGTTGTCCCAATAAACTCTTACTATTCTCCAAGCTCCAGGAATACCAAGGTCATCACTTTTATTTTTCCAACACAGAAAAGAACTCACAGCAACCCACAACAACCAAGGCCTAGAAGTAAAAAAAAAAAAAAAAAAAAAAAGATGTAAAAGAAGTAAACCCTAAACCCTAAAAAAGATGTAAAGCTAGCATTAGAAAATCTTTCAATTTTTTGGACCAATTAAGTGTATTAAATTACAAGCACTCAAAATTGTGGTTGCATTAGGGGATTTAGTCTGGAATTCTAAGAGATAGGAAGATGAGCTTTGTTATTTTCCATATTGGACAAAGCTAGACTTGGGAGTTCAACATCCTTGGCCTACTCACTTACCAACTAACTCAGGCATGCTTGCAAGACATGGCCAAGTCATCATCTGTCTTGGCAGCAAGAGACTATCAGGACATGATTCTTGCTGGTAATAGTCAAGATAGTCAAGACATCTCGTAATTGAAATGGGTTTCATGTAAGCATGAAACCTGTAGTACAGGTAGAGTTAACACCAAGAACAGATAGAATTCAAACTACTGGTAGAGTTAACATTAGCTCCCTTGGTCCCATGCAACATACAAAATCAAGTCAATTTCAAACATGAAATGCAAATAAAAAGAGCCTGTCCTCCCACCCAATCCCAAATGCATAACAACTTTAAATAATACATACTCAAAAAAACATCCGTAGGTTCCCAATCTTGTCCACACAAGTGCGCATGTTCTTAAAACTCCAGAAGTCGTACTTCCAATTGGATGTTAGCTTCCATGATGGCTCGATGCAATATAATGAAATTGGACATTTTGTTCAATTTAAATTAAATTTCAAATTCAAACGAACATATCAAACTTGATAAGTTACAGATTGTAAGAGAAAAGAAAGCAAAACAGTCATTTATGAAGTAAAAGATTATAATGTTTGATTATGAGGACATTAAAATTGCAAAAAATACAGAATCATGAAATTTAGTAAACCTAGATTACCTATTAAGCTACTAATGCATATGCCTCAATAGTTTATTCCTGATGTGCCCATTGATGATACTTTCCTTTTGTTCAATTTCTTAATGTCCTTAAATTAATGTTTTAGTGACTACTTCAGTTTCTTATAAATAAATTTGTAAACTTAAGTCTCTAATTACATCATCATGTGCATGTCTCAAATAGGACAAATTACATCATTAGGACAAATATGGATGAACACATTCTCCTCTTCAAATATTTTATAAAATTCTCTCCAAAGTCTACAAGTAAAATCAAGGATGTTGGTTTTACTTTATGGTTTTACTTTATAAATCAAGGATGTTGGTTTTGCTTTATAGCACCAAAAAAAGGTCTCAAGCATTAATGTCTGTAACAATGCCGGCAACACCATACACAATACCATCTTAAAACAGCTTCACACCAATAAAAGGAAAATGAAAGAAGGAAAAAAAACACTCATAATACTTGATAACATACGTGTGTTTTAAAAATTGAACTTCCAAAACTCTTGGACTATCATATCACTTGGTGCAAACTGCAATTGGATTACATACAACGGCATCAATAGCCATTATACAATACAGAGATGCATCTTAAAAAACTTTGGCCAATCATACTCACAACCATAGTCATTTTAATCATAAGTCCATAACATTATAGGGAGTTAAACCATCATAATCATAATTATAACAAACTAAGAATCAAACACACAAAAGCAAGCACTTGTTTCTATTACAATAGAAACAACTTTTACATTCTCTCAAACCTGTGAATAGAAGTCATACATCACTTCTTTAGCAAAAACCCGGCTCCTTGCCTTACACATGGATACCAATACTAAAATACTACTAAACTAGTGCTACTTGAAACAACATCAAGGTGATACCAAACTTGTATTACTAAAGCTACTCAAATATGATTCAAATAATTCCTAAACCTCTACAAATTTCGTAATATTGATTTGCTGTTGTGGATGATCCATGCGGTGTTGAATTGCCTACACCACCTTCAACATAGTTTTGTCACATTCTATTTAGTTGATCAAGATCATCTGTCCCATTGAATCTCAAATAGAAATTAACACTATCCGCCAAATTGAAACCACATGAACTATCTGAGGTTTGGGTGGTTAAACACAAACTACCTTGTGCCCGTGATTTGCTTGAGAGACTTCGCCATGCCGATGAAAGTATGTTGATGCACGAGGGATTTTGGGTTGTTGAAGACACAAGCTTTATTGGAAATATTAAGAACCGCAGGAACATCAACTTGAAGCGTTTATTATGGAAGAGCTCAAAGTGCTTTATGAAGTTTGACATTCAACCTTTTGGAGCTTCATTCATGCCAAGTGAAGAGATGAATTACAATACCAATTTACATGATTTTATTGTTTATTCTCTCATGGTGGAAAGAGCTATCGAAGATTTACGGGTGCGGTTTCTTGAATCTGGGTCAAGTTCATCTGTTTTTTATGAAGCATTGTTTTATCATGTTCCAAACATGTGTGACATTCTTTATGAGCAGAATCTTGACATAAGTGCACATCGAAGGACTTTTCCTCTTAGTTTTGAGAGGGGTGCATCAATTATTGATGGTCCAACATTGCACTTAACTCCACGAACATTGGAAATTGATAATGAGGAGTGCATTGATATTTATGATTTTGCTCCACATGATTTGGAATTTATTGAAAAAAGGGAATGCAAGTATTGCTCATTCAATTTCACTAGTGAATGATGCTTTCGGCAAGTGTGCTAAATTGTGGTGTTCTAAAGAGTCGGAAAGTGAAGGCTTATTACGTATCATTTCTGGTGTTACTCGGTTTAGGGTTTAGGGTTGGGGTTTAGGCTTTAGGGTTTAGGGTTTAGGATTTAAATAGAAATTAACAATGTCTGCCAAATAGAAACCACATGATATCGTCGAATGATATAACAATTTTGGAACCATCATCACAGTCATTCCTGAATATTGAACCAACCGATGAATCTCATACTTCTCCATGTCTTCAAGAGATAAAGCCTCTGTGCCATATGCAAAGCGATCAATATGACATTGCTTACAATAAGCATGTTGAAGCCATTTGTTCTTCTTCAAAAACTTCGTAAACTCCTCGGACTTGTGCTTTGGTACAACATATCAAATCTTTGGAGTACCAAGCACTAATAAATTGAATGTGCCCAAAAGTCCACATGAATCGAAGTTCGGCTTCCAAAAGATGAGGCATTGAAAAGGTTGAAAAAAAGGTTGAAAAAAACTCTAGCCTCAGCAAGAAAAGGTTGAAAAAACTCTCTTCCATGATCATCCAATGCACCATTCTCTAGTGTCATAGCATCCTCCTAAACCACAAAACAAAACAACCAACATGTTAATATACAAAACTACCATTCAAAAATAAAAATCAATAGTTGAATGAGTATAATATTTAATCTAAAGTATATACGCTTTTAAAACAATTCTAAATCAAACAAACAATAAGAACACCTTTCTCCAAGATATTCTTGTGTCCAAGTTATTGCGTGTAGGTGCTGCCAAATAATTGAAATAATACTGTAGAATAATATAAAATGCATACAATATAAAATATTAAAAAATATCAAAGTAAAGAAACATAAAATGATGTTCAAATATTAATTTTAAAAACTCAACTTCTAAATAGAAAATTAACATTTGGTTTTTCATAAATAATTTGATTTCAAACATAATGCTTATTAAAAAATTAATAATCAAAACTAAAAATTAAAAATAATAATCACCTTCTGCAAATCCAAACACTTGAGAAATTTTGGACTCTTTTCATGAACTCCCTCCTTTCCCAAAGTTTGGCATATGGAACACCACTTCAAATCCTGTTCTTTGTTGTAAAACCCTAAACCATTGTCTATTGCTTTTCTATGCTTCGTTGTCAAAACATGACTCTTTCTTTGATGAGAAGGAAACTCCGTTACACAAGTTGGACAAAATAAATGTCCACGTTTCAAGCCGGGAAAAGATATATAACCATCCTGCCATATTGCAAAACTTGTAAATCACATATCATTAACAAAAAATAAACAATAAAAATTCGAAACATACACATGATTTTAAAAATCAACGAACGATTTGTATAAGTCATTCATAACAAGTAACAACTTACCTCTAGTGTTATCAAATCCATTGTAGATAAATAAATAGACGCTTGTTAAAGGGTGTAAACCCAAGGCATTTCTGACTTCAATAAATCAAAAGACATCCACTTGCAAGAGCAACCTAAACAAATTAATTTCCAACCAAAACGTAATAAAAAATTGTTCAAAAAGGATTTTACATTTACAAGTCTTCTAAACAAGTCTAACTTCAAAATCATTTAATTGAATTAATGCTATTTTCACATGAGGTTTTGATCATAACCAACCCAGGAGGAAGGTGACAATGGCACCCCCCATCCCAAGCATTTACCATGAACATAGCATGCAAGTGCTTTCACAACGCATTAAAATTCAATCACATTGCAAGGAAAATGAACCCAAGAGGAGGGTGATAATGGCACCCCCCATCCCAAGCATTTACCATGAACATAGCATGCAAGTACTTTCACAAAGCATAAGTGATCACTCACAATGACCACAACACATCATCAAGAATACGTCAAAGAATTTAAATGTAGACACAACAGTGTAGGAGCACACCATGATGTCACACCTTCAAGCATTCCAAATAGTGCTCAACATAAAAGAGAAAATGATGAGTGATGCTTACACTCCAATCCGCCCGTGCAGGGGAAGCTGCAGTCATCGTGACACCTCGTCTTGCACCTCCTGCGCTTGGACTCCCGACTCACTCCTGATATTATATTTTGATATTGACCTTCAAACTGGCCACATTGAACACAGAGAAAAGTGAACCTAAAATCCTCACTTGAATCTCCAAAGCTATAATTGATCGTCACAACACTAATTATAAAGAATTACAGTAATTGCAACACCACGCACAAGATTGATACTTAGGCCCAGCAATGAACAACTTTACATCCCGAACATTCTATTCAAGGATAAATGACAAAGAAATGTTTATGACAGCTTAAACTCTATTGTTAAATTTTAAAACATAAGAGAATCTCAAATTCCAAATACATAGATTTTGTTTGTTCATTTTCATATTTAGACATTTTTTAAATGTACGTACTTTACACTTTCAAAACCATGTCAGAGTACAAGCTTTCTCATTCGATGTTCTTTTCATTTGTATTTCAGTATTTGCTTGTAGAAGAAAGTTGAAGTGAATGAAAGTTTTGCTTTGCGAAAACTTTCATGGGAGAAAGAGTGAAGAGAAAGTGAGCAAAGAGTTTAGAAATGAATAAAATAAATTAAATGAATTAACCCTTTAACGCGCTAGTGTCCACATAGTTGACGGCGCACAGATTGAAACTGCTCGATTCTCATCCAAATCGGGTAGTTTTCATCCACCAAAATTTCTCTTAGTTCTTGAGCAAGTTGACTATCCTTTGTATAGTTTGGATCTTCAAAAAAGGTTATTATGATTTTTAGAAAAACAACAGAATTGGTTTATGTCAAGTTTCATTCTTAGTTCAAAAAGTGGGACCTTAAATATGATTTTTCAAAATAAGTAGAATCAAATAATGGAAATCATACCATCTTGTAGTGCATGTTATTTCAATTTCATTACCATATTTAAAAAAAATTGTGCTAATTTTGGATTTTAAATTGAATTTCAAGAGAAAACCTTACAAAATTAATTTAAAATTATTAAACAAAAATATAATAAATCCAACCGTATGGATGTGATCTTCACATTGACATTTACTACTTTTCTTTGACCATGAGCCCCATTTTTGGTTTTCATCAAGCATTTTATAGCGCTTCTTTTAAAACACTGTTGAATCGGGACGTTAAAGGGTTAAGAGGATGGTGTGAAGGGAAATTGTTTCCTCAACAGCAAACAGAGAGCTTACCCGTCAACTTTCAGAGGTGCCGACAGAGTGATGATCTACAACAATAGCAGTCGTAGCATGAGATTGACATGAAAAAATGACTCGCAAATCGTACCAAATTGCACTGAAATGACAAATGCACACAAAATGAAAGTGAAGGGAATCCAATCGGCAAAACATTGACGAAAAAATCAGTGAAGCAAGAGTAACTTACAAGCCAGAGCAACGATCTGAGGTGACCAAGAGAACATACAATTTGGAGCTGAGACTGAATCCTACTAACACCCATGTTCAAACCCTAACCATGCTGGAGTTTCACAAGGAATCTCAAGTTGCAAATATCCGCACGGTTGAAGGAAGAGAAGAGTCTGAAGCTACAGTACTTGAAAGCACGGGATTTTCTTCTCTGCGAGCGTTTAGAAGGCCCAACCGATTGTTACAAAGCAGTGAAGGTAGACTTGGAGCGTCCAGAGAATTTGATTCTGCAGAAGACAGGGTTGCTAACATGCAAGAGACTTTTCGTTCTTTGCCGAAAGGATCCTCGAGGCCGAATCGATTGTCTCAAAGCTATGGAGATAGGGCCTATAGGGACTTTGAAGGAGGAGAAGAGACTGACGCTACCTTGCTCGAAACCTCAGGATTTTCGTCGCTGAGAGGGTCGAGAAGATCCAACTGATTGTCTCAAAGCACTGAAGGTAGACTAGGAGCATATAGGGCACTGGATACTGCAGACGAGAGAGACGCAACCCTGCAGGTGAATGCAGGTTCTTCACTGCGTGGGTCCGGAAGGCCGAGTCTATTATCTCAAAGCAATGCCCCAGTCAGAGGAGGAGCACGTAGGGAGCTCAATCCAGCTGAACATGGGCCCGGACGGCCGAGTCTATTATCTCAAAGCAGTGCCCCAGTCAAAGGTGAAGCAGGTAGGGAGCTAGATCCAGCAGAAGAGAAAGAAGTTGTCACCCTGGAAATCGCTGGTGCTTATTTGCCTAGAGGACCCTGAAGGTTGACCCAATCGTCTGAAAGCATTGGGGATAGAGTTGGAGCAGACAGAGATGTCGTAGTAGGAGAAGAGGCTAAGTCAAGGAAACCTGTCAGCACACCAAGTCAGATTAAAGTCCTCCATATTCAAAATTTTATTATAAAGTAGGACCAGGTGCCAACTAATGAACTGGAAAATCCTGCCCTTGGAGCAGAAATTAAACCTATTTTACATGTAATTTAACAAGAAGCAAGGCACTCACGGTTGCAGAAGACGCGCATGAGCACTTGTTGCTGCGGCCAAGGGCACTCCATTTGATGACTTGAGTTTCACCACAATGATTGCAAATTGCTATAAAGTTATCATCTCTGCAAAGATGATGATTGAGACATGTCTATATCAGCGCAAGCCAGTAGTAAACACGTACTCCACATGCATGATCATTAAGCCCTAAAGGACCAGGGATTCATGGTTTTAGAATGACAGATTCAATCGATCATATTGTGAAAAATATAATTCAAATGGGACCAAATTTAATATCACCAGAATCAGGGAAGAACATTGCATGTGTAGGTTAAAAAACAAATAGATTTGAAAAAAAGGAAGTCTACATAGGACCTACTCAAAACTGCTTAAAAAGCATGAGGCCCAATTCAGGCGTCTTGGTCCTTTAGAGTTAAGAAAGGTCTCTACACGATAGGTGACTAAGAAACAACCCTATGAAAAGCAGAATCATGGTACTGAATGAGCAGAGAAAGAACAAACCTCAGCAGAGAAGTAAGTAGACACGCATCTGTTTTTGCTAGGTATGATGAGAAACTCACTTGGTTTGAAATTTTTTGCTGAGCACTACACGAAGCATGACTCGAAAAACTGGGCCATGGGAAGAATAACGTGAAAAGACTGGATACACGTGCATGTTACGCAAGGCTGCCTCTCGTACTACACCCTAAACCAGCATTCGGAGGCCTATTTCATTAGCATAACTCATAGGCTTTATATAAGCTCCATAGGACGCTAGAGCACTGCAAGAATAAAAGCACTAATCAGATTCCTCCCTATCAACATGGTGGCTTGTTAGAAGAATCCACTACTGAGAATAATATATACCAACATGAGCAACAAAGCTTCCTGTAAGTAAACTCTCGGTGAGAAAAGGAAACGAACGCACATAATGAGAGAAGGAAGCTCTACAGTAAAAAAAATGGAGTTCACCTGCAAAGCAAAAAAGCAAGATTAAACATGAAGAGCGAAGTACTTACTCCTAGGCACTAAAAATGCTTCATAACAGATCATGGTGTACGTTTTGGAAGCATACCAACACAAAAGACTCCCCCCATAGATTAACAAAAAATTTAATGCTAAGTTAGATTGATACAATACTCATGTTGAGTTAATATTACTGTAAAGCAAATGGTGTTAATGTTACTGTGATGTCGGTGTGTTTGAGATTATACTAAAAACTATTAAGATTAACATTAATGTACCATTAGCAAAGGGACCATTCCAGCATTCTTACTTGTAGGGACGATGGCCTCCTGACGAAAGGCCACCAGTGGAAGTTGCGTAGATGAGGCCTCCGTTTGAAACTGCAGAGAGTGCAGAACCTAGAAAAACAGAGTCGCTGCCGAAGGAATCCACGTCGATGAGGTCGAAGTAATTCTTTCGCATGTAACAGTCCAGCAACACTTTGTTAGCATCCTGAATCGTAACTTGCCATCGCCCGTTCTCGTCTTTCACATTGGCCGAGAAATTTGATTCCAACTCCTGCAAAGCACCATCCTGAAAATCCAAAATCCAAGACCTGAGATTATTTCGTCCTCGTGTCTACGTCAGAAATATCAAAGACCTCTTGAAAACCTTGTACCATATTCTCGTGTTCAATGAGGTTCATAAATGCACTCTGGCATGTGTTAACTTGTAATGTGAAAGTTGTACACAGCATGGGAGATTCTCAGGATATGTGCCATCGGAGAAGGTTTAGTGAAAAAATTAAAATAAATCAAGTCACGCTAAACCAATATGACCAATCAGAAATTCATGTAAAGCACTCACCCAATAACCGTTACCATCTTCGAAGGGTGAGACCCTAGATGTGTCGAGCTTGAAGTTGAGGACACATAGTGTCAAAAATGCACAGTTGCACACTTTGGGTGGTTTTTGAATTAATTAATTCAGGGTGGGCTACAGGGGTCCAGGTGGCAAACTCTGAGCTATCCACGTGTAAAATAATAAAATTCACCAAAACTCGCACAGATCCTCTTGCACCTCTCGCACTCTGCCCATCGCCATTGCTGCACAGCTCACAGATCGCGCCAAAATCTTCTCAAGGCATTCATGATCGCTCACAGATCGCACGCACAGATCTCACGCACAGATCGCTCACGCACTCTGTGCTAAACACTCCGCCCTTGTGCAAAAACACTCCGCCCACAGGACGCACCGGATCTACACCCACGAAGATCGAGACCCCTCGCGCAGAAACACTCCGCCCTCGCACAGAAGATCGAGACCCGCACCTCGCGCAGAACTCATCGCCCATCGCCATCTCGAATGGACTCCGCAAAAACACTCCCCAATTTCACCGAAGTCTGGAAAGAAGAAAATCATGTGGTTCAAGGCCTCGCTCAATCTCTCAGTGACACAGCAAAGAATCCACAGAGAATCCACCAGAAAGACTTGAGAAACCCTCGAGCATTGCTCACCCTCACACCGATCTCTACTCAGGCAGGGGATGGAAAGCAGACAGGCTGAGTACAGACAGAGAAGGTGATGGCTGAGTCCAACAGACTGAGTACTCAAGCCACGTCGACCCTCACACCCCCGTCGACGTGTAGGCTACGTGGACCCCTCAGGAGCATTTTCCGGGTGCAAATTGCATATGTGGACCCTACGTGGACCCCCCAAAATGCGTCGTGCCCGCGTTTAGGGGACCCTAAACCCTAAACCGCAATTCAGAACAAGTTAATAGGGGACCTGCAAAACGTCCCGGCTTCGCTTGTTGAGCGACTATCCTTATCCCAATACATGGAACATTCGACTACAGAAGTGCTCTTCAAAGGACACCTACTCGCGTCCCTGAGGGCATTCCCTACACTCATTGCTTGGATAGACGGATCTACCTGTCTCATAGTCAGGTTACGCTACTATATGCGAAGTACTGACAAATCTGATAGGATACCATACGTGGACTCCGTAGCAAGCAAAGCAGAACCGAACACGGTTCATTCGGATCCTTTTTGTTGTCACCAAGTCACAACTAACATAAGTTGCAGCCTTCCGTAAAGTAATTCAACGCCAGGTAATCCGATTCTGCCACAAGGTTCTTCCAATTCAATTTACGTGCTGATGGGATAGGCAGAGGCGGTGCAGAGAAAAGCTGATTCATAGATTTTTAAATACTAAGCAGGATCCCGACGCTCATTCAAATCAATAAGGGGTATAAACACCTGGAAAACCTCAATATGAAAGATCGCTCACTCACTCACAAACTCCCTCACCTGCACCATTGCCATCGACCACTCCCGAATGTCGATTGCGCTCTCTTTCAACACGGATTCCATCACGACCAAACCCTAAAAGCCGTAAGGAGGGAGTTCAGAAAACCCTCAAGAGCTGGGATTAAAATGGTGACCAGATTCTCGCCCTCCACGGCCTCGATGCTGAGCTTTTTGAGATTTTTTGGATGCTGAATTTTATGAGTTAACTTTTTCAAATCAGAGCACTTTTAGACCAAAATCTCAAAAAAAAATTGGTGGAAAAATGTGGCATGAAATGTGGCATAAAATTTTCACAATTCATCACCTTTCTAATTGATTACACATGAATAAAATTAAGTGTTCATAAAAAATTCAGTAAAAAATCCACACTGCAAAAGTGCTTGATAGATGAAAAATTGTGTTTCATTATATACATCGTCCATTTTTAGGATGGTTGGACGTTTAGGGATTAAGGTCTAAGTTTTTGATCTAAGAATGAAACTTCACATAAACCAATTGAATTTTGTTTTCAGAAATTATCTTAACCTATTCTGGGGATTTTTACGGTACAAATGATACTCAACTAGTACAAGAACCAAATGATAGTTGAAGTGGCATGGTGGGTAGGCGGTTTGAAGGGAGGCTAGAGTAGGCACTGGCAGGCACCACATGCCTTGGTTTGGTGGTTAGGGCTCATGGCCCCCAATGAGGAGGTTGTGGGTTCTATTCCCAATGTTGGCGTGGTGCTCACCACCACAGTCCACACAATTATGGTAGGGGGTCCTAGGACCTTGTTGTATGGGTACCTCAAAGCCCTTTTAGGGGATACCATGTCCAGTATCTTCAAGGTACTAGTGGCTAGCTAGGCACTAGTGGCAAGCTAGGAACTAGCATAGTGTGTCACTATAGTGTCCATCCCCGAAAGGAGAGAGTAGTATTGTCCCGATGTCCCCTTGTCCGGTGGGCACTGGGCCATTGACATTACAAATGGACACTTTAATCACGCCGGCCCTCAACTGAGCGTTGGAGTTTCTATCTATCTATCTAATAACGCAACTGCAAAAAGGTATAGAGATACCACAATTTATGGAGTTCCTTGAAACTCAATATAAAATCCCATTTCCTAGTAGTATATTTCAACTCAACATTGTAAAGGGCTCAAGGCATGTCTAAAAGCAACCTCATCATCAATTTTCATTTTTGATTTTCAAAAGAAAAAAATTGTGACTTCTAGATTTATCTAGAATATTGGGTGAAAAGATTTATATACTCATTTCCTAGTAGGAAATGGGAGGCTGTCAAAGTTGGAAGTTGTGAAGCAACTTTGTTTCTCACAACTACACATGTTGGTAGATTTGGAATATCATTTTTTTTGTAGGTCTTTTGGACTTGAATTTTTTCACATGTGTAAAAAACATAAAGATGTTCCCACTCCCAAAATCCCATGCGAAAAAAAAAAATCTTCAATCCTAGGGAGGGTGTCAAAGTTGGCAGTTGTGAAACATTTCTTACAGCTACCCCTTGTTAGTAAATCTTGAATATCTTTTTTTGTATCAATCTTCTAGCTTTGATATTTGGTACACATGTTGTCAACATAACAATGATTTTGTCTAAAATTTCATGTATAAATAACAATTTTCCAGCGCTCGGGAGGGTGTCAAAGTTGGCAGCAGTGTGGGCACTTTCCCTGGAATTGCACAAGGGGACAATTTCGGTGTCACCCCACTGTACATTTGCTGTATTTGTAAGTATTTACTGTATTTTCAAGTATTTAGAGTATTTTCACGTTTTGTTGATAGGTATTTTGATAGTTGTACAATTCCAAATTGAAAATTTCTTTTTCTGGAAGGTGTGTAATGTGTAACGGCAAATCTGAACTTCAAAACTCAAGTTCCAATTCTTCACAGATTCTCTGCTAATTACATTTCGGACGTTGTAGTGACCATAATGTGGTCAGCTGGGCACTAAAGGGTTAACTCAGATTGACATAATTCAAATTGCATTGGAAAGTAGACTTGATGTGGTATCTTAGAATATATTTTTCTTTTTTCAAAAACTTTTCATTTTTCTGTTCCGGCCAACTCAGGACAGTCTGCATTTCTGTGTTTACAATTCTCTTGTCCGTAACTCCTGCCAAGCTGCTGCGTAGAGTCATCCCAGTCATAACATTCTTTCCATTTTTAGAGAAACAAAAATCACCATTCTGAGTGAGGGGGCCTCTAAATACAGAATGGGTCACACACAATGAGAGATGAACCTCTACCAACTCTAGTATCTTGGACCCCATTCCGATTCTCTTTTATGCTTACCATTATCATGATGCTTTGATTAGATCTTGTAAGTAGGGTTCCTGGTTTTCACATTCAGGGGTTCAAGACGCGATTCGCACAACACTGTTGGATTTGAATTAGAGTACTAGAATCAAATGCCACTGGAGATCACGGTACACAGACAGTGTCCAGAATGCAGAATCAAATGAGAGTGGCAGACGTTGAGGGAGATATTCCCCAGCCATGAAATGAATAGAATTTAAGAATTCAATAGGGTACAAAAAGACTGATAGTATGTTCCTACATATTGGGCAAAATTCGGCCATGATACATCTTGTCCAATAAAGCTTTGGATTCGGGTCTTCGTAACAATCCCTTGTTATTGGCTGACCCAGTGCCTAAACACACTGGGCACACCAACTTCCCCCTTCCTGCCACATGAAAGAGCACACAATGAGCACCACCACATTAACCCCTAAAGGACCAAGAATTCATGGTTTCAAAATGACAAATTCAATTGATCATATTGCGAAAAAATGGGACCGAATTTTATATCTCTAGAATCAGTGACGAACAATGCATGTGTTGGTCAAAAAACAAACTTGAACAAAAGGAAGTCCATGTAGAACCTACTCAAAACTATTAAAAAAAATACATGAGGTCCAATTTGGTCCACATTCAAAGACAATTACCGTAGCAATTGGGACACTCAGTGTACTCGTACACATCCTTGGGACGTTTCCGGTTGAGTGCCTTCCATTTCCCTGTTCCACCACACATATCACCTGCCAAGCACCAACAAGTGGTGATGAAGAAAGCCAACATGCATGACCAGTGACTGACAGGAGAATTGAGTTCTACACAGTCAGCCCTTTCTAATACCTAAAATGACATTCTGGAACATCCTACACAGAACTTTGCAATGGTGGCATTTGCTCATTTTACCTCGGTTTTCTAATTGCAATACATCGTTTTAAAACTCTTGTTCTATACTACAAGATCAACAGTGTCAAATGTGTCAAACTGAAGTCATTTTCACACAAACAGATGATTTACAGCAGGGGGTCCAATTTTCATACCCTACAGAAAATACACAGTGAACACTTAGGGGTTAAACTGTGCCAATGTAATTAGTTTTGGAACCCAGGCAATCAGATTAACCCCTACCTGCCTAACCGACCATATTTGGTCAATCTAAAATTTCAAAGTTACCAAAATTTTGACAAACTCTAAACGTTCATAAAATTATTGATTTTCCTCTAAAGCCCTCAAAGTGATAGTATCAAAAATTGTCACAATTTTGAAAATCTACCCAAAATGGAATCTTTAGGTTTGTTATCAAATAAGATTAGCTTTAACATGAACAAGGTAACCACCATGTAAAACCAATGTTTTTGACCTATCATACTTGATTCCAAGTCAAAATGACTAAACATGTATCTTTTTATGAATTTCCAAAAACAATTCTTATAAATTGATTATTAAAAAACTCATAGCGTTCTTTCAAAATTTAACCATATGGATGCTGTCTTATTGTTTTCCTCTACATACATGTTTTAGGATTGTAACTCATAAAATTTGTGTAAGATGAACATTATAACACAAAGGGGCACTTAGAGGTGAGTGAAAACGTACAACGAACAGCGCCTTGGCCCTGGCAATTCCTACAAGGAGCAGCTGCAGCTTCCTTCTCTGCAGCCTCCGCTACTTCACCTCGGCTTGCAAGTGCAGCTAACCCTAATCCACAAGCGCACAACATTCGCCTGCGGGGAATCATCGACACCCCCTGCGCCACAACAATAATCAAAACCCTAGAACTGTGGCTATGGCTTGTTATGCCTATGTATCAATTCATGAGAACTAAACAGCACAATTTCTTAGAACCAGTTTCATACAAAAGAGCCTCGACCTTACCTCCTCAGATGAGCTAGGACCCGGCTCCGACGCATCGGCTCTGACAGCAACTCCTCCTCTCGTCACCTGCACATCCAATTCTTCGAATCAAACACCACTGAAACTCTGAGCAATGTAACAATCCAAAACAGAGGAATGAATTGGGAAAAAGGAAGTAGAGGACTGACATGGGCATTCTTGAATCCGCAAACGGCGACTCGTTTCTTCACGGGGACGCGTGAGCGGACGTGAAGCGGCGGAGGAGCTGCAGGTGTGGTGGCTGATGTGGAGGAGACCTGCATCGTCGCCATGGCGAGCGATTTGCTGCCACTGACACTCCGTCACCGCCTGAATCCGAACTCCTTGCAGCGCAACTGAAGGGAAGTGTGTGAATTGATAGTAGTCCAGGCAGCAGCCTCTCGTTTTGTGCCTGTAAAATATCTGCAAGCAAATCCATGTGAACAGGACCGTCCAGGCCAATCCACGTCCAGGCAAATCCATGTGAACAGGACCGTCCAGGCCAATCCACGTCCAGGCAAATCCATGTGAACAGGACCGTCCAGGCACAGTTGCCCCCTGTCCATAAAAATGTCATAAGAGCATCTCCAACGTTGCACGCTAAAGGCATCTTCCCACCTGGCTGTACCTGGCTGTACATAGATAGATAGATAGATAGAAACACCGACCCTAAAGAAAGGGCCGGCGTGAATAAAGTGTCCGTTCGTAATGTCTTAAATGGATGCAGCACCGGGACTTCCCGGGAGGTCACCCATCCCAGTACTATTCCGGCCCAAAGGCGCTTAACCCTTTAGTGCCCAGCAAACTACATTATGGTCACTACAACGTCCGAAATGCAAATAGCAGAGAATCCGTGAAGAATTGGAACTTCAGTTTTGAAGTTCAGATTTGCCCACATACATTACGCACCTTCCAGAAAAAGAAATTTTCAATTTGGAATTGGACAACTATCAAAATACCTATCAACAGAACGCGAAAATACTGCAAAATCTTGAAAATACAGTAAATACTTACAAATACAACATAGCCTATGTACTGTGTAGTATTTCTTGTGTTTGGAAGTTTGTTATCTTGTTTTATTTTCTTGGATTGTGTTCTCTTCTTCATCTTCCATTAGTGTGTGTAATCCGATCTTGACTAATGTACCCACTCCTGTCAATTTTCAACGTATGAAATTTTGTCCTAAACCGTACATGGACAAGTCACTTTCACTTATAAATCTCACAATAATTATGTGTGAGTCTATTTTTGATATGAAAGATTGCAACGGAGAGGTGTTGACATAGGGCATAGCTGAACTTCTTTGCTTTTATTTTTGAAAATTTACCTCAAATTCTATTTAACTTTGAAGTCACACACCCCCCAAAATCTCATTTTTGAGCGTGCATTATAGAGTTCAAATACATACTATAATCTTCCGATCCCACCATCCGATGATTCTCAAATTTTAATAAAATGTGTGCTCTCAAGTTGAGAATAGAATTGTACAGTTACTTTCTAATTTAACCCATTCTATTTTTGGTAGTCTCAACCACAGTGATAAAGTCTACTGAAATCCAGGGCTCTGAGCTACAGTACCCTGGGCACTAAAGGGTTAACAAAAGAGAAATGCCATATTTTGTACAGAAATCTGACAAAGTATAGCCAAAAAAAAAATGTTGGTTGGCCTATGTTCATAGAAATGTGATAAGCCGAGAAAATAAGGTGTTTTGCATTCGAGAAATGGGAATTTGATCAAGGAAGTACTTTTCCTAAACAAAAGAGGAAGTCCTGAAGTGACAAAGTGATTTCATATTTTCTTTTTTTGCCAAATTGAAAATTTTATACAATTTTTCAAAGTGGAAAGTTAGTCAAACCCCCTAAGGTAAAGGAACCGTGAACCATCATGACACTTAAACTACCAACTTTTAACCCTTAAACGTACCATTCCTTTGTAGGAGAGTCAAACTACACAATTTACTGAATTTAGCCTTCAAGATTTATCAAAATATATTTTGTAATATTTTTCATGCATGGAATTGAATGTTTCCTATGAGTCTTGAAATTTTCAAATTTTTTTGATATAATACGGCATTTTTAACAAATTTTTATGTCAAATACTTCAAAAAATAATTTTCATTACAAAAAAGCTTTAAAAATTAATATTTTTTGGGAGCACGTACAAATTACAATGGAGAATCACATGATATGTTTTCCATAGAAACTTTTTATTTCAAATTTGAAATTCGAAAGCTGAAAATCCTATCATTCCTATGTAGTGTAATTCAAACCTTGACCTACAAAGCTTGGACAAGCAATAAAATACTCAATAATTGGAATTTTTAAGATTTGAAAAGTGGAGTACAACCTAGACTTAATAAACTTCATTTTCTTAGTTGGGTGTATTAGCATCAAAAGTCATCTTCAAGATCAAAATTGGGTTTGACCAACAAACATCCAGTAACTGGATGCGTGGACGTTTAGGGGTTAACCCTTCTTTCATTTCAAGCACGATTACATTACATGAAATCACTCAAAAGTTAATCAACTGAAGTACTGACAACCTAGATTTCCTCCCTAAAATGAAGGAAGGATGTAGATGTTGGTGGTTTTAAGTTTGTCATGGTTTAAGGTACTTCTACCCTACTTGAGCCCTAAACTTATCTTAAACCGATAATGCATTGACCGTGCATTGATACATGGGTTGCCCCATCATTCTACTCCAAATAGAGCAAACGCAAGAAGTGAAGTGATTGGTATTGATGTCTTAAAAAATGATTTAAAGTCAGTCACTCAGTCTATGTCACGGTTCTTGGGGGTGTCTTAGTTTATGGCATTTTTATCTTAAGGTTTGCCCAACCCAAACTTCACAAATATCAACCAATACGATCACTTGAACGTGACAAATTGAGCTTAAGTGCTTTACACTATTGCTCGACCCAATCTTCTCATCCTATGACGTGGATTACGTGGTACAAATTTGGCCCCAAAACTTTGGACTAACCTAAGGAAATTGGATCAAGGTATATCTTGATTCCACCCTCACCGTTGCATCTCACTCATATCTACTATTTGTACAATAATTGATCCCATTGCGTGTCAAGTAGTCCAATTTTAATGAAATATGCACTTCTTTGGTGTCAACTTTACAAGTTTTAGCAAAAAAAATTATGTTTTATTTAAACATGACTAAAGATACCTTACGTGAGGGTTGTATGCAACTCATTGTCAAAATTGAATTTCCACATCAAATTTAGAGAGGTTTGCAATAGCTTAAACCAATCCCAAAATCACATGTGGCACTTTTTGACAAAAATTAATTTTTTAATGTTGAAATTGACCACAAAACAGGACATACTAAAAAAATTAATGCTTTTAAAAAGTCAACTTATAAAATTAAGCAACCAAAAAATCTCCAAAAAACACTACAGTTATAGTATTACATTTCAACCAATCATAACAAGTTTCATATACAAATTGTCAACATCTTATTTGTAATCAAATTACCAAAGAATTTTCAATATTGGGTTTCAAATTTTATACAAAAATATTGGTCACAGCAATCATAGATCTAACCGTATGGATAGAATCAAAAATTCATAATGTATAGCTAATATTATTATTCAAGTTCAAAACATCCCTCTTATATATATTTATTAAGACATCTTTGATAGACAATTCTGGAGAGAGGTGAGGACGTTTAGGGGTTAAAGTGACCAAAAAGTGATTTGAGTACTCAAAAATTAAACCACTTGCAAGCAAAGGTCTTCATGACTTTGGGCCATTTAAAGTAGGGACATTTAAAATTGCACAAATTCTACTTGTTTTAGAGTAGCATCATCTGTGAGCATGACTACTACTATGCAGTAAATGTGTTGCATTCGGAAACATCATCCATTTAGAAGACGGATAAGGTAGATGACCTGTTTCCCATCAGGTCCCCAATCACGCAATATAGGGCGACCTATTTCCGTGAAGCAGCCTGCATTATTTTCGAGTTCATTCGTAAACGGTGATGGAAACATGTTTCTTCTTAATATGGAATGGTTGGTGCCGAGAATAGAAATTTGTTACCGAGTTAGTATTTAGTTTTACAGTTCTTGGAAATAGGTCAGCCTATATTGCGAGAACGGGTTGGAGAGAATCTTCACTTTGAAAATTTGTAGTAAATTCAATATTGCCCGAAAATTTGTTCAAAAATATGTGACCTTCTTCAAATCTATTTCCCTACACTGCAAAATTATTTGCCTATTCGTTACTCCACCGGAAGTATGCTGAATTGCTTAAGGTGATCGGAAGCAGGTCATCTACCTTATGAGTGAGTAAGCTCTGCACTCCCAAACTATGATTCTTTCTCCTAATTGGTGTCTGGAGCACTCAGTCACCCAAAAATAGTCTTCCTCAAATGTATTGTGCAACTTAACTATTATTTGCGGTATTAAACTTGTTATGGCGATATTTGTTATATTGTGCAACTTAACTATCATTTGTGGTACTCCGTATTAAACTTGTTATGTTTAATTGAGACTTTCCGCCATATTGGGACTCCTTGCAATCTACAACTGGCATAAATATGTTGTGCAACTCAACTATCATTTGTGGTATTAAACTTGTTATGGCAATATTTGTTTAATTGAGACTTTCCACCATGTTGGGACTCCTTGAAATCTACAACTAGCATAGATCTAGTGGGCAATTTTACACACTGAATACCGGGTGGTCCATATCCCAAGTGCATGTCATCAAGTCATACAATCATGTGAAGACTTCAGTTCAGTATAATCCCATTTCTCCACCACTGCAGTTATAGCCGGGAATCCTATAACTAAAGCTTGAAGTTTTGCGCACTTAAAATCACTGGAAATTCATGTGTATCATCAAATGCAAACTACACAGTACACACTTTACATGATGTACTGGAATCTCCAAACCAGTGCAACACATATAGGCAGTCATTCACAAGAGCATATTTTAGCTGGCTCAAAAATAAAATACTATTGAATGTGATTTCCAAATGATAAAAGTGAAGTACCTCGCCAAACATTCTGGCAGTACTGTATTTGGTAACTTAACATTCTGCTACACCGGTATCTGCAAGTCCTACTAGAATTTAACTACCAGAATTACAGAATACAAATCTTTCCCTAAGGCTCACTGTCATAATTCATTCATGAGCATGGACAACTGTGCTGCATGATGGTCACTCAACTAAATGGATACACATCAAGTACTAGTGCCCTGCGGCTTTGAATAAACTTCAATGTTTAAACAAGCAACATACCTTGATCTAGATTAAGGATCCTCACACGGGAATTTCGTCTGAAATTAGTTTTGTGAACGCTGTTAGAGCTCCTTGCAGACGACACATGCGAACATCTTCAGGCATGGGGGCGTCCAGAACGATGTCAAACATCTTCATCTCAGTATTAATGTCCAACGACTGTGTCTTGGTTTCTTCCAACAATAATGAAGAAATCTCGTCTGCCATCTTTGAATAGGCAACTCTGCATTCAAAGGATTCCCTCTTGTTACATCATGGTCGATCCATATGAAAAATCCAGCTCTTCAAAATTTTGAGGACTCTAGTACGTATCAAAAGCAAGTAATTGGTTAGAAAGAAAGTATCACCCATGTTATTATGTCAATTTCTGGGTCTTTTACCTGGAATCAATTGTACTCTTTGACTTCCATAAAGCTTGAGATTCTTTCAGCCGCTCAAAGAATGCCCCAGCAGCTGTAGTTCTTTCTTCCAGAGTTTCCTGCGAGCCATCACCCGCATGGCCAAGTTAGAGATGAGCAGTAAATTCAACACTGCACTCAAAAAGCACATAAATAATCTTCTATGGATTTGACTAAGAAAAACACATACCAGTCCGTCCACTGGATTTGACATGTCGAGGAAGCTCGTTTTCAATGTCAAGAATTCGATATATATGCCTGCTCCAAGATCCCAGTCTTCAACCTCTGTCAGGTGCCCCTCCAGCTGGCTTGCAAATTGCCATATCTCAGAATGCTCAGCTGCAATATTAACCAATCTTGTAAATATTCACTCAGGCTCATGCAAGTAAAAGAGGAAAAGCATTAGGGGCAGGGTAAAGCTAAGGTCTTCACAAACAGATGGCCATCTAATCATTATGCATCCCCGTAGCACTGCTGACTAAAATGTGCCTTATGCAATATTGTAAGCACAAAACTTAAAGATTTTGATCACAACCAAGATGTGGAAAGAGTGCATACAACTAAGAAATAGTGAGGCAGCCACATTTGTCATAAACAAGACATGAGCATTTCGCCACTGGCGACTCTTAATCAGGTGCTCGAGTTCCTTCTTCTGGTTTCGCAAATAACGCCAGTACAATGCCTGCAAGAAAATACATTGCAAGGGTGAGACAAAAATTCAACTTCAAAATCTCCAATGCATGAAAATCACCAATAAACACAGCACCACAGCAACCATCAACCTGTTTTTGAGCATGACAAAGCTCCATTGGATACCCTAAATGCGTCTCAAAAGGAATGGTTTTACATGGCCTGAATGAACCAAGAGCCTAAGTGAGAAAACAAACGACACTTTAAGATACATATGCATATAATCTACATGCAACGTCAAAGAGCACATGGATAAACCTACCAAGGCCTCATGGAGCCACTCTATGGGAATCCCAATATCATCTTCCAAAAAGCGCTGCTGGGCCTCTGAAGAACTCCAGATCTCACAGTATTGGTTCAAAATCTCCTTCACAACCTTCAAAAACAAGTCATTGCATTTCCCTCAGTATGATCGGCAGAAATATTCATGGTCCACCTACATCAAGACCTTATCATTCTACAATGATAAAAGATACAAAAATCAATGACAACAGCTCTCTGAGAGTCAAATGCACATTGTACCTTCTCATGCAGTCCAGGATGCTGAGAAGACGATGGCATGTGAAGAATAACATAGATCGCCCAGTGACAGAGGCCCACTGACAACAACTGGCTTGCAAAGTTCATATGCACTTCATGTAGTTGCTCGGCTTCCAACATGCAAATTGCATGAAGAATCCCTTGTTGATGCCATGCCAGCTTCTGATCTAGTCTGTCAAAGGTTGATGCAGATGCAGATAACATTCTTCTGACACTGATCTCCGCTGTAGATTTCTTTGCGTGTAAAAGCATGAGATAGTATGCAGTGTCATTACCCTGAGCCTTGAAACAATTGTCATATACTGAAACTCTTTCCTCCACATACTTTGGTACTGGCTTTGGAGCATGCTGCTTCTCCAGCAGCCCTTCAAAAGTATCAATAAGGTATGGCAGATCTGTGTCAGGACTTAATTGATACCACATTACCAGGCCCATGAACCGCTTCCAATCTATGTTGAGACCAGCAAGAGCTCCCTTTAGATCACCTGTAAAAGGACAGTAGTTAATTTTTTAAAGTATGTAGACGTCAATTCTTAAACATAACATAAGCAACCTCAATATAGCACATCAGATACATGTTGAAGCCTCAAAACCTCTGATAAGAAGTAAATGCAAACTAGGTCTCCCCAAAGCCAAACCATCACAGGACTCCCAGGATTCACAACAGAAACTAACCCGCAAGGAGCTGATAAATTGACAAACGATCTGCTTCGATGAGGGACTTATCGAGACCCTCAGTAGCCCAAACCTCCAGTTGAGCTGCAACATCACTTCGCATCCCAATCGGACCCCCGGCCTGGCTTAGTAATGTAGCCATCCGAACATCACCACGTTCTAGTGCAATCTCAACAGCGTCCTCCAACCTTCGTCCTGTCAAAAGCGTAAATATTTCTTTCAAGTACTTATTTCCTTTCAGATGCTGTAAGTCTTGTTGCACCATGTGACCAACACTTTCCTGCAACCAGCAACTGAAGCCAGCACGACGTATCAACACTTCAGCTGAAACGTCTGGAGTTTCCATTGAACTCTTTTGAATGTCCAAGACCTCTTCGTTCTCAGCCTCAACTTCTCCCACAATTGCCGTCTCTGAAAAAAGAATATCGATCAACTGCCAGACTGTACGTTGGTGTCGAAGTACAACCTGGTCTGCCTCCCCAACTCCCACCACTTCAAGCTGTTTCTGCGCTAAATCTTCATACTCATTGAATACACTGGGTAAATCAGTCCTACTGCACACTAAAGTTCGTAAACGGAGACGACTGGCAGCTGACTCTAAAGGATTGTCCACCACCTGAGTCACACAAGGAAAATTGAGCCAAAGATAAACAACAAAATCTGAGTTGGCAAGCTTCTAAACAAAAGATTTTGAATACATGCTGGACATCTGATGCCAACCAAGGAATTACACTATTACATATATGCCATAGGGTTGCACTCAATTTCTCAACGTCAGAGACTTATCAAGCTCATCCTCACATTGACTCTACGACCAATTAAGAGTCCAATGTTACCTGGCTCATAGACATATGAAGCGCTAGTGGAGAAACAAACTGCAACTCCACAAGCTCATCCTTCACAACTCCTCCGTCATCACGCACTGTACGATCAAGTGCAACTCTTTCCATCTGTATACACGAAGACAAGCCATGCTTTGTTCCCCCTTGTCCAACTTGGGTGGAACTGTGATACAAAACACCATTAGGACCCCAGCCTACGCGGAATGAGCATCCTAAGAACAAGGCCGCATCTGCAATGTGGTCTGAGCGCCCCAGTGCCATTAGGCCAGACTTCTCTGTTGGATCTAGTAAAAAGCCGCTTCCACGAGGCCTCTTCATGCCTGATCGCTCACGTTCTCCACCCATTGTCAATGCCAAGAGCGGGGACCTGCTCCAATGAGTACATCAACTATCAGCAGGACCATAGAAAAATACCTCCTCAGCATTCGTAAATCATGAACTTGAAACTATAAATACAATATTTTTCTGGAGAAGTTATGCAATAACAAGGAAACATGGATCCAAAGTAGCTAAATTCAAGCAATTCATTCATCCCGCTATAATATCTAAGTCACTACTTAAAAGACACCAGAGGTACCACCTAGCATAAGTACAGACAATGAAATTCCAAAACGTGTCAAAAACACAGACCTAGATGGAGAAACATCCAAAATTGGTGTCTGATGGCCTGACATTCCCTCCTCCAGAGCAGAATAGGCAGGTGACCGTTTCCATGATGTTAAAGGAGAAACCCGCATTTGCTTCGCAGGAGTACCCTTCCAAGGTGATGAACGTTGGGGCCAAGCTGGACGCCCATCAGCATCTTCACCAGGAGAAGCTTTCTGAGGGGTCTTAAACAGCTGACTGGTATGCACGCCTGAACTGTTAACAGCAGGAGATGGTGCTGGTGGACGTGATTGCCACCGACCGTACGTTCCAGGTGCTGCAATATCCTCAGCTTCTTCACCTATATCCGTAAACAAATTAACATTAACAGAAGAAGAGCACTTCAGCTTTACTACATTAATAGCAGCACTAAAGTAAGACAACAGAACACTAAAACAGAATGGTGCAAACACCTAAAACAGAATGGTGCTAAAGCGACAAAAAACTGAAAAGAAATTCAAAAAACTTAAAACGCATTATCAGAGCAGAAGAACAAGCAAATTCCATTCAGCATAAATAAAAAGAGGACAAGTATATAACGATATTTAACTCTCAAAAACTAGACTACAACAGAAACACACTTGATTATTATAAGGCAAACACAGGTTAACAAACTGAGAATACCTTCTGCAAAGAAAAGAGCCCGCATTTGTTGCATTTTCACAGGATCAAGGTGAAGGTGTGCAGGCAAAGAGTGCGAAAGTGCAGACTGAGGAGCAGTAAAATAAGAAGCATCAATGAAGTCATCCTCAGCTTCTTCATCGATACCCACACCAGGCTCTGGGATTGCATCGAAATTCTTTAAGGGAGATTCAAACATAGAATCATCTGGATCAGGCGCATCACCTTGCTCAACACCCTCCATGTCATAGGTCCCTGATACATCACCATCCATCACACATGCAAACGTCAGCCACACATCATTTAACCAAAGAAACAAATCAAATGCACTTTTACAACATCTTAAAGCACACCTCAGACATTCATCCATTTCATTTCCGTAATATCTATATCCCAATTATTACAGATATTATTGATGTTACAAGATAAAAATCAAAGATCCAGTTCCTTAAGTAATGGAACTGTAACCTCAAGTTGTCTCACCGGCCACTACAATAGCGCCATCTTCCCCACCGCCATGTTCATCCTCCTCGTCCGACTCAAAATCCAGCCCATATCGACTGAAATGCTTCACTCTGAACCGCCACTCTCCCTTCGGCCCATCATACCCCAAAAATTCTGCTCCCTGCTCTTCCGTCTTCTTCCTCAACCGTTTCTCAAACTTCTCAACCTCCGCTCCTTCTGCGTGATGCTGCCCTGTTTTCTTGTCTATACATTTCACATTCAATAACGTCACTTCCGCCGTCTTGTTCAAACCTTGCCCGATCGCCGGTTTTTTAGTCTCATCCATGTAAACAAGTACCTCACATTTGTTGAACTGGACAATATTCTCCAAATCCAAACGCCGCACATCAGTCTCCCCAAGAAATTTTATTTGCCCATAACCCTGTGCAGAACAACACACAAAACACGTTGGAAAACATGCTCCGCATGCTCATACAACTACTTCAATTGAAACTTAAACACGAGGTTACAAACATCCCCTGGCTAACATGTCAATCACAAGTTCACCCTGCATATGCTTCAAAAACTTGCCCTCAATACACAATCTTTGAACCAATCAACAGGTTCTCCATCAACCCCAGACACATCAACTTTACCTTACGACCGACCACGAAGTCCTTCACTCTGCGACAGTACCCAGGATCCGCACGTTCCACCGCCGCCAGCTCCTGCACTTTGGGATCTGTGAAATAATCTGAGTGCCGTAACTTGGGCATCAAAGCTTCAATGTCTGCACCATGCTCATAAGCGATCGCAGCTTCACCAGCTCGATGACCTGTAACAATATACCACCAACAATGTGAAAATGCTTTCACCAATCCAACCATCATTGAATCCTCGATCCCTCCCTTGACAGAAAGGTTAAGCAACATACAACAACAGAGTAGGGCAACAACAGAGTATTTACAACAACATACAACAACTCCTTCAAACTCTACACCAGTCATAGGGCGATATTCCACTTACCAGTGATAGAAATGTAACCATTTCCCCTGTGACTGTGCTCCTCACGCAACCCGTTGGTTTTTGAGACCTGTTTGGGGGCAGCTTTCTCACCGGACTTAGGCAGAGGTACTGCTGGTGTTTCCACAAATCCGCTTCCATTGGCGGTTTCTGGACTTCTCCAGTTAGCTTGTGGACCTGAGAGGGGTAGAATGTGTAAGCCAATACATTTGAGAAAGCCAGATAATGCAACCACCATCTCGGCAAAATATGGAACGCTAGAGAAATGTGCGCAACTCATATATATGAGCCTGCATCAGGACAGAGTGATGAAGACTGACA
The DNA here is from genome assembly GCA_022496805.1 of Pohlia nutans. Lineage (NCBI taxonomy): Eukaryota > Viridiplantae > Streptophyta > Bryopsida > Bryales > Mniaceae > Pohlia > Pohlia nutans. Next base: position 26,177,824 of record CM040095.1, on the reverse strand, counting down.
CTTGGGGCTTACTTTCTGGAAAGGAAAATGGAATAGGGTCACCACCCACTTCATCCCTGATTTCCTCCTCATGAAACCCTACAAAGCCAAGAAAAGATTGGAATCAGAACAAGTGAATTTATGCTATCGTCTAGCTATGTGAAATGTAAGACAAAGCACCAAACATTCAGCCAGTGTAGTCTCTGCAACATATTGTAACATCCACCGTGAGAATAAGGAAGCGCACAGCAATACGAAGTAGATAACCTAAGCAAGCGGGTGCAGGCTAGCTTTGCCAGCTCACAACTACTAGTCACATCATGGTGTGAACATATATGTCCATTATATGTTTCATTAGGTGTGTAAGAGTGTACCGTCAGTTTCTACAGGTGTGGCTATCTCCCGGATATCTGGTGCACTCTTCACTGCAGTTGGAGTCAGAGGAGGCTGTTCTGGCTGTCGAATAAACAAAGACCGAGGGTTCTCTCGAGGAACAAACATCACATCGGCTTTTGGGGTTGATGGAGCTTCATCGCCGTCACTGAAGAAAGAGACCTACAAAAGCCATAAGAACAGGCGTGACTCGTCAGACAAGTGTTCTAAATTCATTTCAAATGGAGAATGAATTGCATGGTGTGCAGACCTGTTTGAAGAGAAATATTGATGAGGGTCGCGAATATGAAACTCCAGTAGTGCAATCAATTAAAAATCATACATCATGTCACATCAAAAGCTTGCTAAACTCTGTCACCAAAAATGTAACTTGATATCCACACATCCCTGATGATCAAACTAGCAAACTGCAAATTACATACTATCCAATATCCAGGTAACATCCTCAATTATGGTACGTAAATCTTCACCTTTGGGCTATCCTTCTTGGGATGATAGCGCAGTGCGTGCATGCGAACCTTAGAGCGCTGAGTGATGTGCCGAGGAGTCAACAAAGTGTTTACTCTCACTTGGGTTGGCTTTTCAGATACCTGCATGTACACAAAATCCTCAGTATCCCACTACTTGACACTGAATACTAGCCATAAGAATATATTTAGACTAATCCGATTCTTTATCCCAAATAGAAAATATGATTGAAATCAAGAACTAAAAAAAAAGCACCATACCGGCATACTCGAGATCCCATATTGGACCGATGGGCCAGAACCAGCGCTGCGGCCGATCGTTATTTGGGGCATGGCAGGTAGGGTTCCAAAGGGATTGGTTACTGGTGTAGATGTGGCTGAAATAACATTCTGAGCAGGTCTGCAAACACGACATCCAGAAACAAGAGTTTCAAGAAAGATATCAACCGTATTTCATTTACGTGTCTTTCCAGGATTCCAAAAACCATATTTATCACCATACAAATTACTCCACAAGCATAATTCAACCTTCTCACTGTGCAGCGCCACTCTTCAACTAAAGGAGAAAGGCCGTCACAGTTTTACCAATCCCTAGAGGGTCATAAGGAAATCTGGAACAATGTATCACTTACTGTTGTAGGCCAAATGTATTTTGCTGACCAAATGAGGAAGGAGTAGCACCAAAAATGTTGTTAGTCCCTACACCCATATTATCATTACACAACGGATGTCAATATGTGAAGATCGGACATCCTCACAGAGAAAAAGCGCAAGGTTCAAAGATACTATCCAACCTTCCCCCATTTAACTTAATAATTCGGCTCATCCAAAATTGCATTACTATCTCTTTGGAAAACATAACTGAGTCACTATAGACTGTGCAGTACAATAGAAAAAGTGGACAACAACATTTTAGATGCTTGCTATACTAAAACCAGACACAAAAAAACCAGAAATATCACAGAAATTTGAAAGATCACAGAAATTGGCATGTAAAACCATCATATTCAAATTGATCAAAATTGCTAAGAAAACACGCACCACATAGCTATCTTAGGTTTCAAGGCTTCTACCTTGTTGAGGAGTCTGCAAGTTTGGAAAGCTGACTGCATTGGGGGTTTGGCTAGCAGGAGTTGCTCCAAACCCACTAAACAGAGACGATGACTGGAATCAACCACCACATACCGCATGGAAATAAGAATACAAAATACAAAAGAACTTGAATACGCTACAAAGTGATCACAAACTAAATACCTACTAACAGGAAAATGTAAATGTAAACATTATATTATTACTATCACTATTTTTATTGAAGTTGTTATTATTAAATATATAAAATATCATGAAAAATATGATCAGATCCAAAACTTGCAAAACAAGAAGGCATCAAAGAAACATACCGAGGACTGCGTCAACCCTGCTGGCTTTGTTTGACCAAACAGGGAACCAGGAGTGCTTGTATTACCAAACAAGTTCGACCCAAATGCTCCTTGGCTCTGTCCAAACGCTGGAGCAGGACTTGCCCCAAAAGGCTGAGCAGCAGGAGGGGATGCTCCAAACAGCCCTCCGCCGCTGCTCGCTGGTTGACTGTTCCCGAACAAACTCCCTCCACCAAATGTAGACGATGTCTGACCACCAAATGCTGGTGCTGAAGCTGCAGCACCAAATGATGGGGTTGACGCTGCCCCAAAAGCAGGACTGCTCTGTCCAAACAATGAAGGTGCTGATGCTCCAAAGGTTGAGCTCCCGAATGTTGCCGCCGAACTTTGCCCGAACGGTGATGAAGACGATCCAAATGCTGGGGTTGAACTTGCCTGACCAAATGCTGGTGCCGATGCTCCGCCAAATGCAGATGTGCTCAAACCAAACGTGCTTGTGCCAAATGCGGGCGTCGAAGCTTGCCCAAATGCAGGAGTCGGAGTACTGGGGCTTCCAAATGCTGGCTTTGCGCCAAACGGATTTGTAGTAGAAGCTGAGCCAAACGGGTAGGGAGTGGTTGCTGACCCGAAAGTGGTACTCGCAGCCCCGAATGGACTAGCTGCCGCTGGGGCCTGCTGTTGTTGTTGCTGTTGTTGTTGTTGTTGGCCAAATATGCCTCCAGCAGCAGGCTGCGGACTGGCTGGATTAGGCCCACCTGTGTGAAAAAAGTAAACAACATCAGGCCCTGAATCCTGCCCTCAGGAAAAGAACCTTAAATCTCCAAAATCAATTAAAAAAAGAGTCTGGAATTTGAAACAACATCGACAAGAATATGTCAAACCCCACCAAAATACGTAGATCAAACTTCTTAGTACACATTGCTCACCTTTATCACCTGCTGCGTAATCCTCCCATCTCAATTCCTCTAGTTGCTTGTCCTTGTAAGCAGGCATCGCAGATATACACAGAAACTTTCCTGCTTGGGCCCCCACCCCTGAGTCTGTGTCATTGGTGACTGCATATGGTGTCACCCTGCTCCCCACCCGCTGCTGCTGCTGCTGCTGTGCACCTCCGAAAGCTGATGTCCCAAAACTGCTGCCAAATGCACTCCCTGATGAAGCCCCTGCTCTTCACCAAAACAATACCATCTTATTACCCCAGACATGCACTGCCATCAGCTCCACACAACACCACTTCTATTCAACTACGTCACGCATCCACACATCTAACCCCCCGCGCATGCACAGAACATCTGCATATACAATGCCAAATCATTAGGGCAATACTCAGACACATCCAGGACGATGACACTCATAATAGCATGATACGCCACTGATTCGTTGCCCACCAAATGGTGATGCCGCTGGTGTGCTCCCAAAGGCTGGCGTCGAGCTCGCACCAAAGGCAGGGGCACTTTGCCCAAACACCGAGCTGCTCCCAAATGCAGGAGCAGCTGCGCCAAATGCAGGCGTTGACGTTGACGCCCCAAAAGCAGGACTCGATGTCGCACCAAAGGCTGGTGTCGCCGACGCCCCAAAAGCTGGAGTGGAAGATGCACCAAACGCAGGAGTTGATGCCCCAAACAGTGGGGTTGTTGTACTTCCAAAGGCAGGGGCCGACTGGGCACCAAAAGCTGGTGTTGTAGACCCAAAAGGTTGGCTTCCAAATGCTGGTTGTGACTGTCCAAAAGACGGGGACCCCCCAAACGGATTTTGTTGAGGTTGAGTGGAACCAAACGCCCCAAAGGGAGAGGCAGGTTTTTGTTGTTGTTGACCAAAAGCCCCTACAAATCAAACATGACGCACCTCTCAGGAGAAGAAGACTACAATTGGTAGGAGTACGCCAGTATCATTGAAGATACATAGGGCATCCATTCCTCTTAGAAAGACCAAGATGTCCTCATAACCTGGAAGAGTACTAAGGAAAGCTTAACTAGTAATAAAAGTAAAATTGGAATCTGTGTAAGTTTGTGTAACTGTGTACTAGTCATTGGAGGCAAAGGTGTTTGAATTTAGTAGATCTGCTATACGAATTATTGATATTTCTGATATCAGAATCGCTCATATCATAGGAACAGATAACATGCATTACTTTCTTTAAGTATCAACTACACCCCAGATAGGTGAACAAGACAACAGTTCCAGGACCTCAAATCTGACGATGCCAACAACCACTCACCAAATGCAGGGGTTGTTGATGTAGCACCGAAAGCTGGTGTCGCAGTAGCTCCGAAGACACCTGTCGATGTGCCACTACCAAATAGAGAACTGCCAGTCTGCGTCTGCGCTCCGAAAGCTGGGGTTGTGCTGCCAAACGGTTTAACCCCGAATGGATTGTTTGCTTGGGCATTGGATCCAAATGGATTCGAATTTGCACCGAAAGGATTGGAAGCAGCTGGTGCACCAAAGGGACTCTGACTTGATGCCCCAAAGGCTGAGCACACAAACGATCAAGAACCTCTGTCATTAAACAATTATTCACGAGCCTAAAGCAGTTCTCTTCAAGAACATAGACAGTCAAGAGAGCGACTTCACAAAGACACGCTAGGCAAAAGAGCAAATAATGGCTCGGTTCGAGAAAGACCTAGGATAACCATTTGAATCTATGATTTTCGCAGCTTTCGAAAAGATCATGATAAGACAATCTAGGCAACCAACAATATCGTGAACAGCAGACATCGCCATGTAATCCAATAAAGGCAATGACGTCCGTCACTGAATCCTCATCGCAACAAAGTAAGAAACCGGAAACTGAAATCCTCCGCACGAAATAAAGTGTTCCTAACTATCTCACAAAATCAGATTTCACCATTAAAAACCCTAATTCCACGAATTGCAAGTACGAGGTTTCTAACAAAAAATGCTTGTGAAGTGAATAGAACATTAGAAACGAAAAGAATTACAGACGCATAAAATTAACCGTGCATTTCTCAGGCACACGCACGCTGATGAACATCGGACGTCACATACCATGAGTAATTTTCGTTACTGTACTGTATGGATCTAGTCCATACAAGATCCAATAATCCTACTCACATGACTGGTTCTGATGCCATATTCGTTAAAATGGCGAAATTGTAAGAAATTCCACTTTTCCAAACGCCTGTCTGGAACCTCATCAATCCTAGTATTTAGAGCGTTGTGCACTAGAATGTCAAAATTGTGACGCTCTGAAATACACCATTATAACGAATATGACCATATCAATAGAACTGATTATCGTTCATCGCTTACAAGCTCCACTCGTTATGACTCCTCTCATTATGTAGTTAACTCCAGTACTAAGTTGTAAGAAGAACTTACGGCTGCTGGATCCGAACATTGTAGGTCGCCAATTAGCCCGTTTTATTCAAAAGTCCCTGCCATGACAAAAGACAAGTAACCAATACATTAGATCGCATTGTAGTTGGTGAATACAAAGGAGTGGTTCCAGAGTGGGCCAAGCAAAGAGGCACGAGTCAAGCCCTCAATTTTTGTCCAAACCCGAGCTAGACCCTAAAACTCCAAAAATCCCCCATGCATACAGAAAGATATGCGTCAATAACGAAACCCTAGAAAAGGCGATCCACTGCAATCCCTACAATTCCACCTCGGTCCGATACTTGAATCGCGAAATAAAGAAAGACGAGAAAACCTCTGGATATCCCAGAGACAATTACACTCGAACACAATTCATATGGCTGCTGATGCCCAGCAAAAACTTAAATTAGTTCAATAAGATTCTAACTAAGCTTTCAACAGTAAAATCCCCGTCACTCCCTATCCTAAACCCTAACAACACAGCAGAGGCTTAACACCAAGACATAGGAGGATAGAGTCAATCAAAATGAGGGGGCAGGACACTACGTAACCCCGACAAATTCAAAAAACAAAACTCATGGAAAACAACCAATACTATTTCAAAACAAGACATAACTGTAACAAAAACAACAACACGAAAGGACCTGAACCACACCGTCTGCCGTAAACCACCAATTGTCTGCCTTCTCATTACCAGATTTAGGGTTTCTAGACCAATCAGCCTTCTAAAATAAACAGCAGCTTCACGTACCGGAACGGAAATAAACAAACGCCACGGAACGAAGTCCACCTCCAAATAAGCACACTCATTAGCTCATAATCTCACGGACTGTCTGTCAGCTCATCAATTCCAACACCTACTCAGACACTTACTTGCAGTCTCGGATTCAAACCTGATCCGCAATGCGACTACAGCAAAAGAGAAGAAGCTTCAGAGAGACCAAGGAGAGCACGCATTCGGGCAATGACAGGTCGGAATGGAATCACGAGTAGCAGCGGCATTGGCATCCATCACTCAGGAGAGAGACGCCATCGTGAATAGAGCTTCAAGGGCAACGACGACAGCACTTAGGGTTAGGACGTTAGGACGATGAGAGAGAAAGAGAGAAAAAGAACAGAGAGTACGTTTTCTTTTCGCACAAAGATATGCAATTTCTTTTCGCACAAAAGATATGCAATTTCTTTTCGCACAAAGATACGCAATTTCTTTTCGCACAAAAATATGCAATTTCTTTTCACACAAAAATATGCAATTTCTTTTCGCACAAAGATATGCAGGCTAGGATATTGTATCGGGAACCTCCCGTGTATTATCTCGTGTAGAATGTAGCCAGTGGGTACATTTGCAAAGATGAGGTTCCCGATACTACATGTGTCTTAAATATGCAGTAGTCTTCATTGGCTTTGTTTTATTCTTCAGGAGAATGTGCAGCATATTCTACATTATCGTTCAAGAATGATCAACAGCTATCCATTTTCTTATATGTAGAAGTTTTGAAAAATTAGAAGTAAAAATAACCATGCGTGGTCTTTGTTGACACATCCCCACATGTCCCTCACTTTTAAAGAGAGCAACAATATGAGTAATAATATTTGAACCCAAGAATGTTATGGTGCATGGCTAATCATTATAAAATGGGAAACCATAATATATAAAAATCCTTCAACACTACGCCACTTTTTTTGTCCCTCTATTGACAGTGAGTTACGACTTTCATGTTTCCTTCCCCACCCTCCCCACTTTCTAAATAAAAAATGAAAAATAAAGGGCTCACTAAATGCACTACATGGATGAAATCACATGATGGCCTACAAATCACTAAATGGATGAAAAGGTAAGGTAAGTGGGTCATAAACTGACCGAAAAACTGACGTTTTAATCCTTTAGTGTCTAGGAAACAACATTGTAGTGACTAATGTGTCAAAAACGCAAATAACGGAAAATCCGTGAACAATTGCATTTTGAATTGTGATGTTCAAAGTTGGGGATTTATAATACACCACTTCTATAAAAAATTCAATTTGGAGCTATGGAACAAAACATGAAAATACTATAAATACATACAAATACAACACATGAATACAACACATGTACTAAGTGGTATTCTTTGTGTTTAGAAGTTTGTTATCTTGTTTTATTTTTTTGGATTGTGTTCTCTTGTTCATGTTTCATTAGTATATGTATTCTAATCTCGATCAATGTACCAACTCCTTTCATTTTTTCACGTATAACATATTATCCTAAATCGTATATGAATAAGTCACTATCAATTATAAAATTCACAATAATTATGTGTGAGTTCATTCTTGAGATGAAAGATTGCAACAAAGAGGTGTTGACATATGTCATTGATGAACCTCTTCACTTTCATTTTAGAAAATTCAACCCAAATTCTATTTAACTTTGAAGTCGCACACCCCCTAAAATCTTATTTTTGAATGCGCATTGTATGTTTCAAAAACATACAATAATCTTCCAATCCAATGGTCTAATCTTACTAAGGTTTAATTGGCACTTGTTTGGTTAAGTTGTACTTACATTATTAATAGTATTCACAATTTGAACAAAAAAAAATTTAAGAAAAAAAATCACCCAAAAACTTTCATTTCTTTATAACCACCTAATACACTAAGGTTTAAGCATTGTATCTATTGTAGTAATTTGAGGTAAAATGTGATGATTTGAATGTATTAACAAATTGATTCTAAATCTATTCCAAATCAAATCATTTTTTTTGAGTTATATTGAACAAGTTATGAATTTTCAAAGTCCAAGGTTTAGGTTGCCTTTGTGACAATAGACATGGGCTGAAATTGACAATGAATATATTTTGAAGGACCACAAAGAAACTTATAATAAAATAGTTTCAAAAAATGAATTGAGTGCAAATAGTGCTTCAAAGTCATCAATTACTAAACTATTTGAGTGATCATTGGTTTTTGGCAAAATGGAGTGTTTTTGATGAAACGATTATAGGAGTCTCTTTATGATCGTCATTGGTTATTGGCCCATTCACCTTATCTTCCTAAAAGATAAGTTTCTATGGTCTTTGGCGGACCAAGTTCTACATTTCAAGTGAATTTTTGAGAAAAAAATGGTGGAGAAGTTATCATGAACTAAGAAGGGTTTCAAGTCCAAGACTTCATGACAACTTCCTAAATAATTAACCCCTAAAAGCCCAAGGGGTATTGGACAAAACATAGATGTGTTATAATATGTGCCTTCTATATGTTTGGTGAAGTTTGATTCAATAGACAAAATGTAGGGCAACATCTCTACAAATTATTTTTATGGTCAAACTTCCAAAAATGACTTTAGATCAAATTTTAATGAATTTTAAAGCATTAACCTTTTAAAATATATGTATAAATTTTAATTTTCACTTTTGGAGTTTGAAATTTATAGTGATTGGTTAAATTTGGTTTATCTATTGTAAACTTCAGAAAAGCAAAAGAAATGATGGAGGGAACATCATTACTTTCCCCAAATAGCAAATTTTGTAACACTAAGACAATGTTGAAGTGATTTACTTTGAAAAATTCTCCCGGGTGGAGTTTAACTCAGATTGACATAATTCAACTTGGGTTGGAAAGTAGACTTGACGAAGTTTTTAAAAATACTTTTTATTTTATCAATTTTTTTTTGGTTTTGGGCAGCCTGTTAAAAATAGGCAGCGACCAAAAAATGGTCTCTTGGGAGCTTAGCGGTTAAATTTGCTCATGTTTCATCTCACCCTACTATAAGAAACCCGTGTTTTTTGTGATGTTCAAAAAGATGTCGCCGGTGTCATCAAGACATCCCCGTTTACACTGGCCGGACACAGTAACGCGTGTAACACGAAAAAACGTCCCGTCACGTCTCGGCAAACGCGTGGACATCCAAATGTTTTTGGTCATTTTGAGCGGCAGAAAATGGTGCCACGTCGACGCCACATCAGCGGCACAATTTCGGGCAGTGTCACATGGCGATGAACTTCATCCAAACGTGTGGTGACTTCGAATGGGACGCGGGCCCGCCAATTGATGACGTGGAGGCGGAAATGCTGACGTGGCGTGCCACGTCAGCAGAGGTCTGTGTGGTATTCATTCTATAGTCACGTTTACTAGGACGTCCATGGGGACACAGATGTGTTTCGCGAGACATCACGCGCTGACGGCGAGATGTCCGCCCCGATGTCACAGGTAGTCGCGTACTGTGTCTTCATGTTCGTATTGTTAGACATCGCCATGTGGCAAACGACGTTACAGTTGACATGGGCATGTCCTCAAATACGTCTTCGTCCCCTGCACGTGGGGAGTGGGTGTGTCATCGCACATGTCTCCATGGATGTCAACGCGTCTGACGTCACATCGTCTGAGACATGGATTTGCTCACATTGTGTAATTGATGGTGTTTCCGAGGATGTGACCACGCTATAAGAATCATCAGTGCGTTGTATCTGATGACCAAAGTCGTCGTTTGGACGTTTCTACGTAGACGTCCCACGGTTCTCTAGGACGTCTCAGGAAACATCCACTGAGAATTTCTGAATGTTTAGGAAGACATCGTCATGTCTTTTGAAGTCGTCCCAGATAACATCTCCGCGTCATGTACTACGTGCTACAGAGACGTCAACGATAAGACGTAGTCGTCCCACAAAACATCTGCAAGTCACGTGATACGTGTTATGAAAGACATCATTATGACCACACAGACGTCCGAGAAAACATCCCCACGTCATGTATATGTGAGAAGTTAGACATCAGCTCAACACGTAGTCATCCCACAAAACATCCCCATGTCACGTATCAAGAGTTATAAAAGACATCATCATGATCACCTAGTCGTCTGGCAAAACGTCCCCACGTCATGTACCACGTCTTACATGGACATCATCGTCATAACACAGTCCTTCCATAAAACATCTCCATGTCATTTAAACACTTGTTTTAGAAGACATCATTATGATCACACAGTCGTCCTAGATAACATCCCCATGCTATGTATGACGTGTCTGACAAGACATCCTTTGCTATACTTAGACGTCTCACGTCGCATGCTCACGTCACCATGAGAACATTCACTGAGACATTGCGGTTTACCATCTACACATCCCCACGTCATATTCTACACGTTATACAATACATCTCTTGTAACATTCACTGGTCTCACTGAGCACGCACACATCACACTACAGAGTGTTCCAAATGTCTACAGGATTGATGGCTGTGAGTCACATATACGTTTTTGCATTGCATATCTATAACACATTGCAAAATCAATGTTCAAAAGTCATAACAATATTGTTTGTGACCTCATATAGCGCAAAATGCACATCTACTGATATGTCAAACGACAACATCCCTGTACTACGCACCCACGTCTTTCACTTGATCCAATGTCCTCGCTTGCTGTCGGTGCTCCCCTATGACCTTCATACCTTTCCGCACTTGTCCATCGTTGCACCTGTTCGACATGCCAACAGTGCATGCGGTTAAACAAGTGATACACGATCAAATACAATTGCATTATTTCACGTTTGCGGGACGAGCATTTCTCAATCAATTTTGGTCTACCCGTTCTTATCAACGTAACCCTACTTCGAAACTATGTCAACGTTTTGGATGCCTGACACTGTAGTATACAAGCTACATCATGTGCCAAGAAGTGTCTGGGGATGTTCTAACAGACGTCTTTGACGGTTCTAGAGACGTCTACATGATTTAGCGGATGTCTTCGAAGACGTCTTCCAATACATCCTGCTGTACGCCACCGTTAATCTCTCCTGCAGTGGGTCACCAACATGTGCTTATGATTACAGGGGTTTTAGGTGCAATCACTCACCCAAATCCTTGCACACCCCTTTCGTCATTTCTTCTTGGCGGCCTCTGCTCTTGTTGAGGTGCCAGCCTGCACTTGTGAAATGATAGCATGTTTAGGGACTCTTTCTATGCAATGTCTATGTATACTGTGGAATATATTGTTGCCCGACATATATGACATAATATGACATATATCATACAATATGACATACACGCAATTTAGAACTTCAAAGTATTACACTTCATAATCATTACACGGACGATGAAAGCATACACCAATACAGGTGTTAAGCCTACAGCTGCGTCTCCCTCCTCTAAGCCCCCTCTTTCATCTCTATATCTGCGAGCACAACGTATCCCATTCAATCAGTACTGCTAAAGTCATATATATATATATATACCAAGACATTACTGTAGCAAAGCATACAAAAGCAGCTATCAAGTGACGTGATGTCTAATTCCAAAATATGATAAATCCTCGTCAATTCAAAACATTGGTTGTATTTAAATCTGCCACATGTCATAACGAATGTCCGAGTAGACGTCTTTGGTGTTCGTCGACGCTGTGTGGGACGTCACGCACAACACGTTAGTATTGCTAATGTCTGCATAACAGTAATTGGCGCAGTATGTAAAGGTGCGAGAAGGCACATAGCAGTAAGCTCCACAACATCCACAAATGCTTGCAATGGCTTGCTGTCCCAATCACATTCTTCATCACCATTGCACATAGAACACAAGGTTGTAGAATTAGGACCTTAGGTGCAGACATCCAGCCCAAACATCTGTGGTGACATCTTTGGTGACATCTCTGGTGACATCTATAGTGACATCTCTGATGACATCTTTGGTGCCATGTCCGATGACAAGTCTGGTAACATTGCTAATGACATCTCTAGTGACATCTATGATGTAAATATATGGTGCATGCTACAAACATGAAGGCCATACCTGGATACACCCGCTTGAAAAACCGCTAATTTGCAAGTCGCGACCGCCTTTCCAGTTGTGTCTAGGATTCAAGTCTTTAGCGCTGCATATACTAGGATACTACAAATTTTAGGGTTTCTTCCACAACAAATCAAGTACTGCAAGTTTTAGGGTTTCTCCCTCAACAAATCAAATACTAGAAGTTTTAAAGTTTCTTCCACAACAAATCAAATACTACAAATTTTAGGGTTTCATCCACAACAAATCAAGTACTGCAAGTTTTAGGGTTTCTTCCACAATAAATCAAATACTAGAAGTTTTAGAGTTTCTTCCACAACAAATCAAATACTACAAATTTTAGGGTTTCTTCCACAACAACACCTTCTTCATAGTGTCATACAAGATGCCTTTGAAATCCACTAACACCAGTTTCTTCATCAAATTTCCCCCCCTCCGTCCTTGACCTCGCCGGCGTCGCCGCCACACTTCCAAAGCCACGTAGCATCCTTACTTGTGTCTACTTAGAGAGAAAAAGGGAAACAATCACTCTAAAAATAGATGTCAACACTTTTGAAAACCTCTACACTCTAAACTCTAATTTTTTGGAAAAATGAAAGCAAAAATGAGCTTTGTGCAGCCTCTAATTCCTCTTAAAGGTCTCATGACCTAACTTTGGTTGCGGCAGCTAACCCTAGCCGCCTCTGTTCATCCAGTGAACTCGATGAAAATCATCCCAGTCGATGTTTGTAGTGCCACATGGACGTCATCTTAGACGTCTTCATGGACAGCTAGATGTCATCATTGATGTCCTTCCAAACATTCCAATGTTGACTAGTGACTGTAATTTTTGAATTCATATTGCACTGAGATAAACTTAAAGACTTCATATTACTGAGACATTTTGTTTCTCTAAATTTACTTGTCTAAAATTTGTTAAAAGAAATTTTTACAAGTTTCTAATCAAATAAAATCTGATACAAGCACAATGTTATTTTTAGACAAATAAAACATCTTACACTTGCGTCTAAATGCTTTTAAGTATATTAAGAAATATGAAGTTTTTGAAAGTACCTAAGTTTTTTTTTCAAGAAGCATTGTGATGAACATGATGAAAGTTCGATGATGAGTGTGGGTGTTTGCATGGTATGGTTGATCAACTTGTTTGTCAAAATGCAAAACTTTGCTCCTCTTTTAAATCTTTTAGAACTTCATAAATAGATATTGATGGTAGAAGTAAAAAAAATTGAACTACTACAACTAAGTGATGTCTTATACCAATGCCAAAAAAAAGGTGAAAAATAACAAACATGCAGTCCAAATTGTTGTTTATTTAAAACATTAGTGCCTTGTTGTAGTACAAAAGTCCATATGGAAATTATGAAAGAGAAAAGAAGGTTGTGGATGGAATTTTTAGCTATAAATTTTTCCAATTTACAAATATGTGAAGAGAAATATGTTCCACATTTTTCCAAGTTTTTCCAAATTATTGAAATGAACCAAAAAGAACCAAAAATGAACAATATTTACATTCAAAGTTTAACTATACTGTTCAAAGTGGTAGTAGAACGGGAGTTTTTATACTCAAAATCTTCCAAATTAAATCATTAAGACAAACTCAGATTTAATTCTATCATTGATAAATACATAAATTTAAAAGTTAGTGCACTTCATTTTCCATTGTAATATTTCTAAATATTTTTTAAAGGGGATTAAAAGTTATTTCTTTCAATGAAATGCACAATGTGCCCAAATGTGCACCAAAAGGCATGATAATTCACAACTCTGAATTTCCTCAATATGGTGAACCATACCATGCACGACGGTGTTGCTCATTTTCATGGGTTAAATCCTCAAGTTATGTGCGAGTCGCCAACATTGAATGTAACAGGTACAGATTCAACGTGGCAAACTTCAACCACATGGACAATACAGTGCATCCTCATATAGACATTTTTCTAATAAACTTCTGTTCAGAAAGACGTATTCGCATTCTTTTGGACGTTCTTTGTAACGTCTCCAAGTGTGACGTATGTACTCGTGATAGGTCATCCCGGACGTCATGTATGCCCTAAACCATGTCGCCAAGGACGTCTCAAAAAACATCGCGTACATCGTCTGAGACATCTGTGACCGATGAGACATTGCGTACATCGACTGCGACAGACGTGCTTGTCCGTTGTGTCCTATAGCGCGTCCTATGTCTCACATGATGTTCTTTCAACGTAACCGTCACGGATGACCGTTCAGACATCTAATACGTCAACAATTATATCCGTGCTTGCACAATGTCTCCTATGTCAAGTCGGATGTCTTTATGGATGTTCGGAGAGACATTGTTTCTGACTTTTGTAGACGCGTCTTGGACGTTTCAGATGAAGACATCCAGCTATGTTGAGTGAGACGTCAAACTGTTACGGTGGATGTTGTAGCTGATGTCTTCAATGCTGAGGTTTGAACATGGCTCTGTCATTGTGGACGACGTCTGTGTCCTCTTCCGTGTCGCAATAGACGTCTCGGCAAACACGCACCGCTGCATGGCGGTTATTTGCAGCGATGGAAGCTGGGACGAACATGCCAACATCCTTGAAAATAATGTTTGAGAGGCGGGCTCCCTCGTTGCGGATGTCATCGCTAACATGTCGTAGGCTGCAGATACGACGATGAGGCCGTTGCCCCAAACCTAAACCAAGGCCCTCATCAATGTCCGCTTGTTGCGGATGTCATCGCTGACACGTCATCTACAACATGCGAGACATCAGTGGCTAGCACCAAGACATCAAAAAAACACGTCAACATGACTGAAGACATCACCAAAAACGCTGGTTTCTTATAGTGCAAGGTTAATGTAAAGGTTATACTACAGCAATACTTCGTTAACAGTTGCTTTCTAAGATATTCCCTCCACATTCTCGGCAACTTCTACTTAGACTGGGTAACATCGCCAGAGGATGTCTGTACAAATTATGTACAGAATGCAAATTTTGTACACCATCCGAATCACATTTCTCAGAACATGATGAATCGAACTGGTAATTTTGAAACCATAATTTTTGGGGGTTAAATATTCAAGAAAAAGGGATTTGCATGATTCGTGTGATATGTGGCTTGAGCCTACAAAGGCGCCTTTTGATATCAAAGTTTCATGAGGTACAAGTACGACGATGAGACGGGTCACATGTCGTCGCATAATTGGGACGCAATGACGTACGTGAAGCACGAGCGGCTACCCATCACTACTGACGACTATGGATATCTGGATGGCAAAATGGCGACGTACGATCGTGGAAAAGGCCGGACATCCAATCCGTATGCGAAGGACCTTAATCCCAAAGTAGGTTGGGCTGATTAAACAAAGAAGGCTCCGCAATGTATGGTGCAGAAGATGTATGAGAGGACGATGTGTCTCAGTGGAAGGAAAGAGTGGAGGAAAAGTGGAATTCGCCCAATATTACCGCGGCCCTCATTAGTGTCCGCTTGTTGCGGTTGTCATCGCTGACACGTCTTCTACAGCATACGCATGAACAAGATGATGTCACAGGACACGTCCGGAGCGCGCGTCATGGATGACCTCTGAGACATTGTGTACATCAACTGAGAGAGTCGTGCTCGGACGTTCGCTCTTATGTCGCGCATGATGTCATACGGATGTCTACAGAGACACCCTCTGTGATGTTTGTAACAACATCCCGGACGTTTAAGCTGGAGACATAGAGCTATGTTCAGGGATACGTTTAGCAGTCACGGGGGACGTTATTGGGGACGTCCTGCAGTATGACGTATGAGCTTGTGCAATGTCAGCGCACACGTGAGTGACGTCCTCTAACGTGTCACATTGGGCGTCTCTCCGAAGACGCCCTGATACATGGCGGATGTATGTGGCAATGTTTGATGAGACATCCGTATGGACATCCTTGCACACAATGATCGAGACGGGGGCCCCGTCGTTGCGGATGTCATCGCTAACACGTCATCAAAAACATGCTCATGTACGGCGGGATGTCCGACGAGGCGTTTGGAGCGCGCCGTCACGAATGACCTCTCGGACATCTTGTACGTCATCTGAGACATCCGCGCAAGACGACATGGTTTTGTCTCTCGCGTTCGATGCCTTCACAAATGTCCGGAGAGTCACTGTATGTGACGTCTGCAGAAGCATCTTGGACGTTACAGATAAAGACACCCACCTATGTTGAATGAGACAACCCACCGTTCCGGTGGATGATCTGTCTGATGTCTCCGATTGTGACGGATGTGGTGTGTCATGTCATTATGGATGTCCGCTATGTCCTCTGCCATGTCGCAACGGACGTCTCAGTAAACACGCATATATACGTGCGTGCCAGATGACTGCGGCGATGTAAGCTTGGACATCACAACAGACATCCCACGCAAACGTTTCTATGGAGATGTAGGCCCGTCTCTCGCGGATATCATCGCTGACACGTCACCAACAACATGCAGATGCATGCCGGGATGTCCCAGCACACGTATGGAGCGCGCCATCATGGATGACCCCTGAGAGAACGCGTACATCGCCTGAGACATTCGTGCATCCACAGGTCTCACATGTAGTCTCCGATGCATTCTCATGGATGTTTAGAGACACACCCTTTGTGAGCTCTGCAGAAGCATACGTGACGTCTCAGCGTCAGAGATACTGCTGCGTTCCATGAGACATCCAATCGTTCCGGTGGACGATCTCTACAACGTCCTGTTTTGTGTCGTATGTGATCGTGCGTTGTCATCGCCGACGTCAGCGACATCCTCTACCGTGTCATAGTGGACGTCTCTGCCAAGACACCCTGTAGCATCAAGAAAGTCGTCGCAGATGTTTGATGGGACATCCCTTTGGACATCTATGAATACAATGTTGGAGACGCGGGCCCGATCGTCGCGGACATGTCACCAACAACATACAAATGTCTGCCGGGATGTCATAGCACACGTTCGGAGCGCGCCAGCACAGATGACATCTGAGACACCTCGCACATCGAGTGAGACATGAATGCATATGGACGTTCTCTTTGATGTCGTTTCGGATGTCTTCAAGGATGTCTACAGAGACACCGTTTGAGACGTCTGCAGACACATCGTGGACGTTTTTGTTAGGGACATCGTTGCGTTTCCTGGACGTCATCGCAGACATACCAGAGGATGGTCACCGAAACATGTAGACGTTACTCTTGCCATCGTGAATAGTATGACGTGTGAGCTCGTCCGACGTGGAATTTTGTTTGCCATGTAGATGAAGAGCTGTAAAATTCTGAAATGAATAATATGTCCACGTGTATATTGTACCATAAATTTTTAAAAATCACAGTATTTTATAAAAGTCTATTTTTGGCAACAACGAATTTTTAATAATATTTTAATATTTTAATGTACAAAAATGAATTTAATATAAAATAAGAGGATGCATTTTTTCTTTTGCTCTTGCAAACCGCTGCCCATTATGCTGGTTTTTTTACAACCGGTCTGCATTCTACCTCGCACAGCAGTAACTTTCCCAAACTTACCCTCGGTGACACGGGATTGCCTTGCCGACGTGGCAGTTCTGCGTCTCCCAAGATGTCCTGCGAGACATCCTAAGAAACGGGTACGTTTCTGCCAACATCTTCGCGTTTTGAAGTCCACACGGGTGGACCGACAAACCATATTTGCCACTGTAGCAAAGTACCGCGTGGACATCCTTACGTTCGCCGAGACACAAGCGTCTAACATGAAGACAGGAGAAAAACACGACGCAGTTTTTCATAACATCACAAAAAACTCGGGTTTCTTATAGTAACACGCAATTCGCTATTTATGCACTTGGCCAAGTGCGTTCATTTCATTAGCAAATCGTGCTTAAAAAATTTGTGTAAAAAGCTCTCTAAAAAACATCGATTTTGTCTTTCTACAAATCACTTACATTGTAAACAAACAATTCTTTTATTTATTTTTTATTCTTATCTTTATCTTTTCTTTTATCTTTTCTTTATCTTGTTTCTTTTATCTTGTCTTCTTTCTTGTCTTCTTTCTTGTCTTCTTTTTCTTTTCCTTCTTGTCTTCCTTCTTGTCTTCTTCTTCTTTTTCTATTTTTCTCTTCATACCTCTTATTTATTTTTTATTTTTTTTTTCGTCTTTTTTTTTTTTTCGTCTTCTTTTTTGCGTAGGGCTCATGAACCCTAAAAATAGAAATTTTAAAATTTTAAAAGTTAGGGTTCAGCCAGCGGCGGCTGAACCTAAACGGCAGTGAAGGAAAAAAAAACTAATTTTTTTTTTTTTTTTTTTTTTTTTTCTCTTTTGGTTTTCGTCTTCTTTCTTGTTTAGGGCTCATGAACCCTAAAAAAAATTAGGGTTCAGCCGCCGGCGGCTGAACCCTAAACGGCCGGAAAAAAAAAAAAAAAAAAAAAAAAAAAAAAAAGTTTTTTTTCTATTTTTAGACTACTGACGGCTGAGGGTGCGCGGCCGCGCACCCTAAGCCTCTTTTATCCCTCACTCACTCCCTTTTCCTCTTCTCTCCTCTCCCTCTCTCTCCATCCCTCCCTCTCCATCCCTCCCCTCTCCTCATATATATAGGGGAGAGGAGAGGGTCCCTCTCATTCATTCTTCAACTCCTTCTCCCTCCCTTCACCTCTCCCCTATATATATATGAGGAGAGGGGAAGGAGAAGAAGAGGAAGAAGAGTCTTTGGGTGCGCGGCCGCGCACCCCAGCGACTAAAAATAGTAATTTTTAGAAAAAATCAAAAAAGTCAAAAAAAAGGTTTTTTTTTTTTTTTTTTTTTTTGGGCAGGGGTTCAGCAGCACCCCACGACCAAGAAAAAGGGCAAAAAATAATTTTTTTATTTTTTTTATTTTTTTATTTTTTTTGGCGGCTGCCATTCAGGGTTCAGCAGCACCCCACGGCCAACCCGAAAAACGAAAAAAAAAAAAAAAAAAAAAAAAAAACTTTTTTTTTTTTTTTTTTTTTTGGTTTGGTCCCATTGTTTAGGGTTCAGCAGCCACAACTGAAGA
Organism: Pohlia nutans; assembly: GCA_022496805.1. Classification (NCBI taxonomy): domain Eukaryota; kingdom Viridiplantae; phylum Streptophyta; class Bryopsida; order Bryales; family Mniaceae; genus Pohlia; species Pohlia nutans. The sequence goes on along the minus strand of CM040095.1, from coordinate 26,158,538 downwards.
AAAAGTAGAAGAAAAAAAAGACAACGAAGACAAAAAGGAAGACAAGAAGAAAGACAAAAAGAAGACAAGAAAGAAGACGAGAAAGAAATCAAGATAAAAAAGAAAAGATAAAAGAAAAGATAAAGAGGAGAATAAAAAATTATTAAAATAATTATTTGTTTACAATGTAAGGGATTGAAGAAAGACAATAATCGTTGGTTTTTTAAAAATAAAAGTTAGACAAATAAAATCATGCGCTCGGGGACGAAGTGCATGATTATATAGCCAAGTGCGTAAATAGCGAATTGTGTGTTTAGTGCCCAATCAAATTTGTTAGTACTTCACCTCAAGAAAATTTAAAGAACATGCCCAATTTTATAAACGAATATGAGACAAATCCAAGTTCCATTTTCCCCTTGTTTTCCCTACTTCAATGGGTAACTTCTCAAACCTTTGGAACATGTTCCAAAGGTGTTAGAGTGCAAGTATTTGCCTCAAGTTTTTGTGCGCTTTTGCAATCGGATTTTGCACGAAGTTTTTAGAGAAAGACATAGTCCATGTCTTTTTAAAAGGCAGTGATAGAACCCCACAATTTCAAGTTGAGAGAGGAAGGCGACTAGTTTGAGAGGGTCAAGTGATTTTTAGTGTAGCTCACAAGAGGCAACACGTGTGAACCACATTGAAAAATCTTGCCTCATGAGTTCACACTCTAACACCTCTTAATACATGAAATCAAGAACGTCTATTCCCGAAAGGAGAGAGTAGTTTTGTACCAATGGGCCTTTGTCCGGTGGACACTGGCTCATTGTTAAAACGAACAGACACATTATTCACGCGGGCCTCGGAGCAGGTCCGGAGTTTCTATCTTTCTATCTATACTAATGACAAAGTTTACATCGACGTGACTTTGTATTATTGGTGAAATAGTTTAGTAAGAGGGGTCTATTCTACCAACTATTTAGCAGCTATAACTAACTTCCTATTTATTTTTACAATCCTAGGGCTTTTGGGAAAATCGATGAACAGTGATGATGGTGTTTCTCAATAGATAAATAGCACTATTACTTAGAAGTAGAGGTGGGGAAGTTCAAGGAAGAAAAGTTTAGAGGTCGTTGAAGTGAATTAATAATTCTACAGCAAATTAGGAGGGTGATCTAGAAATAGAAATTTATGTAATAAAGACAAATCTCAGATTGTTGATTTGAAATTTGAGATACAAATTGAGAGAATTTGACAATCATAACGAAGAGTCTTCTTTCTCTTTGATTCATTATTTTGATGCGGTGAGCGTGGATCTTTTGAAGAATTTGACCTTCAGATGAAGTGACGGGATTGTTGTGCGATCCTCTTTTCCGACGTGACAGAGTGTGCAAAGATCAGAGTGTGTTTACAGAGCCTCTTTGTCAACACCTATGTTGTGTCAAATTTTTGAAGTTCTATGTGTTGCGGCTGTCTAATTTTGGCATTTAGGATAGTTATATTTTATCATTTTTCTTATTAAAAATGCTCTTCTCAAAGTAATCGTTTTGGTTTGCAGTAAAACATATCCCGTGATTGAGCGATAATTATAGGTCATGGCAGTCATAATTGTAAGGTCAAGAATTGTGAGAGAACAAAAGTGAATGAGTAGACAAGGACACAAGATAAACAAAACATGATTTACAAATGTTTTCCATTCAAAATCCTATTTAGTGAGTGACCATTGATAATCCTTATGAAAATCATGGAAAGATTATATAAAATTGACAATGAAACATTTTTGTCGCCTATAATACCTCCCAATGACTTAATAGGCTTCCTGCAAACCATTAGGTTCTTAGAGCAAAAGTCTATTTGACATTTGATTTCTTTAATAATGGAAAATATGGAATTATAAAATCATGAGTAGCAATGGGTGAATTCATATAGTATGTTCATCTATGTGAATTGCAATGTCATTGAAGTGTTTCATATCCTAAAAAGTTTAGGATAAACAAATCTTTGAGAATGAGCACGATATAATGATTATACAACACGAGAAAGAAGGAACATAGAATGATGAACGGAGATTGACTAAAAACTTAAGTGAAAGACTTATATCAGATAAAAATCCTTTTTTTGTCTTAATGCAAACTAAGATAGATTTGAATTTATATGCTTGAATAGTAACTAGACATAGGTAAGACATATATATATATACATATATATATATATATATAAAGCTAAGGAATACGCATAATGTGATACATAATGCTACAAAGTGACCAATCGATTTGACCAATTTCCATTTGATCCATGGATTTCATTCATGTCCTAGATATTATTAAAGGGGTCCCCCTTTGATGACTATTTGACCTTAAGATAAGATAGGATTTTCATCTATATATAAATGTATTAATGAAAATTGGACTAAACATCAGGAATTTCAGACTCCACTGATTCTGCACAAATTCAGTGCGGTTTCCGATATTTCAAGGGTTCGTACAATTTTCGCACTGATTCCGCATCGTTGCGTCATTCATCGCAACTACACTGATATGACACGATGTTCGTACAAGCGGATATAGTACTGATTCGACACGATTGATACATCCATTGAAAACGTATGAATTCAGCACTCTTTATAGTCGTCAAATGTCGTGTTTTAATCGTCTTTAAAACTACATTGATTTAGTGCGTTTTTCGTGCGACATCATCTTTTCCATATCTAGATTTTCTTTTCTTTTTATATCTAAATTTGATCAAAATAGTATTATTAAAAAATATATAATAAAATATAATAAAATAATAAAATAATATAAAATATAAAATAATTACTTTCCTCGCTACCCACTTCAACTACACGGAAATTGCCCGCACATGCGGTGGGGCCCACCATAGCTTCCCAAGCTCTATCGCCAACGATGGGATTTGAACTCTCAACCTCCCAGTTGCTAATCAAGTTCCAAACCACCAAACCACCTCAAACTCTTCATGCATACGATGGAACTCTTTTGGTAATTATCAAACTTTTTTTTCAGCGGACTTTGAATGTTTTTAACTATGTGAAAAAAACTTTTTTTCTAAATTTTTTTTTGCACTAGATTATGCAGGACTTTTTCTATATCTAGGAATTTTTTCATAATATTCTGAATTTTTTAATTTTTTGCCAAAATCGTGATGGTAGATCATGGCTGTGAGCTGCTTTTTTTTTTTCAGCGGACTTTGAATGCTTTTAACTATGTGAAAAAAACGTTATTTCCAAAAAAAAAATTTGCACTAGATTATGCAGGACGTTTTCTATATCTAAGATTTTTTTCATAATTTTTTGAATTTTTTAAATTTTTGCCAAAATCGTGATGGTAGATCATGGTTGTGAGCTGTTTTTTTTTTCAGCGGACTTTGAATGTTTTTAACTATGTGAAAAAAACTTTTTTTTCAATTCTTTTTTTGCACTAGACTATGCAGTACGTTTTCTATATCTAGGATTTTTTCATAATATTTTGAATTTATTTATTTTTTGCCAAAATCGTGGTGGTTGTGAGCTAGTTTTTTTTGCTCCTATGATGAAAAGTACAATGATAACCAATAATACCAAATTTGAATTCTAAAAAAATAAAATTTTATTTCTTTGAAATTTTAATGTGTATTGCTTCTAAACTCTATAAATGTAGATCTAAAAATGTTTTGGGAAATTAAACCGGAAGTATAATTTAAAGAAGATTCTTGGAATATTCCAACATATTCCAAAATATTCCAAAATAATATAAAATATTTTGACAAATTCCAAAAGATTCCAAAAAATATATTAAAATATTGTACACGGATGTCGTACGAAAATAATTTGCATTATAATAGATACTGAAATCGCACGAATATAATAAATGGCATTAATATGATACGTATACGATACTGAATTCGCATTACCTAAAACCGCACGTTATCCGTGTCTTATCAGCCATGTGATGTAAATACACGATTAACGCACGGATTCCGTCAAGCACGACTTTCGTGCGGAAACAACATTTTTTTGATAATCTTTGAAAAGACACTGCATCGACACTCTAGTAATGCATGTCACTTCCGTACCGTAACGACACTTCTAAATGCACGTATGACGTGCGGAATCAGTGTTTAACGATAAACGCACTGAATCAGTGCAGAATCAGTGGGGTCGGAAATTCCTGATGAATGGAACTAGTAATAGACTAGAGTTTGCACCCCATTCTCATAGAACATCTCAAATTCACCTTAGAGTCGGTCCAATACATTGTCGACACTTTTTTTTGCAAAATTCCAATTTAAATTAGGTTTTCATAAAAATTGATATTGTTTCAATATTTAATCACTGTCCATACGACAATAATTGATTCAATAAAAGAACTATATCTAATGAATATTAAAACGATATTGATAAATTGCCATTGATTTAGTGACAATGTGATACAAAATCGACATATATTGCAACAATGTTGGTTTTATACAATAAAAATGGTAATAAATTCAATGTCGGAATACTACAAATTAAATATGTATTAATTCTGCATCAATTGCTTGTTGTAACGATTTTTATCGATATTGTGCCAAAACATGATTGATGTAATGTTAAATCAGTATTAATTCAATATAAAATCAATTTCAAAAATAATTACAATTTAAAATAAAATAATATAAAAATTGGGAACTACGTGAGTAGACTACATACGCCCATGGCCCTACACCAGGGCTTTAAAATTTGGCTTTACGGTGCCAGTTTGCACTCAAAATGATGTGCTAGCGAACTCCCTTTGTAAATAAATGAGGTAAAATTTATGTTAGTTCGCCACTTGGGCTTCCAAGGATTCACCTAGTTAGCCACATAGGCACCACTTCATGCACTAGCACGAGTATTGTTCGCCAACATATACTTGGATTAGCATCCCGAAAAAGGGGATCTCGCCATGTGTGTAGCTTCAACCCTACAGTGTGTGTTAGTAGGGATGAGGGTTTTGCCACAAGAGCATTGCTCATAAAACCTAGTTCGCCAGCTTGAGCATTCATTTATTCTCCTTGGTCGCCAGTCGTTGCATTCATACGCCTAGCCTATTCGCCTCTGACATGGTTTGAGGGATTAGGGTGTATGAGCCAGTTGTGCATTTACTTCCACTATGGCGATTCATTGCATTTCAATTGATTTCAAGAGGAGAGTAGCTCTGGAATTGAATGCTGAAGCGCTGTCTTGTTTGTTGCGTAATTTCTCGGATCGCCACTTCCAATTGCATATACATAGTTTGTTTTGTTTGTTCATAACCACAAGTACTTTTTTTTCCTTTTTTTTGTAACATTCGCTTTGAGTATAGCACGATTTCTTGATCTTTGGTTCTTGAAGTTTTATATCTCTCTTTGTCTGGTTTCATGCAATGGATTCTACTGACGAGGAATTGGGTGAACGGTTGATAGGCAAGGCGGCGCGGGCAGCAATGTTGGCGACGAAAACAAAGAAAGAGGTTGAAAAGAAAGCAAAAGAAGCTGAAAAGAATGCAAAAGAAGCATTGGTGGCAGCGCGAAGGGAAAAGAAGATAAAGAGTGTTATGGTAGAGAGTTTACGGTACAAGGCAGCCCAAAAGGCAACGTTGCAAAGCTATTTTATGAGTACCCGTGGTGCCGGTTCTGGGCAACCTCTCGCAATAGTATTGAATGGCAGGTTCCTTGATGTGCCAGGAGCACAATCAGATGGTTTAGGCAATTACCCATCTTCCGACTCCGCTCCCAATGGAAGATCTGTTGTAAGTGAGTGGAAAAACCGTGTCCATTGACATGACCATGACACCAGGATGTTCGAGCGAAGCAGGAGATACACGAGTATTAAGCTTGAAGTCGCCGTTGATTGCTTTGTCTAATTCGTTTGAAGACGTTGATAATTCATGCCTGTTGGAGGTGCCTGATGCAAGTGAGGGGGAGGATGATGAAGTGGAGTCTCTACCACGCAAGAGGGGAGCAACTACGGGGAACAAGGCTGAGACTGCTAAGAGCAAGGCTAAAAAACGGTATGATAAACATTGTAACTTTCAAACTCTTTGGACGGCCAAACTCCCCTGGGCTGAGGGTATTATGGCGAGCGATGGTATTCTCTACATAGTTAAATGCAAAGCTTGCAGTGCATTTGATTGGAAGCCCTGCAATATGGCCCCCAAATCAGACATTCTATTTAAACACGATAGGAAGCCCACGGCGAAGAAAGACATGCCACTCTATGGGGTAAAGAAGGGAGATGACTACATAGCGACGCAGTGTAGGCACAAGAAAAATCTTCGCTTGTATGCCGCCCGCCTGCCTGCCACGATATTGGAGCAGGTTAACCATTGTACAACATTAGAGGCAAGAAAAAAGAGGGTTCAATTCGCAACCTTGTTTCAAGTTTTGCAAAGTAGTCGTCCAATGCTGGAATACGGGTCGCGTCAAAGTTTGTACAAGATCTTGGCTGTCCTTGACTTACCTAGTGCACATTAGTGCGATAACAACGGTTGGGTGATGGCCTCATATATGTATAAGTTTGTTGTTGAGGAAATCAAGAAGCTTGTTAGAAAGGCTCGATTTTTTGCAGTTACAGTGGACGAGGTCACTACTGTTGATACTGGTTCTTATTTGTCTGTCCATTGCTATGTAGTTCAAAATTGGGTGAGGGTCCCCTTGCTAGTAGCTTTGCAGCAAGTGGAATGCGCCTCTAACGCAGATAATCTTACAAAATTGATCATCGAGTCTGTGGCTACTGGTGGGGGGATCACTCTCTTTCACAGGGAGGTGGCGCTCCCCTCTCGCAAGGGGGAGGGAAGGTTTCACAGGTGATAGAATATGATAGTGGTAGAGCGAGAGCTCTAAGAAGCGGCAATAGTAGAGCGATCGAGAGCTCCAAGAGGCGGCGATGGCGGAGTGTAAGCTCCAAGAGGCGGCGATGGCGGAGTGTAAGCTCCAAGAAGCGGTTATGGCGTCATTTGTGTAGGCGATGGTAGAGCGAGAGCTCCAAGAAGCGGTGAGGGCGGAGCGTAAACTCCAAGAAGCGGTTATGGCGTCGTTTCTGTAGGTTCTTTGTTAAAGATTGATTATTTTTATTTCTCTTACAGTCGTTTTTGAGGAAGAAGGTTTTTCGCGCTGTCTTTCTGGGTCGGTCATTAATACTAATTTAATGCAATTTTTACAAAAATTGCACAACATATCATTGTCGCTTCAATATTGTTTTACCATCGTTTCAACACTGGTTGAACCTATGTCAACTTATCATCATAACGACAACTGTAGTGATTTTAATATAAAAACACTATTGTTTTATCATTGGTCCGATGGATATCGAATTGATGTCAAAACAACTTCTTTTTTTTAAATATATATTTTGCTTAAATGATGTCGTTTTAACATTTAGTCATTATTACCAATGGTATGATGTCAAAACTATGTTAAATCAATAAGATAAAACTCAATGTTGTTCCAATGCAAATACAATGCACATTGTTTTGAAGTTTATCCGATACATTTCTGACACCAAATCGAAATCAATTCTTTTTAATCAAAAACCGATAGCCATAGGTTAACCATTGGAAAAGTGTCGGACCAACTACATTGGAGAATTTGGATGAAGAAAGAGTAATTGAGTAATCTAAAGTGGTGCTCTTCACCATGGGTACATCCAAAATTTCAAAATGTTCGTCCTTGGTAGAGTGCGGGTTTAGAACTATGGCGGGTTTAGAGCCCTTTACCTTAGTGGGAAAGCTCTAAGAACTCAAATGGCCAACGTCAATAAAGTCTCTTCAACGCCCATCGGTCCTTCAAAGGACCGTTCATAACATTCAATAGCCTTCCAAGAGGGTGCTTTTTTGGAGTGATCAATGATTTGTAATTAAATGGACTGTTGAATCAAATAAACAATTACAAAACACTCTTGAATAGTAATTGAGTGAGTGCTTTCCATTACTATTCACCATGGTTGATTGCTCTTGCTTCATGCCACTTGCCCCCATAGCTATTAATGTGATGTGGAATATCCCACATCATTTCATTGGGGCATGAAATGATGTGGGATATTCCACATCATTCTATTGGGAGAAGGCAGTAGTCACAAAGGCCACTGAATGTTATGTTTGTGCTGGATTGATTGCTACAAAAGTCCCTAGCTGATAGCTCTAGAGTGGATGAAGCTAGCCAACTCAGTAAAAAAATCAGAGATAGGAAATTACAATGGTGCTCGTGATCTTTGTCAATCACAATCCATTGCAGCTAACTTACTGTAGTATATAATAGCCGGTATCTTCAAGGCATTAGGATTGGATAACCTATTACCACCAACTTAAGCAATTTGGCCTATTTTTGGCAGTGCTAGATTCCCAAAAAAAATATGACTGCATTCGAAATAGGTTTTGATGAGGATTGCAAAAATTTGCAACATCAAATTCGCATTTGTCAATTTTATACAAAATTCCAAAGTGGAAAGTAACCTTTTACCCATACATCACATACCAATTTCCTAAGTTCACACTTTGTTGTTCCTAGATCCGCTCATGAGCTAACCCAAAACCACCAGCTATTTCTTCGCAATTCTTGGCATGCCATTGGTCTACTTGAATAGTGAAATTGGTGGTTTTGGGTCTCAATTGTGGTGGCTCCAAGAAAGTTGTACCTGTCATAAATGGGGGAGGTGGTGGTAATAGGTTATCCAACCCTAGTGGCTAGCTAGGTAGTAGCTTAGTGTGTCACTATAGTGTCCATCCTCGAAAGGGGAGAGTAGTATTGTCCCAATTTCCCCTTGTCCGGTGGGCATCGGATCATTGGCATTACGAACGAACACTTCATTCACGCCGGCCCTGAAAAGGGACCGGAGTTTCTATCTATCTATCTAGTATATAATAGACACCATGCACACATGGTCAGAAGATAGTCCCATAATGGGAACTGTCATGCCAGACTCCAACCTATAATAGAATTTGACAATTCAGCATTTAGGATTTAACTAAAGCATGCAGAAAACTCCAGTGCAAAGCAAACAAACCTGAAAGAAAAAAACAAGTATTAACCCTTTAACGTCCCAGTTCAACGTTGTTTCAAAAATTCGTTATAAAATGTTGATGTACAAAGATAAGTTGTAAATGTCAATGTGAAGATCACATCCGTACGGTTGGATTTGTCATATATTTCTTTAATATTTTTTTATTGATTTTGCAAGGTATTCTCTTGAAAGTCAATGAAAAATCATGAATTAACCCTTTAACGTCCCGATTCAACACTGTTTTCAAAGATTTGTTATAAAATGGTTGATGAAAAACGGAAATGGAGTTGATGTACAAAACAAAGTTGTAAATGTCAATGTGTAGATAACATCTATACGGTTGGATTCATCATATTTATTATTAATATTTTAAAAGTAATTTTGCAAGGTTTTCTCTTGAAATTCATTTAAAAATCCAAAATTAACACAAAATAATTTAAAAATATTGTAATGAAATTAGAATGACATGCACTACGAGGTGGTATGGTTTCCATTATTTGATTCTACTTACTATGGAAAATCATATTTAAGGTCTTTCTTTTTGAACTAAGATTGAAACTTGACATTAATCGCTTTAGTAATTTTTCAAAAATTCACATTATCTTATTTGGAAGATCCATACCGTTCAATCCCATCATTCACAGACACCAATAGAATCATCTTAATACAGAAAATAAAACGAGGTGTATAAAATTGATTGCAAGAAACATAAACGTCATATAAAATTGCCAAACTGTACAACTGGAAGATATACATATTGTTTCTGCACTACAAGCAATGTTTCAACCACCTGCAGATCATCATCATCCCCAAGGGTTAATAAAAAGGTTCTTGCATAGTTCTTATGTACTGTTATCGTCACTCCCACATTCCTGACTATATTCCTTCACACTGGGATTTCTCTACATTGCCTGAATGGAGTATACCAATGAGACTTTCGATGTTTGTTGGTACCATAGATAGTTTAAGCATCGAGGGTGACAGCCACTGCAGAAACCATGGTGTTCAAACCACACTCCCCATGACCACGGCAGATCTTGTAGTAGCCTTTCTCTCCCCACATGGTACCCCAGGAATTCTTGATGATCCAATAAGGCTTGTAAGAAAGACGAGCTGGAGCAAACCCACGCTCACCATAACCAACCAACAGCACACCATGGTCAAGGTTCCTCTTGTTGCACAGGATTGGGCACGACACTCCGCCAATGTACGTTTGCATGAACTCAGCGTTGATCGCAACTGCAATGTACACATCACATTCTTAGTCATTCCTATCAGCATCTCATCAGTCCACTCCATCAAAATATTTGACGCTGAGACATAGCTATTTGGAGCCCATGGAAGACACTAGTGGGACAAATGCCGATGAGCACGGAACAAATTCCAGACTGAAACAGTCGAGTGAGACAAACTCATCCTCAAATGTATCACAGATAGATAAACCTTAAAGATTATGATAAGTGGGCTTCCCAGTTTGACCATTTTGCAGGGTGATGGTACTTGGAGCACTCCACAAAATAATTAACGACTCACAAAAAGTGATACCATGTCATTTTATCATCCATTATCAAAATTCTCTCCATAAAGCTCTCCATTGTCAAGCTCTCCATTGTCAAGTAACAATGCAAAAATTTATTAGTAATGCAAAAGCAACTTACTTGCAAGAGGCCCACTCTTGATCATGTAAGCAGCAATCTGGTCTTCATCGACAGGGATGTTAGTGAAATTCGAGACCTTGACTGCAACCTTGTTTGGACTGAAGCTGCACTTTCCATCACGACCAGTGTAAGGATAATCAGATTCCAGTTCCAAACCTCCCGCTTCCTCCACGTATTTGTAAGCATTGGTCATCAAACCGCCGCCGCATCCAGAGTCACAAGCTTGCGCTTCCAAGGGATCGCACTGCAAAGCAATAAAACCAATAAACAAATAAATAAAATGTAAGCAGTTTGCAACTCAAATGTCATCTAAAATATGTGACTGCTAAGAATTGAGATACTGCTAGATTCTATCACAGTCAAAAATGCTTCCATGGAGTATTTGCAATTCTCATGGCTCAAGGGTCGTGGTCTAACCTCGTCCTAGTATTTCAAACTTTGACAACTCATAAATTATTCATATGGTTTCCAAATACTACACATATTTGTGCATTGGAGTCCTCTCAAAAATGGAGACAAAACTTATCCAGAGTTAAAGTTTAAAATGTACGGAGTATATCTATATTTTTAAACCTCAACTACAGTCTGCAAACATACCCTTCTCAACAGAAGTAGCTCACCTGGTGATCACAATCCACCAACTGTTGCTCACTGAGGCTCACGAGCTTGCCAGTAGCCAAAAAGTGTGCACCCTCCACTGCACCGGTGGTGCTGAAGGCCCAGCAAGAACCGCAACTGCCCTGTAGAATGTCAACAGCCAAAGATCAGAACCTCATCTAACACGCATGCAGGATCACAAGCTTAAAATGCTACACAGCGCAATTACAAAAGCTTGATTTCCATAGACCACACGTCTAGAGCAACACTCTACAACATAACTAAGAATACGCATTGTATGAAATAAATAAAATAAGCAATAACGATAAATACAAATTAGCATAAAGCGACGTTTTCCCTTGCTACAAACCGCAGTAACAAATGCTGAACCACACGTCTAAGACACATAAATTTTATAACAACTTTGTTAATACGATTATAAGCAAAAAAGATAAAAATATACAAATTAGCATAAAAACAAAATCAGATTCAGGACAAAATGAAGACAGCTATTACGAAAGCTTCATCACACGTCGACAACACAATCAAGGCACTACTTCAACAGCATGAATGAAGATATAAACATTAAATGAAACTTGTTAGAATAAACAAAAGTACAAATTAGCATAATCCAACATATTCCACCACAATAGCCATCAAAAACTCAAGAGGCAGCAATTACAAAAGCATTAAGAGGACAATGAAGGCACTTCGCAACAATATATTTGTAGATAAAACATTGAATTAGATACATTAATTCAAATAAACAAGAAAGCAGAAGATAAACCAAGATTTTCCACCACAAAAGCTATCAAAAATTCTAATTCACGATAAGAGACGGCAATTACACGTCGCGAGAACAATGAAGGCACTACGCAACATTGAGTTATAATTGTTAATTCAAATAAACAAGAAAGAAGTAGACCAAGCAAAATTTGACGATGACGCATGCAGAACAAAAAGAATCCCTGACGAGTTCATTACCTGGTTCTTCACTTCGCCAACGGCGCCCTTCTCGCGCCAGTCGAAGTTAGGAGGCAAGTCGTCGGTAGGGAGGGTGGGCGCCTCAGGGGCGGTAGCGAGAATCGACGGCCGCTTCAGGCCTAAGTAGTGGCTGGCGAACTCCTCTTCCGTCAAATCCGAGAACTGCGTGATGCCATGGCTGGCAGTAGGATCAAGCGCCTGGTGCTTCAGCGCCTTCACCAGGTTGTTCTTAAAGACACCAAAGCGGTGCTCGTACTCCTCCACGCTGTGGTACACCTTCTCGAACTCCTTCATGAAGCTCTCAAACCGCTCCTTGGCGCCACACAGCGCATGCGCGAACTCCTCCCCTGCCGCCGGAACATGCTCCGTCACTTGGCGAATTCCGTCGGCAATTGGAGTCGAGGTTGCTAACCCCGCGCAAGCCAACACCAGCACCAGCAACCACAAACTCCGTCCCGCCATAGCTGCGAAAGTTTCTACAAAACTTGAAACCCCGAGATGAGCAACCTTCTACTTCCTCTTCTTCTTCTTCCTCGTCTGCTTCTGCGGCACCGCTAAATCGCTTTATACAAAAGAGAAGAGTAAATCGCTGTTGCACGATTTGTGTAAAGGGCACGCAAGCCAATGAGCAGGAAACCCTCCCTGAAGGTGAGCGTTCGTTCAAGGCTTCCTCCCTAGTGGCTGAAGCGGTGAAAGATCTGACGTGGACTGGGTCGTTTTCACACGGGACCGGTTGCGTCCGGTATTACGGGCCGTATGTCACGGAAGTGCACTGTACTGTGGCCGTTTGAGACGAGGATGGCTCTCTTATTGTTTGCTACGTTGGATATAAGTCAGTGTACGTGATCATGGAGACGGTTCCACGTGGAATCTATGTTTACTTCAGTTTTAGAAATTAATTTTTCATTTTAGTTTAATATAAAAGACATTTTGTTTTTTATAAGTCAAATTATATAATAGTAAAACACCAAGACAAATTCCACGTTGAGTTCATGTTTACTTTCAGAATTTTATAAAATTGGAGGGAAAATTTAAAATAAATAAATTATTTACTTGGAAATTGAATAACTTTGAATTAGATGTGTCGATTAGTAATTTTATAGTCAACAAGCCTCCAAAAATCATGATTTCTTTTGCATATGATTCTATAGAGGATTTGAATTTTGTTCATTAAGAGTTTTATACCTTGTAAGTAACAAAATTTGTATTTATTGTCATTTAAATTTAAGGTTAAAAAACATAACATTCAGTAGCCTTCTCGAGGGCTGCCTTTTAATTTCATCCAGCTTCTACCTTAGTTTTATCCAACTTCAAGGAGTGATCCAAATAAAATTGCACATACAAATAAATAGGCATATTAGTTTATCACTGCCACATGTCGCCTCGAATATTTCCTTGGATCGAGGTAACATGTGTGAGCCCCACGGTTCATGTTGATTAGTTAAGTTAATTAACATGTTTTAAATACGATCATCAGTGGTTAGTCAACAACCTTACACTGTTGTAATGTTATAGTACTATAGTTTTACTTAAATTAAACTGCATTTAGTTCACTTAAATTGATGATTTGTGCACTGTTCAGTGAACATTCAGTAGCGATTCTTTTATTGGAGCTTCATGCAGCTTGTGCCACATGTCCTCATAGCTACTAATGGGTTTATGGGTGATGAGGGATATTCTTTACTATTTCATTGGGACTGGGGCAGTCCCTTTGAAGGCTATTGAATGTAATGAATGAAGGTTTCAACTTCAAGTATAATGGATAAAATATATATTTTTTATCAAATCTCAACAATGTATTTTGTAATTTGCAACATATTCAAATTTGGCTGAAAAAATCCAATCTCATCATTTACTAATGGCAAACCTTTATAAACCCAAGGTGATGGATACTTATTGTAGGGTACTTTACATGCAAAAGCTGTCAATATAGATGATAGCATTTACACGTTTCATCCACAAGATGGATGAGGATTTGATGAAAACAGTTCCAAAAGCACTTTCTGCTCCTTTTTCTTCATGCATGAGATACTTGGTGTCCCTGCCGGTGTTCCAGGGTTAATCGAGTGTGAATGTAAAGCTTGAATCCATGGTCATGGGGTCAGGCATTTAAGGGTGCATGGTACTGGTCTGGCCTGCCACAACTAAACATGAGAGCAACAATCACAGCTGCGGTCGACACGAGGGCAACAATTGGTATAGTATTGTCTTCAACTTACCACTGATGCAACACTTTCAGAAATTAGATCGTGAACAGTTGATAGATTACCATAACCTATCAAGCATTGCATCCATGAGCTACATTGACGAGCCGCATCCTCCAAAACACTCGGGACAAAATTGCAGAAGTCCATAAATACTTGCAAGTGTTCACTTTCGTGCCTTCAAGATACAACTTATCAGATACTATGAGAAAGGTAAGGTAAGGAACTAATCTGTCAGATTAACAGGGTCCAGGAGAATCAACAACCACATTCAGGTTGTCTCATTTCCCACTACAAAGACCTTGTCCCTTTCGTTCTCTTTCAACCCAGCTTTCCCGCATCAGAGAATCTTCTACACATTGGCATTTCAACCTAGCTTCAACGGGGGCCAATCCAGTGCTATCTACACATTCTTTGACCCTTCAAATTTGAGAAGGTTTACATAAAAGCTATGTGTACCTCAAAGTGAACAGAGTAATTCCCACTGTCCTTGGACTTGGATACAGAGCCATCGTCTGGATCTGTGAATCTTCATGGTCCTTAATGTGTGTAAATACTCTCTTGCGAAAGCTCATGCATAGTTTGAGAGGACATTCAAGTTGAAGAAGTCCAGTCTCCAAACAGTGCATGTCAAGGTCTTCACAACGGTTTCAATGAAGGTTTCCTCTCAGAATAGTCACTCGTCCACTGTACCTCCAGAGGATTCTGCAGGAGTTGCATCCTCCTGATCGGAGCTTGTTTCAGTGTCTTTGTCGGGAGTTTGACCAACTGCTAGCGAACCATGCTTGCCGCCTTCAAACATAGCCTTGAACTCGAGTAAGTACTGTGTCACCTGTAGAGCATATCACTATGATCCTGTCAGGAATGAAGAGGAAATAGACTAGGGAAGGCAGGGCAGGGAAAAAAACGACCCCGCTGGGGTAATTGAACTGTTTACATAACAGGACCATGAATAATAACACAACCCTGCCTTTGCAAAAATGTATGTACTCATAAAGAATCACTGTTGGAGAGAGAAGTCACAAGACCAAATTTGAAATTCTTTAGTGTAATAGACAACATCGACTGATATCAATAGCGACAAAACTCGTCATTAATCAGCTGAATGTTTAAAAAAAGCATTCATACCTCCTCCAAATTGTGCTCTAGTTCTGAGACACGTTGAGTCTTCGCCTGCAGCTGGCGTTCAGTCTCTTCAAGACGGGCTTTTAACTCATCCCTCTCCTTCTCCACACACGGAGTTGTTGCCTTCTGTTCAAGTCCCAGCCCCGTCACGATTCATCCATGTCCTGCCCTTACTCAGGCTCAATCACACTCTTTCCTTTCCCGGCCCTGGGTAGCTGGACTAGGCTGACATTAGCTGGTCATTACCATACGTTTACTCCCTATCCTTCCTGGTTTACAATGACACAGATGTACAGATGACCTACTCACACACTGTTTTAGCTATGCTTAAAAGAAGTAAACGATAATACAGGGTCCTAGAAAACTATCTCCAACCGTTTAAAGTGCTTGGGAAACCAACCTCATCAAGGGATTCTGGTTTCGGTATGGTTTCACAATGATCAAGTGCTTCGTGCATTGCATCTTCAGCAGCCTTCTTTGCAGCTTCAGCCTCAGCTCGAGCTTCTTCGGCGATCCTAAGAGCAGCAACAGCCTATTCATACAAAAATCGTCAGTAAAGAAAAAAGCCTCCACTGCAAACTTTAATTTTCTGTTGATATTGGTATAAACCGAGTAGAGCCTCCTACACTATATTCGAGACTGCCGAATGTAACAAAAGAATTGAAGTATCAGTCACTACCTGTGCTGCAGCCACGCCTGCAGCCGCTTCTGCCCGTCGAGCCCTCTCATTGCTAGCCCTGGCCTTCTCTTCTGCACTACTGAACACCTCCCAGGTAGTTTCCTCCTCATCTTCAAGCTCACTGTCCAGTCCAGTATCATCTCGTGCATTAATTAACAAAACGTCACCAGGAGCCTCCCATTCACGTCTCTTCCACTCCTTTGATTCTCTTTCAAAGCTTCTGTCGTTATCTGCACATACATGAAACATGTTCATTGACGTATAATGCAAGCAGATCATTGAGTGAGGTTGGTATAACTCCTACCACTCTCAAGAGAAGATGTTGGGAAGAATTGCTAAGATAGGCACAGCAATCACCGTGTATGTATTGGGATCTATTGAAGTAAAAAACACGTGAATCAACCAACTAAGATTAGTTACAGAAACAAACACCTATAAGTAAGATATAGCTTAGCTACAGAAACATGTTCCAATAATTCAACATACCTCCAGAGCTCTTGAAACTGCCATGTCGCTTCAGACCATTTTGTTGAACAGTCTCTCGGCGGCGAACACCCAAACAAGGACCCACAGTTTTGTCCTCACAGGCTTTGTCACCAGAAGACGAGCCACCGTCATCTCCATCTCTGAAGGCCTGTATCTGTCCTTCAATGGCCACTAAGCCATCCGACTCTTCATCAACCAACACCTGCAAATTCCAAAAACTACTGTTTATTTACGAAAAAACGTCTAACGTGGGTACTGTGAATCATGAGCAACGATTGGCCAAAGTCGACGATTGTTTTTGACCAATCAGTGCGCACGTAGGCTCTGGGCCGGAGCACTAAATATCTTTGTGCAAACAGACCTGTGTTTTTAGTTATCTAATTGAACGTCATACATGATCCAGGCAATGATTTATTGAATAGATAAAATCAGTAAAAAAAAGTATAAATAAATGATTCTAAAAACGATTCTACCATAAGTAGAACATCGTACTTGCACACCGCATGTCTGATAAGCATAATCTGAATGAACAGCCATTCAAAATGCACGAAAAAGACATTCAGGGAGACCAGTGAAAGCATTTCATGTTAACAAAACCGCAGCCACGGCAAAACACCAAAATCGAATTTAACTGTCGCTACCAAATCACAGAACCTATGACATGTTCCGAACATACATACAAGAGAAACATATGGTCGGTCATTCATAGATCTTGAAAGCACTGCATGTCACGGAACAATAGTTGCAGGAAGGACCAAATACTAACCTGGAGAGCTACGGCCTCAGCAAGAGCAGCTCCTTCTTCATCAAGTCTCTGCTCTTCCTCTTTCCGTCTCTGTTTCTTCTTCTCAAGCTCAGTCCGAATGGCCGCAGCAGTAGCAAGTGCTTTCTCCAAACGCCGTTTTTTCTTCTCGGCCTGCTTCAGACGGTCTCGCTCTTCTTTCGCCTGCTTCTTCTTCTCCTTCCGAGAGCTGGCAGTTGCGGAGAAGGGGACGGCACCGGGGCTCACCCCAGGGGTAGCACTGTCCACCACTGGCATTTCCCTCTTATCCCTTTCAAACATGGAATTCCCGTTCCCGAATTTCTTTCTTCAAAAACCTCAGTGCTAAGACGCGAAACTTAGAAGACATACATACGCTATTCGGCAGATCTGAGTCCGCGTACACAAATCTTGCAGCACTATCAAGATAACAACACTCGCTCCATCCACAACGCTATTTGTGACCATGGAGCCAAAAATTCAAACCCTGGACCACTTGTCATTCCATGTAGCCGAATCTCCAATGCACGGTGATTGCTCCTTACATCAATTCGAACTCCACGGGCTTACTCCACGCCTGCACTTCGCATTAACGCAAAGAATGCAACATAGGTCACACACAACCACTGAGGTGATGCTCCTCAACACCGCGATGCTTCAAAAATAGCTCGTTTTCCGCCAAATCGATGCCGGAAAAGAAATAACAGAGCAAGAAAAGAACAAAGCTCGCGACAGAGGAGACCAGCACTTGCACAGGGACGCAGCGCAGACGGAAGAAGAAGCGAAAAAAAAAGCTTCTGCAACACACAGGGGATAAGTTAGGAGGGCAGAGGTAGACGATGACGGATTCCATGTAAAACTGGCGTCTTCATCAAAAGGGGACGTCAGTTCCACGTCCCAATCCACATCCCGAGACTCGCCTGGGGATCGAAATATCTCGTGGACTCTCGATTGAGGTCCGTATATTGGGGTCCCGACCCCCCCATGTATACATACGTATGTATTTTACGTTAAATACATCGTATTATTGTTTTTTCGTGAATTAAAAAATTCCATTAATATTTTCTCTAGTCTGGAAATTGTGTGTGGATTTTTATTCTTTATTTATTTATTTATTTAAATATTTTCTCTGGACTGGAATTTGGGTGTGGTTCCAAATGTCAAGATCTGACTAGGGTCTTGAAACTTGGACAGTCTTGAAATAGTCAAAAGAGGGCACCTTCTTCAAGGCGGTGCATTGTCATTTGTAACTTCAATGCCCATTCTGCTCATAATTAAATAATTATTTTCAATGAAAAAAGGTAAATATTTTGCTTAAACGATGAAATTGTTGAAAATCAATTCTGAATTACTTTTTTCCTCTCTATTGATTTCCCTACCATATGAATTGAATTCTCTATTTCTATAAGCAAATTGTGAATATCATAGGTTAATACCGTAACACCATAGCAGGTTTGCCACCTGGTGAACGAATATTTAATTTTTTTGAAAAAATAAGGTTCGCCTCTCAAAAACTGAATTTCACAATTTTCGTTTTTTAGCAAAAAAATCAGTAAAAATGATCTTAAATAGCTTAGAAATAACAAAATATTTCAAAAACTAATTTATTCTATTTTCGTTTTTCTGTCTTAAAATTTTTCTAATTTTTACGTTTTGTATTTTTAGAATTATTTTAGGACAAACCTGCTATGGTACTACGGTAGTTGGATTGGCTCTAATGTGTCGAATAATTATTATTTCAAATTTTATAAAATTTCGCCTATAGAAATATTTCTGAAGATTTCCTTTTTTTACCATACTTAACCCTTTAAGGTCCCGATTCAACACTGTGTTCAAAGATTCGTTATAAAATGTTTGATAAAAAATTAAAATGGAGTTGATGTTCAAAGCAAAGTTATGAATGTCAATGTGAAGATAACATCTATATGGTTGGATTCATCATATTTATTATTAATATTTTTAAATTAATTTTGCAAGGTTTTCTCTTGAAATTCAATTAAAAATCCAAAATTAACATTAAAATTTTTAAAAATATTGTAATGAAATTGGAATACCATGTACTACAAGATGGTATGGTTTTCACTATTTGATTCTTCTTATTATGGAAAATCATGTTTAAGGTCTCACTTTTTGAACTAAGAATGAAACTCGACACAAACCACTTTTGCTATTTTTACTAGCAAAAGTGGTTTCTCTTGAAGATCCGTACCGTACAAATGGTAACCGACTAGCACAAGAATTTTTTTTTTTAAATGAATGGATGAAAAACATCCCCTACGTGGTGAAGAGACGCGTCCAGAATCATCCATTGTCCAAATTTTTGGACGCAGGTGCGTCTAAGGGTTAAACGTCAAGGTAAGCCCCATGAGCTTATTTAAAAGAAAATAATCAAGAAGAAAGTTGATTTTCTCAACCAAATCAAGCGAGACTTGTAACGTTGGAAAGCTACTGAAAAAGCGATTTAGATTCCATATTTTCGCCTCATTTGAGAGATTGTGGAATCTTTGGTAAGCAATCAAAGTTATCAAATTGAACAAGTTTTGAGGTTGGGGCAGCTGAAGTTCAGTAGTGCGGCAGTGCTACAGTGCTATAGTGCTAGCCAGCAGTGCACTGCAGAGCCGTTTTTGCTATAATTTTTTATTATTTTTATTATTTTTATTTTTATTTTTATTTTATTTTCCCAAAAAAAATTTAGATGCCTTGCGGGCTGCCCCATCGAGGCCTTCTTGACGTTTAAGGGTTAAGGTCCCGATTCAACATTGTTTTCAAAAATTCGTTATAAAACGTTTGATGAAAAAATAAAAATGGAATTGATGTACAAAGTAAAGTTGTAAATGTCAATGTGAAGATAACATTTGTATGGTTGAATTCATTATATTTTTTATTAATATTTTTTTGCATGGTTGGTCCTTTAGGGGTAATGTATATCCACTCATAATCAACACTTATAATTAAGAACTACATCGGTTCAAATTTTCAAAAATGTGAAAAATATATTGTAAAATGCCACTAGATAGAAAATTCCACCTTTGTAAAATTCTCAACAAGTTAAACAAGTTACATACACTTTTGAGCAAAGACACTTCGTTTGCATGGATTAATAATATTCCTAAATGACGAAGGGTTTTTGGTTTTGAAATGAAAAATTAAATCGATCTCCCTGTAAAAAATAAATCAATGTGATTAATGAGGAACACCTTATGTTAAAAAAATGAACAAAAATAAATACACACATGAGCTACTCAAAATTGCTCTAAAAAAATCACGAGGCCAATGTGAGCTTCTTTGTTGTTTAGGAATTAAAATGTAGAGTGCTACAATTTTAACAAGGGAACTAATTCTACAATTTGTGCCGATATTACACATTTGTTGATGTATGTTAGGAATAAAATCTACAAATGATAGACCTTGTCACCGAAAGACATGAGTAGACAAACTAGCTCAATAGACTCTTTATTCACGATGGTCAGATTGTAGACCAATGTTATTATTATTACTATTATTATTATTAGAGACAAAAACTAATGCTCTTTTAGCATAGCTTCTAATCATTGCAAAACACTTTAGGACTTGAGCGGAAATGTAGATATGTTGCTCCCACACGTACCAACCACTCTTTACATTCTAAAATATAAAAGGGCTCTTTATAAATCCTCTTCCACATGCAATCCAGGAACAATTTGGAGGACCTCATCAAAACACTATAGCAAAATCGTAGAACAAGAATCTTGAATTCTTTTTTAGACTTCATAATCTATAATGTTTGTTTACTAGTGGAGCAAACCTCAATTTTTTTTTATAGTTTTTTTATAGTTTTTATTTTTATTTTTATTTTTTGTAAATTTAATTTTTTTTAGTTTTATAGAAGGTGTAGAGACGATAACTCGTGATACCAAATTTTGGATGTGTGATAACTTAGAGGTATTTTCCGTTGGTAACTGGAACTAAAGGAGCCTTCTAGGTAGACCATATGCAATAGGTCGAAACATTTCTCATATTTGGTCTGGAATGACTTTAAACTCCTAGGTAGCGAGGAGGCGAGTTCCCCTTAGGAATGCTTATTTGCACCAACGAGGGCGGCGGTTTGATTCTAGTCGAATGTACAGTACATCGTGAGGGCTAGTACTTCCTTGCTTGATAGGAACCGTGAGTATGACAAGGATTGCTCTCGGGCCTCATGTTACATGTTACGGTGGGGGCGTCGCTCATGGTTGGAAATGATTAGGAGCATTGGGTCTAGTCTATATATTGTAGGAAGAAAGTCCAAAAAATCACCCGTGGGAGAGCGCTTATATGTGCTCTCTTCATTCGCAATGTGATGTTTGTAATTTGTTGTTGTACATTATTTATATTTATATTTTTGTTTTGTTACAATGGCCCTCTACCCGGTAGGCATTGGGTCATGATTGACATTACCAACTGACACTTTATTCATGCCAACCTTGAAAGAGGACTAAAGTTTCTATCTTTCTATTTATATTCTTAACACTTAGAAATAGTTGTTGACTAAATACTCACCAACTAATCACAATGTGATGTTTGTAATATGTTGTTGTACTATGGAAATATTTCTCATATAAGTCCACTAGGTACATCTTTGAAAATAAACTCCAGTTCACCCTCCGGTCCCTTAAGTTTTGTAATTTGAGTTTTACACTATTCAAACCTAGAGGACCTCGAGGCACTGAACTGGGAGTTTTTTTAAGGAAACCAGCTAAAATCCAATATTTTACAAAATTAACCAATTTTAGACAAGACTCATACAATTATTACCCATATTTCACCTAGGTAGCACTTGAGTATAACAATTTTTATCCGGATTTAAATCTAAGACTATGAATTTCAACTAGGAATTCGGCAATTCCATTCAACTGATTTTACATTAAGTGCCACATCTCCCCGTACATTGCTTGGAGGGGTCCATGTCCCAATGGAAATTCGCTCTTAGTGGTCAAGAGGTGAATTGAAGGGAGAAGTGTGTGGATGTGGGAAATTCTGAATCAGCCCAATTCTGGAAGTATTGTACGCCAGTGTCAAGTGTGGACTTATTCCAAGTGCAACTTATGGAAGCCTTGACTCTTTATCATCTTTAATAGTGCAGAATTGGAAGGTGGAGGATGGCTAGAGAAAATAGATTCCCATTTGGTAGGGATAAAACTTTTGCATATTCTCCATGACTCTCCCTAGGGCTTCACCAAGTCAACTACATCCATTACCAAAAAAATGTTTCTAGTTACTCCCACATTCAAGGGCTTGCACTTCTGGTTCGTATTTCTATTATTTTTATTATTTTTTTGGAGTTTTAATTTTTTACAAATAAGCAACTAGTCGATAGTCTCTGTTTTAGTATTTACCCTAGATTTATTTTTACACTTTGTTTGTGCTATTTAACCATATAACTCCTTGAAAATGAAGTGTTTTTGTAGTCTTTCCCTTGGTGGGACACAAACGATGAAGGGAACCCTTTATTGCAACAAGAAGAATTAGGTAAGTTTGGGGCCCTTAGAAGGCCCCTCTTTCTGTGATTTGCTCTATTGTTGCCACTTATATGATTAGTAAAATTTAATAATTTATTTAAGACAAAATCCCAGTATGATGTACACGGGTAGTTGTATGGTACGGTGTGCCTATTCAATGACCAAAAGAACATTCATGCAATGCACATTTAGCATTTTTGTCAAATCACTCTTTACAATTCAATGGTGATATTTTTAATTAATTTTTCTTAAAAAATGGTAAGATTGATGTATATGAAATCTAAAGATACATTATTTATTTTTCTAAAGGTTTTACATTAAGAAATATGAATATTTGGAAGTATCCATTTGAACAAAAAACACGATGAACATGATTAAAGTCGAATGATGAATATTGTGCATGATTTCTAATCTTTTTGCAGATTCTATTCGAAGCCAATGTTTAATGTCTTATATAGATTACGATTATGATTTAGAATTTCTTCAAATCTTCATTTACATGCTTAAAATATGTCTATATCAAGTAAAATTGCATAAAATATTGCGGAAAAGAGTTCAATGAGTAAAAATCTATATGCACAAAGAGTTTGAAGGTTAAATTCAAAAAATCACATTACATACAGAGTGCATTTGTCAAAAACAATGCATTGTGAGTGCATCAAAAATATTACAAATGCATAAGGTTTTCTAGTCTAGCAACTTATTTTTAAAAATTGAACATCACATTTGTATTTTAACGTATGAATATTAATTATTTTTCATTGTCTTATAAGTTTATTTCCATCCAATAATCTTCTATCGAGCTTGAAAGGCCAGAGAAAAGCCAAAAACTACAAACGTGATGAAAAAAGAGGAACACCGTAGTCTGCAACTACTCGCACAAGTCATTGACCATTGTTGGTTTCAACTTATCGAAGGGTTGGGGCCTTTTGAAGGGCTGGTCCCAAAACTCATCTAATGGATAAAACAAAAAGCTAACTTGCCAGCTTGGACGAGGCCAAAAAACACATAAGGCCTATTCACTGAGCTAAATCTAGGACCAATGAATTTTTATTTATTTAATTATATATAATTTTTTGGTTTTATTCTCTACAAATATCACTATCAAATTAGGTTGTTTTGGGGTCAAAAAAATCAGTTTGTAGTATCAAATACAATGTCGAAAAGAGTGTAGAAAAGAATACTTTTTTAGTGAATAGGCAAGGTGTACATGTGAACATAGAGAATATGATATTGTGATTTTATAGGTGTTTTGAGTATTTTTCTTATAAGAATGGAAATTTTGAAGGTGGATTTTGTCCTTATTGTTTAAAGGATATCAATAGGGTTATTGAATGGAATATTTCATCTCTTACAAATGTGGGAAAAAAAAAAGCCTTAAAAAAAGGAGATAAAACAATGTCTTTTCAACACAAAGTTATTTAGTCCTTCTATGCAACACTTTAGAATTTGAGCCACTATTTCCGAATTATTGTAGCCAATTTTGAATCATGGCAAGTCCACATCATTTTTTAATAAGGTAGGATGTCCTAAAACCACCACCTCCCCAATTATGACATGTAGACTTTTCTTGGAGCCACCACAGTTGAGACCAAAAGCCACCAGTTTCACTATTCAAGTAGACCATTGGCACGCCAAGCATTGCAAAGAAATAGTTGGTGGTTTTGGGTATCATCATGAGTGAAAGTTAGTACCACATGGTGTGGACATGGAGAAACCTAGAGGTTTGATTTGGGTCACAAGTTACTTTCTACTTTAGAATTTTGTATAAAATTGACAATTGCGAATTAGATGTTGCAAATTTTTGCAATCCTCATCAAAACCTATTTTGAATGTGGTCATAATTTTTTTCAAATTTAGCACTGCCAAAAATAGGTCAAATTGCTTAAGTTGGTAGTTTTAGGACAATCAACCTTAACCCCTAAAGGTCCTCACCTCTTTTGTAAAAATCAAAGCACTATAATTTGCATACTTTAAATATCACATTGAATGATTTATAATTTTTCATAGATAATCATTGACATTATGAAGGTATGACAAAAATTTCAACATGATTGGAAGATATTTTGAATATTTACAAATTTTATGATGTAAACAAGGTAAAAATTCAAAATAAATATGTTTTTGTCAAATTTAATATCAAAAATTATATTTAAGGTAGATAAAAGTTATATTTACATGGAGTAAAAAATTGAAGGTGAAGAAATTAAAAGAGACTTATGAACGAAGCATCTTTAGAAAGCCCTTTGTATTTTGGACACTCAAAATTCAAAGTTCTCAACGGCGGAAAAGCTTCAAATGAAGTTTATTCTCCAATCCCAACGGTCAAAAGATGTATCATAACTTAACTTAAACATCTAATGAAAACACCAACTACAATAAAGCTAAGACACTTGATTTTTGGGGCCTTTGACCAAAAATCAAGCATAATATGGTTGATTGGTCCTTTAGGGGTTAAAGGTTGGGTGGTGAGACATTGTATTCAATGTTAAAATGTCTACAATACTACTGTTGAAAAGGGAAGACTCCATTTACTGCTAAAGAACCTTCTAAATCACCACCCGATTTCTTGAGTCAACACGTAGGTAGTCTTTTACTTTTTGGATGTTGTATACTATCATATTCACTAATCATTTTTGTGCAATTATTGTGTAAAAAACATCGGTGAAGGAATTATTCAATTATATTGTGAATTGAAAATAATATCTTTAGAAGCTCAAGATAAATTCATACCATATATATATGTGCTCATGCAACTGACAATCTTTAAAAATTGTTGCAATCCACAAAAATTCCACACAAGAAGAGTATAGATTCTAAAAATTTATTTGTTAGTAATATTTACTCTACTCATGACGTATTTGTGACCTCCCCATGGCAAATGGTTTCACAAGAGGTTTCCCTTCCTTTTTATGAAGTACTTTGGAACTTTTGTAATTTTTTTTTTACATATAGTGCATCTTTCATACATAACTATATGTAGAAACTTTTTCTCATGCAAATTGGCGCTAACACCATCAAGGATGCTTTAACCCCTAAGTGACCGAACGACCATTTCATGGTCGCTGCCCTTTTTTTACGAGCTGCTCGAGATGAAAAAAAACTTTTTTAAAAAATAAAAAATATTTTCAAATAGGAAATCAAGTCTACTTTCTAACCCAATTTGAATCATGTCAATCGGAGTTAAACTCCATCAAGGAGAAATTTTCAAAGACAAACACCTCAACATTGTCCTAGTGTTACAAAACTTACTATATCGGGAAAGTAATGATGTTCCCTCTTTGTAAAATTTTGCTTTTTTGAACTTTAGAATAGAATGTTTAGTTTCAACTAATCTACCAAATTTCAAATTCTAAAAACAAAAATTGTAATTTTGGTGAATATTCAACAATAAATGCTTCTAAATTCGTTTAATGAGTATTTATTTAAAAAAAAAAAAGTTTGACCGTACGGATAATTACTAAACATCGTGCTTCTCATTTTCTCTTTTGGACCAAACTTCATCAAAGTTGTAGAAGCAACATTTTATAGCACATTTAGGTTTTGCCCTTACCCCCTCTGTCATTTAGGGGTTAAAACTAGGAGATTTCAAAAATAGGATTGTAATGACAAGCTAGATACCATGAAACATGCATCTGGAGTCCATGCCGTTGTGAATTCAATGCCCCTGCAACCATCCCTCCATAAGATGGTCCGAGGTACAAGATGTCAGCCAGCAGGTTCAATGTCCTTCCACACCCTCTTAACTTCAGCCAAGTGGCACCAAGTCACAGAATTCCCATGTGGGGCCTTGGATCACGCAGCTGCCGAGAATTCGAAATAAATAAATATATTACCGGACGGGTACTAAGAACAAGTACCAGAACTCGCGCAAAGAGAATCATAAGGAATGTAGTATATATACGTACATGGTACTACACTTATCCGTGACTGACTACGAGTGCCAACGATACAAAGTATAGAATACCGAGAGCTTGAACATTTCAACAGCATTAAGTTACGTTGATCCCAAGGCGCCTGCTCAGATCATGTGCCTGCTGCTGCATGAATTGCTCAAGGTGGGCCACTATTGATTTCGAAAACTCGCATGCACGCTTCTCTACATGTGGACCAACCGGGAAGAAAGACAGCCACTTTAGAATCTTGCAGTTCCAATCTGGTAGCCACCAAATGCCATGGTGATTGGTGACAAGGGGGGAAGGAGTCTCACAGATCTTGAAAAGGCTTGTCACTGATGTAGGCACTTGCACGGCACAGATCTAGCTCCAAAATGTAATCCTGGAAGTACTTGCACGGCACTGATCCAGCTCCAAAATTTAGCCGAGTAAATAAGGTGAGGAACTCTTCGGAAGTCGACTTAAAGTTTAGGATAGAAAGTCGAAGCGTACTCATCGGAGTTGAATACACTAAAGGTCATTGCTTCAAAATTTGGTAGCCTGGCCGGGTAATTCATCAGAAATTCCTAAAGAGTTTCACTCACAGTCGACCAGTGAGTTTCTCTTGTCAGAATAGTGACCATCTTGTAAGAAACTACGTCACTAAGTGTACTCATCTGCTATGTATTCACACCACTTGATCCGGGTTTGGGATAAACCGAAATCAATTAAGCGGAAGTTCACTTGGCCAAAATAGGAAACCCCAAATCCGGGGTTGAGAAAACACCGAAGGGATGCACCGACATGAACCATATCAAACTCGACGGGAGGGTCGCCGTGACAAGTGACCTTGAGCATCAGGAATTGGGGTCAGAATCTGACCCTCCAGTGTCATGTAGTAGTAGTTGTAGTTGATCCGTGTCACCAGGTCGCTCAAGTGTGGGAAGTGTCCCACATTCAGTTTGAACGAGAGCACCTGAATTCAGAGAGTGATTGTTAAAAATCCGAATTCATTGTGGGTTCTAAATCATTACAGTGAAATTTTGGGGCCATTACTACTGAACTAGTATGACCGTAAATGACCGGGATTTGCACAACTTGCATCTTAGACGGCCGTTCTAATAGTGTGCAGATAGAAGCATCTACTCAGACAAATGCTGAACAAAGAATGGAGGAAGAATCATACTCGTAAAAGAAAAACCATGCACTCATCAAATTGGCGCTCCACACGTTCTATCTCAGACTGACATCGAGCAGTAACATTAGGAGCTGCTATTCCATCACACAAAGTCCTCTGGATTGAGTAGTAGTCCAACGCAAGCCCCAAGATAGTCTTCACCCGACCTGCAATAAGCGTCCACTGCTCACACAAAACTACATTTGTTAGGAAAGCTGACTAAACAGCGAAGATAAATTATTTCGTTTAGCTATATTTCTCTGATGTGCAAAGAGAGTTCAACCAACGTGCTAGCAAATATCATTTTCAACATGATATTTTCTAATTACTATAATTTTGCTAATGGTCAGCTCCAAGCTATATGCTCAGCACCGAATTTATAATTTCTTAAAAATATGACGAAGCAAGAAAGAAAGCGATCCTTACCAGCTTATCTGGGGCAACTAGACATTGTCGCTGAATAGATACCAGGTAAGCATCATGGCACGCAATAACTTCATCAAGTGACCCTGCCGAAGCCATGCCCTCAGAAAGCTCTAGCCAAGAACTGTATAAAACCTGTTCCATCAGAGAACTGTATGAGACCACTGACAGATAAAAAAACAAAATCAAATTAAGCGCTCAATATATTGGTGTACGCGTTGTGGATAACGATTAACTTACCCGGTCCATGACATATTGGTGCAGAGTGTTAACAAAATGCATCAGTTTCTGCTGTAATAATAGCCGCTGCTTGTGATGGGCAGCATCACCACCTCCATTCTGCAAAGTGCAACCAGGACACGATCCCTTTGACACAAGTGTACCTTTTTACGCAGACCATATTTCAAGAGAAAATGTCCAAGATGCAATATCAATGATAGAATCTGATGTGGTAATTAAGATGATTAGAGCCCCTTCAAAATGTTGCAACGTCTTTCAATATGAAAATCCATTTCTGTCAATGCAATCAAATGGCACCATTATTTTAAAGCTTGAATAAAAAGTGATATACATTGCCTTGTTGAAATGGCAGGAGAACATGTGGAAGAGACCAACCTTCCATGTCCAGCGGCAGGCTTTGTCAAGGGCGTGCTTGGCTCGCTTCACCTTCATCAAGAACGTCATAACCTGCAAATTACCCATTAATTGATTGAAGGTACAATAGCCCAGAACAAATTGCACGACTTTGTTCAAGAAAAGTGTAAAACTCACTAATCTGATTGTTGAATGAGTAAAATATGAGCTTGCTTCCGGCATGCCCTTAATGGGTTTGCATTTGCACTGGTTATATTTTAAAAGTTGCCTCGACTATCACCAACAAGGATGAGACAATTTTCTAAAGATAATAATACATTAACGTGAGACACTTTTCAGTAACCGAAGCACCACAATCAGGTTCCAGTAGCGAAATAGGAGGATGCCTCAGCCGAGAGATATTCACCTGGTTGTACTTCTTGATAGCATTACTGTCGATGATTAGTTCCAGTGGCCACGCAACCTGTTCAATAGAATGAGATTAAGGACGCAGAAATGGAGACTGTGACTGCAAGACGTTCCAGGAAATGTAGGGACAAACCAAAAAATGTGGATTTAAGAACACTTCGGCTTTATCAGGCCTGAATATCTACGAATATTCCTTGGAAACCGAAGACAATTCCGGAATGCTTCACCTTATAATAGAACCGAAGAGAATCCAAAGTATCGATGCCTGCTGTTGGACTTCGACCAGTGATTTGAAGTGGCAGTGTGTTGTAACTTCGTGGTGGGCTCGGAGAAGTAGAAAATGTGGATTGGCTCGACTCCACTGTCACTACTAATGATTCAAGTGCAGGGGAGGTCATACCGTGAGCAGAGCTTCGAACAGATTCCTGCAAGTGAAGGATATAATAAGAACATGTACAAGAGAGCAGTTGGCTTCAAGCAACTGTTGCATCTAGAGACATAATGAAAAGATACTCAGTTCAAATTAAGTCTCGGAAAAGAATGCGTATCAATAATTCAGGTACCACAACCATATTTCAACTCCATATATATATATATATATATATATATATATATATATATATATATATAAACTCCTTATATATACAAACACACACAAAAAATATAAGAATTTGGCAACATTTAAAAGTCTAGCATAACAATGCACACAACTTAAATTATTCAGGAGGTACCTGAAGCATAGTGTTCAGCTCGTAATAGTCATCCCAGTTCTCCCCTCGATCCAGTTTGTTGAAAAGAACAGATGCAAATTGCTGCAGTAAGTCCCCTAACAAGCCACCATAAAGGACGAGCTCTTGTTGAGTTGCCAAAACATCACAATTTATCATGCAATTTCTATTTATTTTTAAAATGGAAGGAAATGAGCAGCACTTTCTACAAATACACGAGGATATGAAACTTGAACAATGAACTCAGTCCCACCATCTATCCTGTTTTGAGGGTCACACAAGCAGATGAAAAGGTGCTCTACCAGAGCCTACTAAGTAGATAGCACGAAGAAGAGCAAGCTCTTCCATAAGCCGCCACTCTCCCATCAACCTCTCCAAAAGTTGCTGACTAACCGCATGCACCTGCCACTCACCACAACCGATACCGAATGAAAATATTATACATAAAAAACATGCTTTGAATAACTTGAAAAGCAGTGACATAGCATTTCTAATTTAAAGTTTATAGTGATGACGATGTACTGCCGAGTTAGAAACTGTCAGTTACAGACAACTGAGAAGACCACTACATGCCAGATGGACTAAGAGTTCAGAGAACTGATTTCCTTTCGCCCTTAAAGTAGGCAATAGTTGCACTCTCTATGAAGTTTAAAACACAGACCACATATATGCATAACATGAATAGGGGTTACGCAAAAGTAACCCACAATTGAAAGTTTCAGCAGTTGGTACGAAGCCCTGAAGATACAAGTGTAATTTACTCCAACAAAGAAACTGAGTAGCATTTCCAGAAAGAATCAAGGCTCTTCTTGAAGTATGTGTTAGGATGCAGGTTTAGAGTAGTACTCGTTTCTCAATATAGGAGATCAAGCACTCTTGCACTAAAACAGCAGGAGAAGGAGTAGTCTTGAAATTCATTCGTTGCAGCCAATCCAGCATTTGAGCAGCCACTTGGTTCTGTTGGTGTGGTGCAATGAACTCTGAAATCGCCTTCTTTTCCTTTGAAGTCAATGAAGGAAAATTACTTGGTTAGGAAAAGGATTGTTATAATTGGGTCCTGTTAAACAATTTCACGGCTCTAGTGGTTAGAAGCACCAAGTGTGGCTCCTAGGTATGACACATATCATATAAAAAAGTCTCTTTACCGTTGGCATTGAAATGGCATCTTTTAAAACTAGTGAGGAAACAGGTAACAGCTCAAATTGTGGATTCGTACTGCATACCTGGAAAGATGGCAACTCGGTCGAACAGGGCATTACAAGGTCCATGGCTTTTACGTCTTCTCTAAACAGACTGGAAATAAGTTTGCCACATCCATCACCATGACTGTAATCTGTAGCGACCTTTAACGTAGTTTTTGTCACTTTTAAGTCCCTGCACGGGTCGTTCTTGCTGATGCTTTTTCTAAATTTGAAGCTTCTACTTTTTGTGAATTCAAATTGCTCGTCTAATACACTATGAGGGGAGCTTGCATCGCCTTCAACATCTAAGTTTTTTACTGAATCGTTCTCATCTTCAGCAAACAGGTCCTCCCATAGCTCTGAGTCATTAAGCGGAGGAAGCTGACTGTTTGTGCTCAAGCTTAGCTTCATGCGCCATGAATCCTCTTGAGGTTCTTCTGTTAAGTATTTTCCACCTAAGGCTGCGAATAAATTTGCAGATGATGATACTTTCTTGCTTACGTTCTCGGACGTTGATTCAGGATTATTTTGCATACCTGTTAATCACATAAAAGCAACGGCCCAGGGCTTCATCATCTACTGCCGAGTGCCATCATACAGGAGCATATAAGTGCATACAAAAAAAAGTACTAAGAATTCTCTAATTGCAACGTAGATCTGAAATAAAGGCAGGTTCCAACCTGTTGAACTCTGGAATCTCGGGGATCCTGACAGAGACTGCAGCTCAGTAATTTCTGGTCCCTGATTGAACTCAGAATCGAGAGGTTCTTTGTTGCCCTCGTCACTGCCGGTGGTACCTAGTTTGATGTGAAGAGACTTTTGGAGCCTCATATATTGGCCATCTGGGTTCAGTAAGAGATTGGTCTCGTCCAAGGTCAAATTGTCCTTGTTCTGGACGATCTCTGTAACTTGCTCTCTCCTCCAAATGTACCCAATCTCCTTGTGTCTCCGTCTTCCTTCCTGCATTTGTGGAAGGTATATGTAAGGGTGCCGGTACCAATAATCAGGTACCTAAGTAATGGAGTATTAGGTGGAACAGAGTCCGGTTCGCAACTTGAAATGCTAAGATGAACAATAACGAATAAACCCACAACGAGGGCCAGAATCTAATCCAAACCACACCTGTATTTCATAGAAAGTTTCCATGTAATCACCGGACTTCAATGATGGCTTGGTGTCCAGTGGTTCACTTGTCTCCTCGTCTGATTCCACCGGTTCCGGACTTGAAATAATGGGTCTTGTGCAGTCACGGGCTAACAGCCTCCGTAGTGATACACATAATTCCTCGAAGAGAGGTACTTGTGAGTGATGTATAGGAAACTCTCCTGGCTCATGCAAGAGGCTCTCACTCAAATTCGACGAAACGTTTTTCTGCAGTAGTTGGGAAGATGACGACCCTGCTATCGCCTATTTCACACAAGAAACAACATAATATAACAGTATACGACATGTTTCTTCTCACCGCATCAAGGAGAGACGGTCAAACGAGAGCTATTCCAAAAAAACAAAAGATACAAGAACAAATTTTTGATGAACCAAAAATTCCAAAGGGATGCAATAACGGTCGATATATGGGGAAGGCACAGAAAATCAACAAATGACATATTATCCCATACATACCTCTTTAGCAGATCTCTTCTCTTGGCTGAACGGAGACAAAGGTATCTGAGGCAGAGATAGGGATGCTCCAGACGAGAAAGATGAGTGCAGACGTTCTCCTTCACCTTTACCTCGCCAAATGTGTTGGAGCAACTGGAGTGACTTGCCAGCAGACACCACTGGTTTAGCTAAGCACTGTAAAAATATTGGGCATATGAGGTCCTCTGCTTCATCCGTTCTTTGCACTGCAGAGCCAGACCCCAGATAATGTGTCAATGTCCTGATAAAACAGCAGGTTAATTGAACGAACACCGTAGTATATTTGAAGAGAACACGGTAGTCTAGAAAACCATTTACAATTGCTATTGCTGTTACCTTCTGGACTCGATGGCATGTAACTTGGACTGCCAGGCTCCAGTGATGATCGAGAGGAAAATTTCTGGCCCGTGAGAACGTCCTCTAAAGTCCCAGTAGAATGACCCTTAAAACTCACGTGCCCTGAGTTTGAGGATCTCTGTACATCAGTCGTAGTTTTCCGCCGCAGTTGATACCCCCGTTGCCAAAATCCAGAATCCTCAATGGGGACACAGTTATCTGCATAGATGAAGAGCTGGTAGGAGTCCAGAGAGCTTGTTAGGAAAATAAATAAAGTTTTAAAAAATAAATAAAATGAAAAAGAGGGAAAAAGAGGAGAAACTCGTGTCAAATGAAACTTTTACGAAATAAAATAAAAAATCAATATTGATTACCTCGCCACATGGATCGCTGAGAGTGCCTTCTTGAAGCCAGGCATCCAAGGACTTGGTGAGTGGTCGTAAGGTGCCTATAAAGAGCAGCAGTATTGTCCGGTACGCCTCTTCCTATTACACACAACAATCAATGTACAAAAGTGGGGTGGTAGAAAGTAAACACAAATATGAACCACTCTTTGATCTGATACACGTCAACCTTCTGAATATATAAATGCGCTGGGAGGTCTGTTGTTACCCACACTTTATAGAAGCACAAACACAATATGGAAAACACACGAACGAGCACATTCTGACAGGAAGTCTGTAGTGGTGCAATTTTAAAGCTGCGAGCGGTCAATTACTCAATACATATTAAACCCCCTAAAAATATTATTAATTGCATTCAATAATTTAGGAGCTGCCCTGCAGGCATATGAATCCGCAACCATTGGAAAGATAGCAGCAGCATAATGACCAACGTGTACTTACATAGTCATCAAAATATCTCACATAAAGGGCTACTTAACTGCTTCATACCTCCCCGTCTTCCAGAAGACATATGTCATTAAGCTGCTCATATAGTGATGTCAGAATCTGAGCTGCAACCTCTGCTGCACTTCTTGTTTTGACATAGAGGAGATCAAACTCCGGGACAGCGTTGTTGACAACAGTCATCAGGAACTCAGTCCCTGCAAATACCCTGTTATTCCAGCTCAGATAGAATATCCAAAGTCTTGAATGGTAAAAAACAACATTTAACGATCATAAACGCAAAAGAAAGTGCAACAATACAAGCATTGCACAAACACTAACCAGGACATGCTTGCCATTAGGCTGAGAAGGGTGACCGAGGTTCCTGCTCCACCAGAAACTGCCTCTAATTCCTTCTCCAATGCAGGTTTGCGCAGACACTGTTCAATCACTTGAGCGTGAATATTCATCACAATGAGGAGATACCAGAATAAAATACTCACGTCACTTGAATCGTACATGCTCCAGTTGAAGACTATAATATTTCAAGGAGCCGCATTGCGTGCATTCATTTAAAATTTCTTTGTTCAAATACGTGTAAGCTGCATCCACAAAATTTCAAAAATAATCTAAATCCGCAGCTGCTCGAATGATGTGGAGCCAGCACTTCTTGTCTGCGGAAACTACGGCAGACAAGATCTTACACCTCTCAGTGCTAGTAGTTAGGAAAAGACATAACACCAGACTATCAAAATCCATCAGCGCAAAGAATAAGGCATTTATTTCGCTGTTACAGGATTTCCACTGACCTCAAGCCGCATAGCCACCACATTTGCAAAAGCCTCCAGCGTCGGTAAAGTTTGAGGTTCTGATTGCAACCAGCTGCCAGTAGATTCAGCTGCCACTTTCTTAACGAAAATCTCCACCCTCCGCAAGCTGGTTGCTGCAACCGTGAATGGCATCAGCAGGTTGTAGAGGCTAGACAGTGTGAGATGCGAGACATGGAGGCCCTTCACAACAGAGAATCGCTGGTTCGTTTCATCCCATGGGAAGTGTGCGCTAGCGAAGCCTTGAAGCATATAAAGAACATGCTTCACCTGCACATGAAAATGAAGATCATATTTAATCGCAAAAATCATGGTTGTTCACTTACGTTCTAAATCCTTGTTAGCATTGACTAGTTTGCTGAGTCCAATACATTTGACAGGCGCTACCGTACTCACCTCATGTAAAGCTAAATGATGCAGAAACGTGTGAGAGTAGGAAAAAAAGTACCAGAGATGCCTCAGTCGTAAGAAGAGTGCGCTTCGGGCGAAAGAAGGGTATGTTCTTCCCACGAATTGCTGTGATCTTCTCAACCAATGACCTCACATCTTGTTCCTCTGTTTACATGGTTAAAAATAAATTGAATCAACATAAATAAGATTGGATCAAAGTCTTAAAAACGAAAATTAAAAGGATACAACTAATACGAATTGACAACTATGCCGGTAATCTGTGTACAGGAATTAGCAACTCCGATGCTTCAAGAGCACTGCAAACTCCAAACCGCAAGAAGCGAAAGCAGAGATGAACAGAGGCTCTAGGGTTTATTCATAATGATACTTGTTCGCAACAACATTTGCAAAGTGGAAAACAACGTTCAGAGAGTGTACCTGAAACGAGCTCCGGTTTCATTTTTGCCATCGCAAATCGGCGAAAGATTTTCGTCGCGCGAGACAGATCGAAGAGGCTAGGTCAAGAATCCAAAGCGCAGCATATTTCCTTCGCTGCAGTCCCTCACCATTTGCCTCCGAAATTCATTAGAAAATAGCACTTCCAATCTAAAAGTGATAACCTAACGAAAGAAATACAATGTTGCAACAAGTCTGAGAGAATGCACCGCCTGATTTCATTTGAATTGAGCTCGGAGCAGGACATGGAGAAACTCTTCTCACAGCTTCAGCAGAGCAGGGAGGGCTCCCAAGATGGAGGTCAGACCCCTCTGCCACGTCATCAGCCAACTCGGCACATTTAAATCGCCACGTCAATCCATTTCCCGCCATGCTCTAAGGGCGGGACAGTGAGGGACCTGCCCGCCCAGGCCGTCTGCCCGCCCAATGACAGAGGCCTCGACCGTCACCGCTCAATCCCACCGCGACCTCGACCGTCGCCGCGCCGCTCCCTGTTCCCATCGAGCTCCCTGGTCAAGGTTACATGTGTATATGCCGAGCGTTCGTTGTGCAAGAAATTTATTTGTACTAGAGAGTGGGCCGGGGGAAGCACATTCCCAGCGCGGCCGCAAGGGAGCCCGGTAGGGCGACCCTGTGACCAAGCGGGGAGCCGGAATGTGCTTCCCCCGGCCCCTCTCTGGCGTTAAGGGAGGGGGGCGTCTTCTGACGTGCAGAATTTGCCTGACATGCAGAATCGGTCCTCACGGCAGATTCAACACCGAAATTAAACTCAAAAATGGCAGAATACGCCCCCCCGTCCCTTAACTCCTAAACGTTCTCACCCTTTTCAAATTAGGCACTTTTTCAAAGATGCATTAAAAAATGCAACTAAGAGGGATATTTTCAACTTGATGAATGAATAAAAGTTGTACATTAT
This sequence comes from Pohlia nutans, assembly GCA_022496805.1. Taxonomy (NCBI): domain Eukaryota; kingdom Viridiplantae; phylum Streptophyta; class Bryopsida; order Bryales; family Mniaceae; genus Pohlia; species Pohlia nutans. The sequence continues at coordinate 26,121,842 of CM040095.1, read as the reverse complement.
GAATTTTAAATTCTATCCATACGATTGGATTTGCGATTGCTATCACCAATGTTTCTGTATAAATTTTCAAACTTAAAATTTAGAGCTCTTTTGTAATATCATTACAAATGAGATATTGGCAATCTAAAATTGAATTTTTTTTGGGATGGGTTGAAATGTAATACTCTAAATGTAGTGATTTTTGGAGATTTCATGGTTGCTTAATTTTAGTAGTTGACTTTTTCAAGAGCACTTTTAGACTAAAATCTTCGAAATTTTGGGTAGAATACTACAACATGAAATGAGGCATAAAATTTTCACAAATCATCCCCTATCTAATTGGATCACACATGCACAAAGCTAACTTCCCATAAAAGTTTCAGTAAAAAATCCACATTGCAAAAAGTGCATGATGGATGAGAAATCAGAGTTCAAATCCGTACATCATGCAAAATATGCATGGTTGGGCGGTTAGGGGTTAACGTGAACTGTTAGGGTCACTAACTTTGAGAAGTATCAAGGATGAAAGTGAGACTTGTCATTCCCTCTCATGACGTGGTACGAATCTTTGTGATCAAGTAAGGAACTGTGGGAAGAATGAATATATATATATATATATATATATATGTTATGTCAACGGGAAGAGAGCCATTCTTTCTTGATCAACAAGCAAGTATGTTATGGCCTGTAAATGGTATTTTATCACTTGTTTCTTTTGTTATTCATGTGATTGGTATAATTCTCTTCTCCCCGTTGGACTGTCCTCTAGTGTGAATCTCATGTATGCTTGACTAGGTGCTTTAATACATGTCTACTCAAAAAAATTCAGAGGTTCGATAGATATGGGATTTAGTATTTTTCCGAGTTCATGCATAGTTTCTGCATGCCCTGAGATTGTGCTGAGAAGTGCATGGTCTGTTGTTAAGGTTCCAATATTGTTTCCAATTAGGTCAACTGCAGGTATCATGAAAAAGGGCAGCTGATGGACAAGAGATGTTTATCTTTTTCAAGCTTTGCTGATGGAGATCCTCACCAGACGACATCCAATGTACATTGTTCAAACGGTAAGCTCTCTCTCTCTCTTTGGCCCGACTCAAAAACACAAACTATGCAGGAAGACGGATATGATCAGGAGTTTTATAACACTGCGACGGTACAATATTTCACGTAAACTTATGACGGTAAATTTAACTCTCTTTTGAACACACTATAACTTTGCATTTCATGGATATCCTTAGAATCTGCCAAGTTGTATGTGCTTTGAAGTTGTATCAATCAAGGCACAATTTCTGGTTTCACAATTTCAACCAATTTTATGTTTTTTCTACAGAGGCTCGACTATAACAGATAGAAGCGAGCACTACAACAGATAGAAGCGAGCAATTTCCATTGTTCAAAATAACATGTCACATATTACCGAATGACCTATCCATCATACTATAGCATATTTTGCGGTACATTGTGTCCATGTCCTTGTACAGTGGAAGATGGAGCTTTTCAAAGCATGTTGATGAGGAGATGAGAGGGTCATCTGTCCTATCAAGGAATTCGATACTGTCTACCTTGCCTCCAAAGTACCTGTTCCCTGTGATGAATCACCAAGTCTTGATTGTTCACTGTACGTCATTTTATGAACACATGCTCTGAACATGTTTTCCCAAATGTCTAGGAATTGTGCTAGAGATATTGCACATGGCAAGGCCGGTATTTGGGCAAACTAAAGATGATAAATTTGTTGATGTAGACACTTCATTGCAAAGCATCAGAATCGTTGCAAATGAAAATGGTCTGCTCACTTCAATGCCATGTAATGTGAGCAGGTAAATCAAGTGCCCAACCATGCGAGTCAAATCAAGCTGAATGTCTGGTCTGACAATGGCAACATCGACCTTGGAGTGAAGGATCTTCCCTGCCATGTCATCTGGATACTCGAAAGAAACATTGTAGTTGAAGGAGCTCCCCCAAAATTGCTTCCAGCAGTTGCTCAACCATGAATTTGTCAACCCAGAAAGGTCAACTGCAGTTTCTTTAAATCCCAAGGTATGGACTGAATCCACTGATGGCTTGTAGAAATATTCCCTTGTGCCTGAAATCCAATCCCAATGTCTTGTAAATGCTTGAAGTTCTTTACCTTGTGTAACCTACACATGCCACAAATAAGATTGATGAAGTCATGGTATAGAAAAGTTTTGGATTTTAAAGTTGGAATTTACCCATAAATAAAATAAAATAAACCATTACCTCAATGGGTGTAGTTCTTTTGCTTCCTAAAGCATGTTGAATTGGTTTAAAAATCTGTGATAAGATGTAGAGTCGTTGATATGCAAGGAGAGCTTTATCCACATTTTCCCTTTGCTCAAGTAGCTCAATCTCTTCTTCAGGGCCATTTATACCATGATAACACATTCTCCGGAGCTGTTGAAATGTAAATGCAGAGAATGCTTCATTATATATGAAGCTCTCAATGCATGCATCAGTTGGAGGTTCAGTCTTCCTGAAATCTAGTCCACCGTAAATTTCAGCAAAAGCCTTTGCATGCTCTTTCTCATGATTAGGTGAGCATCTCTCAATAGCTGCCTCTAGCAAATCCCAGTCCATCCAAAATCTTCTTGCTTGAAGTTCAAACTCAATTTTGAAATCCGTATCACTGTACATTGATATTGAACTGTGTCGAGTAAGTTTTGAAAGAGTTGCTTCAGACATTGGTATCCCACGCCTTAGTTGTCTTTGCTTCTGCAGGTTCATACAAGCATCAAAGACCTCTCCACTGCTGTTTGAACTTTGAAGTATATCCTTGCATAAATCCTCAAATGCAGACCAGAAAACTTAGGAAGTACGTGCTGAAGCTTCCCTTTTGTCAATTTTATTTTTAAATTCCATAGATTCATAGTAAGCAATGTGACAATCCTTCCAAGTAATTGCTAATCTTTCCAACTCTGTCAAGTCTTCATCCAGACAGTCTATCTCAAGGCCAATTGTAGGTGCCCAAACCAAACACAATCTCTGAAGTTGACAGCGGAATTGAGTCAACAGGAGGATAAGCAGTCTGCAACGTGGACACCAAAGTTGGAGGAGAAGGAGTCTGGAATGTGGGCACCGAGATTGGAAAAGAAGGAGTATGGAACGTGGGCACCGAGGTTAGAGGAGAAGGAGTCTAGAACGTGGGCATCGAGGTTGGAGAGAAGGAGTCTGGAACGTGGGCACCAAAGTTGGAGGAGGAGTCTGTGAAGCTGGCATGTAAAGAATAATAGAGTTTGCATTCAATTTTCCATACACTGCACTAGCTTCTTGGACATAGGCCTCCAATCTGTAAGCCCAATCCTGCCCAACTCCTTTTCTTTTTTTTGTTCGTTTGAAAAACAATCCTGAAATTCCAGATTCAGGAGTTTGGTTTTGGAAATGGCTCCCGAATGCTTTTGCAACATGAAACTCCACATTGTTTGGAAGAAAAGGTTGTGGGAAAGTTACACCTACCCACTTCATGGAATCTTCCAAAGAAACTAACACATGCGATAATTCTGTTGGCCAATATGTGATGCTTGGTACACTTGATGACCACTGGGTGTTCGCAAGCATTGTCAAAAACATTTGCGTGATGAATTTTTTTGTTGCTTTTGGAACAGAAGCAAGTGTAGTTGAAGATGATGCATGATCATAAGGAAAGTGAGGCATGGTTGTGGTTGTTGGAACGTGAGTAGACGCGGCAGCTACAGTAATTGGAGTAGAGATGGCGCTTGCACGAGCTAGAATAGAAGGTGATGCTTGATTTGAAGACGACCCTCTCCTTTGTCTTCGAGTACCTAATTTCGGTGGGTAGGAGAATCCCCTAACCCTGTCTGCAATCGTCCTAGGAAACACCGACATTCTTGGTGTTGGTGGTGGTGTAGCCATTGAGTTAGATGGTGGTGGATCTCCATGGCTCTCCATGGATCGCAACATAAGGTTTCTTCAGAAGCTTCAAGAAGCTATAGCTAATACCAACATGCACTAATATTTAGTAAACTTCAATGCAAGTTGCACTCGATGTGATCATAAACCTTGGCGTCAAGGGGTTCAGATAGCCACAGTGCTAATAAGATCTATTTACTTCTAGCTCACATGCAGGTACGCTTCTACAATTCGCACAGCTCTCAACTCTCAATTGATGGTCAACTCAACTCATCAATGAAACCATTCTTAAACCGTGACTGCAACACGAAGTTGATCATGGCCGCCATTCCAAAGCAAAATCCGTAGATATGAGACAATCTGAGCGTTACAATTGAAATTTGCAATGAAAATGTCGTAAATTGCACTGAGCAAGAATGAATACCAATGGAAGAATTGAGAAGCTCTATTAAGAATTTTGTGCACAAAACAGACACAAAGAGCTCAATGTCATCAACAAAGAATACCAATGGGAGCACTGAGAAGCTCTCTCAAACCCAAGCATAGAGAAAAATAACTCTCCCAAAGCCTAGCGATTTCGTTTGTGAAACCTAGGTTCCTTCTGCGAAAGCCAAGATCTATTCTACCAAGCCCTAATTTCATCAACGGTAACGAGGTTCCCATCTACAAAACCAAGTCTTAAATCCAAGTTCTAGTTCTATCCTCTAAACCCTAGTTTCATCTACAAAATCGAGTTTCAATCATCAAAACCCAAATTTGGAATCCATGTTACATTCACAAATCTAAGATTGTCGCTTGGCCTTATTGAGGTGAAATTTTCAAACAAAGATATTAATAATCACTTAGGAAAAGAAAACCCAAAAGTATCGCTTATGGATTGAAAGATTAAGATTTTTAACCTTCTTTTCATATGTCAAATCTAAAAAGTTGGTCAAATATTTGAAGTTTAGATTCCAAACCTTTGAAGTTTGGGACCCAAACTTTAGAGGATTGGGTCCCAAGCGTTGAAAGTTTGGCTTATCTTGTACTAATTTTACATAATTTATTTAAAATTTATTTCTAATTTTAAATGATTCTTCATGTAATAATTTTACTTTAAAAAATAAATAACATGTGTCATTGATTGCACTAACCCCTCAAACAGGGGTTAGTGCACTTTGTGACAAGTCACATTGAAAATAAATAACACGTGTCACTGAGTGCACTAACCCCTTAAATAGGGGTTAGTGCACTTAGTGACAACTTGCTTTTGGGGGGTCAACTATAACTATAGATGTGTCTTGAACAAATCTTAAGCTTAGAGGTATTTAATTAATTGGGAAGATTTGCTTAGATAAGCGGGCCTTCTAAGTTGAATTTCAACATACAACACTTTTACTTTTTTGCATGAAATCTAATGCAAACTAAATACAATAAAGAATTGTTGGAGTGTGCATGAGGTGTGCTTGAGGTAGACCTCAAGCACACCTCAAGCACACTTTTACTTTATTTCATCAACCTCTAAAAGCCTTGGGTACCAAAATATGGTGTTTGCAAGATTTTGAAGTTAAAAATTGTAGAGTAGATTTTGAGAAGCCATAAATTGAGTGGAATTATGCGTGTTAGGCCCTTTAACCTCATTTTTTTTTCTGGTCACCAACTTTTTAGATTGACTTGTGAAAAGAGGATTGAAAGACATCACATCACTTTTGCAATTTTAACTCCTTCATAGTCAAACATTATAACCCACAAGTGATATTGCTGTGTTTTCTTTTCCTATGGGATCTCTAACATATCTAGTTTGAGTTTGTATTGTTACAATTCAACATAAATTTATACAACTCATTATAATATTGGCATTTCTATACACTGCAGTGGATACCGATTCAGAAACATGTTGATATAAATTCTAAATGAAATGAGTTTCTCAATCAACAAATCATGCTGGAACTATCATAGAAGTTTGCATTAAATATCCTTTGATACATGTCAAATAACATTGTCTGCATTTCTAACAATGTGATCAAATGAATTGTGATAAAATGGAATACAATAGTATCTAAGTACTAAGAAACTCATCACAATAACTTAAAAAGTCACCCTTAACCTTGATAATAAACAGACTAGTGTTGTATTCTAGCCAACAACTGAAAAGCTTTAATGCTTTCTACTGAATGATCTATTCGATCAAGTTGAGAGAGAGATATGCCATCTTCAGCATATAAATAGCAATAGTGAGAGAGAAAGTAATGTAAATGAAAACACTGCAAAATATCCTTATCAAGCTTCCCTACTTCATATGCAGCATCCCGAATGGCTAGGAGATTTGCTGGTAATTGTGAAATGTTGAATAAAGTAAGACCTGGGGGATTTCTTCGAGCAACCTATGTCCGTAAACCATGTGGGCCTAAGTCTTGATTACCAATATGCTCATGAATATCCCCATTATGCATATCCTCAATATGTAATGTCCATCTATGAAGACGCTCATATTCTTGGAAATATCGTGTTGGCACGTGAGAAGGACGGGATCGTCCTTGCTCATTGATTAGTCACACTCTGTGAAGGTTCCAAGTACCAATCCACTCATTTATAATTTCTTGTAAAATAGGGATATAAACATCTTGGAAAGAAATTCTATGATAAGGATCATTGAGAATGAAGTACCCTTGGTCTACCATTTCCTGAATGGCATTTTTATGATACCAAACAACTTTCTCGTACAATAATCTCCATCAATGTTCAATTCTTTGGTTGTGCACAGATGAACCCACAAGAAATGGATTACGAGTTGTAGGTCGTACCTCCTCTATATATCTCTTAATCAAAGCATGCTCAGCTGCAAAGTCAGACCTCACCCGCAAAGGAGGACCAAATTTTTGAACATCAGCAGAGAAGGGTTCAAAAAGAGTCTTTTGGGTCTTGTTTGATGCAACGCGTGCATATAGCACATAATGTGATGCTCCGTCAATGCAACCATGAATTTGGATCCCAGACATGGACAATTTATCGTATGCTGCATATAAAAAGAAATAGACTTTGGCGATAAGTTAAATGGCCACAACTCAATGGTAAATAAATGTGATTATCAATAGACTTACAGCAAAACTAATTAGTAGGCAAAAAACAACTCACAGTCAATATACCATAAGGCCATGGGAATTGTAACGTTGTACTGCTGTTGAACAATGGACAATGCTCTCCTTCGTCTATTGTAGTCAGTCTCTGTAGAGAAAAAGTGAAATTGGTTAAATTTATAAAACCAACATATAATGTTACTTGTAATAGAAAGGCAATGGAGGTTTGCAAGGCTCTAGCCACACTTCGCCTAAGTGTCCTAATACGCAAACGTGAAAGAGCAGCCTTCACATGTTGAATTCCCCAGTTTGCCCCATGCTCTGTAATAGAAAGAGCATCGTGAATTGTACTCGACATCTCCTCTGTAGTAAAGCGATGATAGACTCGAAATTCATATCCGAAAGCCTTTGTCATCATTCGTTTCAGCTGCCTTGGATCAGAGATGTTCAATGACTCTGCTATCTTTTTAAATGAAATCCCTTCGTTGAGCATTTTCTCTACATATTCAACCAAATCTGCCTTTGATGGCTCCACATTCTCATCAACCATTCTCTATACTCTACACAACTTTAAACTCTGCACGGGGAAATTTTTATTCTTAAATTTGTACATGTACTAGCCTGATTGCACCGAAAGCAGCCATTGCCTTGTTGGCCGCTACATTGGCTGCCACCATTATCTCTGGCCCTTTGAGATAAGCGTGCAATGATAAAGTACAAACCAATTCAAACAAGAGGAGATTGTTACCAAAATTTGAGGAAACCCTAAAACCTTGGAAGTGATTCAAAGCATGGCCCTAAAAGAGTATGTACGTAGTCTCTAAAGTTTTATTAGAGAAGATTAGAGAAAACTGAAGATTGAAGTAGTTAGACCGGGTGTTGGAGATCGATTGCAAACTCAGATATTTGCTTGAAGAAAGGAAACAAAAGATCACAGGAACAAACATATATGCATAATGGTATGCAATCATAATCGACCGCACCTTCGATTTGGTCTTGACAAGCGTCACTTCAAGTAAGTTTTGATTGCCCGGTCCTCAAACCAGGCAATCTTAGCTTTGAAAATGCAAACAGAAACACTACTCCGCCTCGCACAACAAAAAGGGAACGATCGAAAGCACAGACGCTGAGCGTCGCGGCGAGGGTTTTTGCGGCGCCCTAACTGAATGAAAAATTGATAGGTGGATGATAAATTTTGACGGACATGTTGAATTTTGGGGGCACCTGAACCCAGATGACCCGGGCCTGAACCCAGATGACCCGGCCTATAACCCCAGGTTGTCCGGTCTGAACCGCAGGGTACCCGACCTCAACAATGGGTGGCCCGTGCATAGAAAAGGGGGTCGAGACGCAACCCTTTTGGTATACCCTAGCAGGTCCTTTACTGTCTTGCCCTTAGAGGCGAGGCAAACCCGGGCTCCGAATGGAGGTCAGACCCCTGAGCCACGTCATCAGCCAACTTGGCACATTTAAATTGCCACGTTAATCTGTTTCCTCCATGTTTAGTTGCACAGTTTCCTTGGCCATGTGATCCAGTTTCCCGCCATTCCTATCCTCCAAAGAACACTTTGGCGCTGAAATAGTTAATTTAGTGTAATTTTTGAGAAGGTAGAAAAATAGTGTAGTGGTTTTTCTGAAAGTTTCTATGCCACAAAATAAACCAAAAAATAAAGCATTGTAATCAAACTTTTGTGAATTTGTACATTTATGCCATTAACACTTAAATGTTGTTCTAAGGGCACTAATGCCAAGTTCATATTACCTTAATATGAATAACATAGTTCATACAATTTTAATACCTCTCCAAGTAATACTTAAATTGGTACTACTTCAACTATTGATGGCATGAATGTAAAGTTTTCTTAAGACTATTTCATAAAAATTAATGCAAGAAATACAGAAACCCACAAAAGACTAATTACAATGCAAATCTTTTTGTTTTTCCATGGCATGATGTCACATTTTCTTCAAAGATATATTCACACACCTAGGTGAGGCAAACACTAAGAGCATCTTCAATGGTAACATACCACTGAGTCAAACCATCCCAAAAGCTCACATCTCAAGTCAGCCACTGGCAAGTAGACTTCCTCAACTACACGGACTGTGTGAGTTGTGCCATTGCCGAATGACCTCATTCCACCACCCACGTGGCAATACAATCATTGGGTAAAGCAATGGCCTCACTCCTACATAACTTAGTCATCTTTCTCATACTCATCTCCAACACAAGAGGCCTAAAGCTCTTATTGCCTAGACTATCCTTATTGTTGCATATAATTTGGGTGTTTGCATTTCGGTCATGCGTTTTTTTGTTGAAATTACTTTTTTGTCGTAGCCATGGATGCGTAGAGAGCACATGATAGCACGCGGCAACCACTTATTGAAAATTACGACAATGACAATAATTTAGAGAAGATGATACCTTTTTTGTCCTTTTTGGTGGCTTGGATTCCCTGGAGCGACTATGCTAATTCCAAAGTCTGTTGCTAGGACCCCCTTTGCATCATCCTTACCAAAATTGTCTACCATGTCACAAGAATCCGTCTGCGCGGTTATCAAAGATCGTTGGGTTAAAGCCAACCGGAATCCACAAAACTGACGATAGGAGAAGACGGAAGGCCATACCAAAAAATAATAGAACATGTCGTACATGTGCTCCTTTCAAAAGAGCCTCCTGCGTTTTTCCCCATTGGCAATGTGTCGTGAAAGTGCTGCAAACCATTGGGGCCACACCAAAGCCAACAAAGGCTTGTCTAGCGCGCCCCATTGGAGATGCTCGAACAATATATCAACTATTTCATTATTATTTAATGACTAACCAATGCATGTAGGAAATTTTGTAATGGATCTAGAAGTGTATTGTATATGATATGTTTGAGATGTATTAGTTAAATTTAGAACATAGTGGAATTGTGATTTCTTGTAGGAATATGTTCATAAAGTTCTTTAACCCTTATTGGACCACATCCTTTCTCTACAATGCCGTTACAGTGTAAACTACTAATAAAATAATGCAATTCTTCAACCCTCTTGCTTGACCCAGCTGAAGTTACTGTAGATCCTTCAAGATATTTGTGATTCCAAGGCATCGTAAATGTAAATCTTTTAGATGCCCCAAATACAACAATACCATGCTAAAGAACATTATGTTTGTGTATTTTGATGTCGTTTTACATCAACTTGAAGGGTTAACTTTTGTGTTTGGGGGAGTGAAAGGTGGTATTTCCATGTATGCATCTCTATCGCTGATGTATTGTGCTATGATATCATTGAAGTAGTTTTTGAATTCTTGGAATCTTTTTTTATTTTTTATTTTTGGTTTACATAGTGAATGCAATAATCATAAATTGTAAAAAGTTTTGTTTCATATCAAGTCCATCACATGAAGAAATAAAATTAGGAATAAAATTAAGCAAAGTAAAAACATTCATTTTTGTACAAATCTGCTATGTGCACAATATCTAGACCAAACCCCCTTATGACTTTATAAGAGACAAAGTTGATTAATTCCCTCAACAAGAAATAAAGCAAACAAATCTTGTATATAATACAAACCGCGCTCACCAATGAAATTGTCATGGGCCAACCTTGTACATCAGATTTCATTAAACTTCAAACATGAGCCCATACAAGAATGACTTTTAGATGACAAAAGTCAGGTTGAAAAAAATGGTAAGCACAGGTGTGCCCTCCCCCTTTCCCCATCTCAACATGGTCTTTTGAGAGTTAGCGCTTTCAACGAACTGCCTAAAACCAAATTCATTGAGCACCCGAGACAAAGAAGTTTGCATGGAGAATGCAACCAAATACTCCATTTTCTATGCCAAGAGAACAGAGATAAAGTTTGAATTTAACAAGTTCACTAGTATCTTTTCAAAACTCTACAAAAGGGCTGGTACTGTGAGGAAAGAAGAATTGCATTGTGTCCCATTTGGTAACAAATCTGCACGTATTGTTTCACAATTTGATCAAGGAAAACAAGCGCCCTTCACTTGAGAACCAGGAGGCAGGCGGCCAAGGCCGGGTAATATGACTTTAAAGCTGCGAGGCATGGGAGTAGGGTCATAGTTGAAGCCAGTCAGCAGGACGCCTGCAAAAAAACACCACCACAGAAAAAAGGGAACAGCTAAGGTGAAATTGCTAATGATACAATTCGAAATCTGTTACACCTACAACTATGAAAAAAGCAATGAAATAAAGCAAAATAAAAATAAAAACCAGAGTATCCTGCCTAAAAAGTATTATCCTGAGAGCTCAAGTACCCTAAAATAAAACCACTGCACAAGATATTACTGACCCCTGTTACCACCGACAGCTCCTCTTTTAATACACTCGGTTGGCCTTCTATGTAACTTGGCTTCAATGTCTATGGTCACTGATCTTTGAATGAAAATGAAATCATGTACTATCCCTTCAATAGTGGTCTACAACCTCTCACTTTGAATGATGAGTAAAAAAACTGATCTCCAAAGTGATGATCTCTCAATGAAAGCACAAAATATCCTCTTCCTTAGAGCAGATGTTTCCTACTTCCCAAGTGAAGAAAAGAAAACTCAATTGTCTGGTGAGAACTTGCAAAGAAAGAATCCGTACTAACCATGGCTCATGATACCATTGACTTCGGTGGGGGGCATGTTTGCAACAAACAGAACCTTCTTGCCAACGGCGTCCTCGACGTCCATCACGTACTTGCACTCGGAGACAACGGTCCTTTGCTCACATCCTATATCCACCTGCAATGCTTACATGAACATGAGATTTAGATAGTGCACAATGCAACCATTCGTATAAGAATCAATACGGGTTATCAAACCTCCTTGAGTACAAATTCTCCTATGAGCCATAATCCTTTTCCTAAGAGCTGCTCAAGATCACTATAACAAAACATGGTAACAAAAACCGCAGTCAAAATTGACTGCGGTTCTTTTTGCCACATTTTTGTGCATGCGTGCATAATGGGCTGTTAGCTTCTTTTACAATTTCCGACTGCAATTTTTTGGAACTTTGGGGCGTGTAATATACCATTGGAAAGGTATTCATGATTGAACTATCTCAAATGTGGCTTGCCACTTAAAAACACTAGCTATTGCATTGTTTTTGTGTGTATGGAGGTCGTGCCAGATTCGCACATATTATGTGCATTCTATGTACTAAATCAGTGCAAAAACAATTCCTCAATAACGGAAATCGTATGATTAAAGTACATAAACCATACTTTTTTTTAGTAAACATTGTAACGACATTGTTTTTTGCATCAAACATGTGGTAATATAATATAACATGAACCTATGAAATATCATAAATCATGTTATATTTGCACCAAACTACCAACCTTGAAAATGAGAGTACTGAGTGAGCCTTACCGTGAGCTGCAGGAATTTTCGGCTCAAAGTGGGCTTTCCTCGTTTCGCAGTCATCTCCGCATCTTGCACTGGCTTGGCGTCGGTCTACACAGCGATGAGAGTATTCATGAGGGGAGATCCAAAACCCTATGCAAAACCCTAGCCAGAGATGGAGCTCCTTTACGTTACTTACAATAAGGCCGACGCGGATATCCAGAGACTGAAACACCGATGAATCGACCTCGGGCTTCACCGCTGGGCACGCCACTCGGTCCGTGGTTTCTGGCACTTCCGCTGTTTCCGTGTGACCACGAACAACATTCTTCCGTCGTTGCAATCCATCTGCATCACAATTCCATTAGAAAATAGGGAAGTACAGCGCAAACAAGAGCGAGAGAAAGAGAGAGTAGTCTACCTGGTTTCAGTCGAATCAAGCGGACGGGCGCAAAGGATGACGCCCATGAAACCCTAGCTCTTGATTCCGCAGAGTAGCCGCACACGGATTGTTGCAGTTGCACTGCGACGGGCGATGGCGTAGTGTAAGCCAACGCCATTGCAAATCCTTCTTGCAGATCTGAACCTTCGCAAAACCTTCTTACAAGAGCGAAGACGAGGAGATTTTTCCACCTAAACTTCCCACATTGCAGCTCAATCCGCTGCAACAATCTCACTTAGATGCTCGATTCAAGAATTCTAGTGTTATGAAATAACTTAACTTATCCTTGGCAATTTCGTCTGTCAGTCCTCCGTCGCCGTTGCAAAACCGTGATCCGAATCCACGTGGATTGCTTTCCACGTGGAGAGAAAAAAAAGAAGTAAAATCGTAAAAAACACGTTTCTCCGACCATTGGTCGTCGAGAATAGGTTTTGAGAATCTCGAGGTTGGGGTTCTGCACAATCGAGGAGGAGTTTCATTGTGATTGTTTCCTGCGATTTCTCTTGATTCAGCAAAATGCCTGCGGCTATTGTGGATGCGGGACTTGGTGACTTTGAGACCGTGTTGAAGGTGAGTACCCTGCCCTGACTTGTGAATTGCGCGCTATAGAGTGTTCATTGATCTTCACCGAATTCAATAATCTTGCTTGAAATTGTATTGCTTAATCTGTACTGCTACACAAGAGAATTTCTGCTTTTCCTTCCCCGGCTATGTCTGTTCTCACAACAGACTTTGTGAGTCGAGGACCTCTAGGTTCAGTTTAGATTATGGCTCTTTGTTATAAATTAGGTTATCATAATCCTCGCGGTGGCTACCGAAAACAAAACCCTAGGAAGCATGGCCAATTTGCGACAGAGTAAGTCGTCGTGAAAAGGAAAACAAAGAGCAACTTGTTCTAATGATATTGTACGAAACTCGATCCATTGTAATAAGTTAAGCAAGCTTTCTCTCTCCGTGTCTCTCTTTTTTTACGAAATTGGAATTGGAATTTGCAGGCAGCTGAAGTGCAGGGCCCTGGAGTGCTGTTGGTTCTGTTCCTGGCGGACCGCATCGCATCGGTGGGCAAAAGCTGGTGCCCCGGTAAAACCTCCTCCATCCCTCTAATGTGCATTTGCTCATGAATGCCCTCCTCTGAGGTCGCTTATACTTCAAACCTTGTGCTCATTTGTTTTGTTAAACTCAAGCTTTTCGACATTAGATTGAGTTATGGATTTTGGAGGTTTGTAATAATTGGTTTATGAAGAAGAGATTTGTATCTAAGAGCATGCACACTAAGCCCTTGACTCTGAAAATTGGATGAATATGCTTGCATTTAATACTGAAAATTCAATGCCAATGAGAGTGATACATAAGTTAATATGAGAATGAGAGTGATACACAATATGAGCAAGATATAGTGATGCTTCCACGCCTACGTGAGCCCTTGACTCTGAAAGCTTGATGAAACATGCTTGCATTTGATGCTGAAAATTCAGGGCCAGTGAAAGTGATACACAATAGAGTTAACCGAAAAGAAGCCCATCTAACCTCCTTTTTGCTCTACTTCTAACCTCTTTTTTGAGCTATACTTGGGTTGAATAGTGTCGTGTCATAGCTTGTCCCCTTGTGGGCCTTGGATCTTTGATAGAAGGTGTGGGAGTCATTGCAAGGTGTGGAGAATAATGACAGTGGCTTGCTTTAGATTGTCTCCCAACTCATCATGAACTAGTTTTTGGTCTATTTATATTTCAATATGAGTTCAAGAGGAGTTCAAGAGGAGTTTGCTAAAAAAAATTCTCTTTGAGCTGACTTTTCGGTTAACTCTAATATGAGCAAAATATGATGATGTTTCTGTAGTCCTTCTATAGCTAATTCAAGGAAGGGCTCGGTATACTATTCAATAGTATAGTGATTGTGATTAGTTTACGCACTATGTAGTGTGATTATAGCGGTTCATGGATGTGATTATACTGCAGTGGGGTGAATTGAAGGAAGAATACGAAACTAATGTGAGGTGTGTTGCAGATTGCGTGAGGGCGGAGCCCGTGATTTACAAAGCGGTGAACGAGAGCGCGGCGCCAGTGACGCTGGTGCGGGTGTACGTGGGCGATCGGCCGACATGGCGAAGTCCTGATCATCCGCTGCGCCGCGACGAGCGCTTCCGGCTGAAGGGGGTGCCCACGCTCATTCGATGGGAGAATGGCGGCATCGCAGGGCGGCTGGAAGATCACGAGGCGCACAAGGAGGTGGAAATCCAGCAGCTCTTGCAACCCAAAGCTGGAGGAGCCTCTAACCCTAACCCTAACCCTAACCCAGCTCCTCCAACAGTGGACCAGGTTTCTGAACCTTCTGCATTGTAGCTTACCTTTTACTTTTACATGGGACTCCTGTCCCTCTTTATTATCACATTTGAATGCTGTGGTGGATTTTTGCTGTCTGGCCACAAAATGTATGTCGGAATTTGAAGTAATCTGCAGTCAAATTTCACCGGTATAAAGAACTCAGCAAAATTTCTGTTTGTGCTCTGAGGCCCTCTTTACACTAGATGCGAGAAGCCGTGGAGAAAACCTCACAAGGGCCATGTCTCATCCTTGAGAAGCCAACCTTTGAACTTGACGGCCTTTGGATATAGTGTAAAGTGAGAAGGGGTCACAAAATAAAGTGCTGATTTTTTTTAGATAAAGTTCTTACATACTTCTTAAAAAATAAAAAATGATTGGTTGTGAGAATTTTGGCCAAACGGCCCCCCGGATTTTGCGCTAGACCCACCTCTTGAGGTGGGCTTGACGCAAAATCCGGAGGGCTTGGAAAATGTGCACTTTTGTTGCCACGAAGGACAAAAGTGTTGTCCATGTCATTTTCTCCTCCTTTCGTCCCTTGGACTGTAAGTTTTGGGTGTAAAGTGATATCCTTTGGTCTTCTCGGTTTCTAGGCCTTCCATTGGCTGATATTTCTCTCCTTACGGCTTCTCGTCTCTAGGGTAAAGAGGCCCTGAGAGGGCTTGCTTGGATGAATCCCAAGCAAGCTCCTCCAACATGTGACCAAGTTTTTGAACCTTCTGCATTGTGGCCTACCTTTAGATGGGAATTTTGTCCCTCTTTATTATCACATTTGAATGCTCTGGTGGATTTTTGCTGTCTGGCCACAAAATGTAAACTCCTTTGAAGTAATCTGCAGTCAAATTTCACCGGTATGAAGAACTCAGCAAAATTTCTGTTTGTGTTCTGAGTGGGCTTGCTTGTGTGAATCTCATCCCTTGTGTAATAGGGGGTTATGCTTCATGACTGAGTTTCTTTTATAAATTTCTTAGAGTTCTTTGTGTAAGGTAAGCCCCTGAGTTAGAGGGTTACCAGAAATGAGGCGGTCTGGGCCAAATTGTAGGTAAGCCCCGAATGAAGGAATTACCCTGCGTGAAGAACAATTAATTTTTTTTAATCAACGTGACATTACTTTTCGGCTATGTTTTGGCATAATTCACCTGAGAGCTGTCAAGTGGATTACAGTCTACCCTCAATACAACGACACTATAATGTGAAGATACTATTGTGTTAATCAATACACATGTGACAAATCATTTTTGTTAGAGCAAGGTAGAGCTACCCGAACGTGTCATAATAGAGAGGGACAGTAGCATAGTGGTGCGTATTCAATTGTGCAGTTGTATTGTAGAATTAGAAATATGCCAACCCTATTTCTTCATTAAACAAATTTAATAGTAGGTAAGCAACAAATTTATTTACATATTGGTAAGCAACAAGGACACGACATGTCATGTCATGGAAGCAAGTACGCACAATTTAGGAATAGTGCATCATAGAAATAAGCACTCACAACTTGGTCATGGTGCATCATGGAAACAAGAACTCAAAATTTCTGCCATTGTCCCTTGTCACATGCACTTATTCCATGAAGCACCACGTCTTAGATGCTTGCTCTACACTTAATTAGGGACATACAAAAGGAGAATATTTTTTATTTTTTATTTTATTTTGATATTATCATGTGAGTGAATCAGTGTCCATTCAATGCTTATCATGTGGACTCATCAATCTCCTCATAGTCATTGGATCAAAGCATGTAAATCTGCAATACATTAGGTTATTTAGTAGAATACTTGAATTAACCCTTTAGTGTCCAAGTAACCGCTAAGTGGTCACTAGATCACTAGAAAATGAAATACCATGAAATCTGTGAACCATCTCAGTCCGGTGTCTCAAGTTTATATGTGTAACTTTTGATTCAAAAAGATAATATGCACATGATGCAAAAAGAAAATTTGGAATTTTATTTTCTTAGATATCCAAATACCTATATACAAAAGACCAAAATATTACAAATATGTCAAAGTACAACAAATAGAGACAAATACAACACATGTACTATGGTGTACTTCTTGTCTTTGGAAGTTTGTTATCTTGTATTTTATTTTTTTTGGATTGTGTTCTCTTGTTTATGTTCCATTTGTGTATGTATTCCGATCTTGATCAATGTACCAACTCCTTTCATATTTATAAGTATAAATTTTGTCCTAAACCGTATATGGATAAGTCACTTTCACTTATAAAATTCACAATAAATATGTGTGAGTCGTTTTAGACATGAAAGATTGCAACGGAGAAGTGTTGACAGAGGTCATTGCTTAACTGCTTGACTTTCATTTTTGAAAGTTTAATCCTATTTTTATTTAACTTTGAAGTCACACACACTCCAAAATCTAGTTTTTGAATGTGCATTATGTGGTTCAAAGACACACTATAATCTTTTAATCCAATGGTTTGATATTTAACCGACACTTGTTTGATTAAGCTATGCTTACATTTATACATCTAAATATTATTAAAAATATCCCAAATTTCAATAGAGAGAGTTTTAAAAAATAAATCACCAAAAAATTGTGGTTTAGTGTTCTTTCGTTGGCCCGGCGCGTTCGGGCCTCATTTTGTGGCGGTGTTTCTTTCTTCTGGCAATGGAATTTTCACCATTTAACTCAAAAATAAATAAATAAATAGTGGGATCTCAAAAACAGAGTTGGGCGTTAAAGGGCTAAGGGCCTCTTTACACTAGAGGCGAGAAGCCATGAGGAGAGAAATTTCAACCAATGGGAGGCCTAGAAACTGAGAAGACCAATTTCTCATTGGCTGAAATTTCTCTCCTCATTACTTCTCACCTCGCCTCTAGTGTAAAGAGGCCCTAAGTGGAACGTTTTAAAAATTATAGGAGAATTGTTCCGGGACAGAGGAAGTACCCCTATAATTGTGGTTTGTGGTTGGGAGTTGCAGTCTTGCAGATGCCCAAGCAGCGTGCAATCAGTGCATGTAAATCTTTAAATTAGCCATTGCATTGACGAGCAAGTCGAGTCCATTGAAAGAGACGTTCTGTGGCAACTTCTGTTGCAAATTTTTTTGCATGTTATAGTGGATGGCCATAAACCAACGTTTTTAGTTTTTTATGCAAATTTAGTACTGGTATAGATTTAGAAGCTTTCAAAGAATACATGAACATATTGTTGATTTACAGTACACATTAGTTTTTGGGCCATCCATCTTATAGGCATGGTTGAATAAAAGCCTCCAAAATAGTCCTCGTGCTATAAATCACCTCTAAAAAAAATGATAATCTTCAAACCGCCCCCTATAAAAATGGGTACAAGAGCCACATTAGGTTGTTTGAATAACCCCGGAAGCTTGAATAGTCCCTTCGGCACAAGGTGGTTCTTTTCAACAAATTGATAGTGTTACTAAGGGCCGCTTTACGAAATGGGTAGGGGTCATCAAAATATGAGGTCACTTTAAAATAATCACATGGCCACAAGGCTAAGGATGAAAAGGATTTGACATAATTCCAAGAAAGATTTGGCGGTTTATTCTTGGAAAATCCAATTCTCTAAATTATAGCCATATTGGACATTTAGTTTTTGATGCATTAGAATATATCATTTGTTCATTAACATATGGTTTGTAGAAAATGACCTTGATTTTTATTATGAAGACTTTGATAACGTACTCATCAACAAAATTGGGAGTTGACTTGGTAATTTCTTAGCTTTGAATTGGCCTCAAATCCTTCTATAAAGTGGCCTTAAAGATGTATGCGGTTGACAATAGGTAAGGGCGGGGAGAGTCTATGAAATTTATTGAATTACTTAAAAATTAGATGTTGATTTGTGAATTTCAAGGCGTTGATTAGAATGAATGAATTTTTTTATTTTTTATTTTTATTTTACTTGTATTTTTGTTAAACTTGCTTTCCACCATTTTTTTTTTTTTTTTTTTTTTTTTTTCAACTTGTGTTTCATCAAACTTTATTTCACACTTCAATAAATCATATGTAGTCTTACAAGACTTCAAAAAATATACAATGAAGTGCAATTTTTTGTTGTTTTGTTCTGCCTTTGTAAGAAAATTTACTTCATATTATTTTCAACAAAAAGAGAGGAGTTAAAGATTACAATTAAAATTTAAGAACCTAATCTCTTATTTATTAAAGAATTAGTGTGACAATAGGTCAATTGATTCTTTAAATAATGAATAGAAGATTTGTTTCTATACCTAAAAAGGTTGTCATGTCATCAATATCAAGTTATTGTTAGTGTCTTATTTATGAAATATAAAAACATATATATTTATGTGGTATTTATTCAGACTTTATAGTAATACTAATAGTTGGAAATATTTTGGTCAAGAAGATAGTTTATCATTCTTAAACTACTACTGTATGTAGAAGGTAGGGTTGGCATAAACTATTTTTAAAAATATATGCCATTTTTTTGAGTTTATAAACAATCTTTGTTTAATTTCACATAAATTACTTTTTGAAATTGTTGAAATGTAAAGCAAAATAGCATTTTTCACATTCCTTAATATGTTTTTGGTATTCAAGTGTGTTTCTAAACAAAGGAAGAGTTCGTCTTGTAATCAAATTCATTCTAAGTCACTCCTAAATGACATGGGTCAAGAAGTACTTGCAAGCCCATGTGAATTCTTAATACACTATATTTTCAGTAATTCCAATGCACAATTGAATATAGTTGATGATCCTATAATTTTTTTTAAAGTGTTAAACTAAAAAATGTCAAAAGATTAAGTCATTTTCCACCTCCAAAAATAATTTTGTGATTTGAAGTTTTTATGCATAAGATTTTTACGAATTTCAGTAGGTTGTTGAAGGATGTTCATGAGTTGCATAATAAGAAATGGTGTTGTAAGAAGATTTTTGGGGCTCAATTGTGCATGGTAGACTAACTTATTTTGAGTTTTGATCAATCAAGTTATCTTGCACATCCAATTATTATTTTTGTAATTTAAAGTACATCTACAAAAAACAAGTTCAATTGCTCGTGCAAACGGTGACTACAAGTGAGATGAGAAGAACTAAGAGGATTTTACATATCCCAGATGCATTCTTGGCACTATTGCACTTTATAATATATAAACCACGAGACTTTTTCCCTCGCATAACTCACACTTGTAAAATGTAATTTTCTTCCATACATCCTTGTTATATCTTTTGGTTATAATTGAATTATATTTTTTATTTGAAAAAAAACAACTTTTACTATTTTTAATTTTTAATGTCGAATCTTTTTTTCATGTTAATTAAATATTAGGCTTAGATGTGCCAACCCTTCCTTCAACCTAACAAACCAAAAATTGGTTTTCAAATCATTTATTGATGTTTTTGTCAAAATACCATACTTCTGTTTTCTGCTAGTTTACTGCATATTTTCTTATCAAGTTAAAAAAGGTCTATTGATTTTTTATGCAATTTTTTTATATTCAATTATAGATGTAAAGTTTCCAGTGTTTTCTTATATCTTCTAGTGTAAGGTGTGAAATGAAACATGATGCGGTCATACCAAAGCGGCTTTGAGCCGGAATAATACTGGGATGGGTGACCTCCCGGGAAGTCCCGATGCTGCATCCATTTTAAGGTTTTGTACAAATGTCCCTTTGTCTGATGGGCATCCGCTTGTTGTTAAAACAAACAGACACTTTATTCACGCCAACTTCGAAAGAGGACTAGAGTTTCTATCTATCTGTGAAATGAAAAACACTCAAATCCAAAATTAAACTAAATTAAAATTAAAAATCATTGTGTATTAAAAAAATCATTGTAGATGACTGACGTTTCTTAAAAGTCCTCATTTGAAAAAAAATCAATGATATTGACTTTATGTACTTGTACATTCTTTAATCTCTCAAACTTACTACTAACAGTACAATCTACGTCAAGATTTTTTAATATTACCTTCGCTAATATCCGTCACATCCTTATTTCTTCACCAAACTTTAGGTTGAGATCATAAATACTGTATTGAGATCATAAATATTGTACAGATAGAAATTCCGGTCCCTTTTTAGCAAGGGGCCGGCGTGAATAAAGTGTCCATTCATAATGTCAATGACCCGGTGGACACCGGACAAGGGGACATTGGGACAATACTACTCTCCTCTTTCGGGGATGGACACTATAGTGACACACTATGTTAGTTCCTAGCTAGCCACTACACTAAATAGGTAGATTAGTGTTAGATAATTATAAGATTTGAAAATACTATAGATTTTTATTCTCGACAAAAAAAATTACCAAAGACATTGATTCCAATACTATTGAAAGATCCCCATCTTGACCAATATAGATGGTAAAAAAATTGGTTAACAGTAAAAACTTACAACATGTTTATGTAAATTAGTGTATCTAACACTAATCTACCTATTTAGTGTAGTGCCTTGATGATACCGGACATGGTATCACCCCAAAGGCCTTTGAGGTACCCATATAACAAGGTACAAGGACCCCACCATAGTTAGGTGGACTATGGTGGTGAACACTACTCCAGCATGGGGAATAGAACCCACAACCTCCTCATTGGGGGCCATGAGCCCTAACCACCAAGCCAAGGCATGTGGTGCCTTTTCACTATCACATTCAATAATGCCACAAGAAATTGCAAATAATTGTAACGATAAACAAATTGATAAATGTAAAATATGGTTTTAAACCATGTTCTTAATTTTTTGCAACCTCAAGTTCTTCTTGAGAATCATGCCTATTAGTTCTTGGGTCCAATTCAACAAAATATCAGCCCATGTTAGTCTTAAGCCCGGCCTCAAGTACTCAATATAATAAGATTAAAATGAAGCCCATTTCTCCCATGTATATAGGCGTTGAAGAAACGGGCCCATTGTATGAATTCCTTAGAAAAAGTGTTTTCTAAATTTTTATTGATATTTGTAAACATGCCCAAGCCCACAAGTAGGTCTTCCATTTTTGGTGAGCCGAGTTTTGGGAGTTGTGCCCTTGTCAAATCTTGTCGTTTTTAATGTGAAAAATATTTGGAACTTTTGAACTCAAGTCTTGGTCTAAAGAAGTAAACCTTATTTCAGGGTTTCGACTGATGAGAAGTGAAGATTGTAGCCCTCTTACATATCAAAATGAGTCGGCTCCTAATGTAAAGCAATCGCTACAAGAAACAATACATTGTCAAAATGCTATAGAATTCTAGTTAATCATGTGCATTTTCAAGATTTAAATTGTGATGTTGAAGAAGTTTAGTTGCAAAGTATCATCATCCAAAACACACTTATTTTGAAATTTAGCACTGATGAATATAATTTGACCCAAAAAAAGAATGCATGAAGGTCTTAGCAAATGGAAGCAAAAGTACAGTGGGGTCCAACATGGAATGGCGTTTTTGGTTTCGCAGTGAGAAAAATTTCAGTACTGCCAACTTTGAAAGCCTCCCGAGAGCTCAAATATTGGTATTTTACCACGAAAATTTTACCAGAGACTTATCTTTAAGTTAATTATATGTATGCCAAATTTCAAGGCCAAAAGATTCACCAAAAAAACGTTATTCAAAATCTACCAACATTGGTAGTTATTCACTGCTGCCAACTTTGACAACCTCCCAAAGATTGAATTAATTTTTTTTTGCCATGAAATTCTTGGAAAAAGAACTTCTTTATGTTAATAACATATGATAAAAATTTCAAGGCCAGAAGATTAATACAAAAAATATATTGACAATCTACCAACATGTGTAGTTGTGGGAAACAATGGGGGAAACTTTGCTACCAACTTTGACACCCTCCCTACGGTTGAGAAATTGTCTATTTACCATGAAATTTTTGGTACAACATGCTCTTTATGACAAAATCATTCATGCCAAATTTCAAGGTCAAAAAATCTATACAAAGAAAATTATTTACAATCTACCAATGTGTGTAGTTTCCCCCATTGTTTCCCACAACTACACATGTTGGTAGATTGTTAATATCGTTTTTTGTATTAATCTTTTGGCCTTGAAATTTTTATCATATGTTATTAACATAAAGAAGTTTTTTTTCCTAGAATTTTATGGCAAAAAAAAAATTAATTCAATCTTTGGGAGGCTGTCAAAGTTGGCAGCAGTGAAAACATTTCCACAGCTACCAATGTTGGTAGATTCTGAATAACTTTTTTTGGGTGAATCTTTTGGCCTTGAAATTTGGCATACATATAATTAACTTAAAGATAAGTCTCTGGTAGAATTTTCGTGATAAAATACCAATATTTGAGCTCTCGGGAGGCTTTCAAAGTTGGCAGTACTGAAATTTTTCTCACTGCGAAACCAAAAACGCCATTCCATGTTGGACCCCACTGTACATGAGATTGATTTGAAAATTTTCAAAGACTAACGTATATGAATAAATTACAAATTTTCAAAGTAAGGTCGTCGAAGAACCTTCTATGAACACTGGATTACCTTATATAATGACATTCTCAACGTATCAACTTCTATTAGTTGCATCAAATATTTCTTCAACTTTCATGGATCGACGTCCTTCTGAAAACGTGTTGAAACTATGGAGTGACTTATTAGTGATGTAACTGGGTCATCTCACTCGATCTCAAGACATCAAAACGAGTTGTCTGCAAAGGCTGCGTGTTGCTAAGGATACCATGTACTAATTTTGGATTTTCAAACTACACCAAAATCACCATATACTGTGGTCCACGGTATTTACAAGAGGCCGTTATTAATAAAAAAAATCAAATATCGTGGTTAAGTTCATCCAATTTGGATGAAAATATGTTCAAATTGGATGAATGCACCCACACCATCCACCCACCCACAGTACATGCTGATTTTGGTGTACATGCATTATAGTGACATTCACTTTATTATTTGTTCAATCTTAAAAAATTACCTTTCATATGACCCACCATGTATTGTACCTAATTTGAAGTTTCGGGCAATCACATGACTGTGATGTAAAGGACCCCACTTTGGTGGTACGGAGAAGTTGGTGCGCAGTAGATGCCTCCAATGGCTGACATTCTGTCAACATGTTCAACATGGCTCTCAAAAGCACCAAAAGCTCACTAGGCAGCTCTATCGCGTGTCCCAACTCCCAAGGGGGTCACCTCACCGTCGTATGCTAGTAGAAAGTGGTATGTGGGCACCAAATAATAGTGTCACAACGTGGTGCTCAAAATTCATATTGGTACCAAGTTAGTGTCAGTATGTTCTGACATTATTCAAAAACCACTCATTTTATTAGTGATAAGTTGGCGACCTTGTAGACATAAATATACAATTGTTGAGCCACTAATAGAAACACCGACCGTGTAAACTAGCGAGAAGATCCCACGTGACGATAAAGATTAGTGCAATTGTGAGTCTTTTTGGGCACGCTTCTTTAGTCTACGTGGGCGGTGTTTTTACAAGACCCTAGTGGGCCAATTATTACCCAAACATAATGAAAGATGGGTTTGGATAGTGCCAAGAAAGAAGAAGTGGTAACTACATAGATTTAGGGTAACCATTTAGAATTAGGGTGGGGTGGAAACTCTTAATTGTATGCAAGCTTCAAATTTTCTTATCATCGCCATTACCATTTCTAAAGTAATTTTTTTTTATCACTCATGATGTACACGTTTTTGAGAATTCAAAGTTGGATATAGAAACATTGAATTTGTCATGGACAATTTTTCAATTCAATATCCATCTCAAAACAAATGTTGACAAGTTGTGCAACAAATTGCCCAAAAGCAAATTGTAGTGAAGTTAAAGCTAGAGCTCTTCAATTTCACATATTTTACAAGTTTGGGTTTTTTGACTGAAAGCCAGACAATTTTCCAAAATATTTTTTCATTGTGCAGTCCATTTGACAAAGATTTGAGTAAAATGACTGAATATCAACTTTCAATGAGAAAATGAATAGTAGTACAAGTGGACATTTAGAATACGATGCACAACTCTTAATGCCATAAATGTGAGTATGAAAACGTAACAATGTAAACATTGATTGACACCATGTTGAAGCAAAACCTTCATTCACATGCCCACCCCGCACATGAAATTTAATTAAAAGAACATGTTAATTAATCCCTAAGGATGTTGGGGCTTGAAATGGCCTCCTGTTTTGTATTCATCCATTTGAAGCATCTTTCCATGTGTATTGGTTTGCACGCAAACTTACAAACTAAGCGTCATCTCCATAGAGGACATTTCTAAATTTTGAAATATTTATTTGGAATTCCTAGATGGAATATCTGTTTATGACAATGTTATATTCATGTATTCCTTATAAAACATAGGTCTCCCAAATTGCTCTATTTGGTTGTAGACACATTTGTAAAAAATTATAGAGAATAACATCCTATAAAACAAATCCCAAAAAAAATTATATTTAAGAAAAGAATCCCTTCATCTTCTAAGTGAGCCTTGTACAAATTTTGACACATGTATCCAAGCGGTATATTTCAACTTAACATCCGAAAGGAATTGTCTCATGAACCATACAACCTTTAGAGTTTTAATGGCATCAAAGTGAGTCATTGTAATCTGTAGATTTTTTTCATTTATTTATACTAAAACATGAATTAATTCATATAATAGTGGTCTAGTTAGTATTGATTGTCCTTGGTAATACCTCTGTAAATGAAGGGGTGGTACTACATTTTGATTCCCCTCAATTTTTTTGTTACACAACTTCAAAAAAATATGGTTTAAAAGGTTTAAAACATTGATTTTTCAAACTAATTTTTGAATATTTAAAAAAAAAGATTTTATAAATTTATTTTTTGCAATTTTCATGAACTTAGATGTTAAAGTTGAGAGGCACTCTTCTTGAAAGAATGGGAACCAATTGATTGAGTACATGAAAAAAAAAAAAAAAAAAACAAATCAATCGAGGTTCCAAATGAGGGACGGCAGACAAGTAGGGCCTCTTTACACTAGCGGCGAGAAGCCGTGAAGAGAGAAATTTTAGCCAATGGGAGGCCTAAAAACCGAGAAGATCAAAGAATGTCACTTTACACTCAAAATTATCAGCCCAAGGGATAAAAGGAGGAGAAAATGACATGAACAACACTTTTGTCCTTCGTGGCAAGAAAAGTGAACATTTTTCAAGACCCCCGGATTTTGCGTCAAGCCCAACTCAAGAGGTGGGTTTAACGCAAAATCCGGGGGACCGTTTGGCCAAAATTCTCACAACCAATCTTTTTTTATTTTTTAAGAAATGTGTAAGAACTTTATTTTAAAAATTGGCACTTTATTTTGTGACCCCTTCTCACTTTACACTATATCCAGAGGCCATCAAGTTCAAAGGTTGGCTTCTCAAGAATGAGCCATGGCCCTTGTGAGGTTTTCTTCACGGCTTCTCGCCTATATTAGAGTTTTCCGCAAATTCAACTGACTTGCCATGGGCAGAATTGAAAATTCCTTGGAAATCGTAAACTCATCTACGCATTAGGGGGGGCGAAAAATTCTTTTTTCAGCCTGCTGCCTATTTCTGCAGTCCAGAATATGCATCCTGTTTCTATCATGTGCAGGCAGCAGGGCCAGGCCTGCCGCCGGCTCTGCCCAGCGTGTCACTGGCTGGCAGACCGGGCCGGGCCCGCCACGGGCTCTGCCTTACTGGCTACAACTGAATATTTAAAAGCTTCATGCTATTTTCTCCAAGGGTGCAGGAAAACTGAGGTCGTGAAATTAACCCCTAAAGGCCCTTAAAAGCCAAAATGGCTTTTTGCTGTTTCGGGCAGCTTAGATGGAAGGTCTAAATTAAGAATTTTAGACTATAATTTGGCGTGGACGTGGTCATACATACAAGGTGTGTGGGGTAAAAATTACAAAGTAAAATTCGGATTTTATAATTTTTTTATTGAAATTTTTGGTTTCAAGCCCAACTGGGACAGAAAAAAACTTTTTATTATAATCATTTTTTCAATTTTTTTTTTTTTGGAGACATGCTCTTCACCACATTTAGGCTCAGAATTTGAAGTGACCCATGTTGATTATATTCTTGGCTTGACAAGGGCAGCCTCCAAAATAAAGAACAGCAACCTCCAAGGTTTTTTGTAATTTCACATCCATTTCTTTCGAAATTTGTCAAAATTTGAGATTTTGAAATTTTTTTAAAATAATTTCTCCTAAAATTATAAAATTATAGAGGTACCTAATCACCGTTCATTTTTTCCAAAAATCAAATACAATTAATGTGATGCATGTTTCACCAAATTGCCATTTTTATACCTACTTCCGGAAATTAATTTGGATGAAGGTTTGAAACGCGTAATGAGTCTCGAAAATTTTGTATGAGCGTACCCAACTTAGTTATCTACATGGAAAAAAATATGAGCAAAATGTTTGGAGTAACAATCTTCAAGTCCCCCTTTGCACTATGGAGACAATGCCTCCCAAGCAATGCCCCGAAAAACTTTTGCACAAACTTTGGATGTTATGATCTTGCAAATGATAAACATCCAACGGTCAATTTTTGAAACAGTAGCTATGAATAGGCTTAGGTACAAGATCTTACGGTTGGAATTCCAAAAGAAGTAAAAAAACTTGGTTCACATCCCCGGGAGTACATAGAGGTAGAAAATCGCAGTTTTGAGGTTTCAAGCTCACAAAAACACAAGGAAATTTAGGGGTTAAAAGGCACCATTTTTGATCCCTCCAAACTTCAGACCTGTAGTTTTTTTCAGGAAACTGACATGTCTACTTTTATTGGGAACTGACCCTCTCTTTTTGAAAACTATAGTCCACTCACCCTACTTTAGACCACTTTGCGGATAACTCTATTGTAAAGAGGGCCTGAGAGTGGGAACGAGTTTCCATCTAGCTAGCCCAGAGTCATCTTCTTATCATCTACACATTTATATTCCTCCAACATTAAAAATTCGATTCCAAACCGTACGACAAACATAAAGAAAATCGGTACAGACAATACCGTCATTCTCGAAGGTCCCACAAATCACTGCCCAATGGGCAACGAGGGCAACTCTAGCTAGAACCACAGTACTGTACAGGCCTAGCTAGTTTTACATTAATATTATTGCAAGTTCTGCCGGCAGCACCTTCAGCGAAACCACCGCCGATCCGGCCCAAGTGGTGGAAGAAAACAAATCCACACCGCCCATCCCGTCGCGTTGAAGAATTCCGCTGAGCTTATGCTGGCTAGCTAACTTATGTCAAGAGCGGCCTACTCAGATTGCTCAGTTCGATCACCACTAGCTTATCGGTAACCTTCTTCGCTCAGAAATCCTGCTCTCTAGCTGCCTCTCATGTCATTGTCTCTCTTCTTCCACGCTCCAGCCCCACAAGCTCCAGTCAGGTTCCAACTGTTTCCTTCAAAAATAGTTGACTTAATCAGTATTTCGCGCATGCAGACGTTGATGGAATGTAGGTAGCTAGATCCCAGACCAAACCGCGTACAACACGCTTGCCCCAGATATAGAACCAGCTCACCTCTCACAGCCCTGGCACAATCTCTTACACATGTGTGAGTAGAGTTCCATCGACTGTGATTTTGTAGAGTTCCTTCGACTGTGTTTTTGCAGAGCTCCTTCGACTGTGTGTTTGCAGAGTTCCTTCGACTGTGTTGTTGTAGAGTTCCTGCGACTGTGTTTCTGTAGAGTTTCTTCGACTGGTCTGCCTGTGGACGTACTTTGCTTGGAGTTCAAGGGAAGGGAAGCATTTTGATCGAAGATGGGGATTCGAGACGGAATTAAAGAGGTAACGCACATGGTGTGCTAAGATGCATGTTGACTGCAGTATTTAGTTGGCAATGGAGTTTCCTGAAAGTCAAGTGGTGTTTGAACAAGATATCATGTGTTTTGATTGAATGTAGTCTTATATTTTCATTGTAAATAGTTCAGAGATGAAGAAGAGCTTAGTGGCCTCTCACTGTTAAGCTAAGTGTGTAAATGCTCCATCAGTTTTCGTTTAGCTAGTTTTAGCTTTTCAGTTTAGTTTAACTAGTTTAGCACCAGTTTGTGAGGAGAGTGGTGCTAGCGAAGGAGCTTTGAATGATTGTACTAGAGGTGTAGGTACATTTCGCAACGTGGTTTTGACATACGAGGAATGGAATGGGTGTGCAGTTCTTTGGGAGTAAAGATGATATGGACTACCCGGACAGTTACTACGACCACCGAATCCTGACGGACCCATACGGGCGCACGACGACGCCGGTGATGGAGATGCGGGTGCCGCTGTGCTGCGACAACTGCGAGAAGAAGGTGCGGGAGACGCTGGAGGACATGAGCGGCGTGAAGGCGGTGGAAACGGACCGCGACAGCAACCGCGTGCGGGTGACGGGGTTCGTGGATCCCGTGAAGGCGCTGCGGCGCGTGCGGAAACTGAAGCCCAAGTCGGAGCTCCACGGCACCAACACGTACATCAACCGCACCAGCCACGAAATCGAACGCATCGACGTCTCGCGCCCGCTCCCCATCACCGAATATCACACCAGCTCCTTGGTCCACGGCTCCACTGACTACGACCGCAGCCGCAACGGCAAGGTAGTGCACTTCCTCATTCACAAGTCTGTTTTCTTTCTTTTTTGATCGCCAACTTGGTATTTGGAAAATGGGCTTGCTATGTTGCTATAAGAAAAATTGGGTAAAAAATATACTTCGTCTGCCCCATACTAAGCTTCCTAGTTGCTCAAACTATTTGCCTCTTAACAAGCAGTTGGTCGCGTAATCTTTGCTTTAGTATTTACCCTAGATTTGCTTTTGTGGCTTGTTTATATTGTTCAGTCATGTAACTCTTTGAAAATGTATGCGTTTTGTGTAGTCTCTTCCCTTCCCTGGTGGGGCAGAGACAATAAAGTTATTCGCAAAGTCACCTTGAGTTTGAATAAGCTACCATGAATTTTACTCTAGTATACTCTTCTTTGTTTACTCCCAATAGTCAAAAGGTATGGAAAAGCTTGGTGGTTTTTCAACTCATGAAAAATTATTTTGACCACGTAGAAAGAAGCTCAAAAGGTTTTCCTTGAGTTTAGAGACCACCAAGCTCTTCCATATTTAAGAAAGGTTTTGATTGAGAGACAACTACCGCACCAGGAAGGCAGGGTCGGCAGAAAATAATTCCCCAAAAAAATGTCGAAAAAATAAATAAATTTATCAAGTATTTTGTCGAAATCAGCAAAAATGAAGTCAACAAAAATTGTAGACAAAAAACAAAGGAAAACGTGTAGCTGCTAGTAAAATTCAATGTTAGTTATTAATAGCCAAATTTTTAATAATTATTTTTGAAAGTGCCGACCCCTACTTTTTAAACTTTAATTAATTATTTGACATGAAAGTGCCGACCCTGCCTTCCTACTACGGTAGTTCTTTTGTAACTTTTGATTGTTTGGAGTGAAAAAATAAGAGTATATTAAAGCAAAATTCTTGGGATCTTATTTAGACTTTGAAGGACTTTGCGGATAACTTTAATAAGCTTCATGTTTTGCTCAAAATACTACTCCTAGTGGCGCAAGGTCCATTTTATTGTGCTTAGGGTTCACACCATGGGACTAGTTGATTCTTCGATTTTGAGGGTTGAGTAAGCTTATTATGGTACGAAGGAGTAGAGTATATTACCATAATCTTCCCTTATCATTGATACGAATAACCAACAATTCAATAGAAATCTATAATATTATTTTTTGTAAACTGCCTAAAAATTAATGCTATCTACTCTTTAAGTTGCAATTTTCAAATTGCCAATGGGACTGACTCCCTTTGATAAAATGAAATTAAAATTACAGGTGCACTATGTGGCATCACCCACGACGGTGTTGACGCCCGTGGGGTCGCCGGGCGCGCCGCAGCTGGTGCGCGTGAACTCATATGGGCGGCGCGGGGCGATGAGCCGGCTGAACTCGTTTGGGCGTGTGAATGAGATGTGTTACGACCGGGATTACGCGCGGCGCGAGCATGCGCTGGTGCCGGCTGTGGATCTGCAGCGCGATTACTACAATATTCGGCGCATGCCATCGCTGGGACGGCATCGGTATCATGACGCTGAGTACATTTCCATGGGCGATGAGTTCCACCCTGCCATAGCCGAGACGCACTACGTGTCTGCGTACAACCAGCGCCCGTCGAACGCTGTCTACCGGTCGCAGGTCTCGTTTAGTAAGCTGCCTGTGACCAATCCTCACTATGTGAAGCACCTTGAACACGAGTATAACTACTGATTACTCAATTAATTATACTACATTATAAAAGAAAAAAGAAAACAATAGTCCCAAAGTGTGTGTAGACTATTGAATGTAGAGTATCACATAGAGGGGGAAGTAGTCATGCACCACTGATCCTCTTGAATCATGGGTGGGTCGAACAAACATTCTATTCACGTCGGCCTCGAAAGAGGATCGGAGTCACTACTATTAGAGTATCGCATTTTGTGCTCATGTACAACATTCCCATTTAGGGTATAATACAGGTAGTGTCTTTAAAGATAGTTATTTCCCAGCTCCTTTTTAGCGAGGATCTTACGGAAAAATTTGGTTGAGTTTTACCTGAAAATGAAGGATTGGATAACGAAAGTTTAGCAACATAATAGAGTTGTTTTGACAAAACAACTATGGGACTCTCTTGGAAGTTGATAACAGGCACGTTATAAAACTTTTTACTTTATGTAAGCTTTTTTTTAATCGACTATAGGTATGGATGTTCCAAGAGGATAAATTTCACTTGGGATCCTCAAAGTTGCTATCGATGTTATTGGGTTTTGTGATGTAATTCAAATAAATTCTCTTTCAATGCGTAAAACCCATTTGTTGTTTATATGTTATTGGGTATTTGCTAGTAGCAGACTTGTCGTTTTTCATACCCCACTTTGTGGAAACATTGAATATTATGCTTATATTTACGTTTTCTTGTGACCAAAACCACTCACCAGCACTGACACAACCCATGTGCGTGGTGCAATTTCGTTCTTTTTTCATTTGCAGTAAGTGAAAAACGACACATTTCCTACTAGTGGTTGTGGATATCTAGTTCAACGAAAGACTCTCAGCACATTTGCCCGTTGATATATTCTTGCAATGATGTTGATCCCTTCCCATAAGATGAGTAGTATGGCTTGGGATCCTCAAAGTTATCAATTGTACAACTAAAATCTCTTCAAGGCCCATACCTCAAGAAATATAATCTTACATTTTTGTTGATGTTTTCTTGCATTCTCGTTTCTAGGGTTGAGTGGGATACATCCCATCGCCCTTTCTTCTTGAAAAAGTGGTACTAGTTCTACTTTTTTCTATTCCAAGGGGGCCCCAGTTGTGTTGTTTTTTATCCTTTTGTACAATCCTGTACCAGGACTTTATTTAGAGTGATGGGACCCATAATACCAGATATTGGGGGAGATGTCAGAGTGAGAGTAGGCACAAGATTCCCTTGTCTAACTTATTGTGGGGAGAAATGCTTGATTCATGGCGGGATGAGATACAGTTTGCGCATTATGGACATGTTTGATTTTATCTTTTATTTATTTATTTAAGTTATATGATCAACTTGGTGATGCTTATTGGGAGTTGTGCAGCTGCACATGGGTCAGTTCCCAGAATCACTGGATTTGACTGTAAGCTTATCATATGCTTCAAGCAACTGTACAAAAATCAGCTGCAACTAACATCATTCTAGAGAACATGATGCCATCTATTATAGAATACAGCATGCTTTGTCTCACTCGACCGTTCCGGACTGGAATCCGTTGAGGAGACAACCCAAGCTCAAAAACCAACGTCAATGTGCTGAACGGCAGGGGTCCCATTAGTCATAATATAGAATGTAAGAGCATCCCCACCCATGCCCTCCCAGAGTCTGACACACGTTAAAAAATTGCTAAGAGCATTTGCACCCATACATGCTAAATTTGGCTTGTTAAAATTATTCATCTACATTTGAAGAGCACTTGAATTTAGAGCATTCACACCCATGCACACTCGAGCTAACTTGTTGAAATTACTCATTTACATTTGAAGAGCCCTTGCACTTACACTCCCCCATCCTTGCACTCCCCTCGCACATCAAAAGTGCACATCAAATAGTCAATGAACCAATCACAAGTAGAGTGTGGGGATATAGTCAACTAAATAGTGATTTGAGGACCATTTCTTAACACGTTAGGATTGCGAGTCAAAAGGAATTTTTGTAGGGCCCTTCACACTTTTCATCTTCTTTTTGAGTGTGAGAGACTCTAGGAGGGCATGGGTCGCCATGCTCTTATACTCTCCCACCCTTGAACGTCCTTCAAGCACATCAAATACTCAATGAACCAATTACAAGTACAATGTCAGATATAGTCAACTTAACTTAAATTTGAAAGGTCGTTTCTTAACACGCTAGGATTGAAAGTGAAGAGGCATTTTTGGAGATTTTTTGGTTGCTTAATTTTATGAGTTGATTTTTTCACTCGTTTTTTCAAGAGCACTTTTTGACTAGGATCTTCAAAATTTGGATGAATCACTCCAACATGAAATGAAGCATAAATTTTTCAACATGGCTGAATAGTATAACAAGTTTTAAAAGTAAATTTAGGGTAAACACTAAGGGAGAGACTATGCAACTAGCTACTTGTTTATAGATCCAGTGCTCACAAATCATCCCCTTTCCAATGGGATCACATATGCATGTAACTAACTTCCCATAAAACACACAGTAATAAATCCACACTATTTGATATAGTAAAATGACATATGAGAAAAGTGTGTTTGATTATGTACATCGTCCACTTTCTATATGGTTGGACATTTAGGGGTTAAAATTGTGATGTAGGTGATGATATGAAAGTCTAAGTTGAAAATTCATAACATTTAGTAGCCTTTGTGAGTGATGCCTTCCCCCAATAGAATGATGTGGAATATCCCACATCATTTCATTCCCCGATGAAATGATGTGGGATAATCCACATCACATCAGTAGCTATGGGGGCACGTGGAATCAAGCTGGAGCAATCAACCATGGTGAGCAGTAATCACATGCACTCACTCAATCACAATTCAACAATGTTTTGTACTCCCTCTGTCCCAAAATGATCTTCCGGTTAGCCTTCTTTTCTTGTCCCAAAATGATTTTCCTACTATGACATGGAAGAAGAGCCCAGGAATGAATTCCCCACCTAATTAACCCCTAAAGGACCAAGACCGTATTCTCACAAAAAACCATGAAAAACGCAACATTTGGAAGTTGCAGAAGAAATCATATGTTTTTTTTTATTTTTTTCATCATTTAACCGTAAGATCTAATACCCAACTTGAATTTTCATGTGAGCACAAAATTTGAGAGCAAAATGACCATTAGATTCTTAGATTATAAGGATAAAAGTTGCAAAAGAAGATTTTTTGGGGTTCAATCTGGTGACAAATTTGAACTTTAGAAATTAATATCTTCTTTTTGAATGGGTTAG
This sequence comes from Pohlia nutans, assembly GCA_022496805.1. Classification (NCBI taxonomy): domain Eukaryota; kingdom Viridiplantae; phylum Streptophyta; class Bryopsida; order Bryales; family Mniaceae; genus Pohlia; species Pohlia nutans. The sequence continues at coordinate 26,087,486 of CM040095.1, read as the reverse complement.
AAATTCATTGAATGGCAAGGCCATGTTAACAATTGAGTTAAGTCTTCAAATATAAAATCTTGTAAGAAAAAACTCGTATTAATTTTTTCAGAAAACAATTACTAGAAATGGGTACAAAGTGAAAGGAAAAAGAAAATCGTTAATAAGTTTGACATGGAATTGTAAAATGTCAATCTTAACGGTGAGAATGTTGTACTTGGAAATCTTCACCCAATGCCTTTTATTTCATTAAAAAATATTGAAAATTGAGTTTAGAAATGAGCTTCAAAGTTTATTTTGTCGAAACTGCCCAAAAAACAGATCTCCTCATAACTTTTATCCCATTGCTCAAAATGGGTAGATTTAAAGCTTCATTTGTAGATAAAGATCAACCAATCATGAATCAGAAAAGAAATTTTGAAAAAGAGTAAAAAATAAAAAATTCTTGCTGCCCGATCTCGCTTCAAAAACTTCAAATGCTTATAACTTTTGCAATACTTATCGGAATGACATGAAACGAATTGCGACATGTAGAGTGTAGTTTTTGGAAGCTACACTGAAATTTTCATTGAAAATTTAAAAAATATGAGGTCCCTGGAGGCTGCCCAAAAAGTGGAACGACCAGAATATGGTCGCTCAAAAATTTAGGGGTTAAAAGAGCAATTTCATGGAAGCTTTTGCGGTCATCATGATAGTGGGCCCAGAGGATTAATAAAAGAGAGTATTTTAGTAAGTGGGAGGTCCAGGGTAGCTTTGACTGGATGACAACAACACGGGAAGTACATGTCATGAAGCGGGAAGAGAAAATTGATTGGCCAGCGGTGCTCCTCCCCAAAGGCCCCTAAAACCCACATTTTGAAGCTCCATAACTTCCATTTGAAAACAAATTCAAAGCTCAAACTTGGAGGATGACGGGAAAGCATCAACCTTTATTTTTCGCACAAAACGGAATTATAAAATATTGATTTTTGACCTTAATCCACAATATTTAGTTGAACAAGAAGATCATTTTGGGATGGAGGGAGTAATTGTTTATTTCAATTGATTCAATAGTGCATTCAATTACAAAACACTGGTCACTCCATTTATAAAGGTGGATGAAACTAAAAGGCAACTTCTTGGAAGACTAAGTTACTGAATGTTATGTTCTTATTCAGATACTGTGTGGTCAATAAGTTTCTGCTCCCTGTTTCATGGCCCATTGGACTAATAAAACTTATCCGTCTGCAGTCCCTCAAGGAAAAATTATCCAATCAACCCAAATTACATCCTGGCTTGTCTCAGGAAGTTGTTTTCAATCAGCTTGAGCCTTGAGCCTCAAGTTCTATGACCAGTTCAAATTTCCAATTGTTCAAATTCTTGACGAGCAAATGCACCCCAAATCATCAAAGAAGTTCTCCCACTCTTAAAAGTTGGAACCATACAACTTGATGAATAGCGCTCATATGGATTTCTCCAAACATGAACTTGTTTAGAATTTTTTTCAACTTCAAAGGTAGACTCATCTCTCCAAACAACTCTCTCCCATTCTTTTATAGTCCACCCACAATACTTTTGAGCAAATGCCAATCGTTGAGACATGTGACGATGTGTCAAAAAAGGTTTTTTAACAGCAATTCGACTGAAAATGCCACTCTCATGTAAGGCCCTTCGAATAGTCGATCTAAACACTTGAGTAGAACATATATTAGTGATCTCAGAGAGTGTCGAGCGACGATGAGTTTTTGAGACACGTATAATAGCACGGACATCTCTATCACTAAGCTTTTTAGCATGACTTCCACCACAAGGTTTGCACTTATAGGTTCCATCTTCTCAAAATTTCTTCACTACCCTCTGAACTGTTCTAACATGGACTCCAACAATAGCTGCAATGTCAACTCCTATCTTCCCCGCCTCACTCAAACCTACTATACGAGCACAAGTTTCCTCTGAAATAGCCATCACTCAGTGACCATGATCTAGCCTTCACTTAATCACCTTGATCCAGCCTCACTCACTGACCACACATTGAACCTCACTCAGTCATCAGAAAAAAATCTCACATACCATCATCCTGCCTCACAAAAAATCTCACATACCATCATCCTGCCTCACAAAAAAATCTCACATACCATCATCCTGCCTCACAGCCTCACTCACTGAGGAAAAAGCCTCACTCATAGCCTCACACACTGCCTCACTTAGAGCCTCACTCACTCATATACTGAGTAAAAAAAAGCTTCTTCATGCATGTATGGTCTCCAATTTTTGAACAGTGGAGTCTTTGAGATGTGACAAGTGCACACAACTAAATTTGGCTATCCTTGATTTTTTTGAGAAGCGTTTATGATAAGAGATTGCATCATCTAGAGAATTTCAATTTAGAACATGATTATCTGACATACTTCAACAATTTCAATGTCTTTAATAAAAAGTATCTCACAAATACACACATTGGTAGATTGTAAATATTTTTTTTTGTATAAATATTTTGACCTTGAAATTTGGCATGAATGTTGTTATCATAAAGAGCATGTTGTGTCAAAAATTTCATGGTAAATAGACAATTTCTCAACCGTTGGGAGGGTGTCAAAGTTGCTAGCAATGAAATGGTTTTCCCCCATTGTTTCCCACAACTACACATGTTGGTTGATTGTTAATATCTTTTTTGTATTAATTTTTTGGCCTTGAAATTTTTACCGTATGTTATTAACATAAAGAGGTTTTTGTTCCAAAAATTTCATGGCAAAAAAAAAAAATTCAATCTTTGAGAGGCTGTCAAAGTTGGCAGCAGTGAAAAACTTTCCACAGCAGCTACCAATGTTGGTAGATTTTGAATAACTTTTTGTCGGTGCATCTTCTGGCCTTGAAATTTGGTATACATATAATTAACTTAAAGATAATGCTTTGGTAAACATTTCATGGTAAATAGACAATTTCTCAACCGTTGGGAGGGTGTCAAAGTTGGTAGCAATGAATGGTTTGCCCCCATTGTTTCCCACAACTACACATGTTGGTAGATTGTTAATATCTTTTTTCGTATTCATTTTTTGGCTCGGGGGAGGCACTCCCTTGTATATTTTGCATACACGTGCGATAATGACCTATTTATTTGGGGGGTTATTTACCTTGCAAAAGATATTATAAGGTGATGGTATTTTACATGTAAAAAGCCTGAGGATATTATATGTGATGGTATTTTACATGTAAACATGTTCCACTTTTTTTAAATCCCCTATTTTACATGTACATTTTTTACAAAATTTATCTACAATGAATATATTGGACCCTATTTTTTATCGCACGTTGTTTCTAAAATTTTCGCCAGTGCACCCCCGAGTCTTTTGGCCTTGAAATTTTTACCATATGTTATTAACATAAAGAGGTTTTTGTTCCAAAAATTTCATGGCAAAAAAAAATTTCAAATTTTGGGAGGCTGTCAAAGTTGGCAGCAGTGAAAAACTTTCTACAGCAGCTACCAATGTTGGTAGATTTTGAATAACTTTTGTCTGTGCATCTTCTGGCCTTGAAATTCGGTATACATATAATTAACTTAAAGATAATGCTTCGGTAAACATTTCGTGGGAAAATACCAATTTTTGACCTCTCGAGAGGCTTTCAAAGTTGGCAGTCTTGAAATTTCTCTCCCTGCGATTTCGAAAACGACATTTTGATTGGTACCCCACTGTACTTTGAGTCTACTCTTACAATGCTCAATTTAGTCTTTGGTAGAATTTTGATGAACGTATCTACCATCATTTGGTCTTTAGGCAAATAGATAAATTTCACCTCATTAGTTTAACCTTAGACGCAATGAAATGGCACCTACACTCAATGTGTTTGGTGAGCATGTGAAATTTTGGATTTCAGCCATAGCTATAAAGTTTTGATTATCACTGTAAATTATTGTAGACCCTTTTTGAGAGAAATTAATTTCTTCCGAAACATCTGTGATCTATATATATTCCTTTGTTGAATTTGAGAGTAAGGTCTATTTCTTTAATTGCCATCATCTTCTACACACTAATGTGGCTAAGTCTCTCATGCCAAAGTTAAACATGATCCCCTTTGTTGGCTAAAATATTTAAGCTAAGGCTCTTTTTGCCTGAATATTTTCCAAATTTGAAAAATCCATTTACTTCCTCAACATGTGTAAGTGTAGCTCCATCCTTGTCAACAACATAAATTTCTTCCACCAAATGAATACCAAAGCCCACCTTCCTGAATTCTTGAAATAATAGTAAATTACTAGCCAACTTTTTCGTTGAACTTCTTTTTCTTCTCCTTGCATTCAGATGTTTTGTGGCCATATTTACTACAATTGAAGTACTTACGTTTAATTACAGTAGGCTTCTTAAATTGTCCGCCTTTTTTCATCAATAAAGCACTAGAAGTGTCTTTAGTTTCACCATAGGAAAACCCCAAATTTTGTTCTCCCTGTAGAATCTTATCAATAAAATATGATAGATTCTTCTCATTACTATAAATGTTAGCGAAACTCAACCATGGATTTGGTAAAGAGCTTAAAAACAAATTAATAACTCCTACTCCTACCAATCGATCAATCAATTGTCTAAATTTAGCTATCGCACTTGCCATACTCTAAGTTTCATCCACTTTGAAGAACCATAACTCTTTTAGTAGAAGTCTTTTTGAATGCATATCACTCAACTCATAGATTTGACAAAGTTCATCCCATGCTTCTTTAGCTGAGGTACATTGAGTGATATGATGGAGTGGCTTATTTGAGAGATAAAAGGCAATAGTAGAGCTCTAAAACTATTTAACCACTTAGTCATACTACTATTAATAACAATACCAACATTGACTCCGCCTTTTCTACTTTCTCCTTGAACAATTCCAATTGGTGTGCCACGTACTTGTAATGCAACAGGCATTTGTTTTTCACCATTTACGAACTTCCACAACCCATCCCTCTTCAAGAGATAGGTCATCCTCAATTTCCATGAATTGAACCCTTGACCACTAAACTTGTTCAAGAAACAAGTTCCACTGTTAGAATTAGCCATACTAACTTGCATTTGTCCATGCATATAACAACTTTGAGACTATGGGGCTAATCCCAAGTTTTATTGTGACTTCAAATCAAAAACCAATTAAATTCTCTATTCTCTCTTCTAATAAACCTTGCTCTAGTACCATGTTAAATTAAAAAATATAATGTGCACAAAAGGTAAATAATGTTTATTATGTGACTTGCCACCCAAACATAGAAGTGAGATCTTGTTCAATAAACAGTGTTATCTTTTTCACCCACCAAGCCACACTTATAGTCCTAGTACTCTCTATCAACATACTTAGAATATGTAGAGACTGACTAGACTATTACTTTGGTGTTTAAACTAAATTGGAGTCATATATTGGGTTGATTTATCAATTCCCTCATAAGTACCTTAATTACCATATGAGTAACTTAATTTCAACACATCCATCTTTCAATTTCAAGTGACCAAATCACACTTTGGTAAATAGTTTTTGAACCCATGAGAACCGCCATTTCTTTAAAATGTAGGACAAAGTTCCATTACATTTGCAATCAAACATAAACTTAGTCTTAGAAGGTGCTCACATACTCTGTTAATTTGAAATGTCTACTTCAGCTCCATGGTATGTCAAGAAGTAATTTAAAAATTCTTTTCATTCATTTTTCTCAAGTGTTTGATAATTTGCAAGTCTGGATTGAGGGTGCTCTTAGAGCACCCTCAATGCATTCTCAGTAGCAGGGTACACTAATAAAAGCCCACGTCCTGTAAATAATGTTAGTCTCTTGATTTTGATGCCAACACGGGGAGCACCAACAAGTAATATACTACTTTGTGTGACAATGCATTTGATTGGTTCCCATTTTGGCACCACTGATGTTCATGCTCCAAAGATTGCTTCTAGTCACTTGAACACATTCTAAGATAGAAGGCTCTAAACCCACCACAGTTCTAAACCCGCACTTTACCAAGGACGAACATTTTAAAATTTTTGGATGTTACCATGGTGAAGAGCACCACTTTAGAACCAATGTCATTTCAACTTCAGAAATTCATAACTAATTTTAGGAACATTCAAATTTTTTGATTCAAAGTATGTTGATCTTAGTTTGGGTTTGTCTTCCAGGGAAAAATCATTCACAGTTCTCCTGGTGTCCTCATAAATTCACAGCCCTGAAAGTGGCGGGTTTAGAGCCTCCTACCTTAGTGCCAATACTACTGCAATGAATGTGCAAAAGCCCGGGGAGGCAACTCACTTATAATCGGCAGGGCTGTGCGGCATAATAAGTCAATTTAAACTTGTTATTCCATTTATAATAACTTATAATATGCATCTTTTGATAGAATCAACTTTTATAATAAAAAGAATCTTATTATGCTTTATTATGACTTGTACAATCAAAAGTATAACAAAGTGTATCATACGAATACATCATAGAGATCTAAAGTGTACATATACACTATCATCTTATATTACAAATGCACCTATCTTGAAAGAAATCTAAAGTGTACATATACACTACGATCTTATAGTAAAAACGCACCTATCTTGAAACAAAACGTGTAGCAGCTCGACCGCTTTTGGTAACATGCATCTGTTTCAGGGGCATTGCTTCATCAAGTAGTAAACTTGAAGTTTGATGCTTTCGCTTTCTACAAGGACTCGCTGAAGTAAATTCTGATGATGAGTTTTGCAAAGGCCTATTTGACTTCTTGCAAGCGTCTTGTCTCCTCTTCGTTTCATTCTTCACAAAAGTATCCAATGTACACTTGTCGCTTCCAGCCAATATGTAATCTCCACTCTGCACATCATAACTCAAAGATACCAAACATATCACAGAATCTATGCTTACCATATCTCTCTCTTGTCCATCAAATCCACCATAGCTGTATCTCAAACCAGAAATGTGTTTATAATACTTCGGTAATATTTTAATATTTTTGGAGCTCAAAGGCACAGCTCGAACATAATCGACTCTAGAACTTTCACCTACAATCTTTACTAACTTTTGAACCCTACCAAGATAACACACTATTTGCTTGTTTTCTTCAAAAAACATTGCAACATCGTCAAATAAGCCTAGTTCAGGTCCATCAGTAGAGGTCACTAGATTTTCCATAAGACCATGATATTGCACCCTTCTCAATCGATCAAGTGGGAGCTTATCAGAGGGTACAAGGTTTAGTTCTGTCATTACCCGCATCTTATATACAAGACCTTTTCCTGGTATATCAACCATGGAAGATATGGAGCTTGATTCCGATGTTAAGCAACCAACTTCTGAACCTTCTTGCTCCAAGTCTTGGTTCAATGAGCTCACGCATATTAAAGATTCATCAAGCAAAGTATTGTTACCTTCAAGGTTTACGGCGGTGCTCTGAACTTCCAAATTTGCAGCCTCTACAAACTGCACTTCAACATCTTCACAATCTTGCAAAGCACACTCATCAGCTAAGGAAATGGTATGCGAAAATGATGACGGCCATGGTGTTAACCACTTCTCTGATTTCACAAGTGTCTCTTTCATACCAACATAGTCAGCCCTAGCATGTGCCAAATTTAAGCCTGAAGACCAAGCTACTTTAATTGCAGCATCAGTAAAGTATTCATATTGTCCAATGTCATCAACCCCACAACTTTGAGCATTTCCAAGCCACCAAAAGTTCTTCCTACGACGAGGACCAACAAATACTGGCCCATTTTCTTCATGTTTAATTTGTTCACTCCTAGATATATAAGATGTTTGAGAAGCAGCTTCTCCAGCAGAAAAATTGTGCTTGTTCAGGACTTGTTGTCCTAGCATGGAAAAAAAATCTTCGCAACAATCAGATCCACTTCTTTCTAAAGCAATGGGTAAATGTGGAAAGAAGTCTTTCATCATCTGCATGTGGAGTACACTTGAATGACAAGCTATTAAACAGTCGAGTTGTGACTCTCTCGTCATCCAATTTTCAGCAATAGTATGACCGTGACCCTTCTCTCGAATGTAACATGAGCCCAAGTACAACATATGGACAACAAAGGAGGCTAATTTCACTCTTTCCAACAAGCTCCCTCTACCAAAAAATAGCTCAAGAAAGGCCCATAATACCTCTAAATGAATGATGGTTCCACGAACATGTTCTTGTACATGCACACCATTCAAAGTCATACCTGCATCTAACTTTTCTAAACACGCACGAACTTTAGGGAAGGCAATTCTCTGAACAGCAGGCACATTTTGCTTATCTTTTACATTTATATCTTCTATCAACAACCCGTGTTCAGATTTGTCAAATAACTCTAATACACGTAATAAATGGTTCTTATGAGCAACATGTTTTCCCCAAAACAACTCACGATTGGGAGCAAGGATTTGATTACGAAGCTTCTTACCAATGTGATATGCGTCTTGCATCATGATCATTGGGCGCCCATCAATGACTTCTCCAAGCATTAAAAACCCTTCAGTCTTTAGGCCATAGCTGCCCCGTCCAATACTCTCCAACATCAGCTTTCGTCTTCTTCCATCTCCATCAGATGCATGTCCGCAGAGAGGCCCAACAAGTCCTTCAAGATGTTTCTTGTGAAATCTCCCAATAACTTCCCATTGCTCTGCAACTTGAGTATGGTCGAACCTGTTGCAAGTTGACATAATAGCATATACTAATCGAGGCATTCCTTTTACAAGTGGATTTGCTATTAGAACTCTACACATACTACCAACATCATGAGTTTCAAACGCTGTTTTTATCAAATCAAAAGACTGAGACGAAGGTGAAGAATTGAATGAACACTTGTATACAGATCCTTCACTACCTTTAAGACCACAAAATCCATCAATGGTATCAAGTCGTCTATTCCAAGTCGCAACCGAGATGCACTTTGTTTCATCTTCAGAACATTCAAATGGAATGGGACCATTTTTGCCCAATGTTTCCTTACATTTTACCGAAATAGATGCAATGTGCTTAAATGTCTCTTCATTCAGACCAAGCACATAAATGAAACCATCTGACCTAAAACTAGCTAGACTTGTATTTAGAGTTGGGCCTAACAGATTGGAAGAAAGAAAATTATGAGCAGCTCTTCCACCATAATTGTGCAAAACTTCAAACAATTTGAGGGTGCTAGGATGGTACCTTTTACCTCGTCCATCGCCACCATTTTTATGGACACTCAACAAGTTTTGAGCAAGGTCCTTGATAAACATATACAAACATGCTCGCTGATCCAAAGCTCCTGTATTAGCTACTCTCTTAAACAACTCTGCAATTTCCGGCAAAGAGCCTTCTTCCATAATCGACTTTGTCTTTTGGAGCAAGTAATTAGATGATTTTTTGGCTCTCGCCAAATCAACATTCAATAAATAGACTTGGTCAGATGCTAATTGGGCTCTACCTTTCCATCTGTGCAGTGACGATAGTAAGCCATCTCGCTGAAGATTCTCAAACCTAACTCCAGTGTAATCACCTTCACTCCTTTCTTTCTGAACATCAGAAGCTCGAATTACTCGCTTCCTGAAGTCCTGAAAGCCAGAAATCAACCCACACTTACAACAATTCATATTAGTGCATTCCATATGTCAAAAAGTACCATGAATATTGATTGTTTCTCCTGTGTTAGACTGGATTGTCCTCTTGTAATGTGGATCAGAATACCAATCTTTTCCTGGATTCAAACCAAGTCTTACCTTCGAAACATCATATGGTATGCCGCTAATATAAAGAAAACTATCGTAATAACCATGACAAATTTTCTTCCTTTCAAAAGCAGCAAGTTCACTTGAAGGAATATCAGATGGTTTAGGTATGTATGACAATGGATACTCGTTCAAACCTCTTTTGGCTCCACGCGTGAAGCATTCTGCAATTGTTTGTTGACTGTTGCTTCCACTCATAGCCAACTTGTTTTTTTTTGCCTGTAAATGATCTTGTCCTCGCATGTGAGACTTTATAGTATCACCAGCTCCAAATGTACCGCTGTAAGAACAAACATCACACCTCCAATGATGATCATCGACCATTTCTGCACCTGCATGCAAACAGAATAAAAATAAAAATTATTACCTATAGCCCTAATTTGTTGCATCATTTATTAAATTATACCTATAGCATATGACATCTACACAATTTAGATGAGACCAAATTTTATATCACTAGAATTAGTGAAGAACATTGCATATGTAGGTCAAAAAATAAATAATTTTGAACAAAAAGAAGTCCATGCAGAACCTACTGAAAACTGATAACAAAAACATGAGTCAAAGAGCAATGTGAGAATACACACCTTCATCAGCATACTTCTTTATCCATACACTGCGTTTGATGCGATCTTCCTCTACTTTGAGATCCATCTCCTTTTGCCTTTGCTCTCCTTCTATCTTCATCTTTGCTAATGCCAATTCATGGAAAGTAGGCTTCCCAACTCCTCCAACTGCTTTTGGTGTTAGATGAGTCTTGAAATTTGCAAGATTAAGGTTGCCTTTATTGACATTAATCTCTTTCTGACATGGCTCACAGAAGATGGTCCAACATCTTCCCTTCTTGACATCCTTGCTCTGCCTTGGGTAATACACCCCTGATTTCTCAAAGGTAAAATGTGAACGAATGTCCAACCAATTTTTTTTCAATACTGGTGGAAGGCTCAGCAGGTAACTAGAGTCATTGAAGTCGAAGCTAGGATCTTCAAGATCTTTCATCTTTTGATGAGGTGCCCGATCAGGTGACTCTATCTTGATGGTCTCTAAAATCACAGGGAGTTTTGGTTCACATTCTATATCACACGAAGGTTCATTAGTAACCTTCAGTCTTTTCGCTTCAGGTTCTTCATTCCTCGTTAAATCAACAAGCTGAGATCGTGTAACTAGTGAGATCTTGTGCGAATCTTGTGAGGAAGCATCGAGAAATGAAGAAACTAACTGTTTAAGACCTGGCTGACAATGAAAATTCTTATGGCAGTTGCAGCATGCACATCGCCGGTCATTGACAGTTGAAGCTAAAAATCCTTGGCACCCATCCCTTTGACCGTCAACGATCTTCTCACAAATCCCAAACTGAACCACTTCTGCCGTAAATACCAAATGGTAATTTCGGTGGCAATCACAACACTCGCACTTAAGAGGATCGTCCTGAGATGGTTCGAACTTTGTGCATCCATCGAAAATGCCATCTTTGCCCTTGTTATTATGGCAAGCAAGATAACGGATTGACTCAACCATTGCAAGACAGTCCGTGGCACTCAATTCAATCCTTCACACGAGGCGTACACACCTCCGCCTTTCAACACAATGTATACAACTCTTCAACACTGCGTGACCCTAACCAGATCTCCAGATCTCGCAACGACAACACTACTTACAAACCCTGGCACTTTGCATAACCCTAACCAGATCTCACAACGGCAACACTTCGAATAACCCTAACCAGATCTCACAACGACAACACTTAGAACAATGCGTACACGCGCGTGCACAGAATGTGGGAACAAAGCACACCACTCTCCAAATCTCGAACAATGACAACACTTCGCACGATATGTAAAACCGCGCCTGCAAACGCGTGCACACGATGCGGAAACAAAACACTTCGTGTAACAACAACACTCCAGATCAATTCGCACGATGCGTACACACGCATGCACACGCTGCAGGAACAAAGCACAAAACTCCAGCAAGCCCCAACCATTAGGGTTATCTCCAATGAGCTCGACCAATAGGGCTACAGTAATGTGTATATCCTTTTTAGTGTATATAAAATTTACTCTTAACTTTTTTTCACGATTTGAATATGCTTTTTAGTGTATATAAAATTTACTGTTGATTTTTTTGCACGATTTGTATATCCTTTATAGTATGTAATTATTTTACACTAAGTACTTTGTAAAATAATCTTAAAAAAAGGATTGTACAATTTGTATAAAAAAATTTAAATCTATAAAATGGATAATTATTCATACTACTTTTTGTCCTATCTTAACCCCTAAACGTCTGAACGTGCCGTGGTGGCCAGTGGAATGTGATGTATTTTGGTTGTATTTGGAATGAATCCACAACTTTAATGGGTTTGGGTTCAGAAGAGAAATTGAAATTCAGATCAATGCGGTTCTAGTGAGCTATTAAGATCTCAATTTAGAGCTTCTTGTTGATAGTAAATGTCAAATATACAGCAACTCATATACTATCCCCATGGGACGTTTAAGGGTTAACCCCTAAATGTCACAAGGTGCCCCCGATTTGAAAAAATCCATTGCAAAGTACTTTTTGGAGGAGTATTTTGGAATTGATGTATCCGTACAAATGAAAGTTGTAGATTTTGAATTTTTAAATTCCATCCACATGCTTAGATCCACTAATGCTATCACAAATATTTTATTATAAAATCAAAAATTAAAATTAAAATTTATTTCTAAATTTGATTACAAACAAAAAATTAAGTATGTAAGTAAAACCATTCTTTCAGTAAATTTGTTGGAATAGATTTGAAATGAGATACTCTTGACCTGTGGGTTGACGTGGTGATTCTCTTGGTGATTTTATGTGAAATTTTTATGTTCTTTATATGTATGACCTCATTTTTGCAAGGCCACTTTTGAACTAATTCACATACTTCTACATTTGTAATTTTAGAGAGGTTTGTACTCTGGTAACATCAAATCCAATCGTTGAATAGGACAACTTAATGAAGTATCTCCAAAAAAATGTTTCATGGTGAAAAGGTTCATGAAGATACCTATCTTGGAAGAACAAAAAATTTCATCAATCCAAAACAGGTTCATACTTCTACATTTGTAATTTTAGAGAAGTTTGTACTCTGGTAACATCAAATCCAATCGGTGAATAGGACAACTTAATGAGGTATCTCCAAAAAATGTTTCATGGTGAAAAGGTTCATGATGACACCTATCTTGGAAGAACAAAAAATTTCATCAATCCAAAACGGGTTCATACTTCTACATTTGTAATTTTAGAGAAGTTTGTACTCTGGTAACATCAAATCCAATCGTTGAATAGGACAACTTAATGAAGTATCTCCAAAAAATGTTTCGTGGTGAAAAGGTTCATGAAGACGGAGATTTGGAAGAACAAAAAATTCCATCAATCCAAAACGGGTTGGTTGGATCATTAGGGGTTGATAAATGTAATAATTTTTGTTATTTTTTTTCATTTTTATTTTTTACATTGTGTAACATATTTTAAAATCATTTTAAGCATCTAATTATTTTATCATAAAGTTACAATTGATTTTAAATTAGAAATATTAAACACAATATTATATTGATGTGTGACGATAAAAATTCTTATGTTCAATTTCTTATCTTATTGTTGCGTTTAAAACTCTTGATGAATTTTATACTTGATTATTGATTTTATCTTCACTAATTAAAAATATGCATGTAATTTCTTATTACTTCTACACGAGCTTCTACATCTTTAACCCTCAAATGCCCAACCATCCATTTTCTTGAGAATGTACATAATCAAATTCCGTTTTATCACCCGTCATGCACTTTTTGCAATGTGGATATTTTTTACTGCATATATTCTTTGGCGAATTAGCTTCGTGTATGTGTGAACCAATTAGAGAGGGGGTGATTTGTGAAAATTTTATGCTTCATTTCATGTTGCAGTGATTTATCAAAAAATTTAAGATCTTAGTTCAAAAGTGCTCTTGAATATTCTTGCATATTCTTTTGGCTATGTACTAAAAAAACAAAGGGATATATAGATGTGTGTGAAGAACCTTACTATGCATTTATTATGCCCTTATTATAAATTTTATTTTATTATGTTTATAATAAAATTTATAATATGTCTTAAAATTTAAGGACCTTCTTGTCCTCACACCCCTGCATAATAAAATATCTTATTTTACACTTATTATATGTCATATCTAATTATAGATAAACATTTTTGATATATACAATACATATTCTGAAAGCTCTCAATGATCTCTTTCCGATGAACTATATATCATCACAATCATAAGTGATTAAGTCATGGTATTTTGTAAAATAAGACATAATAAATCTTCTTATAATAAGTGGGAGTTGCCTCCCCGGGCATCATTCTTCTCGATCGTGGTCGCAAGGTCAAAATTTGCGAGCACGTCACTTGTCGTTGTATACCTTTCGCTATAGTCTGATTCGACGTGAAAAATGAGATGCAGCTGAAAATTTTCTGAAATTTTGATAGCTAAATGTTCACTGGAAACTTTGATTAGTTTAGCTGGGGCTAAACTGATGTAGTTTAGCCCCCTCTTTAGCCCTCCTTAGCACTATGTGAAAAATGGGGGGCTAAATTTTTGTACCACTAGCCCCCTTTTTGTACCACTAGCCAGGGCTAAAACACAAATTAATCGGGGTTAAAAAGGAGAGATTTGGGTTTAGCCGGGGCTAAAAGTTCGAAAGCTTCCAGTGGTTGAATACATGTTGAGGAAATTCCCAAAAGACATGTTCTACTAAATATCGCCTAAAGTTTCAATGGTTATTATTAATACAATCTACTCAAAATTTAGAAACTAGGCGACTAAAGTTCCAGTGCTCAAATTAATTCAGTTCGTCCTTTGCTTGCTGAATCGGACCATAGCGTAGTTACGGTATGTGATCAAGTTCCACGTTGAAGTCCATTTCTGTTACAATTCTGCTATGACCGTCCACTGTTGCGATGATATTTAATTGTAAGTAGCGATTGCAATGAGCAGGAAGGCCAAATCGACCGGACCGTGAAATGGAGAGCGTGCAAGCGAAGAGAATGGAAGCTTTCCATGTTCTGGAGGAGCTCAGGTACAGTTTCTCTATTCCGTATGCATTAGAAGCTGCGGTAGAGATGCGAATTCCTGACATCCTCGCTGCAGCTGGTACCGGCGCGTTTCTTACTGCACAGCAGATCGCGGACAAGCTTCCTCATAAGGGTCACAACGCAGCGCGTAAGTTGGGCCGCATCCTTCGCCTTCTCGCCCACAAGGGCGTCTTTGCCGAAGAAGCCCCCGCGACCACAGATCCGCACTCCGAATCAAATGAGCCCAGGTAGTATATAATTATATGTCAACTGCTGTAACCTTTTCGCATCTCTAGAGCCAACTGAAGTATTTGATTTCTCTGATACGCTTCTTGTGATATACTGAGGCCATACCTGGAAATTCTTGAATGATACAGTTTCAGAGTTAAAATTTCGCTCGAGAGACAAGATTTAATGTTCGTACGTTTTCTGGTTATCGTAACAGTCCTCTGCTCCGTGGACCCAAGAGCCCGAATCCATCATGATTCTCATTCTTGCAAATTGAGCTACCGACGGTTTTGTATGATTGATCTTCCGTTAATGCCGTCTAATCACTGCTTGTCTTACATTACCATATGTGGTCCATATGCGCCTGACCACTGATATGTCTTACATTACCATAATTATGGGCCTAACCACCTGAATGATACTTTAAAATTTGAAGTTACATTTCGATAGACAGAATTAATGTTCGTACATTTTCTGGTTATCATAACAGTCCTCTGCTCTACCCAAGAGCCGGAATCCATCATTCTCATTCTTGCAAATTGTGCTATGTCAGTTGGTATGATCTTCCATTAATTACATATGGGCGTAGAGGATGACCTAATAAAATTGAATGCTAGAAAGATCCAGTTATGTCTGTCTTATGCAATGCTAATTCCGATTCTCCATCAATGTAAATAGTGTTAATCGCTAAAGAATGTTATAGTTTTGGTTTGGAGCGTTCTTTAAATTCCACTCATTTTGTAAGCCTAACCACTTATGTTTTGCCATACCTGGTCGCTGGGCCAGGTATGCCCTGACAGACGTCTCCAAGTTGTTGGTGACGGGTTCCGAGTTCGACTTGATACCCTTCGTTTTGTTGGCGCGAAGGACGGGCAGTTTCGGAGCCTTGAAGCACCTCTCCGAGATGGTGGAGGATGATGCGGACGCTTTTCAGCTCGCGTTTGGGACGGACAAATGGAGCTATTTCAAAACGAATCCATCTTTCAATGCGTTTTTCAACGAAGCCATGCAGAGTGGGTCCAAACTGCCGAACTACATCCTCGCACACCACTACGAGGGTTTCAAAGACGTGAAATGCTTGGTGGACGTGGGAGGAGGCGTGGGCGGCGCTTTGGCTGTCATTGTGGCCGCCCATCCGCACATTTCCGGCACCAACTTCGACTTGCCGCATGTTGTCTCGTCTGCACCCTCCATTCCTGGTGAGTCCTTCGCTCAGATGTAATCAAATCTTGAGTAATGGATCATAGTATGTGACGTTACTCTTTAAGCCGCATTGTAACCAATACGTAGGACTGTGCTTCCATTGGGAGATGGAGTGCCGTAGAGAACAAGAACCAAACTCTCCTGATCATATCAAGTTGTCTTATCAGTATGTACGAAGATTTCTTATGCAATCATTCAGCTCTAGGTTGTAGATCACTTGAAGTGGCAGTTGACAACCGATTTCCATTCAGCTCAGTGGCCAAAGACAAATTCAGCGAAGTCAGGTATCGTATTAATTGACAACATCACTTGGCAAAACAAGTGTCGATTAGAGGACATGAGTTGCTGCCGTTGTTAATAAGATTGAGTCAGTCTGTAGGACACGGCATGAGGTCCCTGTTGTTATGGTTTCTGTACGTGCCTTCTAGCTACCTTGGTAATTAGGATATATGCGAAGCTCAAGCTAGTTTCACGAATGAATTTTTGGTAATTGAGTTAAGATTGGTTGGGTTCTCCTTCATGTTGCAAGCCTAAGTTCTTGTGCATGAATTATATTTCGAGGTTGAGATTTGAGATTCATTTTCCAGTCTCAGAAAGTGAGCCTGTGGACGCGGCTTTAGTATCATCAGTCATGCAATAGTACTGTTGTAGTATCACTGTACCGAGTGCTAGTTGAGTCTAACCTTAATACAGCTATTGAACGCAGTTTGTAGGCTGTGGCTTGACTGACGCATGTGAAGACTAGTTAACAGAAATGGGTATGTAGGTGTGCAGCACGTCTCCGGAAGTTTCCTTGAATTTGTTCCTTCAGGAGATACTATTCTCCTCCAGGTATGCACAGCAACTCTGAACTCATTTCAGTTCGTTTGACTTACTAAGAGAATAATTTATCTTGTTCCTTAAGTAGCTTCTTTCCTGTGTGAAGAATCTACGTATTACCCATAGTTTAAACGAAACGCGTCTCATTGAATTAGGGTTTCTGTTTCGTTTCAACATATACATACTTTCTGTTGAAGTAGATCATGAACATGTGTTGATTAAAAATCTGATACAAACAATCAAGAAATTGGATGCAAATATCTAGACCCAATGAAATGGGTATTTGATCCTAATTGACTGAAACTCGTTGTATCGCTTGCAACTCTGATATTTGAGGATGGTATACAAGATCTCAACCAAAGAAATAGAAATACCAGGCTGGACTGGTAGGAAAGATCTGACACTTCCTCATTCAGAGTATCACTGATTTGACGTGTGAATAATTGGGCTTGTATGTACAGCATGTGCTGCACAACTGGGGCGACGAGGAGTGCATCAAAATCCTGAAGAACTGTCACCGAGCACTTCCTGAGAATGGAAAGTTACTCATTCAGGAGAATGTGATCGATCCGGCGAGAGGCTCCGATGCCAAGGCAGGCGCAGCATTGGGTTCCGATGTCCTCATGATGGCGATCTTTAAAGATGGAGGGGGAGAGAGAACCAGTGAGGAGTACAAGCATCTCCTGGCAGCTGCTGGATTTTCTCGTGTTGTGTTTTGCAGTGTGCAAGGCTTGGATCTCATTGAATCTTTCAAAACATGACAGAATTCTCCTTGTGCATAGTCTTGCAATCTACGAAGGTGGTGAACGTATTTAGTAGAACACTGGTATTTTCATTGTCAAATTATTGCACACTATCACAGACATTCAAGGTTTCGCATACTTTATGGAGACTACAGCATCGTGCTTTCCGCTTTAGGTTACGAAGTCACGCAGTTTCTTCCTGGTGAAATCTATAGTGTGAACTCTGTGCACGACGAGATGATTATTTTGTTGCGTGCCAGAATCCGCAAAGCACTATACTGACAAAGAAGCGGCCTAGTGACTGTCAGAAAGGACCAAGCTGGTGTCGATTTCCTGAGTCATTTTCATGCGCGGGCCAGAATCTAGCTTCTGAGACAAAGAAGCGAATGACTGTCTGAAAGGTCCCTGATGACGATTTCCTGAGTCATTTTATTGTGCAACTGGATGCAAAGGCGTCAAGCATGTAGACTTTCTTGTACTACCGGCAATCAATACTCTGGCAATTGGCCAGGTTCGGTGATGAGAACATGTTGAGGAATATGACATTCAGTAGCTAGTGTTACTGGTAACTGACTTGCCCTTGAAGAGAATGTCAAGCCTAGTACTCATCATCCATGGCCCATCAGTAGTTACCCATCTTTGTTAACGGTGCACAAGTAATCTCAGTTAAGATTTGAGAGTAACGTACATCGATCATTAAATAATTCATAATGTTTGAGATCATTGGAGGTCCAAATGTAACTCACCAACTCTAGAATGGTTCAAAATAGCAGGGAGAAGCAACCAGTTTCCTTGTAGTGCACCGCCTCACAGGGAGCTCATTTTGGTTCCCCTGTGTTGATTCCCCTGTGACTGCCACTTTCCCCTCTGAGCTTCAGAACTCGACGCCTGTTAAACTTTCCTTCTACAAGTAGGTGACTAAGCTTAAGCAGGTGATTTTGTACACATGTCAGAACCCCAAATCACAAGGAAAATTGACACTCACCGTGACACTCACGGGGGAATAGCACCCCGTGAATAGCTCAGGGGAACCAAAATGAGCTCCCTATGTCAACCACTTCTATTACAATTCTGCTTTGACCATCTCGGGGGGTGCGCTATACTAAACATGTACAAGTATACGTGAGTGCACAGGAGGGATATTAATTTGAATATTGTTGTACTACATATACATACAATAGACATATTTAGAGAAGAAAATATTGTTGTATACATACATTAAACATATATTTAGGATGGAATAGATCTGTATACAACAAGTTTAGATATATAATCCCTCGTATACAAGGGGTTTTCAGAGGGGGTCATGAACGCACGTGATTCTCAAACATACTGTAGAGTGCACCCCGAGTTGACCATCCGGCCAGTGATGCGAAGACTGTATTTAATTACAAATAGCGAAAACAAGCAGTGAGCAGGAAGGCCAAATCGATCGGGTGAAATGGAGAGCGTGCCCGAGAAGAGAATGGAGGCATTCCATGTTCTGGAGGAGCTCAGGTGCAGTTTCTCTGTTCGGTTTGCATTCGAAGCTGCGGTAGAGATGCGAATTCCGGACATCCTGGCTGCAGCTGGTCCCGGCGCGTTTCTTACTGCACAGCAGATCGCGGACAAGCTTCCTCGCCAGAGTCACGACGCAGCTCGCAAATTGGGCCGCATCCTTCGCCTTCTCGCACACAAGGGCGTCCTTGCCGAAGAGGCTGAGATCACAGATCACTCCGAATCAAATGGGCCCAGGTATGTATTGATCAGTGTGTATTTTTCCCATTTAGCCAGGTATTTACACTGCAAGGAAACCGGTCGCTTCTCACTCCATTCCAGAGTTGGTCAATGCTTTTGGTCTCATAGAACAAGGGTTTCCTCGATAGCAGTCAGTCAAAAGCGACGGGTTTGATTGTACGTAGTGTTGATTTATCTGATATACTTCATATGATACTGAGGTGATACCTGGTAATGTCTGACTGATACTTTACAGATAAAGCTTCGCTAGACAAGCTTCAATGTTTGTACGTTTTCTGGTTATCATAACAGTCCTCTGCTCCACCCAAGAGTCGAAATCCATTCTTGCAAATTGAGCTACAGTTTGTGCACGATCTTCAGTACAGTTCCAGTCAATACATACGGGAGTAGAGGATAATTGCCTAATAAAATTGAATGCTAAAAAGATCCAGTTATGTCAGAATGCAATGCTTATATCGATTCTCCATCAATGCAAGGATCAATGTAAAGAGTGTACGAGTAATTAGAAGGGCTAATGAATGTTGTGATATTGCCTTGACGAGTTCTTTAAATTCCACTCTTTTTTGTGCTGAGTATTGCCATACCTGGTCGCTGGGCCAGGTATGGCCTGACAGAGGTCTCCAAGTTGTTGGTGACGGGTTCCGAGTTCAACCAAACGTCCTGCGCTTTGTTGGCGCGAAGGACGGGCGGTTCCGCAGCCTTGAAGCACCTCCGCGAGGCGGTGCAGGACGATGCGGACGCTTTTGAGCTTGAGTTTGGGATGGACCAGTGGAGCTACTTCAAAGCGAATCCATCTTTCAGTGGGATTTTCAACGAAGCCATGCGGAGTGGGTCCAAGCTGCTGAATAGCATCCTCACACACCACTACGAGGGTTTCAAAGACGTGAAATGCTTGGTGGACGTCGGAGGAGGCGTGGGCGGCGCTTTGGCTATCATTGTGGCCGCCCATCCGCACATTTGCGGCACCAACTTCGATTTGCCACATGTTGTCTCCTCTGCACCCACCATTCCCGGTGAGTCCTTCGCTCAGATGTCATCCAAATCTTGAATGGTGGGTGCAGAGGAGACAACATGGGGTAGGACACGGCATGAGGTCCCTCTTGTTATGGTATCAGTATGCTCTAGCTTCCTCGGTAATTAGGATATGCAGCAAGTTTCACAATGTGGATGTGTTGTAAATGAGCACAGATTGGTTGGATTTTCCTTCATGTTGCAAGCTTAAGTTCTTGTGCATGAATTATATTTCGAGGTTGAGATTTGAGATTCATTTGCCAGTCTCAGAAAGTGAGCCTGTGGATGCGACTTCAGTATTACCAGTCGTGCAGTTGTACTGACACATGTATCGAGTGCTAGTTGAGAACCTTAACCCTTAAAAGTCGAGAGAGCCCTTTTTGACCATTATTATACATCAATATTTCATTGTATTTGGCATGGTTCCACACCTCCTATGGATTTAAGATCAAAAGTAAAGTTAAAATTCACGTCGATATGATTTTAATAAGCTATTGGAGTCTCAGTTTGGAACTTTCTATTTACAAAAAATGTCAAATATACGCCAACGTATCTACTATCCCCATCAGCCCTTTAAGGGTTAATACAGCGATTGAAGGCAGTTTGGATGTTGTGGCTTGACTGTCAATGCATTCATGTGAGTAGGACTAATTGACAGAAATGGGTGTGTAGGTGTGGAGCACGTCTCAGGAAGTTTCCTTGAATTTGTTCCTTCAGGAGATACTATGCTCCTCCAGGTATGCATAGCAACTCTGAACTCATTTCAATTCCTTCTTATTCTTTAAGTAGATTCTTTCTTGTGTCAAGAATCTACATGTGAACGGCAGTTTCAATGAAACGTGTTGCATTGAATTAGGGTTTCTGTTTCATTTTAGCATAAAAATAATATGTCAGTGTTGAAGTGAAAGTACATGTGCCGATCAATTGACAATCTGTAACAAATAATCAAGAAGTTGGATGCAATTAGACCCATAGCCTACTCCAGAAAATCCGGACCAGATGTGGCAGCTTCAGATTGGTTCTGAGCAGAGAGGTTAGAGCCAATGTGGAATATTAAGAGTGTGGGTTTTTTTTCAGACCCTTCCAATACCAGATCAACAATGGTTATAACCCATAGTATGTTTTTCTTTACATATAATCTTTGTAGTGTATTTCAAATCTTTGTAGAGAATCCCTTGTCATCTCTTTATAAATTCTCATCTCTTCATTGTATACTCCTCAAAACATGACAGACTTTACTAATGTGTGACATGTTTTGTAGGCTATGCTAAGTAGATACAGTACCTTCTTACCGCATCTTGTAGTGGGTGCAATCTAATGCCTCCTCGCCTCGTCTCGTAGATAATATGCATCCGCTACATGCTGTAGCAGAGCCCATGGAGTATTCCATCCTCTGTTTATAGATATCTGCAATGTCTTTGTCCCAAGCTCAGTGTGTCAAGCTAGGATTAAAAGCCTATGAGGCTCTCGGGGCCACAAGGTGTAAGGTTCAAACCTTGATGGTGGTAGTATTCAGGACATGTGGTCTAATTTCGAACAGGCTCTGGCGCCTTCTCCGGTGGTGCGCCTTAACCCCTAAAGGACCGGAGTGTTTTTCCTTCAAAAACACTCCAATGCTGCCATTTCTACTCCTACGTGCAAATATTCTTAAAAAAATGTGTTTTTTACCTTTTAACCACAAGATCTTGTTGTAAACTACTTGAATAACATCCACAAGAAATTTCGTCAACATTGACCGCACGGATTGCAAGTTATTTGCGTTTGATGAAAAAAAGCACCCCAAAAAAACACCCGCCCGAAAATTTCAGCTGCGTTTGACCGTGGGTACATCAAAAAAGTTCCACTACCAAAACCTGTCGCACTTCACTTTCACATTCTATATGATGTTACTTAGATGTGTACCAATTTTCGTTGCGTTTGGAGATGTTTAGGATGTTGAAGAACACCCTGCACTTGTTAGGAGTTCAAAAGTTTAAAACAAACTCTTTGTTTTTGAAATTGCAATATTTAAAATATGAATCCGAGCGGTGAAACATAAGTACATTCCACCCTCTATAGAATGGCGAAAAAAAAAATTGAAAAAAAATTAAATCTCCAAATTTTAAAAGACACATAGCATATTTTTTAAGAATTTTGGGGGTTAGGGAGGAAATAAAGGGTGGAGGAAGGGAATCCAAGTGCCACCTCACCCCACCCATTGTATCATTCATGATCCCACCAACTTCCAAGAGGGGGGTTGAAGACCTCATAGTGGACTGCCACGTGGCATCTTCTCATTGGATGGAAAATTTTAAAAATATTAAATTATTATTTTTCAATATATTAAAAAAATAATTAATTTTTTTATTTTAAAGGGGTCCGGGGTTAGCTTGAGGCCAACCCTGGCCCCTCTCCAGAGACTCCCTAGGGAAGTCTGCAGCTGCCTTGAAGGAGAATTCCAGGGAGTGGGCGGCTGCCTTGCAAGACCCTCCCCGCCGACTTCCTGGGGGGTCTTGCGTGGCGAGACTTCGGGGGGGTCTTCAAACCCGCGGGCGCAGCTGCCCCTCCCCACACACATGATGATTTTTCCTTTTGCCCTATCAGTGGAAATCTGCTGCCCTCCCCTCAAATTCAACTCAAAAGTGCTGCCCCTGCTGCCCAATCTCCCGAAAAAAACACATTCTTTCACATAACTTCCACATATGGTGTCGGATTTCAAAAAAAAAAGACCCACATTCTCGTGATACACTGGGGAATCCACCATTAAATTTTTGAGCAACTTCGATTAAAAATGTGTTCATCGGAACCTACCCGGTTTTGTAAATGTCCTAGTTAGGACACTTGGTCCTTTAGGGGTTAACACAGTCATCTAAGTTTGCTTTTATTTTTGAAACCCGACATTCCCTACTTTTCTTGTCCTGCAGGCCAAAATCTTGACTAACACAGTACCAAAACCCAAATTCCTCTAGGATCTCAACCAAAAAACAAGATACCTCCTCATTGACACCTCCTCATTTATAATATTATAATATTACTTATTTTATTTTATTTTATGTTTTGCACAAATAAAGAGATCCTTTACTACGAAACGGACCCAAATACTCCAAGTCCGGCCAGAAGCCAAGAAGAGGAAGAAGTCCTAAATATAATACGGAGAGAAAACAAAAGAGAGGGAGAAAGCCAAACTAAGGCCTAGTATGAGTACTCATTTGATGAGTTAAATTTTTGGGCTTGTACAGCGTGTGCTACACGACTGGGGCGACGACGATTGCGTCAAAATCCTGAAGAACTGTCACCGAGCACTTCCGGCGAATGGGAAGTTGCTCATTCAGGAGAATGTGATCGATCTGGCGAGAGGCTCCGATGCCAAGGCAGGCGCAGCATTGACTGCCGACGTCTTCATGATGGGGCTCTTTAGAGGTGTCGGAGGAGAGAGAACCAGTGAGGAGTACAAGCGTCTCCTGGCCGCTGCAGGATTTTCTCGTGTTGCCTTTCACAGAGTGCGAGGAATGGATCTTATTGAATCGATCAAAACATGACAGAATTCTCCTTGTGCATAGAAATGCAATAATTAAGGTAGCTCCCCATTCCCGTGGGTTTTCAGCCGAAAAGAATGATGCTGGGAAGAGGATTCCTCCACAGTAAAATATGTTTTATTTGGATATTGCATGAATAAACTATGAAGTTTTGAAATTTTGCTTACTCATAACATTCAGTAGCCTTCATGTCCATTCGCTTTCCTTCATGCACTTCGCTCGTCACCTTGAGCCTCCACCTGTCCACTTAGCTACTGATGAAGTGTTCTTGGGTGTGGAATATTCTATACCATCTACTGTAGAGCCAAGATCAGAACAGTGCATGCTGCTGAATGTTATGTATAGATTTCTCAATTATGTTGACTTTACATGACTTTTCACTTGCAGTAAAATGAATTTTCTAACAAATTTTGGGAACCAGATGTGCACACACTAGTGTGTTATTGACATCCATGGTATAATGTTTCTTGTTAACCCGAAACTCCAAAGAGACCATGTGTTGGTCGTTGTCCATTTTAGACGTCAGGTTGTAGAAATCAGTTCTGGAGCTGAAGGAACCCAAGTAATAACTTGAGCAAACCTAGAGTATTGATAAAATGAGCCTGTGGAGGAAATTTAGGGGCATCAATGAGTGCCAAGTATTTGCTCTAGCTTCTGCAACAGGCCTTTGCAGAGCGGTTGCAGAACCCTGCAGTTTCACTTCACGTGTAGAAGGCAACTGATTTGGTGAGTCTTGCAATTGAGAGTGTGGATGCCATCACGTAGGAATTCCATCAAAGAGCCTCACAAGCTTTCACTCTGACACCTCTATCAATAGGGGTGTCACAACTTTTCTGATAAGTTTGAATCTCTCAAGATTGACAATCTAGGAAAGAATTGTGGAACCAATCCTAGTCATTCTCCATGAAGAAATCACTACTTCCCTTGAGGCATGCTAAGGGCTCGTCGGTTTAGGACCTGAGCCTCCCCTGCCCGCCCCTTGCCCTGCCCGCTGCCTGCAGCCCCGTCCCCCGTTCCAGCGAGGTCGTGGGTTCCCGGCCTCCGTTCCCGTACGCTGAGAACCAGCGTTCCCTCGCTCCCCATCCTCCATCCTCTTCATCGTGGTCTCCACCCTAATCAATCTTCTCACCTTCCTCTCTCCTGCGGCGCTCTCCTCTCTCTCATCCGGCGCCTACCGTCTTGAGCTCCCAACGTTTTGAGCTCCCGCTTGATTCCCAATGTTAACATGATCCTCAAGCCTGTTGATTAATGTGCACATAGTACGGTGGGTTTTGTTGAGCAGGAAGTCGAGGTGATTCAATCAAAATGGCACTTGCAGCAGCATCGAAAAAATTCAATCGAAATGGTCTCAATATTGGATCTGCGCACCAGTATTCATTCTTTCCGAGATTGCTCATATCAAGCTTCCAAGCACTTTAACGTGACTAGCTGGGCACCCGGAACAATCGATTCGAATCAATGAATGTGTGAATGGAAAGTGGTTGTTCCAGTCAATGATCGATATCAATACCGTGGTAAAGTGCGTGTCCAGCAGTGTTGTCCAAGAATGAAAATATTTCGTTCTCTAACACATGTTGAGCTTCGCCCTTGGTGTTTCAGATTGCATTCTATGCAACTTGTAAGCACAAAATGAAGATCATATTAAAGAAGTCGGTTTGATTGTATTTCAATGAAATCTTCAAGGCTGTGCTGATCTGGAAGAAATGAATCTCAGACACAACGAGCCATTTTGTGCGGTCTGCATAAGTTGAGAATCACAGACGAGGGGCTCAAGACGGTAGGCGCCGGATGAGAGAGAGGAGAGCGCCGCAGGAGAGAGGAACATCTCAAAAATTGTGAAGTGTAACTTTCATGTAACATCTACATAATTTTACACATTGTAACTTGCAACATTGCGTGTTATGTAATAGTTACATGAATGTTACACTTGTAACTTTCATGTGTGCTTTTCATTGTAATTATCATATAATTTTTTTGAAAATAAATGTTACAAAATTTTTAGGAATATTTTATATAATTTTTACATAATGTTCATGTAGATGTTCTATGAAAACAGTTGTAAGATTGTTACATGAAATTTATGTGGATGTTTCAACAAGATTATGATAACCAATCAAAATTGTTATATGATATTTACATTTGAACGATTTATGTAGATATCATATAAAGTATACAAGCAAAAGTTTGCATAAAAAACATGTGCAAAGTCCATTTATAAATTCTACACAAAAAACTATACTTTTTATATAATAGTTACATATTTTTTCCAATTGTAACATATTTGTAACATTTACATGATTTGGGAGTAGATTGCACATTCCTAAATAGTATATGCAAATCACAATGGAGATTTCATGTAGATGTTACATGATTTGTATATTGTTTTGCTGTAAATGCTACAACTTGTAACATCTACATGATTGCCATATTGCAAGTTACACTTCTACATTTTTGAGATGAAGAAGATTGATTAGGGTGGAGACCACGATGAAGAGGATGGAGGACGGGGAGCGAGGGAACGCTGGTTCTCAGCGTACGGGAACGGAGGCCGGGAACCCACGACCTCGCTGGAACGGGGGACGGGGTTGCAGGCAGCGGGCAGGGCAAGGGGCGGGCAGGGGAGGCTCACGTCCTAAACCGACGAGCCCTTAGAGATGAACGAGGCTATGTGAAGAATAGGGGTGTCACACCTCTTTCTTCCCATTCTCAATCTTGAGAGAATGGGGACGTGGCATGCTCTTCTTGAATGGTGGAGGGCCCATTCTTTAAAGATTGGAGAATTCCGTTCTTCTCCTCCACGGGTGAAGAATGGAGAATGGAGAATGGTCCATGCTTGAAAGATGAGTAACCAACTAATAAACGCTACCGTATGTGAGGATCAGATTCGGACAGTACTGTGTCGAAATTTAATTTCCACGTCATAATTTTAAAGGTCCACGTCTTCATGAACCAATCACAAGATGACATGTGGCACTTTGGACAAAAAGAATTAATTAATGTCCAAACTGACCACAACGTATGGTATTTTCCATTCTCAATCTCCACAAACCACAAAAGGGATGTCACACTTTCTCCATGAAGAAGCTATCCTATTGCCTCATCTTTTTCCTCATACTCCATTCTCCAATCTCCAAGGAGGTGTGACAACCCCTAATGAGAATGGCCACGGCTTCTCAATCTTCACGCCTAGTCTTCACATTTGGTGGAGCTTCTCAATCTCAGTCCTTCATGATTGAAGGAAAAGGTGCCACTCTTCTCATTCTCTGAAGATTGAGGATGGGAAGAAAGAGGTGTGAGAGCCCTAAATGGTAGAATTAGAGCGAGGTTGTGGGTTCTATTCTTCATGCCGGCGTGGTGTTCACCACCATAGTTCATCCAACTATGGTGGGGGGTCCTTGGACCTTGTTGTATGGGTACCTCAAAGCCCTTTGGGGCTATACCATGTTCGGTATCTTCAAGGCACTAGTGGTTAGGTAGGAGCTAGCATAGTGTGTCACTATAGTGTCCATTCCCGAAAGGGGAGAGTAGTATTGTCCCAATTTCCCCTTGTCCGGTGGGCATCGGATCATTGGCATTACGAACGGACACTTCATTCAGGACGGCCCCTAAAAGGGACCGGAGTTTCTATCTATCTATCTGTCCCAATGTCCCCTTGTCCGGTGGGCACCAGGTCATTGACATTGTGAATGGACACTTAATTCATGCTGGCCCCTTTGCTAAAAGGGACCGGAGTTTCTCTCTATCTATCTAGAATTAGAGCTCCTAATACCCGGGTACAGGACTGTCATCTCAGGATCGGACCCTATGACCGCGGCTCAAAAGGAAGGAGGCATGATTCCAAGCAATTTTCCATCACCTTCTCTGTCTGCACTCAGCCTGTCTGCTTTCCATCCCCTGCCTGAGTAGAGATCGGTGTGAGGGTGAGCAATGCTCGAGGGTTTCTCAAGTCTTTCTGGTGGATTCTCTGTGGATTCTTTGCTGTGTCACTGAGAGATTGAGCGAGGCCTTGAACCACATGATTTTCTTCTTTCCAGACTTCGGTGAAATTGGGGAGTGTTTTTGCGGAGTCCATTCGAGATGGCGATGGGCGATGAGTTCTGCGCGAGGTGCGGGTCTCGATCTTCTGTGCGAGGGTGGAGTGTTTCTGCGCGAGGGGTCTCGATCTTCGTGGGTGTAGATCCGGTGCGTCCTGTGGGCGGAGTGTTTTTGCGCAAGGGCGGAGTGTTTAGCACAGAGTGCGTGAGCGATCTGTGCGTGAGATCTTTGCGTGCGATCTGTGAGCGATCATGAATGCCTTGAGAAGATTTTGGCGCGATCTGTGAGCTGTGCAGCAATGGCGATGGGCGGAGTGCGAGAGGTGCAAGAGGATCTGTGCGAGTTTTGGTGAATTTTATTATTTTACACGTGGATAGCTCAGAGTTTGCAACCTGGACCCCTGTAGCCCACCCTGAATTAATTAATTCAAAAACCACCCAAAGTGTGCAACTGTGCATTTTTGACACTATGTGTCCTCAACTTCAAGCTTGACACATCTAGGGTCTCACCCTTCGAAGATGGTAACGGTTATTGGGTGAGTGCTTTACATGAATTTCTGATTGGTCATATTGGTTTAGCGTGACTTGATTTATTTTAATTTTTTCACTAAACCTTCTCCGATGGCACATATCCTGAGAATCTCCCATGCTGTGTACAACTTTCACATTACAAGTTAACACATGCCAGAGTGCATTTATGAACCTCATTGAACACGAGAATATGGTACAAGGTTTTCAAGAGGTCTTTGATATTTCTGACGTAGACACGAGGACGAAATAATCTCAGGTCTTGGATTTTGGATTTTTAGGATGGTGCTTTGCAGGAGTTGGAATCAAATTTCTCGGCCAATGTGAAAGACAAGAACGGGCGATGGCAAGTTACGATTCAGGATGCTAACAAAGTGTTGCTGGACTGTTACATGCGAAAGAATTACTTCGACCTCATCGACGTGGATTCCTTCGACAGCGACTCTGTTTTTCTAGGTTCTGCACTCTCTGCAGTTTCATACGAAGGCCTCATCTACGCAACTTCCACTGGTGGCCTTTCGTCAGGAGGCCATCGTCCCTACAAGTAAGAATGCTGGAATGGTCCCTTTGCTAATGGTACATTAATGTTAATCTTAATAGTTTTTAGTATAATCTCAAACACACCGACATCACAGTAACATTAACACCATTTGCTTTACAGTAATATTAACTCAACATGAGTATTGTATCAATCTAACTTAGCATTAAATTTTTTGTTAATCTATGGGGGGAGTCTTTTGTGTTGGTATGCTTCCAAAACGTACACCATGATCTGTTATGAAGCATTTTTAGTGCCTAGGAGTAAGTACTTCGCTCTTCATGTTTAATCTTGCTTTTTTGCTTTGCAGGTGAACTCCATTTTTTTTACTGTAGAGCTTCCTTCTCTCATTATGTGCGTTCGTTTCCTTTTCTCACCGAGAGTTTACTTACAGGAAGCTTTGTTGCTCATGTTGGTATATATTATTCTCAGTAGTGGATTCTTCTAACAAGCCACCATGTTGATAGGGAGGAATCTGATTAGTGCTTTTATTCTTGCAGTGCTCTAGCGTCCTATGGAGCTTATATAAGGCCTATGAGTTATGCTAATGAAATAGGCCTCCGAATGCTGGTTTAGGGTGTAGTACGAGAGGCAGCCCTGCGTAACATGCACGTGTATCCAGTCTTTTCACGTTATTCTTCCCATGGCCCAGTTTTTCGAGTCATGCTTCGTGTAGTGCTCAGCAAAAAATTTCAAACCAAGTGAGTTTCTCATCATACCTAGCAAAAACAGATGCGTGTCTACTTACTTCTCTGCTGAGGTTTGTTCTTTCTCTGCTCATTCAGTACCATGATTCTGCTTTTCATAGGGTTGTTTCTTAGTCACCTATCGTGTAGAGACCTTTCTTAACCCTAAAGGACCAAGACGCCTGAATTGGGCCTCATGCTTTTTAAGCAGTTTTGAGTAGGTCCTATGTAGACTTCCTTTTTTTCAAATCTATTTGTTTTTTTACCTACACATGCAATGTTCTTCCCTGATTCTGGTGATATTAAATTTGGTCCCATTTGAATTATATTTTTCACAATATGATCGATTGAATCTGTCATTCTAAAACCATGAATCCCTGGTCCTTTAGGGCTTAATGATCATGCATGTGGAGTACGTGTTTACTACTGGCTTGCGCTGATATAGACATGTCTCAATCATCATCTTTGCAGAGATGATAACTTTATAGCAATTTGCAATCATTGTGGTGAAACTCAAGTCATCAAATGGAGTGCCCTTGGCCGCAGCAACAAGTGCTCATGCGCGTCTTCTGCAACCGTGAGTGCCTTGCTTCTTGTTAAATTACATGTAAAATAGGTTTAATTTCTGCTCCAAGGGCAGGATTTTCCAGTTCATTAGTTGGCACCTGGTCCTACTTTATAATAAAATTTTGAATATGGAGGACTTTAATCTGACTTGGTGTGCTGACAAGTTTCCTTGACTTAGCCTCTTTTCCTACTACGACATCTCTGTCTGCTCCAACTCTGTCCCCAATGCTTTCAGACGATCGGGTCAACCTTCTGGGTCCTCTAGGCAAATAAGCACCAGTGATTTCCAGGGTGACAGCTTCTTTCTCTTCTGCTGGATCAAGCTCCCTACCTGCTTCACCTTTGACTGGGGCATTGCTTTGAGATAATAGACTCGGCCGTCCGGGCCCATGTTCAGCTGGATTGAGCTCCCTACGTGCTCCTCCTCTGACTGGGGCACTGCTTTGACATAATAGACTCGGCCTTCCGGACCCACGCAGTGAAGAACCTGCATTCACCTGCAGGGTTGCGTCCCTCTCGTCTGCAGTATCCAGTGCCCTATATGCTCCTAGTCTACCTTCAGTGCTTTGAGACAATCAGTTGGACCTTCTCGACCCTCTCAGCGACGAAAATCCTGAGGTTTCGAGCAAGGTAGCGTCAGTCTCTTCTCCTCCTTCAAGGTCCCTATAGGCCCTATCTCCATAGCTTTTAGACAATCGATTCGGCCTCGAGGATCCTTTCGGCAAAGAACGAAAAGTCTCCTGCATGTTAGCAACCATGTCTTCTGCAGAATCAAATTCTGCCTTCTAAACGCTCGCAGAGAAGAAAATCCCGTGCTTTCAAGTACCGTAACTTCAGACTCGTCTCTTCCATCAACCGTGCGGATATTTGCAGCTTGAGATTCCTTGTGAAACTCCAGCATGGTTAGGGTTTGAGCACGGGTGTTAGTAGGATTCAGTCTCAGCTCCAAATTGTATGTTCTCTTGGTCACCTCAGATCGCTGCTCTGGCTTGTAAGTTACTCTTGCTTCACTGATTTTTTCGTCAATGTTTTGCCGATTGGATTCCCTTCACTTTCATTTTGTGTGCATTTGTCATTTCAGTGCAATTTGGTACGATTTGCGAGTCATTTTTTCATGTCAATCTCATGCTACGACTGCTGCAAATGAAAAGAACATTGAATGAGAAAGCTTGTACTCTTATATGGTTTTGAAAGTGTAAAGGACGTACATTTAAAACATGTCTAAATATGAAAATGAACAATCAAAATCATTGTATTTGGAATTTGAGATTCTCTTATGTTCTAAAATTTAACAATAGAGTTTAAGCTGTCATAAACATTTCTTTGTCATTTATCCTTGAATAGAATGTTCGGGATGTAAAGTTGTTCATTACTTGGCCTAAGTATCAATCTTGTGCGTGGTGTTGCAATTACTGTGATTCTTTATAATTAGTGTTGTGACGATCAATTATAGCTTTGGAGATTCAAGTGAGGATTTTAGTTTCACTTTTCTTTGTGTTCAATGTGGCCAGTTTGAAGATCAATATTAAAATATAATATCAGGAGTGAGTCGGGAGTCCAAGCGCAGGAGGTGTAAGACGAGGCGTCACGATGACTGCAGCTTCCCTTGTACGGGCGGATTGGAGTGTAAGCATCACTCATCATTTTCTCTTTTATGTTGAGCACTATTTGGAATGCTTGAAGGTGTGGCATCATGGTGTGCTCCTACACCGTTGTGTCTACATTTAAATTCTTTGACGTACTCTTGATGATGTGTTGTGGTCATTGTGAGTGATCACTTATGCTTTGTGAAAGTACTTGCATGCTATGTTCATGGTAAATGCTTGGAATGGGGGGTGCCATTGTCACCCTCCTCTTGGGTTCATTTTCCTTGCAATGTGATTGAATTTTGATGCGTTGTGAAAGCACCTGCATGCTATGTTCATGGTAAATGCTTGGGATGGGGGGTGCCATTGTCACCCTCCTCTTGGGTTCATTTTCCTTGCAATGTGATTGAATTTTGATGCGTTGTGATAGCACCTGCATGCTATGTTCATGGTAAATGCTTGGGATGAGGGGTGCCATTGTCACCCTCCTCTTGGGTTCATTTTCCTTGCAATGTGATTGAATTTTGATGCGTTGTGAAAGCACTTGCATGCTATGTTCATGGTAAATGCTTGGGATGGGGGGTGCCATTGTCACCCTCCTCTTGGGTTCATTTTCCTTGCAATGTGATTGAATTTTGATGCGTTGTGAAAGCACTTGCATGCTATGTTCATGGTAAATGCTTGGGATGGGGGGTGCCATTGTCACCCTCCTCTTGGGTTCATTTTCCTTGCAATGTGATTGAATTTTGATGCGTTGTGAAAGCACTTGCATGCTATATTCATGGTAAATGCTTGGGATGGGGGTGCCATTGTCACCCTCCTCTTGGGTTCATTTTCCTTGCAATGTGATTGAATTTTGATGCGTTGTGAAAGTACTTGCATGCTATGTTCGTGGTAAATGCTTGGGATGGGGTGCCATTGTCACCTTCTTCCTGGGTTGGTTATGATCAAAACCTCATGTGAAAATAGCATTAATTCAATTAAATGATTTTTAGGTTAGACTTATTTATAAGACTTGTGAATGTAGAATATTTTTTGAACAATTTTTTATTACATTTTGGTTGGAAATTAATTTGTTTAGGTTGCTCTTGCAGGTGGATGTCTTTTGATTTATTGAAGTCAGAAATGCTTTGGGTTTACACCCTTTAACCCTTTAGCGCGCCGGCGTCCAGATTCTGGACGCCGGATGAATTTCAGCAGCTCGTTTTCTGTAGGTACCGGATGCTTTTCATCCATTTTTAATTTTTTTTCATTCTTGTGCTAGTTGAGTACCATTTGTACGGTATGGATCTTCCAAATAAGATAACGTGAATTTTTGAATATTTACAAAAGTGATTAATGTCAAGTTTCAATCTTAGTTCAAAAAAAAAGACCTTAAATATGATTTTCCACAGTAAGTAGAATCAAATAATGGAAACCATACCATCTTGTAGTGCATATCATTCTAATTTCATTACAATTTAAAAAAAAAAAAATTAAGTTAATTTTGGATTTTTAATTGAATTTCAAAAGAAAACCTTGCAAAATTACTTTAAAAATATTAATAATAAATATGATGAATCCAACCGTACGGATGTTATCTACACATTGACATTTACAACTTTGTGTTGTACATCAACTCCATTTTCGTTTTTCATCAACCATTTTATAACAAATCTTTGAAAACAGTGTTGAATCAGGACGTTAAAGGGTTAACAAGCGTCTATTTATTTATCTACAATGGATTCGATGACACTAGAGGTAAGTTGTTACTTGTTATGAATGACTTATACAAATCGTTCGTTGATTTTAAAAATCATGTGTATGTTTCGAATTTTTATTGTTTATTTTTAGTTAATGATATGTGATTTACAAATTTTGCAATATGGCAGGATGGTTATATATCTTTTCCCGGCTTGAAACCTGAAATTTTTATTGTTTATTTTGTCCAACTTGTGTAACGGAGTTTCCTTCTCATCAGAGAGAGAGTCATGCTTTGACAACGAAGCATAGAAAAGCAATAGACAATGGTTTAGGGTTTTACAACAAAGAACAGGATTTGAAGTGGTGTTCAATATGCCAAACTTTGGGAAAGGAGGGAGTTCACGAAAAGAATCCAAAACATCTCAAGTGTTTGGATTTGCAAAAGGTGATTATTATTTTTAATTTTTAGTTTTAATTATTAATTTTTTAATAAGCATTATGTTTGAAATCAAATTATTTATGAAAAACCAAATGTTAATTTTCTATTTAGAAGTTGAGTTTTTAAAATTAATATTTGAACATCATTTTATGTTTCTTTACTTTGATATTTTCTAATATTTTATATTGTATGCATTTTATATTATTCTACAGTATTATTTCAATTATTTGGCAGCACCTACACGCAATAACTTGGACACAAGAATATCTTGGAGAGAGGTGAATGTTGCTTACTTTCTTGTTGTTTGTTTGATTTAGGATTGCTTTTAAAGCGTATATACTTTAAATTAAATATTATACTCATTTAACTATTGATTTTTATTTTTGAATGGTAGTTTTGTATATTAACATGTTGGTTGTTTTGTTTTGTGGTTTAGGAGGATGCTATGGCACTAGAGAATGGTGCATTGGATGATCATGGAAGAGAGTTTTTTCAACCTTTTCTTGCTGAGGCTAGAGAATTAACCATGATCGGAGAATATGGCACACAAAATGAAGGCTGTTTGGCATTGATCAAACTCATGCATTGGGTAGATGACCTTCAAAAAGATGGTTGTAATAGTCCAATTGGAACGAGTATTTGTCAATCATACGAAGCTATTATGAAAGGCATCAGGGATCCCAAACTATCTGAGGTTTGGGTGGTTAAGCACAAACTACCTTGTGCCCGTGATTTGCTTGAGAGACTTCGTCATGCCGATGAAAGTATGTTGATGCACGAGGGATTTTGGGTTGTTGAAGATACAAGTTTTATTGGAAATATTAAGAACCGCAGGAACATCAACTTGAAGCGTTTATTATGGAAGAGCTCAAAGTGCTTTATGAAGTTTGACATTCAACCTTTTGGAGCTTCATTCATGCCAAGTGAAGAGGTGGATTACAATACCAATTTACATGATTTTATTGTTTATTCTCTCATGGTGGAAAGAGCTATCGAAGATTTACGGGTGCGGTTTCTTGAAACTGGGTCAAGTTCATCTGTTCTTTATGAAACATTGTTTTATCATGTTCCAAACATGTGTGACATTCTTTATGAGCAGAATCTTGACATAAGTGCACATCGAAGTACTCTTCCTCTTGGTTTTGAGAGGGGTGCATCACTTATTGATGGTGCAACATTGCACTTAACTCCACGAACATTGGAAATTGATAATGAGGAGTGCATTGATATTTATGATTTTGCTCCACATGATTTGGAATTTATTGAAAAAGGGAATGCAAGTATTGCTCATTCAATTCCACTTGTGGATGATGCTTTCGGCGAGTGTGCTAAATTGTGGTGTTCTAAGGAGCCGGAAAGTGAAGGCTTATTACGTATCATTTCTGGTATTACTCGGTTTAAGGTTTAGGATTGGGGGGTTTAGGGTTGGGGGGTTTAGGGTTTAGGGTTTAGGGTTTACATAGAAATTAACACTGTCCGCCAAATTGAAACCACATGATATCGTCCAATGATATAACAATTCTGGAACCATCATCACAGTCATTCCCGGATATTGAACCAATCGATGAATCTCATACTTCTCCATGTCTTCAGGAGATAAAGCCTTTGTGCCATATGCAAAGCAATCAATATGACATTGCTTACGATAAACATGTTAAAGCCATTTGTTCTTCTTCAAAAACTTCGTAAACTCCTCGGACTTGTACTTTGGTACAACATACCAAATCTTTGGAGCACCAAGCACTAATAAATTGAATGTACCCAAAAGTCCATCTTCCACATGAATCGAAGTTCGGCTTCCAAATAATTGCCTCATCTTTTGGAATACAAAATCTGTATGCATTTACAGGGCTCCCAAGCTCAAATATTGATCTCAAATTTTGTGGACCAATGTGGAGTATTTCACACAGCTAAGATGAATCTAACAATGCACACCGGTGATAATCTTTTAAAATTTAACATATACATGATTTTACCCTGATCTTCTTTTCCTAGACTCTGATATACGTCTAGAGGTCTTACCAATTTCATAAGGTTCTTTAGCCCTTGTAATCTATACCGAGGAATAAGAACTGTTGCACAAGAATCGCTGTAGCAAATTTTAGAATATTGAACATGTCATGTAATTTTTTACCTAAGGAATGATCGTGGAGATTTGGAAGTTCACATTAGGCCCGCCTCAAGTACCGCATGTTTTGAATTTTTTATCTTTCATGCACTAAAAGCAAAAAGGTGAAGCCTTGCATGGGCTAAAGAACCTTATGTTATAGTCAGTTGAAATAAATTAGTTTCAGCACAAAACGGCCCCATGTTGCATTAGAATTGTATTAGAAATGGTGACAATGGTTACATGCAACTAGGAGTTACCACCTCACGCATTTCACCTGTAGGTAAACAACACTCAACTTCATGTTTAAAGCTGCTTCACTTTATTTTGCAAAGAAAGCCCATTTTGCCTTTGGTCACTACTTCTATAGGACAAGCCTATCACCATGCTCATCAAGCACCAATAAGGTAAACCACCCTATTTGGGCCACTTTGTCATCACTGTCTTACATTTAAAAAATTGACATGTACACTATTGATACATAGGGACACAAATCAATAGTGACACAAATACGACAACTTCCAAATTGTGGCACAAATTGGGTACCTTTACTTACGACCTCTCACAATTCAAGACGGTGAATGGTAAGAAAAATGTCGTCCAAAGGCTGTCCTTACTGTCCTTACTGGGTTAGACAATGTTAACTGAGACACTTTGCACCCTAAATCTTCATAGAATAC
The DNA here is from genome assembly GCA_022496805.1 of Pohlia nutans. Classification (NCBI taxonomy): domain Eukaryota; kingdom Viridiplantae; phylum Streptophyta; class Bryopsida; order Bryales; family Mniaceae; genus Pohlia; species Pohlia nutans. The sequence goes on along the minus strand of CM040095.1, from coordinate 26,050,660 downwards.
AGAGATTTCAAACTAATGCACAGCAGAGAACAGGCAGGGCTTTGAGCCAAAATCGTTTACAAGCCAAGAATAAAAAGATAGGAGTACAAAAATCCTTTTCCGATACCACGAAAACGTGTCTGAAATTTTGCTTTCTGTTGAAGGGTGGGCAAGCAGACTCAAAATCACTACCTCTACAACAAGCCACCCTTACTTTCTATTCAAGTAGCAGCTGCCACCAATAAATTGTAGTATACAGGAGAAAGAAAAAGAAAGAAAGAAAATGAATAGAAGCAGAATGCAAGCACCTAGTCAAAAGAATGATCCTGTAATTGGCAATCTAGAGCAGTGTTAACCACTCACCCTGCACTGTGGTTGACACCTGCCTAAATCAATTGGCTGAGTACCAACACTTTCATTCTTGAACTCAAAATGTGAGAAAAGCATAGCATCCGAGCATCTTGCATACCATGATTCTTCGCTGAGCTCCTTTCAACAACAGCCTCCACAATCTGCTGCCCTTCCATTTTTTATCATACAAACTGTGTCATTTTTCCAATACTCTCTCCTGTTGCTTCCAAAAAGAAGAGAGCAGAGAGTCATAACCTCGTCATCCCCTGCACTTTCAAAGAGTCATAAACCGTAGTAGCTTTTGCAGGGGTTTCATCCAGCTTCATCCTTGGAGTTTTGTCACATGCCCTCTTAGCTAATGCTGGGGTTAACAAGATGATGAGGTATATTCCTCATCATTTCATTGGGGGGAGGGCAGTCCCTATGTTAGGGGCTCCGGGTCCTTAGCAAAGTTTCATGACAGTTTCAGGGGCAGGTACACTGGCCCAAGCCATGAGAGGAGCCATGAGAGGCTCCCAGTGAGCGCCGCGCACGTTCACACTGGCACTGACTTTTTTCACAGCCCACCACAGAAAGGGAGAGGCCAAAGCAGCGTACACTCCAATGCCGAGACCTCGCATGATACCGTTTGAAAACAAGGGAGAAGCCAACACCAAGAGAGCTCCCAAACCACCAAGCCAGGGAGTCAACACTGGCAGCACAGGGAGGTGAAACAAGGTGATGACGACAGTGAGAAAAGAGAGAGAGCCCAGCAGAAAAACGCCCCAGCCCATGAAGGGATGCACTGTGGTGGGAATCAGCCACGCAGGAACCAGAAAGCTTCCTGCTACTAAAACTAGCACCACGAGTTTCAAGGCCCAGGGGTACCGCAGTTTCTTCTCTGCTGCACAAAAGCACGACTTCGTGCAGCTTTTCTCACATCGCTGCCGAATGGTCATCGCCGTGAGCATGGTCACTATGTAGAACAAGATCTCCGCAACGAGAATTGGTGTCTCTGTTTCATATCTGCATTCAAAAATTAAAATGGAAATGAATTTTTCATCAAGGATACTACTGATGGCTTAGCAAATGCATGATTTGAAACCTCCTCAATTGAATCTTCGAAGAACAATGGTTCAGGTGCTTCCCTTTCACTTAACATAGTTATTCTCATTTGCATAGAGTAATCTATATTCAAGGATGCTACTGAAGTTGTAGACGTGCACACTCCAAATTTCAAATAGCTTAGCAAATTCTAGTCTGTGTTAGATGATTTGAAAACCTCCTACAATTGAGTTTTAGAAGAACAATGGTTCAGGTGCTTAACATAGTTATTCTCATTTGCATAGAGTAAATATTAGTATTGGACTGGTATGACAATTTTGTACAATGAAACTTTAGACACTGGTTCATTCTAAATACCCTTTGAGGTCCACTAGTTCTCATAATGACTCGCATTCATTCATTTCACTGATATGTACCGTGTAATCCCCAGTCCAACACTGATATTTACTCTATGCTTGAACACTGGTCTCTATATTGAGACCAGGAATGACAAACTAGAGATTGGTAAACAAGCATAACAGGAAACTTTGGGCTCTTATGCGACTAGTTGTGTCAAGCAACTAGCCTAAGTTGTGCGTTAATTTTGATTGATCCTACTATCACTTATTTGTGCGTTACTAAATTCATTTTCAAAAGTGAATAACTGAATATCTTCTCATTTATAGGTTGAACTCTTTAAATTCCTCTTGATGAGGCCTCCTCTTTGATTTGCAAAACTAGACACAACATTCTCTTCCTCAAAAATGCCCTTCGTCTAAGCATATTCTTAAATCATAATAAGTGTTGATTTTGGTCATACAAGAAAGTTTCTTACAATTGCATAATTGATGATTGTGTGGAGTCACCAAGAAGGAAACCAGCTGTCTTACAATGTGAACAAGAATTTCCAGCAATCGGTTGGTGTGCAGTCAAACCCTATGTGACGGAGAGAGATGGAAGGACAAAGGTACTCACCCTATGGTTGCTACACGCTTTTCATGCCATGAAAGTCCCAAGGGCAGTGTTGGCCATGACCACCAGTACCACGGCTTCAACATGGGAACGCTGGGGAAGGTGATGACGCTGTTGGGACCACAAGGAATGCGCCACTTCAGCTTCAAATCTGCCACCATCAATCATCTGTTGTAAGTAATCCAAATAAAAAAACAAAACTTACAAATAAAACAACAGATTCTCAAAGCCACTTACAGAAGAATGAAGCATCCATTTGGTATCCGAGAGGGAGTCGGAAAAGCCCGCTCAGCCTTGCACCATCCACGGGAGGATGAAACATGGGTTTATCAAGAAGGTCACCAAAGTGACTTCCCAAGAAACCTTGATCAACTCCATCCCTGTTCTCCTTCATGTTCTTGATGTCGTGCATCATAACCCTAAAAGTCTCATTTGATGGCTGCAGATCACAACAACAACGAAAAACACGTCAGAATGGAAAATCACAAGTACAATAAGTATCCGTTCATTCCCAAAATGGCGCAGAAACTTGAATTTCGAAATGGCACTATGTACTCAAAAATACTTCAATTCAGGAATCGTAAAATGTATTGGATAGATAATAGAGTCTGTTTTCATGGTACGAAATTTCGCTTCTCATGTGCATGCACGCTTCCACTGAAGTCACCGCTCTTTCTCTCGCAGCCCCAACAGTTCACAAAAATGACGGATACTTATTATAGGATACTGTACAAACCCCAGAGGTATTCTAAAAAATCCAGTGGCGCTACAACTGCCTTTCCAATCAAGTGCAAAAGTGTGTGAGTGTGTGTGCATTGGTCAACAAACTCACAACAAGGTGCAGAAAAGCTAAAATGCAAACTCAATGATCACTAGTGGAAAACCCTAAAACCTAACCACTTTACAAGTGACAAGTGTCTTCAAATGGCTAGATTTTCTAGAGTACGTATACAGGAGAATTTTTTATTGGTGACTGAAGAGAAAATTGTGTGTTTGTGTGTGAGTTGATGAACTCTGACAAGGGAGTTTAAGGGAAACACTTGTCCCTCTCTACGATGACATGTTCGGGAAGCCCTAACTTCAAAGTGGCAGGCATGCATTAGTCACAGGAATGACTTGCCACATGTGTATTGCTGGGAACAATAATATCGTCATAATATTATGGAGGGTAGATTGAAGAAGCTTGCCTGGAGAACAAAGAGACCCGTGTGGAAAATGCACGGATTGATGAACACAGCACAGAACTGGCCGCATTGAAAGAGCTCGTCCGGCTTGCGGAGAAACAAGTTGTCGACATCCAGCATCACCACGCGCTCATACTCCGTCAAACTCCACACGTAAATCTTGTTCAACGTGAATTCGAACCGCTTTTCGAAGTTGTGATTCGCTTTGTACGGGTTCTGAATGTCTTCCACCACTACCACCCTCGCACCTTCGTCACGCCTGTCTCAACAAAAATATTTTCCACCAAAAACATTCAGCAGAAAAGAATCTGACAACAAACACTGTAACATATGTTTTTCTTCTGTGGACTTTGATAAAATTGAAATGGTTTCAGTCGAAAGTTTCAGTTCTCTCTTTACACTCATTAACCCTTACCTTGAAGGACCAAGGATTCATAGTTTTAAAATGACACATTCAATCAATCATATTATGGACCAAATCTTATATCACTGGAATCAGTAAAGAACATTGCATGTGCTGATCAAAAACAGAAAGAAATTTGAACAAAAGAAACTTCGCATAGAACCTACTCAAAACTGAAACCCAATTTGGGCTTCTTGGTCCTCTAGGGGTTAAGAAATTCTCGTCAGCCTTTTCTTTGATGGAAAATGTCTTACAAGGTCTTTTGTATCAACAGTTTTTCCACCAAAAACATTCAGGTGGAATGGCAGAAAAGAATCTGACAACAAACACTGTAACATATGTTTTTCTTCTGTGGACTTTGATCAGATTGAAATGGTTTCAGTCGAAACTTTCAGTTCTCTCTTTACACTCATTAATTCATAGTTTTAAAATGACACATTCAATCAATCATATTATGAAAAATGTAATTCAGAGGGGACGAAAGCTTATATCACTGGAATCAGTGAAGACCTGATCAAAAACACAAATAACTAAAGAAAATTCACATAGAACCTACTCAAAACTGTTAAGAAATTCTTGTCAGCCTTTTCTTTTTGATGGAAAATGACTTACAGGGTCTTTTGCCAATGCAGGGGCACGGATGCGGAGGCGATGACGACGAGATCGGCGTCGACTTGGAGCTGCACGAGCGTGCCCAGCATGACGCGCGCGGCGGTGTAAAACTCGTAATCGCGCGGCGTGCCCATGTACATCATGGTCGCGTATGCGTTCGTCTTCTTGCTTCTTGCAGTCCCTTTCAAAGGCCCGTAATAACTACTACTACTAGCGCTTGCCTCGATTGTTAATACCATCAAGAACACCCCGAGAACCAGCAGCGCCGTATTCTTTGCCATTGCGCAAGCTCCACCAATTCGAAGAATGTAGCCAAGAAACAGAGCCTTCCGTAACCAAAACCCCGGGAATCAATTCGTATCAAACGTCGGACTATGTGCAAGAATAGAATACAAATGGCTTGAAGAGAAAAAAAAACCAGAGCGGCATTTATAACCACGTCACAGCTGCCGCCCAATAATGCTGCATGAAATGAAAGAAAAACATGAGCTCGTTGCAAAACCGCCCGCAAATTCAAGAGCGCGAGTACTGAAAACGCCCCCGCAAATTCAACTCACGAGAAAAAGGGAGCCATGTCTGCAAGGAAACAAAGTACGCGGAAAGAACCAAGGTGCGGAAAAAGCTCGAAAATGCATGAAAAAATGCATGGAAAAATCCAAAAAAAAATCGGGAAAAATCTGTGCTCACCAGGTTGGGCAAGTGATCGGTGGTGGATTGGGGCAAGTGAGGAAGATGAGTGCACGGATTGTTTTGGGAGGGAAGGAGAGTGCAAGTGGGCCGGCGCAGAGGCGTCGCCTGGGGGCGGTCATGGGTCCCTGATACCGGGGGCGTGGGTCCCCGTGGCCCACCTCCAACGCTGCCTAGCTGGAATCTTCTCGCGCCACGTGGGAATGGGTTCCCGCCAGTATGGGTGACTGGACTTCCGAGAATATTCTCGTATGGATTCTTGGACTTCTTCTGTTCATCCAGCCCTGCGGAAACTGTTCATCCAAAAATATCAAGGTTCCATCCCATAATTGGATGTTGATGGATGTATTGGATTTGTCCAATTCTCTTTATTTTTCTAGATTTATTTTATTAACCTCTATATGTTTAATCGTCCGTGTTTTGAGTAGGTACACTAAATCTTTTTAGTTGGAAGGTTTCAATAAGTTAAAATATAAAATTAGTAGTATCATTATAAAAGGCAATCAACTGCTCCACTTTGGATCCAAGATTGCTCATTGTCACATCGATATGTCCTAACAAGAGAAAGACTCAATTTTGACATTCAATATTATATTAAATTTTTCATTAAATTGAACAAAATCACCACTTGGTTTGATAGGAAATCATTTTGGTTTTTTTAAAACCTGATTTTTTTTTTGATATAAAATGAGATACCTTGAAACTATTTACAAGAGGCAACAAAGTTTCGGCAGCAAACCCTCGATATAACCAACTATAATCATGTTTAACTTCATTGCTATAATACCATGTTATAAATTCATACTCGTTGAACCTGAAAAACATAATAGTTTATTGCTAAAGGCTCACCTTCCAATCATAAAACTATTCATAGGAGGCAACAACAAAAAGTGGTCTCCATGAGCCCTTTTATACACAAGCATATCTAAACATGGCTTTCTATATATGGAGTAATAAGCAAAAGCTCCATATTACTTTCAATGATATTGAGGTGTATTTACAACAATATTTTAACTTCAAATTGTTTAGCGTTTGAAGAGTCTCTACTTTAACCTTATTTCGATAAGTTGAAGGGCATTTCCTTGCACAACTTCTATCATTTATTTTAAATTGGATTTAAAATTGAAAATTCTTTTGAGACAAATCCAACAAGTAAATATTCAATATATCACATTCGACAGGGCATTTGACTCATATTTGCTAATGTCACATTATCAAATATGAGTCACAATGCCATTCCAAAACACATTTTTGGCATGCAACATAGAAATCACACTAATACATAATGCACTATGCATTAAATACAACAAAAAAAAAACATTAAATATGTTTAAAATTTATTAAAAAAAAACACCTCTTAATATCACTTTGCTTAGTGCATGTTTATTGAGCTACATGGCATCCTTGTGAGTTTAAAGTTAAAAATAATCAAGTAATTAAGCAAGAAAGTATAAACATGCATAGAGAGAAGTGCTATCAAAGCATAGATTTGACAATGGCCCTAAATAGTGCAGCAAGGTGATAATAGCGTGAGACATAAGACATGCTAGTATGCTACTATACTCTAAACCACTTAAGTATCCAACTTTATTCACACTAATTTATCTTATTAATTCCTAAACGTCCTCACTCCTCTCCAAATTTGGCAGTTTTTCAAAGATGCATCACATAACATTCACTAGCTTTTGTGACTCATGCCTGCCCCCAACAGAATGATATGGAATATTCCACATCATTGCATCCCCCCCAATGAAATGAATCACTGGTCACTTCATAAATAAAGGTAGATGAAACAAAAGGCACCCTTCTTGAAGGCTAGTGAAAGTTATGCATAAAATGCAACCAAAAGGGATATGTTGAACTTGATGTATGAATAAAAATTGTACATTATAAATTTTAGATTCTATCCATACGTTGGATCTGCGATTGCTAACACCAATAATCTTTCTTCGTACATATATGGGACTAAATATGAGATTTTTTTGGGGGTAATGAGGAAAATGGGTTATCCTACATAAATAAATACAACATATAAAAAGAGTCCACAGAAGATAATTAACCCCTAAACGTACGTATCCTTTGGACACAAGTAGATGCTAGCCTCAAAGATACATACTAGCATGGCTCAAATGTACATGAGGTGTAAATGAGAGAATCATTGCAAGCATAAAATCTACCCAACAAATTTGACATGTTGGCAGTTGAAGGCTTCTTCAAAATTACCAACAAGTCCTCATCACAAGAGAACTATTGTAATTGGTAGAACATTTAATACTCTTACAAATGTAATTTGGATGGAAGTCATCTGAAATTGTATGAGAAAGTTACAAGGCTTTGAATCTGTTCATAATCCAGTTTTTGGACGCTGAGACGTTTAGGAGTTAAGCTTCGACGGATTCTTGGATACCTAAGCATTGGGGCTAATCAAAATAACTTGCAGAGCTCTTGTACTTTGAGGATAGACTACTGCGGCCAGTTAGTCAGGACCAAGAGCATGCTCCATTCTCTAAGTGTACCAAGCTAGAACATGCATAAGGTAAACATACCCATGACTATACATTTGTGTTCTAGAATATACGTTATTAGTACATGAGGACAAAATAGGTGTTGGGTGGTAATGGGTATGTCCACCTTAACTCCAAGACTTGCATCGTCTTGGAGTTACAATGAATTCTAGCTTGTCCCGCGCACAAGCAATTGAGTTGAAAATGAGCCTTACTTTTGACTTGGATTTCCTGACCAAGTCATGTGTTAATGATTGAGTTGAAAACAAAACAAAAGGATGATTAAATTCATTTGAGTTGAGTCGTATGTAGGCTTTATCAGAAGTTGAGTTTGAAGAACGTTTATGAATCCAAATAATCCATGAAGCAGAATGGTGATTCAAGGCCAAAAGTGACTTATTCTCTTATCTGCCTCACCTTGCCATATGACATCAGTGGTGCTTGTTGTGAAATCTATGGACTTCCACAGCACTTTCGGAAGGGAAGGTCTTGGAGGGCTATATTTTTTTTATTTTTTTATTTTTTTATTCTGAAACTATCAATGTCAATTGAAATGATAGGAGAAAGTACCAAGGCACCATGACTTATTATTTTCATACTGTGCAGAGCATCCAGTGGAGCAGCTGCTGTGTTGTACAGTACATACAGTACTAACTTAACCCATCCTTGAATTCCATCATGGACAACAACCCAGGCAGCTTTTGAGATTTCCATTCCAGACTGCATGAATTGCATGCTCCCATGCCTGCCTGCCTGCAGTAAAACTCCCACATGGACTTGGGTTACATTAACTTAACCCTTAACCCCTAAACGTCCCAGCGTCCAGAAACTGGATCACGAACGGATTCAAAGCCTTCTCACGTTCTCATCAATGCTTGGATGAAACTCATCCAATTTTTTGGAGATTCTTCACCAAGTTGTTGTCCTATCTAATGGCTGGATTTAGTCATACTAGAGTACATATTATTCTAAAATTACAAATGTAGAAGTATGTCAAGTCGTTGACCGAGCCAAAATTGCATTGACTCTAGTTCAAAGTGGAATCGTGAAAAATGAGGTCATAAATTTAAGAAACACAAAAATTTCAAAGCATCACCACGTTTAAGAGTATCTCATTTCAAACTCATTCCAACAAATTTTACTCAAAAAACATTGAAATTTAGTTTGTAATCGAATTTAGAAGGAATTTTTAATTTTAACTTTCAAAATTTATAATTAAATATTGGTGATTATATTAGTGAATGGAACCGTACGGATGGAATCTAAAATTCAAAATCTAGAACTTTCATTTGTATATCAATTCCAGAATATTCTTCTAAATAGTAATTTATAATGCTTTTTCTCAAATTGTCAATTCCAGGGACACCCTGGTACGTTTAGGGGTTAAACGCTGGCCAGGCCAAAAACTGGCTTATGAATGAAGATAAGGGTAAAATCATGTGTATGTTAAAATACTGATGATAGTCTTTTAAAATTTAACATATACATGATATCAATATAATACTCCACATTGGTCCACAAAATTTGATATCAATATTTGAGCTTAATTGGGAGCCCTATAAATGCCTGCAATATCTACAAATTTTGTGTTCCATGAGCAAGCTCCTGCCACCATTTGTTTTTGGTATTGTTTTCGCCATCCCACAGCACAAATTCTTTCAACTCCAATGATTACAATCGACTGATCCAAACATGCCTGGTAATCCACACAAGTCATTGACTTGCATTTGTCGGAGCACGTCTGCAGTATTAGGAAGATGAAGATACTCCTCTCCAAAAATATTCACAAGTGGCAGATGCAAATATATAGTTTGAAGGATTTGATAGCCATGGATTCTCCAATTTGGACATACTCTGGCCAAAAAATCCTCATTGCAGTTGTGATTTTTTGAAACACTAAACTGCTTGGTTAACCCCTAAACGAACACAAGCAGATGTTTGCCTCAAAAAAATAGATATTAGCATGACTTTGATATACATGGGGTGTACATGAGAGGACCATTACAAACATAAAATCTACCCAACAAATTTGAAGTACTTGCCATTGGAGGCCTCTCCAATATTATCAACAACTCCTCATCACATGAGATTTACTGTAATTGGTAGAGAATTTAGTAGTCTTGCAAATGTGACTAGAATGGAAGTCATCCAAGATTGTATGAGAAAGTTGCAAGGCTTTGAATTCATTCGTGATTCAGTTTCTGGACGCTGAGACATTTAAGGGTTAACCTAATGAAATGCCAATTCAGAGTGGTGATGCTCTTACATGCTTCAACATTAACTATATAGTTCTCCTTTGGCTGGAAATTAGTCATACTACGGGAAATCAATGTTGTCCGTGTTGAAATGGATATCAGCTTGTTTGTGAGGTGTAACTCATTATTGTGAGGTATGAAATTATGTTGGCACTTCAAGGACGCAGTTCTTTTCAATAAAAGTTAACCCCTAAAGGACCAATCAACCCAATTATGCTTGATTTTTGGTCAAAGGCCCCAAAAATCAAGTGTCTTAGCTTTATTGTAGTTGGTGTTTTCATTAGATGTTTAACCCCTAAAAAGCCCGAGGGATATTGGACAAAACATAGATGTGTTATAATATGTGCCTTCCATATGTTTGATGAAGGTTGGTTCACTAGACAAAATGTAGAGTATCATCTTTACAAATTATCCGTACGGTCAAACTTCCTAAATAATCTTTAGATCATTTTTTAATGAATTTAAAAGCATTAACCTTCAAAAATTTGTATAAATTATAATTTTCAATTTTAGAGTTCAAAATTTAGTACGATTGGTTAAAGTTGGGCTATCTATCGTAAACTTCAAAAAAGCAAGAGAAACGATGGAGGAATCATCATTACTTTCCCCAAATAGCAAATTTTGTAACACTAAGACAATGTTGAGGTGATCTACTTTGAAAAATTCTCCCGGGTGGAGTTTAACTCGGATTGCCATAATTCAAATTGGGTTGGAAAGTAGACTTGATGTAGTATTTTAAAATATTTTTTATTTTTTCAAAAAAATATTTTTTTGTTCCGGGCAGCCCGTTTTTTCCGGGCAGCGACCAGAAAATGGTCGCTCGGGAGCTTAGGGGTTAAGTTAAGTTATGATACATCTTTTGACCGTTGGGATTGGAGAATAAACTTCATTTGAAGCTTTTCCACCATTGAGAACTTTGAATTTTGAGTGTCCAAAATACAAAGGGCTTTCTAAAGATGCTTCAATCATAAGTCTCTTTTAATTTCTTCACCTTCAATTTTTTACTCCATGTAAATATAACTTTTATCTACCTTAAATACAATTTTTGATATTAAATTTGAAAAAAACATATTTATTTTGAATTTTTACCTCGTTTACATCATAAAATTTGTAAATATTCAAAATATCTTCCAATCATGTTGAAAATTTTGTCATACCTTCATAATGTCGATGATTATCTATGAAAATTTATAAATCATTCAATGTGATATTTAAAGTATGGAAATTATAGTGCTTTGACTTTTGCAAAAGAGGTGAGGACCTTTAGAGGTTAAAGTCACAGTTTGACAAAACTCGTGACCTGCAGAAACAATCATCTTTCTGGATTGAGAATGATGAACTATTCTACATTCATTGTTAATTGTTTAGATTCTGTACTAGTGGAATGGGTGTGCGAGAGATTATGGGGAGGGATTGCAGGATCGTTTTAGTGATCATGATCAGATTCCTCTTCACAATCTTTTGCACATTCATTGCAGTAGTGTTGGCACTAAGGTAGGAGGCTCTAAACCCACCACTTTCAAGGTTGTGAATTTATGAGGACACCAAGAGAACTGTACATGATTTTTCATTGGAAGACAAATCCAAGCTGAGACCAACATACTTTGAATCAAAAATTTTGGATGTTCCTAAAATTAGTTATGAATTTTTGAAGTTGAAATGACATGGGTTCTAAAGTGGTGCTCTTCACCATGGTAACATCCAAAATTTCAAAATGTTCGTCCTTGGTAAAGTGCGGGTTTAGAATTGGCTCTTTTTGAGAGTTGAATCTGTAAATACTTCTTGATCGGAAATACATGGAGTGAGCAATTTTTGGTGATTTTTTTGAGTTGCAAGGAGGCTATCTTAGCGTCACTTTAGACCCTCATATCTTCCTCTTCACACCTTCGAATTACATGAAATTACGTTTAAAATGATGATTTTTACTCACAGTAAAAATTTCAGAGTTTTTGGAGCATTTTAGAACAATCCAACTTGAGCATGTGTACAAAATACTCCAAACAAGTTCCATCAATCTTCTCAACGATGGCATTTTCTCAAAAATTATGCAATTTTGTTGATCCTTTTTTCATAAAAAGTCCTCATCAACTACAACGGTGTTGATTGTCAAAATCACCCACATTAATGAGTAATTGAGTTTGCCTTAACCCCTAAGCTCCCGAGCGACCATTTTCTGGTCGCTGCCCGGAAAAAACGGGCTGCCCGGAACAAAAAAAACTCTTTTTGAAAAAATAAAAAATATTTTAAAATACTACATCAAGTCTACTTTCCAACCCAATTTGAATTATGGCAATCCGAGTTAAACTCCACCCGGGAGAATTTTTCAAAGTAGATCACCTCAACATTGTCTTAGTGTTACAAAATTTGCTATTTGGGGAAAGTAATGATGATTCCTCCATCGTTTCTCTTGCTTTTTTGAAGTTTACGATAGATAGCCCAACTTTAACCAATCGTACTAAATTTTGAACTCTAAAATTGAAAATTATAATTTATACAAATTTTTGAAGGTTAATGCTTTTAAATTCATTAAAAAATGATCTAAAGATTATTTAGGAAGTTTGACCGTACGGATAATTTGTAAAGATGATACTCTACATTTTGTCTAGTGAACCAACCTTCATCAAACATATGGAAGGCACATATTATAACACATCTATGTTTTGTCCAATACCCCTCGGGCTTTTAGGGGTTAAGAGCTAATCAAGAAAACAAGAGCTAAGTTCATCCCTTGCTCTTTTAGGGGTTAATGTATGGGGACGAAATTGCCCCCTATTTTGATCCTATTGAAGGCCCTAAAAAAAGTAATCCCCTCCTCCCATGGTTTTTTATTCCCAAGTAGGTCATCCTAGAATATTTAAGGTTGTAGGCGGCAAATTTGCAAAACAAATTGCCAAAAAACTCCTAAGATGTCCAAAATGGAAATTTAAGGGATGAAGGGGGGTGGATTACGAATGGCTTGCATTCAAGACCGCCAGAGGTCCTAGAGCCGGGGTAATGAATTCATATACAAGCATACTTCTAGTTTAATTAAATCCAAAGAGTACTTCAACCCATTGTTTTTACCATTTCCAATTACAATTTCTCAATTGTCCTTATTAGCCCCTAAAGGACCGGAGTGCTTTTCCTCCAAAAACAATTCAATGCTGCCATTTTTACTCCCCCATGCAAAAATCCAAAAAAATGTTATTTTTTTCTACCATCTAACAGTAAGATCTTGTCTTGAACTATTTGAAAAACATACACAACAAATTTCATTGATTTTGACCGCACGGATTGCTAGATAATTGCGTTTGATGGAAAAAAACACCCCAAAAAAACACATGCCCGGAAATTTCAGATGCGTTTGACCATGGCTACATCAAAAAATCCTCACTATCGAAACCTGTCGCACTTCACTTTCACATTCTATATGATGTTACTTAGTTGTGTACCAATTTTTGTTGCATTTGGAGATGTTTAGGATGTTGAATAACACCTTGCACTTATTGGGGATTTAAAAGTTCAGAAAAGACTATATGTTTTTGGAACTGCAATATTTTCAACTTTCTTTATTTAAAATACAAATCCGAGCAGTGAAACACAAGTACATTCTACCCTCTATAGACTGGCAAAAAAAAATTTGAAAAAAAAATAAAAAATTGAAGTTTTAGAAGACATGTAGCACATTTTTAAGAATTTTGGGGGTTTGGGGGGAAATAAAGTGTGGAGGAAGGGAATTGAAGTGCCAACCCATTCCAATGTTCATGACCCCACTAACCTTCAAGGTGTACTGGCACGTGGCAGTCCCTCATTAGATGATTTTAATTTTTTAATTTTAATTTTTTTAAATGATTTTAATTTTCAAAAATTTAAATAACATATTATAATTATAAAATTCAACTTTTGGTTTAATTTTTTTTTTAAATTAAAAATAATAAATTTCAGTTTAAATTTTTTTTAAAATTTATAAATTTTTTTAATTTTAAAAAAAGATAATGTTTTAAAAATTTTGAATGAGTTTGGGAAATGGGGTGGTCTTCTCCCCCCCCCCCACAGGCCACCCCATTTTCCACATACCGCCTATCTTGTTGCCCCCCCTAAAATTCAACTATTTCTTTACTGCCCCGCTACCCTTTCTCCCGAAAAAAACACATTTCCCCTCATAACTTTCACATCCGGTGTCGGAATTCAAAAAAAAAAGAACCCCCATTTTCGTGGCACATTGGGGAATCTACTTTTAAATTTCCTTCAAAGTTTGATTAACCCTTTTACGTCCCGATTCAACACTGTTTTCAAAGATTTGTTATAAAATGGTTGATGAAAAACGAAAATGGAGTTGATTTACAAAACAAAGTTGTAAATGTCAATGTGTAGATAACATCTGTACGGTTGGATTCATCATATTTATTATTGATATTTTAAAAGTAATTTTGCAAGGTTTTCTCTTGAAATTCAATTAAAAATCCAAAATTAACACAATTGTTTTTTTAAATATTGTAATGAAAGTAGAATGACATGCACTACGAGATGGTATGGTTTCCATTATTTGATTCTACTTACTATGGAAAATCATATTTAAGGTCTTTCTTTTTGAACTAAGATTGAAACTTGACATTAATCACTTTTGTAATTTTTCAAAAATTCACATTATCTTATTTGGAAGATCCATACCGTACAAATGGTATTCAACTAGCACAAGAATGGGAAAAAAAAATGGATGAAAATCATCCGGTACCTACAGAAATCGAGCTGTTGAAATTCATCCGGCGTCCAGATTCTGGACGCCGGCGCACTAAAGGGTTAAAAACGTGTTCACCGGAACCTACCCGATTCTCTAAATGTCCTAGTTAGGACACTTGGTTCTTTAGGGGTTAGAGCCTTACCACCCACGAAAGTCACATTGACTTTCCATATTTTGCTTGACATGATATTTCAAAATTTAAATCTCCTATGCCACTCTCTCTAACCTTAATCACACTATAAGACCCTAATGAATTTACATAAATAAGTCAACGGATAAGAATATTGAACATAATTGTGGATTTGAAATTGCTTGAAGAGACACTCTCATTTAAGGTCGAGACACCTAAAACCGATAACTTAAGCTACCTACACTATTTCTGGACCAGCTATTAATAGGGTGATATTTTTCCCGGGTTGGAAGTTAATTTTCGCGGAGAATGCAAATTTTTCCATGAATTATTTCCCAATATTGAAATTTGTACAATTTTTCAAAGTGAAAAGTACTTCAGAACCCATAACCGATATGTACAAATGAGGTACATCTGTTCTTTCACAATCTAGAAATTAGAATATATCGATTTTTGGTCACCTGTCGGTTATGGGTGTCTCTACCTTATGCATTTGAAGTGGCAAAAGTACTTTTGACTGTTGAAGTGACCAAAGTACTTTTGACTGTTGGCAGATCTGCAGTGTGCCACGAATGCCCTAAACTTGCTGTAACTCGAGTCAATTGTGTTGTCGGAGTAATCTTTTTGCTAAAAATGATACAAAACGATACCAAAAGGAATATTATGGAGTTCATGCCTGGTTTCGCTTACATAAGAGTTACAAGATTGATTCACTGAATGACAGGTGGCAGCCGGATAACACATCTTTAGGTTTCGAACACTGTCGGAAAAACTACTCGGAAACATATGATGCAGCTTTTGTTTCCAAAATCATTCTCTCGAAATCCTCCATTTAAACGTATCTAGAGCACATTACAGACACAAACTGCATGAGTGAAGCAAACACTGACACAGCTTCTGACAAGCAAAGAATGGCAAGAATGAACTCAAAAAAAATGGCAAAACTTGCTCTCAGTTGATTTACTTGAGCCCACTTTACAGTCATGCTTCAATCACTATTTTCTCACGCATGCTACAAATTTCACATCAGTAACATATTACATAGAGATATTACATAATCCTATACACAAATATATTCTTATCCACTTAATTGTTCTGCGCACTTCTTAGAACCTCCAGTATGGCGAGGAACAGATTCAGGATGTCGAGATACAGAGCCACCGACGCCCAGATGTACTCGTCATAACTGTATCGCTTAATGAGGTTGTCGGTATCGTATACGATGTAGGCACTGAAAATAAGTGCAGTCAGACCACCATAGATCATTTGCGAAATCGGACCCAGAGGGAAGAACGCCTGTTAAAAGAAACATCAAGTATTTCAGTACAGTATAAAATAAACCTCAATGGAGCCCATTTCTGTAGAGGAGATACAATTATATCAAATAATCACATTATGGTTTTTTTTCAGACACTTTGGGCCGCTTCACACTATGGCCGTCCAAGTCGAGAGGCCGTGGGATTGAGAGTCCAAACTTTGTTGAGAGTCCAAAGAAATCTACTGAAAATAGGCATTAAAATATACTTTTCATTTTTTATGAAAAAAAATCGACGGCCTCTCGACCATAGTTTGGGTCTTGCAAAATGTAAGACCCAAACTCCCTCTCGAGAGGCCGTCACCTTGGTCAAAAAGTGTTGCCATGTAAGCATTTTGGAGGTCCATGGCCTTTGGACTTTGGCCTCTAGTGTGAGGGTCGAGAGGCCGAACCCATGGTTTCTTGCAATTTGATTGGTGGAAATCGACGGCCTCTCGACCTTCGGCCATAGTGTGAAGCGGCCCTTAATTGAATGTGTCCAGTGACATGAAAGTAGAGCCTCATTATGGAAACAACAACGTTTGACACACATGTTCATTTTCAAGAAGGAGGCTCTAATTTCACGTTACATAGTCCATAACAACATTCTAGAAGTGTGAAGGGCTTCTACACACATTACAATACAATACCTCCAGTAACTTTTGGGTATACACAGAAACATCAGGGAGAAGAACAAACCTGAATAAATCCGAAGAGCAAGACGACAATAAGGCTGGTAAACAAAATGGGGCCCAAGAAACTGAAATCATGACCCCTTCTTGATGCCCAATGTGTATATGCCGTGAGGGACAAAACCACGGCTGCTGTCAAGATAAGGGCTTCCAACACAATGAATCCTGCACAACCCAAGTCCCAGAATGAAATTAGCAAAAAACGTGAAGATGCTTTATCATATGAAACAAGCTCAAAACCCTATTCCCTGGATATCAGCTTATAGAAAACACGATTAAACCCTAAGTGCCAAAAGTGGTTGCTTCCATATCTATAAGAGTTGAAGTACATCATTTAGGAAGCTTCTAGGAAGGTATTAAGATCATTTAAGTAGGTATTAAAATGTACCAATATAAAGAAGAAATCGTACCATAATATTTTGAACATGTTTTGAAAGTGACTGTAATTGACTATTCCCAAGTGACTTTCTCATTTTAGCTTCGGCACTTAGGGGTTTAAAATGATGGCAAAAAACATTAGAAAAAAAATTCACCTTGATCAGGTCATGATCTCCCCACCGGTGTTTTTTAAAACCTTGCAAAGTCCCAGACACTGAAACCTTCCCACATCATAAAATAGACCATATCTAAATGGAAACTTAGACTGTTTACAAGAAAGAGGGCTATTCAAACATACCGTTCGTGAGAGCACATGATATTCCAACGCTCAAACTGATTGTCGCGGTAAATAGACCAAGAAGGAGCAGATTCACTGGGTGCTGTTGGTGGTAGTAATACAACGGACACATCACTGCAAAAAGTAACAAACAGCACCAAAATAAGTAAAGAGACAATAGTCATAAGATGACCAAATAAATTCTAGGTATTTGAGCTAATTCTCAATACCTAAAATTCATTTGATTTACCATTCCTACCACAAGGACAATAATACATTCCTACCCCTAACATATATAAGAAATTTGTGTCTACAGACCGACTGGGATCTTGCAACCTACTGCTTAACCCCTAAAATTCATGGTATTAAAAAAGGCCAGTTCAATTCATCAGATATAATAAAGACGGGGCCAAATTTTATATCACCGGAATCGAAGGTACGTGCTGATCAGAAACTAAACAAAACTAGACAAAAGAAAATCTCCGTAAGACCTACTAAATTGCTTTATGAACGCCTCTAGATCCCTCAGGGGTTAAACCGCCCATTGAATGAACTCGAAACTTCAAACCTCCCACGAAAAAAATTGAAAAACGTTATCACTGATTTACAAAACCCTAAAAGGAAGCACGCACTTACAAAAATCCAACACCGACCAAAAACCAACCACTCAATCTG
The DNA here is from genome assembly GCA_022496805.1 of Pohlia nutans. Classification (NCBI taxonomy): domain Eukaryota; kingdom Viridiplantae; phylum Streptophyta; class Bryopsida; order Bryales; family Mniaceae; genus Pohlia; species Pohlia nutans. The sequence continues at coordinate 26,032,524 of CM040095.1, read as the reverse complement.
GGATCTTGAAACCTACTGCTTAGCCCCTAAAATTCATGGTATTAAAGAAGTCCAGTTCAATTGACCATATTCTGAAGATATAATAAAGACGGGACCAAATTTTATATCACCAGAATCGAAGGTATGTGTTGATCAAAAACGAAATAAGAAAATCTCCATGTGACCTACTTAAAATTTCTTTGTGAGCGCCTCTAGGTCCAAACCGCCTATTGAATGAACTCGATTTACAGTGACAAAACTTCAAATCTCTCAGAATTTTTTTAAAAAACATTATCAATAAAGACTTCCAAAACCCTAAAAGGAAGCACACGCACTCACAGAATCCAAAACCGACCAAAAACCAATCACACGATCCAAAAAACATGAAAACGAAAGGTTCGTCAAATGGACTCACATATGAGCGGCAGGATACACTGACTTTCAAAACCCTAAAAGGGAGCACACGCACTCACAGAATCCAAAAACCAATCACACAATCCACAAAAAATGAAAACGAAAGGTTCGTGAAATGGACTCACATATGAGCGGCAGGATACTGGTCATGATAAGAATCCAGCCATGGGCGACGAAAAACTCGAGCACGGCGGGCGTGAACACCACGAACGAAGAGACGGCGGCCGTGAGCAACACCTGGATGCTGAGGATGCTGTAGACCTTGCGAATGAAACCCCAGCGGAGCTCGTTCTCGTCGGCAGGGATGTCCGGGTACAGCGCGGGCGTGGCGCCGTAGCCCTGCTCCAAGTCCGGCGCGGTGGTCGAGTACCCCGCATACTTATCGAACTTCGCCATCCCAGAAATCGCACACAACAAATTGCACACCGCTGCGAATTGTGCACGCTGCTGCAAATTGAGCACCCTGGATTGAGTCCTGAAAAGAAAACGGGTTGTGGAATTGGATTGAGGAGATTAGGGATTTAGGGGAAGGGGAAGAGTTGGAATGTTCTGGAAGCGTGGGTGTGAAGGTTCTTCAATGTTCTGTCGTCGTGATGGAGGCGCTGGTGCCGTGGGTTTGTAATGTGGAGCGGTTCTGGGAAGGTGCTGCTTGTCTTGCCGTGCCGTGCCGTGCCTTGGCGGTGGGTTGTACCGCGTACCGGTGCCCGTGGTGTGCGCCGGTGCCCGTGGTGTGCACCTGTGCCCGCCAAACTGATGTATACGTATTCGAGCCGCATCCACACCCATGCCTTCAGGGGCGGTTTACAGATAGATAGAAACTCCCACCCTATTTCAAGGTCGGTGTGAATAAAGTGTCCGTTCCTAATGTCAATGACCCGGTGCCCACTGTACAAGGGGACATTGGGACTATACTACTCTCCCCTTTCGAGGATGGACACTATAGTAACCATAATAGTAACATAAAACGGTAACAAAGTAATAGTGGTTGGGTACTAGTTTGAATAAAGGTATGTTTTGAGTTAAGCATTATCACCAAGTCATGAGTTCTTTGGTTGCTTTACACTCCTGACTAAGAGCGTGGTCACCCATGCCCTCCCAGAGTCTCTTACACTCAAGAAGTAGATGAAAAGTGCCAAAGGGCTCTTCAAAAATACCTCTTGCCTTTCAATCCTAAGAGCATCCGCAATTCATTCACGGCGAAGCTCACTGCAAACCAAAACCTATCTTTTGACTGACCTAAAATTAGAGAGTATTATTACCATCATTAGAAGCGCCATTTAAATAAACGTGAGATATTTCTCAAGAAGAAAATTGTAAAAATTTGATGTAGGTGAAATCCCTCATTGAAAACACCACATTTTCAAAATTTAGAGGGAATGTGGTTAATTTTGCTTTAAAATGGAAAGATACTCCCTTACTCCCTCTATATTTCTGAAATTTAGAGGGAGTGTGGGAGGATCTTTCCATTTTTAAGCAAGATTTGGTGCACTCCCTTTAAATTTTAAAAATGTGTTGTTTTCAATGGGACATTTCACATACGTCCTAATTTCACAAAAAAAATTCTTGAAGTGTAACTTCTGTAATATTGACTGCGCTTCTAATGATGGTAATTTCAGTTTCTAATTTTAGGTTAGTCAAAAGATAGGTTTTGGTTTGCAGTGAGCTTTACCGTGTTGCATTGCGGATGCTCTAAGGTGTTAGAAATTGGGCCTTCAAATCACTATTTAGTTGATTGTATCCTCACATCTCGCCTCACATACTACTTGTGATTGGTCTATTGACAATTTGATGTGCACTTTTGATGTGTGAGGGCGATGCAAGGGTGGAGGATTATAGGTGCAAGCGCTCTTCAAATGTAGATGAATAATTTCAGCAAGTTAGTCCTGGCCTGCATGGGTGGGAATGCTCTAAGAGCCGTCGTGACCATGGGCCTCTAAAATTATGATCGGTCTCCTGAACTCATCCGATGATGATTTAGCTTTACACCACTTCAAAAATGAACTTGGACCACATGTGAGAGTTGAGGGTACCAAAAGGGCTATAGAATGCCCTAGTAGATAATGATTCATTTCTGAGTTCATTTTTGATGAGTCAAGCAAAAGAGGTTCTCTGAAAGCAAAACCTAAAGACGTGCCAATCCTTGCTTCATTTGGTCGATAAAATCTAATTTTTTTTCTTCATTATTCCCTCATAAATAAGTCCATGGGGCTTATTTTTTGATGTTTAAGGGTTAAGAGCATCTCCACCCTGCCACGCCACAGACGGCCTCAAAAATATATAATGCGTCCTCCCTCCTTTCTTTTCCCCTACTGCAACCTTGATAAATGTGCAAGACGTCTAGGCCTCTTCAAATTTCATTACGGGCTCTAAATTGTTGAGGGCGACCACAAACTTTTGAAGCACCTGTATTATGGGCATATCTTGTCCTTGTCATGATTCAAGAGCTAAATGAAGTAAGAGTTACACAAAGCAAGAGAATAAAGTGTGGTTTTCTCTATTTTCAACAACTAAGGTGAGTCTTGAGCTCCACGTGGGTAGGGGGCACATGCGGCCAAATCCTTTTTGTCTTTCCCTGAGCCCCTCAAGTTGTATTTGACGCGAAAAATTAACTGCGACAGGGTGGAGATGCTCTAATGTCAAAGAACCCTTACCTTAACCTTAACGCCAAAGAGCAGGCCGCATGGGCAGATTTTTGCACTAGCGCTTAGCCCCAAACTTGCCCTCAGGGCTCGCTCGTGACCTAAGGATTCTATCCATATAGCCAGCTCTCTACTACAATGTGTGATGTGCCGAATAGAGCTACGAGGTAAAGTGGTTACCCCATTCCCAACTCGCGATTTAAACCAACAACTAAGGACATTTTTGCAATCGATGCTGCAATGATGTTGGTTGTAGCATGAATTACACTTGGTAATGGGTTCTCTTTTGTTGGTTTTAGTATATGTAAGTGTGGTTATGAATTCGTTGTTGTTGCTTTAACCCTTAACCCCTAAAAGCCCGAGGGGTATTGGACAAAACATAGATGTGTTATAATATGTGCCTTCCATATGTTTGATGAAAGTTGGTTCAATAGACAAAATGTAGAGTATCATCTTTACAAGTTATTCGTACGGTCAAACTTCCTAAATAATCTTTAGATCATTTTTTAATGAATTTAAAAGCATTAACCTTCGAAAATTTGTATAAATTATAATTTTCAATTTTAGAGTTCAAAATTTAGTACGATTGGTTAAAGTTGGGCTATCTATCGTAAACTTCAAAAAAGCAAGAGAAATGATGGAGGAATCATCATTACTTTCCCCAAATAACAAATTTTGTAACACTAAGACAATGTTGAGGTGATCTACTTTGAAAAATTCTCCTGGGTGGAGTTTAACTCGGATTGCCATAATTCGAATTGGGTTGGAAAGTAGACTTGATGTAGTATTTTAAAATATTTTTTATTTTTTCAAAAAAATATTTTTTGGTTCCGGGCAGCCCGTTTTTTCCGGGCAGCGACCAGAAAATGGTCGCTCGGGAGCTTAGGGGTTAAGCTCCCAAGAGACCATTTTTTGGTCGTTGTCCGTTTTTAACAAGCCGCCCGAAAAAAAAAAGTAAGTTTTTGAAAAAACAAAAAAAAAATTAGAATACTTCATCAAGTCTACTTTCCAACCTGATTTTAATTATGTCAATTCAAGTTAAATTCCACTCGGGAGAATTTTTCAAAGTGGATCACCTCAACATTATCTTAGTGTTATAAAATGTGCTATTTGGAGAAAGTAATGATGTTCCCTTCGTCATTTCTTTTTCTTTTTTGAAGTTTACAATAGATAAACCAACTCTAACCAACCATGCTAGATTTTAAACTCTAAAAGTGAAAATTATAATTTATGCAATTTTTCAAAATTTTATTGCTTTTAAATTCACTAAAAAATATCTTAAGTATTTTTTGGAAGTTTGACCGTATGGATAATTTGTTGAGATGATGCCCTAAATTTTTTTTATTGAACCAAACTTCATCAAACATATGGAAGGCACATATTATAACACATCTATGCTTTGTCCAATACCCCTTAGGCTTTTAGGGGTTAAGCATCTTTAGTGCGTGCAATACAAATCTTCTTTGAACAGAAACAACTTTACCTATGTGACGTGAATGGGATATGTCATACTTCAACTTTGAAAATTTATAACTAATTAATTCTTAATCCAAAAATCATGTTTTAACTTGTGTTGGAATGTGTTTCTTCTTGCCTAACTCTAAAAAATAATAATACTAAATAATACCAATGTCTCATATCTGTATTTCGGGTATTTCTTATTAAGAGCATCGCCACCCACACGCGCCAAGAGTCTGACACGCATCAAGAGTGGATGAAAAATGCTAAGGGCCTCTCAAAAATGCCTTTTAGCCCTCTACTTTGGCGCGTCAAGAAATGATCCTCCAAATCTATGTTTAGTTGACTGAATCTGACATTCTACTTGTGATTGGTGCATTGACTATTTGACATGCACTTTTGGTGCTTGAGGGGCGTTTATGGATGGGGGACATAACATTCAGTAGCCTTCAAAGAGACTGCCTTTTAAGTTTCATCCACCTTTACATAAAAAGTGACCAGTGATTTCTAATTGAATGAACTATTGAATCAAATAAATAATTATGAAACACCATAACATTCAGTAGCCTTGGTTACTGATGCCATTCTCTGACAAATTGATGTGGAATATCCCACATCATTTCATCCCCCGAATGAAATGATGTGGGATATTCCTCATCACATGAGTAGCTACGAGGACATACAGTGGCATTAAGCAAGAGCAATCAACCATGGTGCACAGGAATTCAAAGCACTTCTCAATCACATTCAATAGTGTTCTATAATTATTTATTTGATTCAATAGTCCATTCAAATACAAATCACTGCTCACTCTATAAATTAAGGTGGATGAAACAAAAGGCACCCCTCTTGAAGAATACTGAATGTTATGACTGTTGAGTGAGAATGAATCAAATTAACAATGATAAAACACTACCGTACCTTTGGATCAGCTTCGGCACAAAATAATTCCAAATAAAAATGTCGAATAATTTTTTTAATTATGTTGCCTATTTGCCGGAAAACCATGAAATTAAATTAGATGAATGATGAAATATCTTGAAATTGAATACATGAACTAAAAATAAAATAAATTTTAAAATGTTAAGAGTGATCACATGAAGTCCACTAAAATAACAAACATTCAATGAAACTTCATCAATTGTGGATGAAAGTCGAACTTGAAGTTATTTATTTCCTGAAAAGATGAATTTTAAGAAATTACTTTTCTTATTGCCGGACATCAAAATTTGAAATTAATTAATTATTCGACGGAGGAGTGATGAAGCTGCCCCTTAGGTACGGTATTGATTTGAGAATCAATCAAATAAACAATGAAAAACACTATTGAATTGTGCTTTCGGTTACTGTGCACCATGGTTGCTTGCTCTTGCTTAATGCCACGTGCCCCCATAGCTACTAATGGAATGTGAAATATCCCACGTCATTTCGTTGGGAGGATGAAATGATGTGGGATATTCCACATCATTCCATCCAAGGGAGGGCAGCAGGCTCAAAGACTACACTAAATAGGTAGATTAGTGTTAGATACACTAATTTACATAAACATGTTGTAATTTTATACTGTTGACCAATTTTTTTACCCTCTATATTGGTTAAGATGGAGATCTTTCAATAGTATTAGAATCAATGTCTTTGGTAAATTTTTTTGTGGAGAGTAAAAATCTATAATATTTTCAAATCTTATAATTAACCCCTAAAGGCCCTTAAAAGCCAAAATGGCTTTTTGCTGTTTCGGGCAACTTAGATGGAAGATCTAAATTAAGAGTTTTAGACTATAATTTGGCGTGGGCGTGGTCATACATACAAGGTGTGTGGGGTAAAAATTACAAAGTCAAATTCGGATTTTATAATTCTTTTATTGAAATTTTTGGTTTCAAGCCCAATTGGGGCAGAAAAAAACTTTTTATTATAATCATTTTTTCAATTTTTTTTTGGAGACATGCTCTTCACCACATTTAGGCTCAGAATTTGAAGTGACCCATGTTGATTATATTCTTGGCTTGACAAGGGCAGCCTCCAAAATAAAGAACAGCAACCTCCAAGGTTTTTTGTAATTTCACATCCATTTCTTTCGAAATTTGTCAAAATTTGAGATTTTGAAATTTTTTAAAAATAATTTCGCCTAAAATTTATAAAATCATAGAGGTACCTAATCACCGTTCATTTTTTCCAAAAATCAAATACAATTAATGTGATGCATGTTTCACCAAATTGCCATTTTTATACCTACTTCCGGAAATTAATTTGGATGAAGGTTTGAAACGCGTAATGAGTCTCTAAAATTTTGCATGAGCATACCCAACTTAGTTATCTACATGGAAAAAAATATGAGCAAAATGTTTGGAGTAACAATCTTCAAGTCCCCCTTTGCACTATGGAGACAATGCCTCCCAAGCAATGCCCCGAAAAACTTTTGCACAAACTTTGGATGTTATGATCTTGCAAATGATAAACATCCAACGGTCAATTTTTGAAACAGTAGCTATGAATAGGCTTAGGTACAAGATCTTACGGTTGGAATTCTAAAAGAAGTAAAAAAACTTGGTTCACATCCCCGGGAGTACATAGAGGTAGAAAATCGCAGTTTTGAGGTTTCAAGCTCCCAAAAACACAAGGAAATTTAGGGGTTAACTAACACTAATCTACGTGTTTAGTGTACTGAATGTTATGGAGTATGATTTCAAGGGCTCTTCAAATATAGATGTAAGTTAATATTTTAGCGAGTCACCTTTAGCGAGCATGGGTGGAGATGCTCTTAGTAAAGATAAATTAAAAAAACGAAGGCAAGACGTGCGGTGAAAGGAGCTGCGGCAGTGCAGGCGGTGTTCCGCCACTGCGCCTGGCACAGACGGATGAATTTCATCCGCGACCGACAGAGGCGCAGTGCATGTGCGGGAGGCCTAAAACAGGTCAGTCAGGCGGGGAGAAAGGAAAGGAGGGAGGGCACATATTTTGCTTAGGGTTTCTGTCTGGAACCTTTCCAAGCTCGTCTGCCCTGCCTCGCAACAAACACTCCGCGTTGCCCTTTCGCTCCCACGCACGCCCGCCATAGCCACTTCCTCTGCTGAAAACGCTCTTTCTTTCACTGTCTCTCTGTGCGTGTCTTTTTCTTCTTCTCTGTTTCGAGATCGGAGCGTTTCGTGAGGGCAAAGCAAAATGGCGAACGCAGCGTCGGGCATGGCGGTGAGCGACGAGTGCAAACTGAAGTTCTCGGAGTTGCAGCGCAAGAAGGCGTTCCGGTACATCGTGTTCAAGATCGACGAGAAGGCGCAACAAATCGTGGTGGAGAAGCACGGCGGCCCCGAGGCGACCTACGAGGAGTTTGTGGCTTCTTTACCTGAGAAAGATTGCAGGTACGGCGTGTACGACTTCGAGTTCACCGCCGAAGACGGCGACATCAGCTGCCAGAAGAGCAAGATCTTCTTCATCGCGTGGTCGCCGGATACCTCCCGTGTCAGGGCCAAGATGATCTACGCGAGCTCCAAGGAAACGTTCAAGCGGGAGCTTAATGGTATCCACTACGAGCTTCAAGCCACCGATGCCACGGAGATGGATCTGGAAGTCATCAAGGAACGCGCGAAGTAGATCGATCTGTGCTGTCCATTTTTTTTTAATATTTTTCTCAAAGTGTGAAGGGCCTTTGATCAAGCTCTTAACCCTGGCTGGCCTCTCTTTTCTCGTGAGCCTTTTGTCCACATAGGGGACCGTTATTATTCATTTTGTATACTCTACTTTGTGAGAAGGATTATTCATCGATCTCAGTATTTGAAACTCCGAAACGCAGTACTTGGTTGTGGAAGCCACCTGTAATTTCACTTCATTAATATGATGTCTGATGGTATGTCTCGAACAAGGGGAATGTTCATATTCACCAACTGAAGTCCTTGGTTGCATGGTACAATGCCAAGTATTTATTTATTTCCCTGAATGTAAAACAACGGTGGAGATGGATAGACATTGCAGGATGGAGCAGGGCGAGCGAGACTGCTGTTTGTTGTCGGTCTCTCAGGTTAGATCCAGTTTTCATCATGCTTTTTGGTCGTACGAAGAATTTGTTTGGTTTTTCACTGATTCTAGGGATACGAAATTTGGTCCCATTGGAATTACTTTTGAGTACTTCCTCTGTCCCAATATAAAGCACACGTCATAAAATTCAACACAATGTTTCGAATACTGTGCTGAATTTTAGGACGTGTGCTCTATATTGGGACAGAGGGAGTATATGATCAAGTGAATTTGTTATTTTGAAACCATGAATCCTTTGTCCTTTAGGGGTTAAGGAAGGTGGTTGCGTGTTGATATAGAGGAGCATCCGCATGATTCTCTCAAGCTGTCTTGCTGTATTTCACGTGTTAGCCCTGCCTACCTCGTGCTGAGTCCACAAATGACTGAGATTCTTATGATTCAGTTTTCAAATCTTGGGTAAATTTGGGGATGGTACTGTAGAATCTTACCCTGCATGCTTTATTTAGCGCCAGCCAGAGTGTTGAGCCACTATATCAGGCAACACTGCTTGTGTATCAGACAAGGCATTGAAGTGGAAGCTTTTCTAATTTTCACGTATATGACTTCGTTGATACAATCAGTGAAACCTCTTTCTTCACACGCATTCGATCTTTGCTGAGAACTCTCTATGAAGTGCATTGTACTCACTGATACTTGACTCTGTAAATTTGAGTGCTTTGCAATCCTTATCATTGATCCAGAAGGACAAAATCTATATCTGTATTCAGGCCACGGTGTAGCCAATTCTGAGTATTTGAGTTAAAAACAGAAATTTTATAATCTATCTTCTTTGGAAAAACATTGCCTATTTGACCACAAAATGATTGTAAGGGTCATATGGGGTTACACCAATGATCTAAGGTAGACGACCTGTTTCCGATCAGGCCCCCAATCACGCTAGGGCGACCTATTTCCGTGAAGCAGCCTGCCTGCATTATTTTCGAGTTCATTGTAAACGGTGATGGAAACATGTTTCTTCTTAACCCTTTAATGTCCCGATTCAACACTGTTTTCAAAGATTTGTTATAAAATGGTTGATGAAAAACGAAAATGGAGTTGATGTACAAAACAAAGTTGTAAATGTCAATGTGTAGATAACATTTGTACGGTTGGATTCATCATATTTATTATTAATATTTTTAAAGTAATTTTGCAAGGTTTTCTCTTGAAATTCAATTAAAAATCCAAAATTAACACAAATTTTTTAAAAAATATTGTAATGAAATTAGAATGACATGCACTACGAGATGGTATGGTTTTCATTATTTGATTCTACTTACTATGGAAAATCATATTTAAGGTCTTTCTTTTTGAACTAAGATTGAAACTTGACATTAATCACTTTTGTAATTTTTCAAAAATTCACATTATCTTATTTGGAAGATCCATACCGTACAAATGGTATTCAACTAGCACAAGAATGATAAAAATAAAAAAGGATGAAAAACATCCGGTACCTACAGAAATCGAGCTGCTGAAATTCATCCGGCGTCCAGATTCTGGACGCCTGCGCGCTAAAGGGTTAATATGGAATGGTTGGCGCCGAGAGTAGAAATTTGTTACCGAGTTAGTATGATATCATGTGTCCTCGAAATTTAGTTTTACAGTTCTTGGAAATAGGTCAGCCTATGTTGCGAGAACGGGTTGGAGAGAATCTTCACTTTGAAAATTTGTAGTAAATTCAATATTGCCCGAAAATTTGTTCAAAAATATGTGACCTTCAAATCTATTTCCCTACACTACAAAATTATTTGCCTATTCGTTACTCCACCGGAAGTATGTTGAATTGCTTAAGGTGATCGGAAACAGGTCGTCTACCTTAAATCTTGTGAAAATTAGCATGCCTTGAAGTTGACACTAAATCACATGTTTATGAAAAAGATTAATTAATTTTTGACAAATATTGCCTTCCCAATAGCCCGCCCAAAGTTTAAATATGCATTAAAACTTAGAATTTGTCCTTGTAGGGGTTAAGATCCGGTCAGAAATTTTCTAATTTGAGTCACATTACATTATTTTTCTCAGGATTGGAATTTTTCACAACAATTTGAAAATCCACTTTTGTTCGTTCATAGTGACATAGGCATAGCGGTGCCGAAAGAAATAATTTATTTCAAGGATTCATTTGGGCACATAAAATTCAACCCTTGACCTCTAAAGGACCAAGAATCCTAAATTGGGCCTCATGTTTTTTTTAACACTTTTGAATAGGTCATATGTGAACTTTCTTTTGTTCAAATTCATTTGTTTTTTTGCTAACACATGCAAAATTCTTCACTGATTCCGGTGATATAAAATTTGGAGCCGAGTGAATTATATTTTTTACAATATGATCAATTGAATTTGTCATTGTAAAACCATGAATCCTTGGACCTTTAGGGGTTAACCCCTAAATGTTCTCACCCTTTTCATATTTGACTGTTTTTCATATATGCATTATAAAACGCAACTAAGAGGGATATTCTCACCTTGATGAATGAATAAAAGTTGTACATTATGAATTTTAGATTCTATCCATATTGTTAGATTTTTGATTGCTATATATCACCAATATTTGTGTATAAATTTTCAAACTTAACCCTTTAACGTCCCGATTCAACACTGTTGTCAAAGATTTGTTATAAAATGTTTGATGAACAATAAAAATGGAGTTGATGTACAAAACAAAGTTGTAAATGTCAATGTGAAGATAACATCTGTACGGTTGGATTCATCATATTTGTTATTAATATTTTTTTAATTAATTTTGCAATATTTTCTCTTGAAATTCAATTAAAAATCCAAATTTAACATTAATTAATTTTTAAATATTGTATTAAAATTGGAATAACATGCACTACAAGATGGTATGGTTTTTACTATTTGATTCTACTTATTATGGAAAATCATGTTTGAGGTCTCACTTTTTGAACTAAGAACGAAACTTGACATAAACCACTTTTGCTATTTTTCAAAAACTCTCAATATCTTATCTTGAAGATCTGTACCATACAAATGGTAATCAACTAGCACAAGAAATTTTTAAAAATTAAATGGATGAAAAACATCCCCGTGCGTGGTGAAGGGACGCGTCCAAATTCATTCATCGTCCGGAATCTGGACGCAGGCGCGTGCAACGGTTAAAATTTAGAGTTCTTTTGTAATATAATTACAAATAAGATATTGACAATCTAATAATGAATTTTTTTGGGATGGGTTGTATTGTAATACTCTAAGTGTAGTGACGTGAGTAAACATCGGAGCAAACATTGTGACGAGTAACAAGTCGCAACTACCTACTTTCATAGTTTCTATTATGTAATGTTAAAAACTCAAGAAAGCCTTATTTTAAAATTGAATTGATATGCTATTAGACGCCATGTATACACCATGAACAAGTTCATCAATTGATGTGGGAGCTTGCTTGTATTGTATAGATTGAATAGCTACACCTCCTTAATGTCACCATGTACAAAGTCTCACATCCTACATGCTACATACCACACATACCATATGCAATATCATACTGCTTCGATATACAAATACTCTGAAATAGAAGTTTAGTGTATCAATCCCTAACCTCTATATATATATGTGTGTGTGTGTGTGTGTGGATGTTTTATTTCCATTGCACAACAACAAATCACAAACATTGCAGTGAGAACAAAGTGAACACATTTCTAGTGCTCCCCGCAAGTGGTTTTCTTTTGAATTTTTCTTCTTGCAATATTTGGACTAGATCCTATAATCTTGATCATATCCAACTATGAGCGACGCCCCCAGCGTTAACACAAGGCCCGTGAGAAATACCTATCACGCTTCGGGTTCCTATCAAACAAGGAGGTATTAGTCCTTACAACATGCATCTGACCGGAATCGAACTACCGTCTTCATTGGCACTAATAAGGACACTCAAATGAACCCACCTCTAACTGCCACTTAGGTAGTTTTAGGGTCATTCCGGACCTAACAAACCATTTTTGATTGATGTCTAGAATTGAGTTTTGTATATTCATCAGTCATGCATTTTTTTTTGCAAGTAAAAACCTACTATAGCTAGATAGCTTCATGTACGAGTGATCCAATTAGAAAGGGCATGATTAATGAAAATTTTATGATTCATTTCGTGTCACTTTTTTTACCAAAATATTCTTAGATTTTAATTCAAAACTAATCAAAAGTGCTCTTGAAAATATCAACACATAAAATTAAGCAACCAAAAAATCTCCAAAAATCACAACACTTAGAATATATTACATTTCAACCCGTCACAACAAATTTCATTTACAAGATTTTGTCAATAGCTTCTTTGTAATCAAATTACAAAAGAATTTTGAATTAAATATTTCAAAATCATACAAAAATATTGGTGATTGCAATCATAGATTTAACCATATGGATAGAATCTAAAATTCGTAATGTAGAACTTTTATTCATGTATGAAGAGTTCATTAGTTGAGACATTGATTGAGCCCCTAGGGACTTCCTAGTAGAAATTCATTTTGTCACTCACTTGCAGGGCTTTTTTTTTCGTTCGCCAGATTCCCTCAGGGTCACTAACATCACTTCCCTCGAATTTCTAACCGAATCCACTCTGGACAACAATGCATGTGTGTCAGTTTTTCGCCAGGAAAAAAAAGCCCTGCTCACTTGTAGAGTCAAATATTGGATCACTGTATTGTGGGGTCACAAGTTTGAGTAATTTTTGTACCATCAAAGACGTTGACTCTTTCCATTTGCACATAAATGGTTGAATGAGCATGAAATTTTGAATAGAACGTTGCAACTTCCTGAGCAACATATGTGCAGAATTTGATACCATGAAGATAAAGGGAAAAATAAATAAAAAGTAGAAACAATTTTTTACTTATAATACATAAAAATTTATACAGTTACATAATTTGTTATACAATAAAATTTTGGATATAAGGTAGCAATCAAAATGCTATATAATTTGGTTTATTTCAAATATGAAATAGAGGACTAGCCTAGAGGAGTGTATACTAGGTGATATAAGATTTTTGATACAATTTCAATATACCAAACATAAACAACAACTTTAACATGATGCTTTTCACTACAAAATGACTATTTTAAAAACTGATTGCACCTCATGAAAGCTAATTCAATTAATTAGAATTCAACACAACTATTTGCACTTTAAAGTTCATATTCATACGATAAGTTCAAATTTTCATTCAACAATCTACTATTTAGTACCGCCACCATTTTCTTTGATTACAACTAGCATTGTTGTGGGCATGTTAGAAACGCGGGTTTGCATATGTGCATATGTTGTACATATGTTGTTGCATAATCATAGCATCATTTCTACCATTCCTTCTCTATTTCTTGGTCTAGACTCATGCCGCAATAAGTATTTCACAACACATCTTCAATTGGGCTTGGGATACTAGGTGAATTTGCTAGCCATATCATATAATATTCATAGTTTTGTCTCCACTAATGTTAGTAGAGTACTATGTTGGAGGAATACCAATTTTTTTAATAAAACAAAACACAATTGAGAAATAACTCATTATTGTCAAATATATGTTACACACTTTATTTCAATTCCTCACAACACTCTATGAGCTCGTCTATGAGTGTTGCACATTGCCTAAGGATTGTAATAAACTATATGGGAAATAACCTGACTTCATTGTCAAGGTTTAATAAGGCTTTATTGCAATGCTATATTTGACCATAGCAACTGAAAGTTTGATATTCAAAATTTTGGAATTTTTAAAAAACATATATAATGTAATTTAGGCATTCTAAGATAATTTATTACACTCTAAGATAATTTTGACCCCCTTTTCAAAATTGGAGCTTTATTATTTCTTCCACATATTTCTTTCTAAAATGTAATTTGTGGTATGAAGAGCACTCTTAGTGCTCTCTTGCAAAAGCGGTTTTGTGAAAATTAAATACCATGAGAATGAGCAATGTTGATTCAAAGTGCTAATTACTATAGTAACATAGTGGAGTCACCACCCTCAAATGGACATTTTCATATTTTTGGAAAAACAATCAAAAAACAAATTTCTTGATTTCCATATTGGAGCAAAATATGGTCCAAAATGACCCAAAATGGACCAAAATAGCTTAGAAACAAAGAAAAATATTTTAATTTTCTGGTGCTCATAATTTCCGATTTTGTACCATGTTTATATTTTGAAATATTTTTTGGCGACCCACTGGACAATATGTATGGACCCATGCATGTGAAGCAAGCCTGTGCATGCCATGAACTGAATCATGGAAACTCTGAATCCAGAGCAAGGGAGGGATGAGCTATTTCTCTAAAACTGGAAGTCATGGAAAGATGTGTCAAAAATTGAATATTAAACCCCTCAAGGACCAACAATGATTCATGGCTTTTAAATACGTAAATTTAATCAATTGCATTCTGAAAATATAACTCGGATGGGACCAAAACTCATGTCACTGGAATCAGTGAAGAACATTGCATATGGTGGTCCAAAATTGAATAAATTTGGACAAATTGAACTCCACATAGGACATACTCTAATTTGCCAAAAGAAAATCTTGGTCATTCAAAGGTGAAAAAACA
Source organism: Pohlia nutans (assembly GCA_022496805.1). Taxonomy (NCBI): domain Eukaryota; kingdom Viridiplantae; phylum Streptophyta; class Bryopsida; order Bryales; family Mniaceae; genus Pohlia; species Pohlia nutans. The sequence continues at coordinate 26,017,470 of CM040095.1, read as the reverse complement.
AGAATGGTACAACCATGAGGCTTTGACCAAATTTTCATTCTATTTGTTGTAATATTATTTTATCAAGTTCTAATATTTTTTACTTATTATTATAATAGTATAAATGTGTAGATATAACTATATATATGTATATATACATATATAGTATTAGGATAGCTCATTGTTTCCAAATTTGAATCTTTCTTACCTTACTTAGTGTTGTATGAAAAACTCTGTTCCGAACCATCTTGAAGTGAGCAATGTGAAAAGGGTGCTCAATAGGATGTGGATTCTCGAAGAGTGTAAATCGTTGGATAGTCTCTCACTGAGATATAGTGGTAGAGCATGGTGCCCAATATCCATATTGATACTACAATTGCCTCCCTATTATGACACGTTTGGACAACCCTAATTTCAAAGTGGCAAACATGAATTAGTCATAGAAATGACTTGTCACATGTGTATTGCCCAAAGTACCTCTTCTTCATTAATGTCTATCCAGTAAAAATGTTGTGCTCGGGGAAACTTTTGAAATATAAAATTAAGAAAAAGTTGTGCTTGGAAACAGTGAGTTTTCATTGCAAGGAAAAGTACACCCATGGTTCATGAGGGGTAGTGCTGGTCATACTCAGAGCCATCATACGTGCGTGGACAGAAGACATTTCAAGTAAGCCTAAGTCCTTGAGATCAGTTACACGACAGACAATGAACTGAGCCACGCGGTAGCTTACATTTGAAGCAGAGCAGGTATTGCCCTAGGGACAATGAACAGTAGTGTAGATCGAATTTGAAGTAGAGTGAGTGTGCATTGGCTACCACTTTCATTCTGGATAACTCCATATCAGCCATAAATCATCAGATGGCAGGATGATTGTGTTCCGAAAGTCATTTATGGAACACACAAACTGCTTTTCTTGTTTTGGCAAAACGGCCTAGAAAGGGACCACTTATATCCCTTTATATTGGAAGGAATGTCCCACAGTGCTTCTTGTGTAGCCAATCAAAATGCAGGTTTCACAGAAACTATACTCATGTTAGTGGTTAACCCCTAAACATCGGAGCGTACATGAATTGAATGACTAACAGATTCAAACCCTTCTCACATTCTCATCAATGCTTTGAAGAAATTCATTCATTTTTTGGAAATTCTTCATCAATTTGTTGTCCTATCTAACGGTTGGATTTAGTCATACTTGATTACATATTTTTTCTAAAATTACAAATGTAGAAGTATGTCAAGTCGTTGACGAAGCCAAAATTGCATTGCCGGTAGTTCAAAAGTGGCCTTGCAAAAATGAGGTCATAGATTTAAGAAACAAAAAAAATTCAAAAAAACATCATGTTTAAGGAGTATCTCATTTCAAATTCATTCCAACAAATATTACTCAAAATATTAAGATTTTGATTGTAATCGAATTTAGAAGGAATTCTTTATTTAACTTTCAAATTTTATAATTAAATATCGGTGATAGTATTAGTGAATCGAACTGTACGGATGGAATCTAAAATTCAAAATCTAAAACTTTCATTTGTATATCAATTCCAAAATATTCTCCTAGATAGTAGTTTTTGATGATTTTTCCGAAATTGTCAATTCCAAGGACACCCTGAGACGTTTAGGGGTTAACCATAACATCACGATTTCAAAATGATCAACTTATTGATGTCATCTCCATCCAATATTTGTATTGCTGTAGTCGGTTGTCAAGACTGGCAAAAATGAATTATAAGAAGAGGAGCCCAAATCTTTAGGAAATTATTCTATTTTGTGTAATGAAAAAGAGAATCTCGAAGAATATTCACATAATTTGACATTTTTTGAATTATTTTTTTCCAATTTCTAATAATTGGGCATGAGATGCGGACCTTAATAGCCTGCTTTGTATGAAAATTGGGCTAAAATTACATGAAAATTTTCTTTGATTTTTCTTCTTGTAATCAATCAATTCATCTTATATTCAAAAACCAAACAAAATCTTTGTACGAACAAAAAGCATGATGAAAACTGGATCTAACCTGAGAGACCGACAACAAACAGCAGTCGTCTCTCGCCCTGCTCCATCCTGTAACGTCTGTCCATCTCCACCATTGTTTTACATTCAGGGAAATAAATAAATACTTGGCATTGTACCATGCAACCAAGGACTTCAGTTGGTGAATAACTTATGAACATTCCCCTTGTTCAAGACATACCATCAGACATCATATTAATGAAGTGAAATTACAGGTGGCTTCCACAACCAAGTACTGCGTTTCGGAGTTTCAAATACTGAGATCGATGAATAATCCTTCTCACAAAGTAGAGTATACAAAATGAATAATAACGGTCCCCCATGTGGACAAAAGGCTCACGAGAAAGAGAGGCCAGGCAGGGTTAAGAGCTTGATCAAAGGCCCTTCACACTTTGAGAAAAATATTAAAAAAAAATGGACAGCACAGATCGATCTACTTCGCGCGTTCCTTGATGACTTCCAGATCCATCTCCGTAGCATCGGTGGCTTGAAGCTCGTAGTGGATGCCATTAAGCTCGCGCTTGAATGTTTCCTTGGAGCTCGCGTAGATCATCTTGGCCCTGACACGGGAGGTATCCGGCGACCACGCGATGAAGAAGATCTTGCTCTTCTGGCAGCTGATGTCGCCGTCTTCGGCGGTGAACTCGAAATCGTACACGCCGTACCTGCAATCTGCCTCCGGAAGTGCTGCGGTGAAATCGTCGTAGGTCGCCTCGGGGCCGCCGTACTTCTCCACCACAATCTGGTTTTTGTCGATCTTGAACACGATGAAGCGGAACACCTTCTTACGCTGAAGCTCCCCAAACTTGAGCTTGCACTCATCGCTCACCGCCATGCCCGACGCCGCGTTCGCCATCGCAAGCTCTGCAAACTAAAACCTACAGCAAGAATCTAAAAAGTCCAAACGAGAATACAAAAACGTGATGATCAATGAGGCAAGCAAGCATTCAAGAGAAGGTGTTGTCCCATAGGCCTTGGCGCAAATCGTCTTGAGCTTGGATATATAAAGCACGGGGTTGATTTGAGAAGATTTCAGTACCCAGGGTTTGGCTAAAAACTGTTGTGGGACATTCCCTCCAATATAAAGGGATATAAGTGGCCCCTTCTAGGCCATTTTGCCAATAGTAGAAAAGCTGACTTTTGGAACATGATCGTCCTGCCATCTGGTGATTTATGGCTGATATGAAGTTATGCAGAAAAGAAAGTGGTAGCCAATGCACGCTCAAATTTGGTCTACACTACTGTTCATTGTGGCTAGGGCCATGCCTGGTCTGCTTTAAATGTAAGCTACCATATGGATACCTATACTACGGGTGCACTCATTCTGCTTCAAATGTAAGCTACCGCGTGGCTCAGTTCATTGTCTGTCAGGTAACGGATCTCAAGGACTTAAGTTACTTGAAATGTCTTCTGTCCATGCACGTATGATGGCTCTGAGTATGACCAGCACTACCTCTCATGAATCACGGATGTACTTTTCCCTGCATTGAAAAATGAAAATTCACTGTTTCCAAGCACAACTTTTTCTTGATTTATTTTAAAAAGTTTCCCCGAGCACAACATTTCTACTAAATAGACGTTAGTGAAGAAGAGGTACTTGGGCAATACACATATGACAAGTCATGTCTATGACTAATTCATGTGTTGCCACCTTGAAATTCGGGCTTCCTAAACGTGTCATACATAACATTCAGTAGCCTTTATGACTAATGCCTCCCTCCAACAGAATGATGTGGAATATCCTACATCATTTCATCCTACCAATGAAATGATGTGCTATATTCCACATCAAATCAGTAGCTATGGGGCACGTGGCAATAAGCAAGAGCAATCAACCATGATGAACAAACATCAAAAGCACTCAATCAATCACAATTCAAGAGTGTTTTGTAATTGTATATTTGATTCATTCACAATTCAACAATATTTTGTAATTGTTTATTTGATTCAATAGTTCATTCAATTACAAATCACTGGTCACTCCATATATAAAGGTGGATGAAACTAAAAGGCACCTTCTTGGAAAGCTATAGAATGTTATGTAATAAAGAGGGAAATTGTAGTATCAATATGGATATTGGGCACCATGCTCTAGCACTATTTCTTAGTGCTCATAAACCGGTCAGAGACTACGCAACGATTTACGCTCTTCGAGAGTCCACATCCTATTGAACACCTTTTCACATTCCTTACTTCAAGATGGTTCAGAACACAGTTTTCATATAACACTAAGTAAGATAAGAAAAGTTTAATTTTGGAAACAATGAGCAGTCCTAATAATACATATATTGTTTTTATCTACACAAGTATACTATTATAATAATAAACAAATAGATTTTTTTTTTGACAAAGCCTCATAGTTATACCGTTCTTGTTTTTTCACCTTTGAATGACCAAGAAGCTTACACTTGACCTCAGCTTTCTCTTGGCTAGTTTGAGTAGGCCCTATGTGGAGTTCTATTTGTCCGAATTTATTTATTTGATTTTGGACCACCACGTGCAATGTTCTTTACTGATTCCAGTGATATAAATTTTTCTCCCATCTGAGTTATATTTTCAGAATGCGATTGATTAAATTTACATATTCAAAAGCCATGAATCATTGTTGGTCCTTGAGGGGTTTGATATTCAATTTTTGACACATCTTTCCATGACTTCCAGTTTTAGAGAAATAGCTGGTCCCTCACTTGCTCTGGATTCAGAGTTTCAGAGGAACATCATGATTCTGTTCCTGACATGCACAGGCTTGCTTCACATGCATCAGTCCATACTTATTGTACAGTGGGGTCCAAGGTAGAATGGCGTTTTTGGTTTCGCAGTGAGAAAAATTTCAGTACTGCCAACTTTGAAAGCCTACCCAGAGCTCAAAAATTGGTATTTTACCACAATTGTTTTACCAAAGACTTATCTTTAAGTTAATTATATGTATGCCAAATTTCAAGGCCAAAAGATTCACCAAACAAAAGTTATTCAAAATCTACCAACATTGGTAGCTGTGGAAAGTTTTTCACTGCTGCCGCCTCCCAAAGATTGAATTTTATTTTTTTTGTCATGAAATTCTTGGAAAAAAAACCTCTTTATGTTAATAACATATGGTAAAAATTTCAAGGCCAAAAGATTAATACAAAAAAAGATATTAACAATCTACCAACATGCGTAGTTGTGGGAAACAATGGGGGAGACTTTGCTACCAACTTTGACACCCTCCCAACGGTTGAGAAATTGTCTATTTACCATGTAATTTTTGGCACAACATGCTCTTTATGATAAAAACATTCGAGCCAAATTTCAAGGTCAAAAAATCTATAGAAAGAAAAATATTTACAATCTACCAATGTGTGTAGTTTCCCCCATTGTTTCCCACAACTACACATGTTAATAGATTGTTGATATCTTTATTTGTATTAATCTTTTGGCCTTAAATTTTTTATCATATGTCATTAACATAAAGAGGTGTTTTTTCCAAGAATTTCATGGCAAAAAAAATAAAATTCAATCTTTGGGAGGCTGTCAAAGTTGGCAGCAGTGAAAACATTTCCACAGCTACCAATGTTGGTAGATTTTGAATAACTTTTTTTTGGTGAATCTTTTGGCCTTAAAATTTTTCATACATATAATTAACTTAAAGACAAGTCTTTGGTAAAAAATTCGTGGTAAAATATCAATTTTTGAGTTCTTGGGAGGCTTTTAAAGTGGGCAGACTTGAATTTTTTTCCACTGCGAAACCAAAAACGCCATTCTACCTTGGACCCCACTGTACAGTAGAGTCCAAAAATAATTCGAATTTTTTGGGACATTAGAGTTAACCAAAAATTCAGTCCATAGAGGAAAATTTTAGTAGAATTGTGTTGAATTTCTCTTGAATTCATATTGAAATATAAATACACCAAAAACTAGTTTATCATGAGTAGAGAGACAATCTAAAAGAAGTCACCATCATTATTCTTCATACCTCGCAATGACTCCCACACCTCCCACCAAAGTTCCAAGCCCATGGCCCACAAGGGGACAATCTATGACACGACAATATTCAACCTAAGTATAGTTTAATAAAGAGGTTAGAAGTAGAGCAAAAAGGAGGTTAGATAGGCTTCATTTTGATTAACTAAATTATAAGTAAAAAGAGTTGTATCCATTTTTGCCTAAAGTTAAGATTAAAAATGGATTAAAAACGGGGTATGTTCATTTAATTAAAAACAGATGAACCTATTCTTTTTTGAATTGAAACTCATATGTATGTATCGTGCATCTTGTATACTAGAACATGACTTAATTTGGCTCATAGAAACCTAAATTTCTCATTGTAATGGTAATACATATAAAATTAAGAAAATTAAATTTTTTTTGGACTCTATTGTATAATTGGGTCTAGAAAGTAAGTATAATCTTTGTGTTTATAGCCTTAGAGCATGGCCATTGTTGTACTTAACCACAAACCTCTTGCAATTTTAGACAACTCACCCAAATTTTTTCTTTCCACCGTCTATTTTGCAAAGGACTTCTCTAAAAACTTGCCATGGCTCGCCAAACTATGGAGTCATCTTTCTGTTTGTGCGCTTGAAGTGTGGGTTGTTTGTCGAAGGCAATCATTGGCATTAATTGTTTGTTGAGAGAGAATTTCGGGTTGGAATAATGACCATACTCCCTAATATTAGCATGTATTGGTTGCATGGTTGGCCTCTACATTTAAAATGCAACCCTTTGCCTTGTTTTGAGGTAGACAACCCAAGCACGCTAGGTAATTTCTTTTTTGAAGGCGCATATGCTTTTAGAAGGCCCTTTCTTTGTAGTTTCAATGCCATTTTTTGAGGCCATGGTGGCCATGCTCTCAAGCACAGTGGGAATTTTTTTATTTTTGAGGTCAAATCTGCTTTTAGAAGGACATTTCACGTACTGTAGATTTGAGGCTATGTTTGAAATGCAAGGGTGGCCTTGCTATTAGTTCACTAACCATAATTGGCACTTTGAATCAACATTTCTCACACTTAGATTATCCAATTTCCTCAAAACCATTTATGCGAGAGAGTTAAAAGAATGATCTTTAGACTACAAATTACACTTTAGAAAAAAAATGTGTGGAAGAAAGAGTAAAGCTCCAATTTTGAAGAGGGGTTCAATAGTCATCATAGAGTTTATTAAAGTTGTGACCATCTAATTGTGATATTTTGCATGATATAGAGATTTTCTCTCCATTATTTCATCTATCGTGGACTTTTTGTAGTGTGGAACTTTCATATGAAGTTAGTTTTCTGCATGTGTGATTTGATAAGAAAGGGACGATCCGTCAAAATTATATGCCTCTTTTCATGCCACATTATTCCACCCATTGAAAAGTCAACTCATAAAATTAAGCAACCAAAAAGATCTCCAAAAATCACTGCAATCATAGGAATACATTTCAATCGATCACAACAAATTCCATGTACAAATTTTTGATATCTTATTTGTAAGCAAATTACAATTTTTTTTTTCAATTTCAAGTTTCAAATTTTATACAAAAGACTAGTGATAGCAATCGTAGATCTAACCATATGGATAGAATCTAAAATTTACGATGTGCAAATTTCACTCATACATCAAGTGCAAAATATCCTTTTGGGTTGAGGACATTTAGGACCGGTTCACACTATGGCCGAAGATTAAGAGGCCGTCAATTTCCACCAAGCAGATTGCAAGAAACCAAGAGTTTGGCCTCTCGGTCCTTTACAATACAAAACCCAACAAGAAGTTAACATTCACTCAATTTTTCAGAGAATTGCTAATAAAAATTACAAAAATTATAAGCTTACAACCTAATTTGGCCAAGTTGTAGTGCAGAAGATGAATCATACATACAATTGAGTTCTGATATTAATTTTTTTTTGAAAATCTATTTTTATTTGAAATTCAAACCTTTATTTTTACCCTTAATTCAAACAACTATGAATATTGACAAGTGGCATTTAGCAAGAGCAATCAACTATGGTAAATAGTAATAGACAGCACTCACTCAATCACAATTAAACAGTGTTTTGTAATTGTTTATTTGATTGAATAGTTCATTCAATTACAAATCACTAATCACCTCATGTATAAAGTTATGTGGCCGTTCCAATAGACCTTTGCCTAATGGGCACTGGTTTATTAGAGTTAACCGAAAAGTCATTCAATGAGTAAAGTTTTAGCAAACTCCTCTTGAACTCTTCTTCAACTCATATTGAAATATAAATAGACCGAAAACTAGTTCGTGATGAGTTGGGAGACAATCTAAAGCAAGCCATTGTCAATTTGTCATTATTCTCCACACCTCACAATGACTTCCACACCTTCTACTAAACCTCCAAGCCCATGGCCTACAAGGGGACAATGTATGAAACGACACTATTCAATCCAAGTATAGCTCAAAAGAGAGGTTAGAAGTAGAGCAAAAATGGAGGTTAAATGATCATTTCGGTTAACTCTATTGTCATTACGAACTACGAACACACACTTTATTCACGGCGGCTTCCAGTAGGAGAACGGAGTTTATATACATATATATATATATATATATATATATATATATATATATATATATATATATATATATCTATATATATATAATGTAGCCTCTCAACTTCAACGGGCAACACGTGTGGAACCGCATCTATCTATGCCGTCCCCCAAGCCTTGTTGCGTGGGCCATGTTCCGACACATGTTGTGGTCCCGTCATGTCGGTGATCTTGGGCCGTAGGATGCAGATGTCCGATCGGAGGGCGGAGGGTGCACCCACCGATCGCCCTTCGAAAAGCCAGGGTTTCAAAAGCCTTGTTTCGGGAAGACGACTCCTTTCAAGTGGCGATGCCAATTTGTTTCCATATGAGTTTGTGTGTAATGAAGTTCCTAGTTTGTCTAGTGATCCGCTTCATACGTTATGTGGCCCTTCTTTATCGTTTTCCCCTTCCACTCTGTTCTTTTGTGTTTGATTGCTCTTGTTAAGTCTCAGGTATGGGAATTCTTGTCGCAGTCGACAATATTTGAGCCCAAATTGATTCACTACTTTGACTTTTTTTTGAAAGGATTTTGAGTTATTTCTTCTGTGTATGATATTATTTGAAAAGTTGATTCGTGCAAATTCTTTACAGTACTTTGTGTGCCAAATTAAATTAGTGAAATCTAGTTCTAATCCACGTTTTAATTTCTTATTATTATGTGTATTATGCCAACTTTGAATCCGATCGCGTTGGTCTGTTACTCCTGTTTACACATGGTCATTGAAAACATGCATATTGCTGCAGAACAAGAACAGTAAGGTGTACATGCTCCTCGAGTTAACTCCATCTCGGGAGGTCATTGGTGGTGTTTGGTACACTGAGCAAGACTATGATGCAGAATTTGTGGACGTTGTGAAGCAGCAATGCTTGCAAGTCATTACGAGGCAAGTAAGGTTCTAAAATTTCATATGCCTTTCAGCGTTCACTTCACTTTCCTTTCTCAGTTTGATGAAGTTATCAAATTAACAAAGGATTCATGGTTTTAAAATAACAAATTTAATTGATCATGTTGTGAAAATTATAATTCATATGGGACCAAATTTTATATCACTAGAACTAATGAAGATCATTGCATGTCTTTGTCAAAAGAAAATTAATAAATTCAAACAACTGGAAGTCCAAATAGGACCTAGTCAAAACTTTAAAAAAAACATGGTGAATATTCTGGTCTCCGTGGACGTTTAGGGGTTATAATCGGAGTCATGCCTAGAGAACATTATTGACTCTTCGTTCAAGCATGTGTGAACCTGCTCTAGAGACAAAAGTGTTGGTCTTAAATCCCATTTTTTTTCCCTGGCATGAACTGAGAATTCTTACTTCTATGAGTCATCTCATCTATGAGTCTCTGAGGGGAGTAGTGGCTCAACAATAGTCATCTCAGGCGGTAATCTCATTGCAGGGTCGAATTGTGTGTGCATGTAGGGATTAGCTGACTTGGAGGCTATTGCAAATGCTATTTGCACGTCTAGTATCACGCAGGTTGAGCTCGGATTAGAAGAGTTCAAACACGTGGGCATCTGGTCTATTGTCGTTCTTTAAATTTTTTCTTTAATTGACAGTTATTGGTCCTCAATTTAACAATGATGTGCATTGTCGTGGAAGTTCCTTTTTCTAGGTTTGGTTTATCGTTTTACTTTGTTTGAAATAGGATTCCTGAAATTATAAATTTTTCCGTCGTGTCATTATTATTTACTCAATCATATGGTATGCTTCAACAGGGGATTTTTGAAGAGTCTTTAATTTATTGTAGAAAGGGGATTTATGTTCAAATTGTTCAAACAATTTTGAACAGTTTTGTGCAATTTGTAGGTGTTTTGGTTTGCACGTTGAAGATTGCTTGTTCTCCAATTGGTGTCCATGGCTTCTTTTTGAGATGAATGTGCATCTAGTTTCCCTTGATCAACCTCAAAGTTTTGTAGTGAATGCGGTACACCCCGTGCAGGGAATCAAATCCCTCAGTTTACAGATGTTGTAGATGTGGTGAGGAGCACTGAAGAGGATGTTGTAGATGTGGTGAGGAACACTGAATTGGATGTTGTAGATGCAAGTGAAGAACATGACCTTCTACTCTATACAGTCCGATAGGTGAGTATATATCATCACCAGTAATGTGTATTCCTTAAGCCAGCCAGTAAGATGCAAATCTTAAACATTGTTGAATGATTCGGTACACGTGATATCTTATCCAAGAACAAGTTTTAAGTTTATTTTTCTGTGTTCAGGATCTTGACTGAGGACTCCAATGAATGTTTTGGTGCCAAGGGTGTTGCAGAGGTACCTTTGTTTCCCATCCTTAATTTTATAATATATAGAGTGCTCGCTACCTTATATGAAATTTGCTGCTCAAACCTAGTGTTAAGTTTTTTGTTAAATTGTGCCGTGATGTCTTATGGCAGTTTGCTTGGTAGGTAGATTTTACTTTGAAGGTCGAGAAAGTTGAGTCACCTTTTATTGTGTGGCGGGCATGTGTTTCTATAGCACGATTTGATATTAATAGTACTATGATCTTCAGTTGCATGTTCCAATTGATAATTGTATGCATTCATGATCTTAAATGTATTTCCAACTATCTCACAGGGCAATAACAAGCTTGGGGTATCACTTTTTGGACACACTAATTAGGTTATTTTTGTTTAAAACCTCCTAAGTTTGCCTAATTTGCTCATTTTGATCAAGTAAAAAGACCCTAAAATGAAAAAATAAAATCCTGCACCTCAATGGAATCAAAATGTATATGTTCAAAGAGTTTATATTAAAAAATTAATTTTTTTAGATCCATTCATAGATGTGTAAAAAAATGCTGAATTTCGGGATCTGCAAGCTACATAGTGCACAATTCATTAATTTTTTTAATGATAAAATAAATTATTTTGTACTCTACACAATTAGATGTAGGTCATATTAAAAACATATATATATATATATATATATATATATATATATATATTTTGATATTCCATTTGCTTGATTTCACGGATTCTAGGTGATTGGGACATAACTTACTTTTTCAACTAAAAAATCAAATAAAATTAATTAAAAATCTTTGATTGTAATCAAATTTTTTCCTTGATACGTTATAAGTGTAGAAAACTAAAATCACATTTAATAAAGTCTTACTTTATTAAAATTAAAAAATATGTTTGTTTGACACACCAGCACATAGTGCAATTGTCCCGAGGACAGCTTTTTTGGGTATCCCAACCATACCATCACCCCACAGGTTAAAGCTCATCCATTCTTCAAAGACATCAACTGGGATACACTTGCCAGACAAAAGGTGAGTTTAATATTTATCAATTCTCTGCAATTGCCGTAATATTTTCAGGGTTTCTACACTAGTTATTTTGTAATTATGCCTTACCTTATGCAAAGTTGTTGCAAGATGTATAATTTGAGATTGCCGCACAAGTTAATGTGTTAGAGTCGCTTAATTTACAGGCTGCATTTATTCCAAGCCCGGATAGTGCTCATAACACCAGCTACTTTGCATCTCGTTATGCTTGGAATTCTAATGAAGGCTGTCTCAAAATTGATCCTCACTTTATTGATGAAAGTGACGATGAGAGCACTAGCAGTGGAAGCATGAGTGATTCTGATGCCAGACCTGAAGAAGCGGTATGGCTCAATTATTTTTTTCAGCACTTGCGGTCGGATAGGATTTAAGTACATTAAGTAATAATTTATTTACGTTACAAATCATGCGCTCTGCTTAATCATGCGTTCTTATCGAAGTTAAAAAAACACTCAAGTGATGGAGCTCAAATAACGTAATCGAAATTATGTACTGATAATGAATAAATGAATCTAGGTTAAGCGCAAGCCAGTGAAAGTGCCAGATAAAGCTGCGATCCGCAGAAACAATAAATTGGAGGTGAGTATATTGATTAATTTCTTAAAAAATATGACAATCTAAAAGCAAAATTCCTGCTGAAGAATCTAATAGAAATGCTCATGATATTTCAAATGGGTGATGCAAATTCAAATTTGGTTGCGTCTTAACTAGGTATGTGTTTGGTAACTAAAGCAATAATTCTAATTTTGTTCTTAATCACTGTGTTGACATTAGTCTAGTTACTCATTGTTCTACAGAGGGACGAGTGTGGAGACATGGCTGAGTTTGAAAATTCCGCTTCTTGTACTTACACCTTCAGCAACTTCTCTTTCGAGGTAATAAAAGTTGAATTTTAATTGCAGAATACCTTTTACTGAATGATTTATATAAGGGCCTTGCTAGTTGTTTTATGCAGTTATTTGTTGGTATTGAGATTCTAGCATCGTCTGTTGATTTTATCTCGATTCATTCATTCCCTTTTGCATCTCTAATAGTTGATAAGGTGTCCTGAACTTCATTAAATTTGTGCATTCTCTAAGTCTTGAGTTTTAGTGTCTGATATATTTCAAGGAACTGGGTCTTCAGTCACTTATAATGTTTTGGAATTGATTTGGGTGCTGGAACAGAACTTATCTCAACTTGCATCTATCAACTATGATCTTCTCCAACAATCTGAAAGAAGGGACTCTCCAAAAGGTCCCCGATAATGTAAAAGAAAAAGAAAAAAATATTGCCACATCTTACAATCTTCAAGGTTCCTCTTTATGCGCAGGGGGATTCTCAGAAGATCTAAATCCCAGGACTTCAGGGAAGATTCAGGGAAGGGGGCTTCTGCTGTAGAGTACGAGGCAACGTTTTTTGTTGTAGACTTGTAGTTTGTAATTGTGTAACACTAGAAACTAGAATATTGGGCATGGCAAGCGCGCGCAGTTGAATGAAGGTCCTCGATCAGTGAGGAATTTGTACCAACCAAAGCAAGCTCGATGCTGACTCTGAGCCGATTACCGGTAAGTGAAGCTGCATCAAGAAGGATGTTTGCAAACTTACGAGTGAGACTGTGGAAGAAAGGATCAGATTCCTGTACAGTACAGTACAGAAGCGCGTTGTGTAATTGATCACCACTTAGAAAGTGGCAGCAATTAGTAGTTCAACAATTAGTTCTACCAATTTCAAGTAATAAAGTATTGTCAATTTTTTTTCATCCACTCAAAACTTGTCATTTGTGAATGATTTATCCATCCATTGAAGTGGATCTTAAATGTTATTCATTCATCCATCTTAAATGTTTTTCATTCATCCACGTAGATGATTCCGTTCAACACGAAAACCCTAATTTTCCGCATTATCATCCAAATCAGTTTTTCATCCACTATACATCCAACAAAATTTCATACATCCTTGCCAAACCTACTCCTGAACCAAAATTCCCTGTGATATTTTCCCAGTGTGTCTTTGCAAATTCCCAGTGTGTGTCAGTTTTCCCTGTGATGCACCAAAATTCCCTGTGATACGTTCGGCAAACTAGGATACACAGGGAAAATGGCTCAATTTCCCCACAGGGAATCGACTTTGAGCCCCTGTGTGTCACGGGAAGCTCAGATCAATATCAGTTGTGACGAAGACATGGTGATGGTGAAGGAGGAGGAAGGAGAAGATGAGACGGTCCACCTTATCGAACACTCGGAGCTTGACAGCATCACTCCTCTTGAAGCTTACAGTGTGGTTGTGGAGAAGAAGTTGGATTTCACTAGTGTTGCAGAGCAGCCTGACAGTCCAAAAGAAGTCTGGAGAAGAAAAACAGCTGCAGGACTTGGAAGCTGACAAAGCCACGAAGATGACGATGATGCAACATGGAATCAGTGACAATCATACAAATGCACACGAAGCAGCTGCTGCTGCTGGTGACTATGAATTAGATGCAAATCATGTTGATTCAAGTCAAGTTACAACACTAACGTCCATCACAGCGATGTCGGAGATGTATGAGCGCGAACTGGCCCAGGTAGTCAATGGCCAGAAGGAGAAGCAGATGCAAGACAGATTCTCTTTCGGATTAGCGCCAGACAATCCTGTACAATTTCCTGTGATCAACGGAGGTTAGACAGCGGGGGTTAGTGATATGTTGGAGTAGCAATATACGTGTGAACAAATGATAGGGTATTTTAAAAACAATAAGGTCAAAAAATTATAAATGGACTTAGAGTAATATAGGGTATCAAAAATGGCATTGGACATCTTTAAAGTACTACAGGGTATGGAATAATAGGTAATTTGGAATTATAAGTAATGCAAGCCCCTTTTCTATTAACCCAAAGTAGAAAATTACATAATGATAGCATGTGAAAAAAAAAATTAAAAAAAAAAATACCCCCCTATAAAATAGTGGTTGTTCGCACCTATATCCTTAACTTTTTAACACACTGACCCCCAAGGACAGACAACGTGCATCCACTGAAACAAGGCCTGAAACAAGCCGACTCGGACCATGTTGACACTCCGAAACAAATGGAAACAGATGAGGAGCTGCAGCATCTCACCAAAAGCAAAAACTCAGATTGCATCGTCGAGGCACACAATGACTTGCATGTGACCAAGACAGAGCCGGAGCAAGAGGAGAATCCCAACATGCCGGTTTTATTACAAAATTATGCGAAAGAAAAAGAAAAAGTCGTTCCTTCCAATATAATTTCAAATCCAGAATTCACATGAAAGAGAACAACACCCAAGCCAGAGTTGCAGCACCAACCTACACCAATACCTGTGTGCTGGAGTCGAAACGTAGCCCAGTGACACAAGGCGACCGAGAGAAAGCACTCAAAAGGCCCCCGCACATCGACCTCAACCGCCGGCTGCAGCAGCGGCACCGGTATAAGCGGCACAATGTTCTTGTTGCAAGATTGGCAAGATCCTGCAAGATGCCGCTGCGCTCCTAGATGATCAAAAATCTTGCAGCCGTTTGCAATCACTGTTCACGGCTGTTATAACCCTAGTTGAGCTTCTAAGACAATATTCAATCTCTTGTCGAAAATAGCGACCACTCTTAAGCTTCCATGTGTAACTTCATCAACGAAAGCTGCAGGTTGCAGCTTCATGTGCGTAGGACTAAAGCAGCTCAAGCATGTGCCAGAAATTTCGTTGCAGTCATGAAGAGCTCCCACGTCTACACCGATTTCATCATGGTAATAAAAAGCTTCCGATTCCCTCTCATTAACCCCTACAGTTCCAATGAAGCCCAGATTGGGATTAATGTTTTTTTTAGCAGTTTTGAGTAGGTCCTCTGTGGACTTCATTTTGTTCAAATTTATTTGTTGTTTAACCCTTAAACGACATATGCTTTCCTGATACCACACCCAATATCTCTTTTAAATTTCATTTTAAGCATGATTTTGTTTTTAATTTACTTTGGCTCTATTCTAAAGAAGTATAGTATCTTTCTAAGGTACTTAGTTTGGCATTTTAAAAACCCCAGTTGGTGCAATGGAGTAGAAGTTATGAGCAAGATTCTCCCAAAATATAACCAAGCCCGAGGGGCTTGCATTGTCGTTTAAGGGTTAACCAAGACATGCAATGTTCTTCAGTGATCCCAGTGGTATAAAATCAGGTCTCATCGAAATTATATTTTCCACAATATGATTGATTGATCTTGTCATTTTAAAGCCATGAATCCTTGGTCGTCTAGGAATTAAATGAACCGAGATGTTTCTTCTAAATCACAGTTTCATGTAAATAATACATAGAGAATCCATGCCCAGAGGAAAACCTAACCGAGTTACAATTGGCAGGGTTTACGTTATAAACTGCATTACAATTGGCAGGGTTTAGGGTTTTTAGAATGGGATTTCTAAGAGTGGTAGTACGTACAGAAACGAAATCTACTCTGCTATATATCATTCGAAAAAGGAATTCATTAATTGTTGGTTGATGTGTGTAGGACATACCTGGCGAGTTCGGGAAGCAGGCGAAGCTGCCAGTTGATGAGGATGTGAGAGTGACATTGGTTTGTGATGAAGTGCCAACAACTTGCAAGGCTATCTGGGTGGGATCAAAAGACTAGCCAGATCGATTCCAAAGTCGCCATTACAAAGTCTGGACTCGCCATTACAAAGTCCTGATAGACGTTGGATCCCAGAACGCCGAAGGAAAGCCCCTTAGCCAGTGAAGAAGAAGAAGTAACCTAGTTTGAACTTGAAGATCTACTTCTTTTACAAACTTCCAATCTTGAACTTCTGATGTGAAGTAGACGACGACGACGTTGAGCATTTTGATATTAACAGAACTTGGTGCGTTTGGAAAACAATGTTGTTTGAACATCGACTCTTGAAATTAGTTATGCTCTCAGCGTTGGTATTCTCACATTTGTCTCGGGGGTGCACTCTACATTATGTTTGAGAATCACGTGCGTTCATGACCCCTTCTAAAAACCCCCTTGTATACGAGAGATTATATGTCAAAATACATTTGTATACAGATGTATTCCATTTTAAATATATGTTTAGTGTAAGTATACGTGAATATTTTCAATTCTAAATGTGTTTATTGTATGTATACGTAATACGGCAGTGTTCAAATTAATACCCCTTCTGTGCACTCACATATACTAGTACATGTTTAGTACAGTGCACCCCCGAGACATTGGTGAGCTTCGTGATTGTGAGAATTGCGTGACACTTCGAGTCAATCTCATCGGTTGCAAAAACAGATGATTGGGGTAAGAAGTGATTTTTAGGGTTGATTAACTAAGCTAATCTCATCGTTGAATACGCATCATGATACCTGATGCTCCATCCTAGATTGTGCAGCCCTAAACCAGCACGTCGTGATTAGGGTTTAGGGAACCCAGCCTATTAAACCCTACGTACTAAACTCTACACTAACTTGCATTGCTTCCACATATATGAGTTCTAAACGGAATATATATTCGTCCACGCATGCAACCTGTGTGTGGGTGGAAATATATATCCTTGAATGGGACCACAAAACTCATGCAGCAGTCGATATTGACAGAGATTCATTCGTAGCATTCTCTTCTATTACAATAGCTAAGTTACTACTGATCGACCGAATCCCGAAGGAGTTGCTACCAAACGTGACTCACACAGCAGTTGTGTTTTGAAGCTGTCAGAATGATTCTCACGACTCCAAGCGCGCATGCGTGGATTCAACTTTCAAATGCCTGCTTGATAGATGCGCTTCTTTAATTGACTCTACCGACTGTCGACAAATTTGATTTTCTTCGCACGTTTTGTCGACTTCTTGTCGAATGCAAATACTGTGGACTACACTGTACAAAACGTGCTATATATACATACCTTAAATAAGGTAAGCGCAATGAAAACCGTCCAAATTTCAGGTTCAACAAGTTATCATAAAAATTCATAAAGTAGAAAAATTCAGAAAAATGTGCAAAGCTCGTGGGAGGCTGGTTCAATTTGAATCAGATTTTTCTGACTTTTATCGATTTATTTATGAATTTTTGAAGTTGGAGACGTAGGAGTGCCATGAACCGCACAAGTCTAAAATGTTTGATAGGGGTACATAAAAATTTCCTGAAATGTACGCACCGGCGCCTGCAACGTAGGGTGCCGTTTTTAGACCTGCGCGGTTTTCGGTGCGTTGACCTTAGAGCATGGCCACCCATGCCCTCCCTCCCGGAGTCTCTGACACTCAAGAACTAGATGAAAAGTGCCAAGGGCCCTTCACAAATTCCTCTTGACTTTCAATCCTAGCGTGTTAAGAATGACCCTTCAAATCATTGTTTAGTTGATTATATCCCACATTTTACTTGCAATGATTGGTCTCTTGACTATTCGATATGCACTTTTGACGTGTGAAGGAAGTGCAAGGGTTGTTCAAATGTAGATGAATAATTTCAACGAGTCAGCTCTAGCGTGCATGGGTGTGAATGCTCTGAGAAGATTTAAAAAATCGCCCGTGGGAAGAAATAGACAATGAATGTTTGCAGAATGACTTGAATGCATATTAATAGGTTTAGTACATAGTATGAGATACTTGGTACTATGAGTTCTATTATGTAGCAGCAATAGCTATATAGTATAGCGCAATGTGCATCACTCGGTTGATGTGCATGGGTGCTTTAAATGACTTGATGTTTTGGTAGAAAATGCAAATAACTTTGTAACCATTTTTGACTACACCCTCAATACATTGTTTTGTAGTAAATGAAGCACCAGTTTAATATTTAATCCATGTGTGACCAAAATTTTGCACGATTAAAGTAACCCCTAATTGCCTAAGTGTTCATTTTTGGACAATGTACAGATTTTATTCATAATTTCTCATCCGTCTAGCACTTTTTGCAGTGTGAAATTTTTACTGTACATTCTAGGGGGGGTTAACTTCATGCACATGTGATCTGATTAGAAAGGGGATGATTTGTGAATTTTTTATGCCTCATTTCCTGTTGTAGTGATTCATCCAAAATTTTGAAGATTTTAGTGTAAAAATGCTCTTACAAAAATCAACTCATAAAATTAAGCAACCAAAAAATCTCCAAAAATCACTACACTTAGAGTATTACATTTCAATCCATCACAACAAATTTCATTATTAGATTGTCAATATCTTATTCGTAATCATATTACGAAAGAGTATTAAATGTTAAGTTTGAAATTTAATACACAAATATTGGTGATAGCAATTGCAAATCTAACCATATGGATAGAATCTAAAATGCATAATGTACAACTTTTGTTCATTCATCAACTTGAAAATATCTCTCTTAGTTGCATTTTATAATGCATCTTTGAAAAACTGCCAAATCCGAAAAGGGTGAGAACATTTAGGGGTTTACAGTTTGTCAATTATTAATCTTAAAACACACCAAAGGACCAAAATTATACCCCCTTGCAACTTTTAAAAAGGTTCATTTTTTTTGAATGGGCGACAAGTGCATTGTCATACCACCAAGTGCAAAAATTTCTAGTTTAGTACTTAGAACTGGAAACTCAGTTTGCTCAAAAACCCATAACATCACTAAATGTGTTTCCTTTCAAACTCAAAAACAACCAGCAGGACAAATATCTCTTTCTTCGTATACACTAAAATACTAAGAGCTTAGCTCTTGTTTCCTTGATTAGTTCTTGTAACAAGCTCAATTCCTCATTAGTGTGGGGTAATTTTAACGATCGACACCGTTGAAATTAAAGAAGACTTACATAGTTTTTGTATGAAAAAAGTATCAACAAAATCGCACATTTTTTAAGAAAATGCCACCGTTAAGAAGATTGATAGAACTCATTCGGGGAATTTTGTACACATGCTAAAATTGGATTGTTCAAAATTGCTTCAAATTTTTTGAATTTTTTACCGTGGACAAACATTTCACGAAATTTGGAGGCGTGAGGAAGAAGATATGAGGGTCTGAAGTAACGCCTACATAGTCCATGTCATCCTAAACCAATTGCAAGACGACTGAAGTGGCAATTTCCTTTTGACACGAACGTAGGGAAAAAGTTGTGTGGCATTAGAGTTAACCGAAAAGAAGGCCATGGAACCTCCCTTTTCAACCTCCTTCTAACCTCTCTTTTCAGCTATAGTTGGGTTGAATAGTATCGTGTCATAACTTGTCCCCTTGTGGGCCATGGGCTTGGAGCTTTGGTAGGAGGTGTGGGAATCATTACGAGGTATGGAGAATAATGGCAGTGGCTTGCTTTACATTAGAATTATCCTTAAAGTCACCTTGTGTTTGAATAAGATACCGTGAATTTTGCATTAATGTACTCTTATTTGTTCACCCCAAATAGTTAAAAGATAGGAAAGGGCTTAGTGGTCTCTCATTATTAGGTGTGTAAGAGCTTGGTGGTCTTCAAACTCATGGAAAACTAGTTTAGCCGTCTTTCTTGACGGCTAAACTAGTTTCCCTTGAGTTTAAAAACCACCAAGTTGTTACACACCTAATAATGATAGACCACCAAGCTTTTCCATACTTTTTAACTGTTTGGGGTGAACAAATAAGAATATATTAAAGCAAAATTCACGGTATCTTATTCAAACACAAGGTGATTTTAAGGATAACTCTATTATCTTCCAACTCATCGTGAACAAGTTTTTGGTCTATTTACTGTATATTTCCATATGAGTTCAAAAGGAGTTCAAGAGAAGTTTGCTAAAACTTTCCTCTTTGAGCTGACTTTTCGGTTAACTCTATTGCCTCAGGATGCTCTGGACTGCTTGCTGGTGGAATTGAATGAATGCAAGTAAAGCGGCCCGGCCAGGCAGGTAAGTAGCTGGGGATGACAAAAGGAAACGCAAAAGTAAGGCGCACCAATTCCTGTGGCGAGCATCCTCACACCCATGCACGTCGCTCTGCGGCCCCCGCTCATCCACGCTCACCTTTCTTCACCAATATCGATCATCATCTGTCAGCGCCCTGGCCGCCTGCACACTGATCAGCAATCCGTCTTGACTCGAATCCAACTTCCCTAGCTTAATTGTGCGGCGTGGAACCAAAGCATGAAACGAGCGGCTCACAATTCACAGAACCAACTTCCAGCTTTCCATTCCAGTATTCAGCATTCATTTCCAGCTCTAACTTAATCCTCCGACACTACTACTCCCTCTTCACATTCCAATTCAGAGGACGGGTCACAGTTCTAATCACTAGGATCTTTGGTGCATTAATGTACTGTTCGCATGATCAGTGACTGTCAGATTCTCGATACGCCGTGTCTGAGCCCTGAATTTCGAAACACTAGCGATGGCTGCAACCGTGAGAGGATTGGGTTTAGCTTCGACTTCAGAGCCTTCCACTTCTTCCTCTCGCCACCTCCCCTCAATTGCAACGCGCGGCATTATTGTGAATGGGAAACGGGCTCGTAGTACCCGGAGCTCCAGGCTCGTTCTGTTCGCAGTCCTTCTCGATACGCCAGTGGAAACCAAGACGAAATCGAAGGATTCGGGACTAGTGGCAAAATCGAAACATACAGCGGATTCGCTTGCGCTGGGACTGAAGGACACGGACTTGAAGTCGACGCTGGAGCATCGTCTGTGGGTGGCGTTCGGCGCGACGGCCGTGACGGCGATGGTGGCGAAGGCGTTCGCCGCGTGCAGTTCTAACGAAGACGCGTTTCAAGTGGGCGCGGGCGTGGTGGCAGCGTGGATACTATCCGACCTCGCCACGGGATTCTACCACTGGGGTGTGGACAATTACGGCGACGCGAGCACGCCCGTTTTCGGCTCCCAGATCGACGCGTTCCAGGGGCACCACCAGCGGCCATGGACGATCACGAAGCGGGAATTCGCGAACAACATCCACGCACTGGCGCGGCCCGCGGGGCTTTTCCTGACGCCGTTTCTGGCGCTCCCCAGCCAGCCGTTCCTGGACTCGTTTCTGGGGGTGTTTCTGGGCGGCGTGGTGATGAGCCAGCACTTGCACGCGCTGAGCCACATGAAGAAGTCGCAGCTGCCCAAGTACGTGGTGGCGTTGCAGGACGCGGGCGTCATTCTGGGCAGAAAAATGCACGGCACGCATCACAAGCCGCCGTATGACAAGAACTACTGCATTGGCAGTGGCATGTGGAACCCGGTGCTGAACGACACCCAGATCTTCAAGCGCCTGGAGCGCTGGATCTACGGCAAGTGGGGCGTGGCGCCGCGCGCGTGGAGCGAGACCAGTGACGAGTGGCTGCAGGCTGACTCGTATTTCGAAGATGGCTCTGAATTCGATCCCTCCCAATCCTCCTGAATCTCATCCCATTCCATTCCCTTTTTTTGTAGACTAATTCTTGTATGCTAGTTCCACATTCTTCACTTCCCATTTGAAACAAATGATCTGAGGTGGTGAATACTCATCAGTTGGGCATAAGCAAGTACGTTCTGGAGTGCCCTATCACTGATCTAGAGGCATTTGAAACTTGCAATATCATTCATTTTTTTTGGTAAAGATTCTATCTTTCTCCTTTAGCCCCTAATCGTCTGAACGTGCCTTTGCGATCCATACAATACGTTGTACTTTGATTGTATTTGGAATGAATCCACACCTTTAATGGGTTTGAGGTCAAAAGATTAGTTGAAATTTAGATCAATGCGGTTTTGATGAGCTATTGAGATCCCAATTTAGATTATTTTTTTGGTAGAAAATTCCAATTATATGACAGCGTATATACTATCCCTATGGGACGTTTAGGGGTTAGCTTGTTTCACCACAAAAATTCTATGCACAACCATTGCATTTTTTAGGCTCTATCCTTCAGAATTTCAGTTCCATTTTGAGCCACAGGTTGAGACCACATGCTGAATGATGTGATTGATGTGGTGCACACTGTTTGATAGTGTGAGGTCTGCGGGGCAAGAGAAATTAAATTGCCTGTTCTAGTGGGGACATGGGGCAAGTGTCTCAATGTTGTGGTTGATGTCCCAGGTATTATTTAGTTTAATTTTTTTTCAAGTACCTAAGAGGCTAGGATGTTAACTATATCAAGACACTTGGAGCATTCGTAACTTTGGAAATTGGATGAAAAGTGCTTGTATTTACTGTTGAAAAATTGGGGTATGTGACAAAGTCACGGAATATGAACATGATATTTTGATATTTGATTGGGCGCCTGTATAGTTAATTTAAGGAAGGGCTCAGTTTCCTAAATTGATGAACGATATTGATTTCCCATGTTGGGTGATTGTAATTGGTTCACAAGGGACATAGCAGTTGAAGGATGTGGAGACGATAGCTTGTGATACCAAATTTTAGATGTGACGTTAGTGGTCAAGAGATGAATTGAAAGAAGAATGATGCGGATGCTCTTAGGGCATTGCCAATCATGTATCTGCAGTCTGAATAAAGTACACTTTTCCTGTAAAAAATACGCAGATTGTCTACCTAGAAAACAAGGGGTTTATGTCAAATTTTGGACTTTCATGGCGGACAGGCTGCCATGGTACATGGACTGTATCTCAACACTCATGCAACAGGCCTTCCTCTCAAAGTAAAGCAATTGGAATCATAAAATCCAATGTGATCAATGGCAGAACAGGAAAAGAGGTTCCAAGTCCTGCCTGCTTCCCAACTCTACATACTCTATGAATTTGAAATCCAGGTCCAAAGTTTGCAGACTTAGGCCCTTTTTACGCTAGCCAGGGGAGAGTAGTTCCAATCAACAACTTCGGGGGTGCATTTTTTATTAAACCTTGGAATCACATGTGTTCATGATCCCCTTTAAAAATTTCCTTGTACATGTAGAATATTCATATATTTATTCATGTATATATGTATCATGTAAATATACAACCCTATTTTTAGCCCTAAATATGTTTTATGCATGTATACATAGTCCGGTAGTGTTCAAATTAATTCCCCTCTTGTGCACTCACATGATTTCTCACACACATAAAAGAGGGCAACCTACAAGTTTACGAGAGCTTGAAAATAAAAGATCATAAAATGTCTCTTTACAATTGACATTTTTATCACTTCAAGGGATATCAATAAGGGAATGACATGAACATTAGGTTTGTTCTTTGTGGCAACAAAATTTTGAGTGTTCCCAAATTTTCATCAAGTCCAACAAAATGGTGGATCTAACACAAATTCTGGATGACCTTCTTTTTTTCATTTTGGTTGAAAACATTCAAGTTACAAGCTACCCTACTTTAGACAATGTAATAAAAATATGTTAATACCATACCATCAGATCAAGTTCATGAGGTCTCATACAAAATGAATTATTTGTAGGGTTGTTTTTCATTCATTAAGTGATTTTTTATTTTTTTCAAATTCCATTGTTTGTGATATTTAGTATTTCCCGTGACTTTTGATCATGAACTTTGCTTGTTACACCTCATTGAGCTCTTCATTGTTAATTTATTTGGATATTGATATAGCACAAGGTGATTTCATTCTCTTCCTTTTGGAATTTGCGATGATGGAAACTGTTGTAATTTGTACTTGTGTAGGTTGTTTATAAAAATATCTTGAATTTCTATGAATTCTTGTTATTGACATTCATGTTTTCTACACTATTCAATAATACCAACTTATAATTTTTGAAAATTTCAATAATTTCCATTGTTAATTATTTATTGAATTACTTTTCAGTGAATTTGACTAGGAATCCTATTTAAATTCAAATCCAGGCACTTTTGAAAATCCTAATTTCTGCCTAACAAATTACACTTCCAATTTTTGTCATAATCTTACAACTACACCATTGGATGATTCTTTGATATTGGCAAAATGTCTCCACACCTATTGAGAATACAATTGTATAGTTACTTTTTAATTTTATCCATTCTATTTCTAATAGTATCAATCATGATGGAAAAATCCACTGGAATCTATTGGACCCTACTAAAATCAATATGGTTAAGAACCAAAATCAATGTTATTTGTGTATCAACCAATCAAATTTCTAAAATCAAATGAGATTTATGCCAAAGCTATAATAGAATATCAATTTTTTTTCTATTGGTTCTAATTTCATGATGCCCTTTGTTGTTCTTATAAGTACTTAAATCCAAAATTTCAAAGTAAGAATTATTAAAAAATAAATAAAAATACTAAAAGCAAAGCTTGAAAATAGATATCTAAATTCGATTTCGGGAGCAAATTTGATAAACTAAATCATATTTAATATGAATACGAATTCTATATTCTTTAAGTTCATTGTGCATTTGAGAGCTCTGAAGGAAAAAATCTTGAAAAAAAAAAAAATTAATGTATTTTTAGTATGATTTATATCAACTTTTCAATTTGGTTTGAAACTACTTTTTCAATTTTGACTACTTCAATGTCACTAAAACATACATAAGTAATTATTGAAGATGAATTTTTTAATTTTCTTTCTGAGATTTTTTTAACATCATGTTTTTTAACTTTATTAGGAAAAAATTACAAAATATAAAATTTTAATGTGTTTTTCGACCTTGCATTGTTGATTCTTCATAAAGATCAATGTTGGTCCACTTTACCATGCTTTCATCCCAATGTCGATGTAGCTCAGTATAAGATTGTCATGTCGAATACCTCATGTAAGCCACAACCATATTTGTTTTCTTTGTTTTTATTTTTCCCAAACTACGAGAAGGGAAACATGAGCCACTACCGAGTGCATACAGATTCATGGAACAAATTCATGTTTTGTACCCAAGGTCTTCTTCAATTCAGCCATGATCTCAACTTAGTCATTAACCCTTAACAATTTAGTCCTTAACCATTTAAGGACAACTCGAATACCATACGTGGAAGGCAGGGTCGGCACTTTCATGTCAAATAATTAATAAAAGTTCAAATAGTGGAGGCCGGCACTTTCAAAAATAATTATTAAAAATTCGACTATTAGTAGCTAACATTAAATTTCTCTAGCAACTAAATGTTTTCTTTTGTTTTTTGTCTACGATTTTTGTGGACTTTATTTTTGTTGATTTCGACAAAATGCTTGATAAATTTATTTATTTTTTCGGCATTTTTTTGGGGAATTATTTTCTGCCAACCCTACCTTCCACGTACGGTATCCTCACTTTCTGGTTCCAAAAGCCACGTGGTGGCCTTATGGTCCTTTAGGGGTTAACAGAGCCACAGCCCTCTTTGGAAAGTTGAGAATTTATTTCAAAGAGAACAACTCCTGATGAAGGCCAAACGAGAAACGCTGGACGACGGTCATTAAATCTCACTTGATGGTGCAGAAGCTCCTGTATATATGCGACCAAGATTGGAAACCGCTTGTAAGCTTACAGAAAGCATGCAGGATTAGAATCTGCATCAGATCTGGCAGGCGCCCTCAGGAACTCACCAAACTCAACAATCTGGAAAATTTAAGAGTACAAAGTCAAAAATCTATAAGTTACCACCTCAAGTAGATGACCAGAGTCGCTTCATACTACATGATATTGGTCGAAGTAATGTGCTGTGTCCACATAGGTAATATTACAATATGGTACACATCTCGGATCGCCGAGTTAGTCAATGCTCTAAACGGGCAGGATGGATGGGATAATTACTGAACGCAAGTCACTTTTGTGGGATAGTCTTCTTTGCACTCTGGTCTTTAGCATACACGGCAAACCGGTCTAAATCGCCCTTCAAAATGCTCTCCACGAGTGGCTTCACGCCCTGCAACAACACCAACAGAGAATACAAGTCCACTGTCACAGGAGGCTTCGAAGGAACTGAAATCCTGAAACACATCTCACTTTGCAAAGCTAGAATACAGTTTTCAGCAAAATTCGATTCATCATAAGAAGAGTCTTTCCCATGATTCATAAGGTCTCCCTGCGATCACGGAGACTTCTTAGGCTGTACTAAAAATAACCAACCATCTCAGGGGAACACTTCTTCTGATAGGTTAACCCTAAAGGACCAAGGATTCATAGTTTTAAAATGACACATTCAATTGGTCATATTGTGAAAAATATAATTCAGATAGAACCAGAATTATAACACTGGAATCAGTGAAGAACATTGCATGTGTTGATCAGAAGACAAACAAATTTGAATAAAAAGAAGTCTACATAGGACCTATTCAAAACTGCTATATATAAGGCTCAATTTGGGCTTCTTGGTCCTTTAGGAGTTAAAGAGACCGTACCGATCCAAAGGGTGCTAGAACGTCTGGAACCTCATAAGAGATTGTCAGCTGCACACAACAATCACGTACGAAGAGTGTTTAGTAAACTGGATGTAAAAGACTTTTTTATTGGTAGTAATAAATAACAACCTGTGACAAACAGTGAATTATCTCAGGAATTTCCCAGACAGAAAAACTCTTGATTAAACAATGCTTGATTCTCAACAGTTCAATAGTTGCTGAAGTGATTCTAACTTGTCATGCCACCTGACAAGACCAAGAACAAAATATTTCACATTTACAACAGCTGCTGCGAGGTCTTGGGAACAGGATGGCGTACTTCAATACCACATGACGTTGGCCCTCTTGGATAGAAACGCACTGCACCCCTGTGAACAACAGATTACAACAGCAAGAGGGAGTGCTTCAGGAACGAGAAGAACGTAACATTCTTGAAAGGAGTTGCCAACAACTTGGGCCCAAGGAAGAATCGGAGTATCCAAACTTTCTTTGGCACATAAACCATTGCCCTCGAATCTATTATACAATACAGCTCGGTTTGTCTCACTCGACCGTTCCGCGCTGGAATCCGTCGAGGAGACAACCCAAGCTCAATGTGCTCAACGGCACAGGTCCCACTGGTTATGTATACAAATTCAGAAGGGTTACGAGGGCGTTTCGGGGTCGGCAGAAAAGGCTTGTTACGAGGGAATTCCCCCATAACGCACTTTCATCCAAGCAGCTTTTCATTCAAGCAGTGGTTTACAACGGGATAACTCCCTTGGAATCGGGAGTTACCATATACAAAATCCTCACATCTTGAGTTCAAGAATGAAGCATAAGTATTCAGGTAACTATTATAGGCAAGCGTAGTTACCGCGAACCACAGTGAAAAATGGTGGGTGCTCTAGAATGCTATGAAAGCCATGTGGTCAATTGATCTCCTAAAATGAATTGGTTGCGGCAGTAGTGAATGTAGACTGTTCAGTATAACTTGTGCCAGTAGAATGTAGAGTGTTCACAAAATGAGCCTTCATCAATGGCAAAATGGACTGGCAATAATGAGTATGAAACGGCAAAGCGATGCTCAGAAAAATGCAACCCACCTGTTTGAAAGTCCGTCAACCGAGCGCCAGTGGATTTTCTGATTTTGGATTGGCTGACAACAAAGCATGGATCTTCAAAAGCATGTTCAACAAGGATAAGGAGAATTGTATGCAGATCAGGATAATTTTCTGAGCTTGAAATTTATTTGAGGTTAAGGTGTTGGCACAATAATGACGCAAACTGTAGAAGTGGAAGTCAGTACCTTCAAGAGGCGAGCCATCCAGGAAAACTCAAAATTCTGGCCAAACGCTGAGTATCGCAGCGTCCATTTCGACAAATTCGGTTTACCTTCCATAACCTGTTTATGGTTGCCAACCCTGAACATCACTCCATCTTGCATAAAAGAAAAGAAAAACAAAATAGATGAAGTTTTACAATAAAAAAACAAAAAGATAGAGCACCTTGACAGAAGTAATCCATGGCATCCAGTTCACCACATTCTCTTGGTTGGACCACAAAGCCCAAGCCTCGGACAACGGAACATCCACCTCCACCTGTGCACTAGACAAAAACAGAAATTTAACCCTAATTGCAAGCACAGCAGGATTCTTTCACAATGAACATCCTGTGAATTCTTCTGAGTTTTGCTGTTACTTCTCAATATATTTAGCTTGGCTTAAAAGGATTCACAGTTTTTAAATGACATCCAATTGATCATATTGTGAAACATATAATTCAGATGGGACCAAATATTATATCACTAGAACTAGTGAAGATCATTGCATCTCGGGGGTGCACTCTACATTGTGTTTGAGAATCACGTGCGTTCACGACCCCTTCTAAAAAACCCCTTGTATACGAGAGGTTATATGTCTAAATACCTTTGTATATAGATGTATTCCGTTTTAAATATATGTTTAGTGTAAGTATACGTGAATATTTTCAATTCTAAATGTGTTTATTGTATGTATACGTAGTATGGAAGTGTTTAAATTAATACCCCTTCTGTGCACTCACATATACTCATGCATGTTCAGTACATACATGTTCAGTACAGTGCACTCCCCGAGCATTGCATGTGTTGGTTAAAAAAATAAATAAAAAATTGAACAAGAAGAAGTCCAAATAAGACCTACTAAAAACTGTTTAAAAAACATAGTGACCATTCTGGTCACCGTGGACGCTTAGGGGTTAATTTTGCTTTCTGTCTCTTGCAATTTGCCAGAATAAGGTTGTCGGAAAAGGACGCCTTCAGTAGTTTCATTAATTTGATGTCCACTTTTTTTTTTTTTTCAGTTCTTATTTATTTTTTAACCAACACACGCAACGTTCTTCGTTGGTACAAAATTTGGCCCCGTCTCAATTCTATTCTTTTCACAATTGAATTCGATCAACAATTCATCAACAAATAAATGTGGAAAGTTTCTGTGTGTGCTTACGAATTGTCAAGCCAGGTACTGGCAGTCCACCGAGCACCGGACGCCACACGTATGCCCAAGGGCTGACCAAAGAGCGCCCCAGCCCTAATCTGCTTGTTGCTGCTCCTCAAATTCACACGCCTCTCGCTTTCAACAATTCTCCGAGGAAGCAGAGCTCGGGGAGGGCATAATCCAGCTCTGAAGGTGCCGCTACTGACGGCCACGGAGGAACAGAGCTCCATTTCTCTCTTATTTAGGGTTCCACCAATATCAATCAAATTCTTGCAAATCACTCACAACCTGCAAAATTTGACAGTCGCTGCGAATTAGGTTTGCGAAATTTGACACGGAGTGTTTCCTTTCAAAGAAAGAATGAAGGTTGCTCTCGTTTCTCTCAAGGAAAAACCAAAAAAAAAATACACGCAGTGTCAATGGCCACTCGCATGAACTCACCAAACACTTCATGCGAGATTGTGAGATTCTACTGAAACTGGAAAAGAAAAAAGATCAATGTGCAGACTGTGATGACTGATGAGAAGATAGCGTTGAAAATGTGGACAATCTGCAGTGAGTGCCGGGAACGTGTCTTCGTCCGGAGCCATGAAGACGGAGAAATGGAAAGAGAAAGAGAAAGACAGAAAGCAAGAGAGAAAGAAACAAAGAAACAAGCGGCTAGTCATGAAGTCTTTGTCTTAGTATTTATCCCAGATTTACTTTTACGACTTCATTTCGCTGCCTAGGCACGTAATTCTGGGTAACTTCTTAAAAACGAAGCGTTTTCGTAGTCTCTCCCCTGGTGGGCAGAGACAATAAATAATCTAGGGGAAGGAAATAAAAAAGAAACAAAGAATCTAAGAGAAGAAAGAAAGAAAGAATCTAGGGGACAGAGAAGTTGAAGAGTAGGGATGTTAGAATGTGAGTCTATGAGGCGAGACTTTGCTAAAAAGTTTTTGTTTGCCTCTTGTAATCTACATTCAAGATTGTAAGATTGTCATCAAAACAAATGTCTTTTTTTCGTAACTTTAACTCTTAAAGATCCCTTGGGAATAGTAGATACATTGGTGTATATTTGACATTTGTTATAAGTAGTAAGTTCCAAATTGAGGCCAATCGTTGATTAAGACCATGTCGACATGAAATTTAACTTCACATTTGATATTTGTAGGCCTGTATGTGGTGTTTGTGTGAATTTGACTTCACACTTGATATTTGTAGGCATGTATACTACTCCCTGATTTTTTTTTTAATTTTTTAATTTTTTTTACGTTTAGACTCCAGAAATGACAAAAGGAAGACTAGAAGAAAAAGAAGAAAGACAAGAGGAAGACAAGAAAGAAGACGAAAAATAAAAATAAAAATAAAAGAAAATAAAAGATAGAGATAAGGATAAAATAAAAGATAAAGATAAGAATAAAAAATAAATTAAATAATTGTTTCTTTACAACATAAGGGATTGTAGAAAGACAAAAATTGCTGGTTTTTAAAGAATTTTTCAAACAATTTTTTTAATGCGCTTGGGGGCCAAGTGCATGATTATATGGCCAAGTGCAAAATTTGCGAATTGGATGTTTTTTGTGCTGAAAAATCCACCACCTATTTATCAAAAGTGGGATATAACTAGCATTTCACTCTCAAAATTCATTGGCCTTGGGTACTAGATCCCTAACATTATAAACAAACACTTTATTTACGCCGACCTAAAAGAAAAACCAAAATTCTATCTATCTCTACATATTTTCACTTTTTTTGTTTTTTTGGACATACATATTTTCACTTTCATTCCTGTATCTTCTCTACAGCTAAAAAAAATAGTTCCAATTCGATTTTCAAAAAATTCCGAGCACTGGAGTTCTTCAAACACTGCTAACCCTGGTAAGTGCAGCTCCTAACCAGGGTTAGTCTACGCTGGTTAGGGTAAAGGAAAGAACACCAAAACCAATGCAGTTCGCTCACTCGCTCGCCCGTGCAGTTGTTGTTCCTGTTGTTTTCTCTTCTGCTCGCGAAAGGAAAGGCGCCATCGCTAAGGACCTCCAAGAACCTAAACAAGCAGCCTCGAAGCAGGAGGGAGAACAAGCTCATTGTGGAACAAGGGCGGAACTAGAGGCGGAGAGGCGCCGCAGCGCCTCTGTGGAAGGTTGGTGTTGAAATTGGCCACCTCTGTTCGGGGTCAGGGATGTCGCTATTGCTCTGCGCGAGAGAGGAGATCGTGAATGTGATAAGAATCAGTTAAATTGCATTTTTACCGGTGGCGGTGGCGTCGTTGTCCGGCGAGGGTTTAGGGTTTAGGCCCTCTCAGCCTGTCCCGGTGTTGCTGGATTTTAGGGTTTAACGTCTCGGTGTTGGACAGCGCAGCATCTCGCAGTGTTGCTGGATTTTAGGGTTTAAGGTCTCGGTGTTGCTGGGGTTTAGGGTTTAAGGTCTCGCTCGTGTTGCAGGGTTTAGGGTTTAAGGCCTCGGTGTTGTCTGCGCAGATTTTGTCTTGGTGTTGCTATTGCGGGAGTGGAGATGGCCGAAGGTTACTGAATTGAAGCGAAGATGAAAGCGAAGAGCCAGGAGGCATCGAAGGGCGGGATGAATGCACCCGGGGTGAAGAGCTTGGAGGTCGTGGCAACGGCGGACAACATCGCATGGCTGGCTGCCACACCGGAGCTGATTCAAAGCGCCAGGGCCGCGTCTGAGTTTCTCTTCTCCGCGTTGGCCATCACCAAGGAGTCTCAGCTCGATAAGCTGCTCACGGAGAATTTCGATCCCGAGCAGATATGGCAGCAGATCGACCTGCAGGCTACTCCTATATTGTCCATGGTTAAAAAGTCTCTAAGAACGCTAGAGAAGACGACGCCAAGTGCATTGGTTGTCTCGGACGAGAAAGCTCCCACGACGAAGACACCGAAGAATCTCGTCGTCGAAGAACCGTCCGACGATGATGATGAAGAAGCCGACGACGATGATGAAGAAGCCGACGAAGATGAAGAAGGCTCTGATGACGGAGATGAAGCGGAGGAGGCTTCAAAATCAGAAGAAGAAGAATATTCTGATTATGATGAAGGTTCAGCCTCCACTTGAGTTTCCTACAGATATTAATCCCTAAGCGTCCACTGTGTGTTTTCTGTAGTGTAGGAAAATTGGACCCCTTGCTGAAAATTGGACCCCCTGCTGCAAATCATCTGTTTGTGTGATTGATCTTTTAGTATAGAACAAGAGCTTCAAAGTGATGTTATTGCAATTAGAAAACTAAGTTGAATGAGAAAATGCCACCGTTGCAAAGTTCAGTGATGCAGATGGCCATATGCGATCGATTAGAGGTTAAAAACCTAAACCTTACTTAGTTATGGACCTGTGATTTACTCGTGATGTTTCTTTTGCAGAGGACAAGAAAGTATTCGAGGATCAGTTTCTGAAGATGTCAGATATGGAGAAGTTCTTAGACCGGGCTGATGCAGAGGATGCTGGCATTGCCGACGATGACGAAGACGATGCTGAAGCAGACGATGATGAAGAGGATGATGAGGAAGATTTGGAGGTAGACTGTTCTCAGAATATTGAAAACCTGAACATTCTATTTTTGTTAGGGTTTGACCAGGGCAACTACTGCCAGCATCTCATGTTTTAGCAACACTCAAAGCAGTTTATCTGGATGCTGTTTATGATCGTTGGTTTGGTAATCAAACGCAAGGATTTGTTTTTACTATTGTGAACAGTAAGATCAGGCCAATGCACCTTTTTTGTCCAAACTGTTAAATCAGCGTTTCGAGATTGTACGTCATTTTCCTTCACTGATGTACTGGTGGTGTCTATTAAATTATGTGTCTGTTGAGTTCTATTCTTCTGACACTGGATTTCACCCTGTTGCAGATGGCCGAAGCGTTTGACTTCTCTGGTAGATTGGCAGCTAAGGACAATGAAGATGAAGGATGGGGACCTAAGTATGATCTGCTTCTCCTTCACTTCTGATTTGAAGTTTTGCAGCTATGTTTCCTGTCTAGCTAGTGTGTTTTTTTTTTTTTTTTTTTTTTTTTTTTTCAATTTTTTATCCACACCAGTATTATGATCTTGCTCACATGAACCAATCACTGTTACTCAGATATTCGGATTTTATTGGAAATGGCAAGAAGCAAAAATCTAAACCCTCAAAAAGACGAGAGAGCGACGATGAGTCTGAAGAAGATGATCTTGAAGGAGGTGATGACGATGAAGATGAAGATGAGGATGATGAGGAAGAGGAACTAGGAACTATGGATAATGACCAACAGATACAACCATTGGAGGTGCCCATCATTCTAATTATTTTGGCTACCTGAAGTTCTCTTTATCAATTGAATGTAGATATCATTCGTATTGTTGCTACATTAACGTTGATCGATGACCTAAAGTTTTTGACGCAAGATTTCTATGGGTGCTATTTTCCAGGAGAAGAAGCTTTCAGCACACGAGAGACGACAGGAGAAGACGATGAGACGTATTGAGCAACTGGAAAGGGCAAATTTAGAGACAAAAGACTGGACAATGCAAGGCGAGGTATTTGTCTGGAAATTCTCCTACACAAATCTGGTCCGGAACAGTTAGGTTGATATATGGACGTCCCTGGAGGTTCATCATCCCTGACCAGTGATCTCAAAACTGGCTAAAATCAGCTGAATTTCTACCCAAAAAATGGAGCTGCTAAACATACAAAGAAAGAAAATGATTTTTGTTTTTGAAATGTAGCGAGAATGCTCATCATGATATAATATGTAGCAACTTCATGAGGTGATATCCGCGGATATCATCATGGTATCACCTTAATATATGAAGGGTATTGTTGGATATTATAGAGGTATCGTGAGTATTGTATGCACTGGGTAGCAAAAGTGGATACCATTTATGTGGGAGGTCACACAATGTTCTAAATGTCATAAAGTGCTTCTGAGATCACTGTCCCTGACTGTGGGTTATTTAATAGGTGTCAGCATCTAAAAGATCAAAAAATAGTGCTTTGGAGGTGGAGCTGGATTTTGAGCATGGTGCCCGCCCAGCTCCAGTTATGACGGAAGAGGAGTTGCAAACACTTGAAGATATGATCCGGAGTCGCATTACTGAGGTCAGTGAAATTCTGTTCAAAGAAATTGTTAAGTTTTGGAGCTTTCTAACCGTGGATATGTTTCTAACTTTTTCATAAAGAAAGAGCATTTTATTACACCTAGATCTTACCCTTACTACTGTAGTTGTCAGCTCCCAAGTACTTGCTTTTGTAATGTTTTATGTGTTCAGTAGTTTCCTCGGATTTTGTTTCTCTTGTTTATGAGCAGAGCTTAGAACCTGACAAATACATTTCCAATGCTTTTCTATGTATATCTACATCGCTTAATCGTACATCTCACATCCAGATCATTGTTTTCAGGGCAGATATGACGATCCCTTTCCTAGAGCTGCACCAATTACTGGTGCACCCAAAGAACGCATTGAAATGGTATGTACTTGTGCTCTTATGAAAGGGTGAGCATCTAGAGATAGATTATTAAGATCAGGTGTGGGATGATTACTTTTTGAGAAGTGATGCAGATGTGTCCATGAACATTCTATCAGTGCAATATATTGGTTACTTTTCTCTTTTGCTTCATAAGGTAGATCTTCCAAAGACTCTAGGGTTGTAGGCTTTCCTTCATCAGATTTTTCATTCCCAAATATTTTTACTTGTATGTGCTTACTGTTGTGGGTAAATTTGTATTACGCAAACTTTCTCCTGTCCATCTAATTGTTGTGTCTTCTGATGTGTAGGATGAAGAAAAAAGTAAAAAAGGTCTTGGAGAGATTTATGAGGTAAAGTTTTCCTTATCTTTATTCTTGTTGGATATAAGGCATTATCTTTTCTTGACATATTTGTTATCGTATCTATCTATCCTTGCAACTAGCTTATGTTTCTTAAAGTATTCAGATATTTTTTTAATCAAGGGAAGTAGTTGACTAGTTCATTCAAGAGAGTTTGTGGCTTATCTTCTCATCTGTTCTCTTCTGTTATATTTGCAGCAAGAATACATGGAAAGTACTGGTCTTGCAGTTGCTGCTACGCCTGCCACAGAGACTTTGAAAGCTGAGGTACTGTGTTCTTTTTTCAAAACTTGACACAGGCGTTCGTTTTCTGATTCTATTGCATAAGGATATATGCTCATACAGTTCAAAATTTTGGACTTCTTGCTTTGGTATTATTCTGCATGTACTTATCCTCAGCACATGGATGTTTGTGCAGGCAAAAATCTTGTTTAAGAAATTATGTTATAGGCTTGATGCGCTCTCTCACTACCACTTTGCTCCTAAACCAGTAAGTGGTCATTCTGAAGCCTGCATATTCTATTCTGATCGTAGTGCTACACTTTTCTGCCTTAGCTTATGTGGTGCCGTGAAGACTCCATCCTCTGAGCAATTTTCATGGTTAGAAAAGCATGTATTGCCTACGAACTTATGGTATTTATTCGTTCGAAGTCCAAATTTGAGATCCCGAATTGGACACGGCCATCCGCAAGCTAAAAGACAGAATCTCTACAGGTGTTTGTTTCTTTCTGTGACAGTTAGATAACGCATGGTTGTCAATGCAGATTGTGGAAGAAATGCAAGTGAAGGTTGATGTTCCAGCGCTTGCCATGGAAGAGGTATGCTCGTCCTACATTTGATCCTTCTGCAATTCAATCCCTCATTTAATCTTAGGAGGGGGACATGGGAAACTAAGGCGTCCAGGATTTCACTGTGAGATAGTTTTAGTTGTACCACTAATTTGGATGTACTATCTTGGCTGTTGCTGATTAACATTTGTATTAACGTACAATGACAAATCTTGCATATTAGCGTGATGCTATGATATATTGCAAAATCTACAGATAAAGCATTTTCCAAACGTTTTTCTATGAGCTCACGACTTGTACAAGCCATTGATGTTACAAAATGGCCATTTCTAGTCACAGTGCAAGTTGGCCATATCTTTTTTTGGCTTGCTTTTTGATGTGTTTTTTCTCTCTTTGAACAATCAGGTTGCTCCGCTTGCTATGACGGATGCGTCCATGCTGGCCCCAGAGGAGGTTTACAAGAGTGCTGGTCTTGTCAAGGGCGAGAGTGAACTTACCCCCGAGGAGAGGAAGAGACGCAGAGCCCAGAAGAAGAGGAAGAGAAAAGGTCCTATTCGTTCCATCATTTTTAAAGGGAAGATTCCATTGGCATTGTTTAGTCAGTTAATTTGTATGTAAAGGAACTGACATAATCATGTGTCTGATTGCTCTTGCAGGAGCTAAGACGGCAGAAGAGAATCTGAAGAAAATTCGTATGAGTAATGCTCCAGTAAAGGACCCGCTGCAGGAGTTGAATGTCAGATCGAGACCCATGAAGGACACTCGGACGACATCATCTTTCTCAAAATCTGCCAAGGTGTGTAAAATTTTATTCCACACTCTGAACTCCCTCTCTAATATCACACTCCAGTATCTTCGGAGAGGATTTGCCACTGTGTTCACATGTGATGAAACACTTCCCATGTGCCAAGTTCTGAACTCTTGTACAGTTGTCCCTCCCTATTATGACATGTTTGGGAAGGCATGGATTAGTCACAGAAATGACTTGTCATGTGCAATATTATGAAACAATAATATCACCATATTATGGAGTGTCATTGTATGGGGGTAGACTGTACATTGGTTACCAAAGGGGTGATATAAAGGAGTTTTTAGTGTACTGTTATTTTGTTCAAGTTTTTTAGCTCCTTTCTTGGTGCTAAAAAACTTTT
The DNA here is from genome assembly GCA_022496805.1 of Pohlia nutans. Classification (NCBI taxonomy): domain Eukaryota; kingdom Viridiplantae; phylum Streptophyta; class Bryopsida; order Bryales; family Mniaceae; genus Pohlia; species Pohlia nutans. Next base: position 25,980,409 of record CM040095.1, on the reverse strand, counting down.
GAAAACTTTTGAAGACCACCAAGCTCTTACACACCTAATAATGATAAACCACCAAGATCTTCCACACCTTCTAACTATTTGGAGTGAAGAAATAAGAGTACAATAAAGAAAAATTCTTTGTAGATTCATCAAACTCGAGGTGACTTTACGGATAACTCAAGTGTCCACCTTGTGCTGGTCTTCAGTAATGAATGTACCTGGGTTTGTATTAACTTGTTTTGAATGTTTTCCCAGGTTTTTGCTGGACTTGACCAGGCACAAGAGAGGGGTAATAAACCTGCAAAGTCTGACGTCGCGGACAAACCTGCACGGACTGCTTCCTCATTGAAGCTCTAGGGCTTGCAGACAAATCATGGACCATTTCTGTACTGGCAACGTCTGCTAGGCATGAAGAGTAGTCAAGGGAGCGAAAACTCCTCTTGTTTGAGAACGAATAGGGGTAAGCTAGAGCACGGCATTAGGTCTGTTTGTGAGTATTCAGATGCTGTAGTCCAGTACTCAGCCAATTTTTTTGCATACTCACTGATTGTATTAGTACTTGGATGTGAAAGTGCCACCCTCACAAAAGCTCTGATTGAAATACTATTGTTTCTTTACCAGAAATCCAAATTTTGGTCTCTTCCGGTGAAAATATTCAAATATCTTTTAGAATATTGTTTCGACCAGATTGGAATGGATTAGAGGAAAGCAATGCAAAAAATCGATGTAATTGTTGGACCACTCGGTGCTGATTTGCTATTTTCTTGGCACTTTCAAAAGTTTAACCCACTTTAGAAAGTGCAACAAAATTAATTTTGGGCTAAATTATGGATTAAACTTATATGGTATATGTATAGTTGCACTAGGGAAAAATGGGATTCTGTGACCTAAAAATATGACTGGGTTAACAGACCAGATACACGTATGATTGTGGTTAGTTGTATGACTAAGGTTGAGGTACCTAAAACCACCAACTTAAGCAATCTGACCTATATTTAGCAATTCAAAAATTCACACAAAAATATTCTAGTCTTCAAAATAGGATTTCATGATGAATGCAAAAATTTGCATTATGAAATTTGCAATTCTCAATTTTATAGAAAATCTCAAAGTGCAAAGTAATGTATGACCCATTTCTAACTCTGAATCTCCTATGAGCAACAATGTTGATCCTAAATTTTGCTCACCATCAAACCCAAAACCGTATTCTATGATTGTCAATGATTGTCAGATTTCACCCACTAGCAAGGTGACCAGTAAGCAAATTAGTCCTCCAAATCTGGACTGACAATACGCTTTTAGATCTCCTCCTGGTTGGTGGGGTGTGGTGGTTTTGGGGGCTGTGGTGGTTTTAGGTACCTGTACCTTAAACAATTGAGAACATTTTTTCCAATCCAGAACAAAAAAATAAAATAAAAATGAGGTCTTACCCAAAATTCTAGCCCCGCTTAACCCCTAAAGGTTGGGTTTATGACCATAGAATCATGTTTTGTCTGTCACACTCAATTTTGCTACTAAAAATAATACAAAAAATCAAATTTATATTTTTAGTACATGAAGTCACATATCTACTACAAATCATGAAGTTTTCATAAATTTTGATGAAAAATTGAAATTACTATGGTTTTATGAAGTGATTGTAAAGAAAATCTATATCAATTACAAAATGTACTAGAAAATCCCAATTTTTTTACCGAAGGTGTAAATTACAGTGAAGAAAAGTTTAGTTGATGAAAATCATCCATTTATCTAAATTTAGAAATTATGCTACACCTTGGTGATATTTACCGAACTTGTAACTACAATAGAGTTTTCCGCAAATTCAACCTAAGTCCCATAGGCAGAATGCAGTTTTTTTGGGGAACTGAAAATCCACCTGCGAGTTTGGGGGGGTGGATTTTTCTCAATATAGAAGAGATTATTGCTGGCCTACTCCCCTTACAAGCAGTGACTGCTCCCTTATTAGAAGGGATTACTGCTGGCCTGCTCCCTTATTAGAAGAGATTACTGTTGGTCTGCAGTGACTGCACCCTTATTAAGGTAAGTGAGTCAAGTGAGTTTGCTGTGAGGCAAGGCCGGGCCCGCCGCGGGCTCCGCCTTGCCCACTGCTGGTTGGCTAAAACTAAATATTTAAAAGCTGAAGGCTATTTTCTCCAAGGGTACAGGAAAACTGAGGTTGTGAAATAAAAAGGCACCGTTTTTGGTTCCTCCAAACTTCAGACCTGTAGTTTTCTTCAGGCAACTGACATGTCTACTTTTATTGGGAAGTGACCCTCTCTTTTTGAAAACTATAGTCCACTCACCCTACTTCAGACCACTTTGCGGATAACTCTAATAAAACACTCAATTTTCAAAGTATTTCAAAAATTTAAAGTGCAGTAGAAACCAGACTTGGCAAGCTTCATTTTTTTAATTAAGCTTAAATGGAATGGAACTCATTTTCATGGCCTAAATTTAGTTTGAGTAGAACCAGACTTGGCAAGCTTCATTTTTTTAATTAAGCTTAAATGGAATGGAACTCATTTTCATGGCCTAAATTTAGTTTGAGTAGAACCAGACTTGGCAAGCTTCATTTTGTTAGTTAAGCTTAAATGGAATGGAACTCATTTTCATAGCCTAAATTTAGTTTGAGTAGAACAAGCAAAAAAATTCAAAATACACTACATTCTAAACTATTTTACGACTCTTTTTGTAGTTGGGACCCGATGTAAAATTTAAAAAGAGCTTGAATGATTGAATTTAACTTGAAGGGGTGGCATCACCAATCAAAACCTTTCATAAAAAGAATTGGATAGAAATCATCCACGCAGCGGTTGGAATTGAACAATCGACTACATACATAAGCCGTCTTTTGGTCTTGGCTGCATTTAGGGGTTAAAGTTCTAATTCTCCAAAAGAGAACAATTTTTGCAACAATTCCGGCTTGCTATGCTGATTTCTAAGGGTGAACAATGGGATTGCTAAAAATAAATGTTATGCACTTCTTTGTTGATGATCACCTATGGTTACTTTTTAAATGATTCATTTGTATTTTGATTTTTTTTAATTTGGGAGTAAACTACAATAGTAGAAATCCAATCCATTGTGAACACTAAAATAGTGTCCCTCCAGTACAGTGGTGTCCAAGGTAGAATGGCGGTTTTTGGTTTCGCAGTGAGAAAAATTTCAGTACTGCCAACTTTAAAAGCCTCTCGAGAGCTCAAAAATAGATATTTTTCCACGAAAGTTTTACCAAAGACTTATCTTTAAGTTAATTATATGTATGCCAAATTTCAAGGCCAAAAGATTCACCAAAACAGAGTTATTCAAAATCTACCAACATTGGTATCTGTGGAAATTTTTTCATTGTTGCCGCCTCCCAAAGATTGAATTTTATTCTTTTTGCCATGAAATTCTTGGAACAAAAACCTTTTTATGTTGATAACATATGAAGAAAATTTCAAGGCCAAAAGATTAATAAAAGAAAATATTAACAATCTACCAACATGTGTAGTTGTGGGAAACAATAGGGGAAACTTTGCTACCAACTTTGACACCCTCCCAACGGTTGAGAAATTGTTTATTTACCATGAAATTTTTGGGGAAACATGCTCTTTATGATAGCAACATTCATGCCAAATTTCAAGGTCAAAAATTCTATACAAAAAAAAATATTTACAATCTACCAATGTGTGTAGTTTCCCCCATTGTTTCCCACAACTACACATGTTGGTAGATTGTTAATATCGTTTTTTTTATTAATCTTTTGGCCTTGAAAATTTTATCATATGTCATTAACGTAAAGAGGTTTTTTTTCCAAGAATTTTATCGCAAAAAAAATAAAATTCAATCTTTGGGAGGCTATCAAAGTTGGCAGCAGTGAGAAAATTTCCACAGCTACCAATGTTGGTAGATTTTGAATAACGTTTTTTTGGTGAATCTTTTGGCCTTGAAATTTGGCATACATATAATTAACTTAAAGATAAATCTTTGATAAAACTTTCGTGGAAAAATATCAATTTTTGAGCTCTCGGAAGGCTTTCAAAGTGGGCAGACTTGAATTTTTTTCCACTGGGAAACCAAAAACGCCATTCTGCCTTGGACCCCACTGTAAAAATGGAGAATTTCGAGTCCCTCCAGTACAAATGGAGAATTTCAAGTCCCTCCAGTACGGTAGGAAAGATAGTGGCCCTCCACTTGTCATTCCCAATAGGGACACATTTCTCCCACTATTCATATCATGTGGGCTAGGCCAAGAGGAGGTTGATTTGTCTCTAAGGTTGATTGCCCTAAAACCACCACCTTAAGCAATTTGTGTATTTTTTAGAAATGATATGTTTGGTGTAATGTTTTTCTTTTATTCTACAAAAGGTTTAACAAGGATTGCATATTTTTTCACGATATTATTTTAAATATTGAAATTGATTCAGATTTTAAAAGAGGAAAGAACACTGGCACTCAACATCAAGATAGATAAATAGAAAATCTGGTCCTTTTTAGCAAGGGGTCGGCGTGAATAAAGTGTCGATTCATTATGTCAATGATCCGGTGCCCATTGGACAAGGGGTCATTGGGACAATACTACTCTCTCCTTTCGAGAATGGACACTATAATGACATACTATGCTAGCTCCTACGACTAGCCACTAGTGCCTTGAAGATACCGGACATGTTATCGCCCCAAAGGGCTTTGAAGTACCCATACAACAAGGTCCAAGAACCCCCCACCATAGTTGGGTGGACTATGGTGATCAGCACCACGCTGGCATAGAGAATAAAACCCGCAACCTCCTCATTGGGGGCCATGAGCCCTAACCACCAAGCCAAGGGTTATGGTGCCTTACTCAACATCAACATAAAAGTTGCCCTATGACCACACCATGTGTTAATAATTTTCACTCATAATGATACCTGAAACCACCAACTACTTCTTTGCAATGCTTGGCATGCCATTGGTTTATTTGAATAGTGAAATTGGTGGTTTTGAGTCTCAAATGTGGTGTCCCCAGGAAAACTCTACATGTTATAATTGGAGGAGGTGGTGGTTTTAGAGCATCCAACCTTATACGAATTCCAAATTTTTGCACAGGCTCCTATCCTAAACCACGGTAATAATGTTCAGAAAACAAAAATTTCCTTCTTCATCGCAATGCCATTTTTTCAACTTTTTGGTACATTTTTTCATGGGTGGTATTGGGTCAAGCTACATCTCACTTACTCTGCCACATCAACATCATATAAGGTAAGTCACCCTATATGTGGCACAATTCAAAAGTTGTCCTATTTGTGTCACTATGTACGATCAATGTACATATCATAATTTTAAATTTAAGACATTGATGCATACACCGATTATTGCCATTAGAGTGTGAGCCACAAAATTAGTGTGAGACTTTACACCAATTCTCACACTAACTTCACTACATTCTACACACGTCACAAATGTACATTACCGGTATTGTAAGAATTCTCAAATACTCTCAATTACTGTCACTCACATTTTTTTTCTATTACCACAATCACTGTAAGAATGTTGAATTACTGTAACTCGTAGTAATGACAATAACCGGTGTAGTGATCACAAAGTGACACAAATGGGACCATTTGTGACTGAAGTTCACCAGAAATTTGTTTCATTGCAGTGAAAAATGAATAGAATAGAAAAACGACATAAGAACAAACATGATTTATGTGCGAGAGTGTGGGCTACAATGTAGACATACTCATCACCATCCATTTAACCCCTAAACGCCAGGGAGGCCAAAATTTGGCTTCTGAATGTAACTCACTATTCAATTTCAAGTGCTACATGGATGATTTCCATTCAATTCTTTTTGTGAAGGATTTTGCTTGGTCATGCCACCCCCTCAAGTTAAATTCAGATCATTCAAATTGTTTTTTGATTTTACATGGGGTCCCAATCACAAAAAGAGTCATAAAAACAATTCTCCGTGTAGTGTATTTTGAATTTTTTTGCGTGTTCTACTTAAAACGAAATTTAGGCCATGAAAATGAGTTCCATTGCATTTAAGCTTAATTAAAAAAATGAAGCTTGTCAAGTATGGTTTCTACTTCACCTTGAATTTTTGAAATACTTTGAAAGTTGAGTGTTTTATTGCAATCACAAGTTCGGTGGGTGTTACCATGGTGTAGCAAAATAAATCTGAATTTAGATGCACGCATGATTTTCATTTTCTAAACTTTTATTTATTGAAATTTACACCTTCTGTAAAAAAAAATGGAATTCTTTTAGTACATTTTGTAATTGATATGAATTTTCTTTACAATCGCTTCAAAATATCACAAGAATTTCAAATTTACACCAAAAAATTATGAAAAAATCATGATTTGTAGTAAACACGTGGTTTCATCTACGAAAAATATAAAATGAAATTCTTGTATTATTTATAGTGGCAAATTTGGGTGTGACAGGTAACCATGATTTTATGTTCATAGGCCCAACCTTTAGAGGCTAACAATTACGCCTTCATGTACCAAAAGGTGTACATTTGTATTCTAGAATGTACACTATACCAAAATCACTATATATTGTGGGTGCGTGAACGGTTTGAGTACATTCATCATTTTAACAAAATCTCATCTAATTTGAACGAATTTTCATACAATTCGGATGAATTTTATCACAATACTTTGAAAAAAACTGAGTTAAACAAAAAGAGTGTCTCAAAGTAGGAAGAAACCTTAAACTCATCTTAGAACTTGTTTTGAGTTCGAAAAGACTGGAAAACTATTTTACGGTGAGTTAATAGAATAATCTAAAGCAAGGCCGTGCACCGCCTTGGAGCATGGAACTTATAACCTCCCCAATGCTAAAGGAGAGTACCTTCAAGTTCCCCCAAGCCAAGAGAACCAACCACGGGGACTATTCATGAACAATGAATGTCAAAAATTAGGACCGCTTCACACTATGGTCGAAGGTCAAGAGCCTGTCAATTTCCACCGATCATTGCAAGAAACCAAGAATTCATCCTCTGGACCCTTCACACTAGAGGCCAAAGTCCAAAGGCCGTCGCCCTCCAATATGCTTACATGACAACACTTTTTGACCAAGGTGACGGCCTCTCGAAAAGTTGTTTGAGAATGGAAACCCAAACTATGGTCGAGAGGCCGTAGATTTCTTTTCATAAAAAATGAAATCTATATTATATTGCCTATTTTCATTAGATTTTTTTGGACTCTCGACAAAGTTTGGCCACTCAATCCCACGGCCTCTCGACGTGGACGACCATAGTGTGAAGCGACCCTTATAATTATAGGAAGAGAACTCCACTTGAACTCCGTTTATAGAGCAGTTCTGTTTTGGATAACTCCAATGATTAGGGGGGGTTTACACTACGGACCAGGAACTCATTCCATCTAGCTTTAAAATCTGTGATTGGCTCCATCAACTGGTCCCGGGATGACTTGGGTTTACACTACAAGGAAAAAAGAAAAGTGACCAAAGGAGTTGAGGTCCTAAAAAGGCTTAGAAATAGGCTTAGTGAATAATGTTGAAGGTTCCACCGGATTTTGTGATGAGAGAGGAAAAAAGGGTTCTCTCATTGCAAAAAGCAGAGACAATGGGCCTCAAATGCCGTTTCATTATTTTTCTAAGTTCATGTCGAAGTTCGGTTTACACTTAGTGAGAGGCCCAAGGGCTTTAATAATCACATTTTTCTAAAATGTGACCATGGAAGTGTGACCATGGAATTAATTCATTTTCCTTGATCACAGCTCTTGGTCCGTAGTGTAAACCACCCCTTAGTAAAACCTCTCATAAATATTGTGGGCCACAATATATGGTGCTTTCCCTCTACCAATATATTGGATGCTGGGTGATGATGGGTATGTCCACCATCAGAATTTCAGCCTTAACACAGGCATGGGATGATATTCTGGGACAATTTCAAATCTTAAGTCTTAAATCTTCTGGTTTGGGGGTGATTTTTTTATTTTTTTATTTTTTTATTCCGCCTGTAACACATATTTAAACAGTGGGACAATTTTTTTGGGGGATGGTATGGAGCCAGTGTCATGATCACTGTTGCCCACATGACAATGACAAAACTGTAGGAACTTCAATTCTGTGGGGTCAGTGTCTAGCAGCTTCTTTGCCTGCTTCTCGATGGTTATCTGTTAGACTGACTCGTATGAGCACCGTATGAGTTTTGTTTTTTTTAATTGTCACCTACAATAGAGAAGGGTACACTGAATGGCGTATTTAGTGTCCCGTACACTATTTTTAATCCCTAAATATACCAACCCTTTGAACAGAAGTAGATTCTAATGTCAAAAGTAGATATTAGCATGGCTTAGATGTACATGAAGTGTATATGAGAAGACCATTGCAAGCATAAAATCTACCCAACAAATTTGACATACTTGTAGTTGGAGGCCTCTCTAATATTATCAATAGTTCCCAAGAGATTTATTGCAATTGGTAAAGAATTTAATAGGCTTTCAAGGGTGACTTGGATGAAAATCATCCAAGGTTGTATGAAAAAGTTACAAGGCTTCGAATTTGTTCATGATTCAATTTTTTGACGCTGGGACGTTCAAGGGTTAAACCTGGACACTATTTAGATATAGTATCCTTGTAAGAAAAGAAATTGAATGTAGTGTTCCAAATGACATGTGGCAACTTTATAATAGATATAGCATGCCACCTCATGTCACTCTTAGTACTTAAAAAGAACATGGCACTCTCAATGAAAGTGAGAATGTCATGTGGCAAACTCCTATGTAGTGTCAAAGACACTATTTCTCTTCACTTTTGAATAAATTGTGGTAGAAGACATCAATTCTCCTTGGACACTAAATACGCCAATGTAGTGAGTTTTCACAAGTGCTAAACATTACACTCATTATCCTATTTAGTACATGTCGTACTCATTCTTGAAGCACGCTCTATTTTGTGAAATTTCAAAATTAGTGAGGGCTGAAATTTTACTAAGTGCCTGAAATCATCAATTCACGCTAAGTTTACATCATAATGATATTTAATGTCACCTTCACTAATTTCCCACATACACTATAAACACACCTTCACTAAATGGAATAATTAGGAGTGTTGTCAAAAACGTTGCCTATGTAGAAAAGATAAGTGCGTTCAAAAAGATCCACAACTGGTCTAGTTCTTTATATGGGGTGTCTTTTCCCTGGTCTATATAATTAAAGCTTCTATTAATGAAAGCACGTATAAATATGCAAGGTAAGTAACATGCAATTGTCCAAATAAGGAGAGTTCCCATTATTAACCCCTAAAGGACCAAATGGCCTAAATGGGACAATTTCAATATTTGGGTAAGTTCTCATGATTTCAATTTTGAGTCTAATATTCTGAGTTCATTTTAGTGAATCAGAGGAACTTCAAATGCTTTGTGAGAATAAAATTTTATTTCCCACCATACATCAATTAAAAAAAAAGTTATGCTGCTCGAAGTCATTTTTTGCAAAGTTGGGCAGCTCGGGAAAATGATGCACTACTCCATGAGCTCTAAAATGTGATACCGACGCAAATGACATTATATTATTTGGGATGGTAAAAATAAACTATTTGTAGTTCCAAATTTTCATTCCAAGAGGAGTAAAAAAACAACAGTCTGTTTTAGCAGTGTCGGAAAAAATAACTTCTTTTAGGGCTAAAAACTAGAGGTTTTTTCTTTATTTCTAACCTCTTTTTCTACTTCAAAGGAGACAAGAATCTTTGTCTTTACCGTTTGAATTGAGATATTATACAGAACCAAGTTCACAATAAAAATTAAATGTGTTTGGCAATGCGTTGCACCTCTTTGACTTGCAATATTGCCTTCGATATGTTAAATCATTTTCCTACTTTTAAAATTTGGTATACAAGTAACTAACATTGTGTAGATTGTGAAAGTGAAGAGTGACAGGTTTTTGGAGTGGAACATTTTCAAAATAAGAAGAAAAATACGAAACTAAAATTTTTGGGCGAGTTTTATTTTTTTCAAACATCCACAGGTCAAATGTATGTATCTTCTAATCTATTGATTAGAAGATAAGATTGTGAAAAAAATTGTGCACATTCTTTTGGTGTTATAGGACAATTTTCTATAGTTGGATTCTAAATGACTTTTTTTTCTTAAAATTGTGCCCTAGGTATTAGAAATAACATCATTGTGTTTTTTTTTAACAAAATAGTCTTGTTCCTTTAGGAATTAAAATGTCTTAGTGTTTGATGAATCTTGGTGGCAACCGGATCCAAAGAAGAATTTTAGATTCTCTTGGTGTGTATTTTTTTAACACTGTATGGATAAAACATGGATTTTCAAAGGTTTTGATTCTAGTTGCACTCAAAAGTTACTCTAGACTCTCTAGATTCTACAAAGCTTGAAGAACGAGACGCTATTCACTCCATTTCCATGAAGAAACAATATTCTTCTAAAAATAGGAAAGTTGTGTATTCTTCATATTCAAAAGCTTGTATTCTACACACTCACATACTTTTATTGAAATTTTGATTACACGTTTCTCGCCAATCCCTATTTGGGCCTTGGTTCATGTGTTGTTTTCTATCAATGACTTTGCATTGGAATAAAGCTCCTTTTGTGTCAAAAAATAAAAAAATAAAAATTGAGTACATGTACCCTTGAATCCTCTAAATATCAGTTGAATTGTATTTGATTCATGTTATAAATAGAAAGTATTTATATGAGAATCTCCAATGGTGCAACAAACGCCTCCAAGGTTTTTACAATAAATGCTAGGACCCACCCTCAACTTTTATTTGCCCCTCCAAATAAACAGTTGTTGATAAAACCAACAACTCCTCCAATTAGCAACTCGTTATAATAAAGAATATATTAGTTTTGCACTTGTGATTGATTGAAAGCGGGGTTGAAAGTATATATGTTTAGTGAATTGGACGTACTTATTGTTTTTGATGAGTTTGAATCTTTAAATATTGTACCCAGCCGTCGGAGTCGACAAGTTTAGGATAATAGTTATAATTTTTTGGAATTTTTTTTTTCAACAAATGTCAAACTCTGCAAATATTTTCTAAGTATCTACTTTTCACCATACAATTTTTTTTAAATGATTTCCTAAAACATTTGGACTTCTCTTTTTTACAATCGTTTTTTTGGTGATCCTAACAACCGTCTATAGTATGTATATGGTGACGTGTTTTTGACAAATTCACATGTTAAAGAGATTTATATATAGTAAGCATGTTATAAGCTTTGTACATGTCAAAAATTAACATTTAGGTTATCAAACCTAAAACGCACAACAATCCCATAAGCAATTATCTCCTCCTGGATTCTTGCCCTCATCCAATTGGAAGGTTGCGATTGGTAGTTTTGAGTAGTCATGATTATGTATTCTACCCCACCACTAGGGTTGATCTCAAGATAAACATAGCGATAATTGAACATGGGCTTTTCTATAATAAAGTAGCAAAAGAGTAAAGTGAGTGGTTTACTATAGTTACCATAGTACCATTGCAGGTTCGTCCTAAAATAATTCTAAAAATAAAAAAACGTAAAAAATAGAAAATTATTAAGACGGAAAAACGAAAATAGAATAAATTATTTTTGCAATATTTTGTTATTTCTAAGCTATTTGAGATCAATTTTACTGATTTTTTGCTAGAAAACGAAAATTGAGAAACTCAGTTTTTGAGAGGTGAACCTTATTTTTTCAAAAAAAATAAATATTTGTTCACCAGGTGGCAAACCTGCTATGGTGTTACCGTAGTGGGTGCAATTTCCCGATTGTGCAACATTCTTATATTCTAAAAAGTTGTGGCATCGTAAAGAAGAAGGGTTCAAAGTGGGAGATATCTCTAGGTGTAAGAAGGAGGTCTCAAATCTCATTTTGATAAGAGCCACTCTGATAGTTGCTTTCTACAAGTTGATCATCCTATCATCAAAGAGTGGATGACAAGTATTTTGTCAAAGGATTTAAGAACCCCCTATTGGATTGCACGAGTGGGGTGAACAAGTGGATTATCCTTTAAATTCCATGTATGTTTTGTATCACAGTGGAATAAAATATCCATTTGTTTTAAAATATATATACATTCCAACACCAAAATTTTAATTCTTTAAATTTTTAACTTTTTTTAATCTGTTGATGCAGTTTGATTCCTTGGTGGAGATGCTGCAAGTATATATTGAACGTGTCAAACACATAACTTAACTGTCCTTTTCAGTTCTCTTGGGAAGCCCAATTTCTGCTGAGCTGGATTTGCCCACTTAGATACGTGGCAATCAGGACGATGTGGTGACATGCCAATCGAAAGCAACATTGCTGGTAAGTTACAATCCCTTCTTGTTCAATGGAATGAAATGTGCAGTTGATTTAAAAACTAAAATATATTAACCCTTAAATGTGCCAACGCTTTGCACAGAAGTAGATTCTAGCCTCAAAAGTAGATATCAGCACGGCTCAAATGTACATGAGGTGTACATGAGAAGACCATTGCAAGCACAAAATCTACCCAATAAATTTGACATACTTGCAGTTGAAGGCCTCTTCAATATTATCAATAGATCTCCATTACAAGAGTTAATTGTGATTGGTAAAGAAGTTAATACGCTTTCAAAGGTGACTTGGATGAAAATCATCCAATTTTGTATGAGAAAGTTACAAGGCTTCAAATATGTATGTGATCTAGTTTCTAAACGCTGGAACATTTAGGGGTTAAAGAAGAGAAAGTAAAAGGTAAAAAATGTAAGTAAGATTCTCTAATATCACATTCTTTGTGCTCTCACCAAGCCTTAGGAAATGGTTGCGCCGAGTTTAGAGCTCTCTTTGTATTCTTGTGAAAGGTTTAACCCTTGAAGGACTATGGATTCATGGTTTAAAGTGAAAAATTCAATTGATCACATTGTGAAAAATAGAATTCATATGAAACCAAATTTTATATCACTGGAATCAATGAAGAACACTGTATGTGTTTTTCAAAAACCATAGAAATTTGAACCAAAAAAAAATTCGCAAAAGATCTACTCAAAACTGCTTAAATAACATGAGGCACAATATGGGCCTCTTAGTCCTTTAACGGTTAACCTTTGAATGTATGTGGAAATAACAATTGAGCATCTAGCAATAGAAACATACTATCATGCAATTCTTTTGAAATCTCTGCATTGTAAAGATATTCATTTTTGAAGAGTTCAGACATACTTTGATTCATTTCGACTTATACGATTATCAAATGATCAACTTTGAATTTAAGTTGTTACACAAGACATAGGACTTCAAGCTTGTTCTAATCAATCTTGGATGAAAGTCATCCACACTTGAACAATATCGCAGGAGCCATTTATTCTCATTTTGTGTATACAATCTAGACACAACAACGTTCAAGGTTAAAAACAAAGTTTGTTCAAGATTAAAAAATGAAAAATGTTGTAATAATGATTTTAGGACTCAAAAGTGCTATGTAAATGAAATTATTTTTAGATTTTGTTACCTCTAAATGTCCGAGGGGGTAAGGGAAAAACTTAGATGTATTATAAAATGTTATTTCTTCAACTTTGATGAAGTTTGGTCCAAAAGAGAAAAAGAGAAGTATGATGTTTAGTAATCATCAGTACGGTCACACTTTCAAATATTGTTTTCAATACTCATATAATGAATTTGAAGCACTTATTTTTTAATACTATCCAAAATTACAAATTTTATTGTTCAGCCATGTAATTCCTTGAAAACAAAGCGTTTTCGTAGTCTTTCCCCTAACAAGGCAGAGACAATAAATACAATAGACATTGATTACAATTTTTTGTTTTTTCTTGAAACTTTGGAATCACTACAGATAAAAGAGGATAACTACCACCATTGGCAGTAAGCAAAATGTTGATGAAGGATAAGTCCTATTTCTTCTCTTACGATTTTAAGCCTTTGTATAAAAAATATATAAATTTTTTTTAAAAAAACAAACAAACAAACAGTTACACTATGAGGCGCTCTGTCCAGAATAGAACAAGCGAAGAATAAGAATGCATTTAACCCCTAAATGACGGAGGGGGTAAGGGCAAAACATAAATGTCTTATTAAAAATTACTTCTTCAACTTTGATGAAGTTTGGTCCAAAAGAGAAAATGAGGAGCTTGATGTTCAGTAATTTTCCATACGGTCAAATATCAAAAAATAGCTCTTTATCATCTCATAATGAATTTAGAAGCATTTAACTTCAAATATTTATAAGAATCACAAATTTTATTTTTAGAATTTGAAATTTTGTATGATTTGTTAAAATTGACATTCTATTCTAAAATCTAAAATTGCAAATTTTTTAACGGAGAGAACATCATTACTTTCCCCAAATAGTAAGTTTTCTAACACTAGACAATGTAGAAGTGTTTTTTTTTAAAATTCCTCCCGGGTGGAGTTTAACCCCTAAGTGACCGAACGACCATTTTATGGTCGCTGCCCCTTTTCAACGGGCTGCCCGAGATGTAAAAAAACTTTTTTGAAAAATAAAAAATATTTTCAAAAAGGAAATCAAGTCTAATTTCCAACCCAATTTGAATTATGTCAATCCGAGTTAAACTCCATCAAGGAGAAATTTTCAAAGACAAACACCTCAACATTGTCTTAGTGTTACAAAACTTACTATTTCGGGAAAGTAATGATGTTCCCTCTTTGATTTTTTTTGCTTTTTTGAACTTTAGAATAGAATGTCTAGTTTCAACCAATCATACCAAATTTCAAATTCTAAAAATAAAATTTGTAATTTTGGTGAATATTCAACAATAAATGCTTCTAAATTTGTTTAATGAGTATCGAAAACATTTTTTGAAAGTTTGACTGTATGGATAATTACTAAACATCGTGCTTCTCATTTTCTCTTTTGAACCAAACTTCATCGAAGTTGTAGAAGCAACATTTTATAGCACATTTAGGTTTGGCCCTTACCCCCTCTGTCATTTAGGGGTTAACTCAGATTGACATGATTCAAATTGGGTTGAAAAGTAGACTTGATTACCTATTTAAAAATATTTTTTATTTTCTATAAAAAAAATTATATTTCGGGCAGCCCATTAAAAAGGGCAGAGACCATAAAATGGTTGATCCGTCACTTAGGGGTTAAGAGGAATCGTAGACAAAATATATTTGCTACAGTAATATTTAGCCCAAAAAACAAGTGCCTGCAATGCCTCTTCCCTACGGTCAGAGCCAACAAACGAACCTAAATTTCACGGAATAACAGTTCTCTAGAAATGGAGAAGCCGTGTGGAATTGGGTCTTGTGGGAGATCCATCCAACCTGCAAGGAATAAATCCAAAATGAAAACCAATAAAATTTGGTGGAAACACAATTATATATTAAATAGAAATTAAATAATAAAAATAATCCTTTGACGTGAATCCACAACCTTGTCTGTAGAAATCCGCAACCGAATGCCACGTGCCCACTGCCAACTGTACAGCTGACAGTACCATCCTCTACATAAGTCTAGGATGACGGAAAAAAATTAAAAAATCCTTAAACATCCTCACCCCTATCCAAATTTGGCACTTTTGCAAAGATCTTAATATTCAATGGCATGCACTGACTATGCCTTGGCTCTACGGTAGATAGTGTGAAATATTTCACACCCAATAGTACTTCATTAGTAGTTAACCCTTTAACCCCTAAACGTCACAACGTCCAGAAACTGGACGACGAATGATTTCAAAGCCTTCTCACGTTCTCATCAACGCTTGGATGAAACTCATCCAATTTTTTGGAGATTCTTCACCAAGTTGTTGTCCTATCTAATGGCTGGATTTAGTCATACTAGAGTACATATTTTCCTAAAATTGCAAATGTAGAAGTATGTCAAGTCGTTGACCAAGTCAAAATTGCATTGACTCTAGTTCAAAGTGGAATCGTGAAAAATGAGGTCATAAATTTAAGAAACACAAAAATTTCAAAGTATTACCACACTTAAGAGTATCTCATTTCAAACTCATTCCAATAAAATTTACTCAAAAAATATTGAAATTTAGTTTGTAATCGAATTTAGAAGGAATTTTTAATTTTAACTTTCAAATTTTATAATTAAATATTGGTGATTGTATTAATGAATCGAACCGTACGGATGGAATCTAAAATTCAAGATCTAGAACTTTCATTTGTATATCAATCCCAGAATATTCTTTTAAATGATAGTTTATAATGTTTTTTCTCAAATTGTCAATTCCAGGGACACCCTGGTACGTTAAGGGGTTAATGTCCCGATTCATCACTGATTTCAAAGATCCATTATAAAATGTTTGATGAATACCAAAAATGGAGTTGATGTACAAAGTAAAGTTGTAAATGTCAATGTTTAGATCACATTTGTATCGTTGGATTTATCATAATTTTTAGTAATTTTTTTAAATTAATTTTTCAAGGTTTTCTTTTGTAATTCAATTAAAAATGCCAAAGTAACACAAAAAAATTAAAAATTGTTGTCATGAATTTGAAATAACATGCACTACGAGATGGTATGCTTTTCATTATTTGATTCTGCTTATTTTGGAAATTCATGGTGAAGGTCTCACTTCTTGAACTAAAAATGAAACTTGACATCAACCACTATTGTTATTTTTCAAAAAATTACAATATCTTATTTTGAAGATCCATACCGTACAAATAGTAGTCAACTAGCACAAGAACCAAAGAAAAATTGGATGGATGAAAAACTGTACAGGATGTAGTAAAGAGAAGGATTTCAATCTGTTCGTCGTCCATTATATGGATGCAGGCGCGTTAAAGGGTTAACCCTTTAGTGCCCAGCAAACCACATTATGGTCACTACAACGTCCGAAATGCAAATAGCAGAGAATCCGTAAAGAATTGGAACTTCAGTTTTGAAGTTCAGATTTGCCCACATACATTACGCACCTTCCAGAAAAAGAAATTTTCAATTTGGAATTGTACAACTATCAAAATACCTATCAACAGAACGCGAAAATACTGCAAATACTTGAAAATACAGTAAATACTTACAAATACAACATATGTACTGTGTAGTATTTCTTGTGTTTGGAAGGTTGTTATCTTGTTTTATTTTTTTGGATTGTGTTCTCTTCTTCCTCTTCCATTAGTGTGTGTAATCCGATCTTGACTAATGTACCCACTCTTGTCAATTTTCAACGTATAAAATTTTGTCCTAAATCGTATATGGAGAAGTCACTTTCACTTATAAATCTCCAAATAATTATGTGTGAGTCTATTTTTGATATGAAAGATTGCAACGGAGAGGTGTTGACATAGGGCATAGCCGAACTTCTTTGCTTTTATTTTTGAAAATTTACCTCAAATTATATTTAACTTTGAAGTCACACACCCCCCAAAATCTCGTTTTTGAGCGTGCATTATGCAGTTCAAATACATACTGTAATTCTCCGATCCCACTATCGGATGATTCTCAAATTTTAATAAAGTGTGTGCTCTCGAGTTGAGAATAGAATTGTACGGTTACTTTCTAATTTAAACCATTCTATTTCCGGTAGTCTCAACCACAGTGAAAAAGTCTACTGAAATCCAGGGCTCTGAGCTACAGTACCCTGGGCACTAAAGGGTTAAGCAGGGTAGGTGTTGGCTCAAGATGAAGAACAGAGTGACAATGGGCACGACATTTGAAAAGTTGGGTCAGACTATTTTGGTGCTATTTTGATACCTAAGGCTACATACATGTCATTTTAGTGTCATTTTATCTTTATGAGGTTGATATGGAAAGTTGACACCAAATTATTTTAATTGCATTTTAATGCACCATGATGGCACCATGTTGGCACCATGTTCACACGCCTTGGAGTTCATGATGGAAGGCTATTGAATGTTACGATGGATCATGAAATGCAACCGAGAGGGATATTTGAACTTGATGTACGAGTAGAGTTGTACATTATAAATTTTAAATTCTATTCATACACTTAGATGTGCAATTGATTTCACCAATATTTTTTCTTTTAAATTACTTTTTGATTTGACTACGAATTAAGATATTGACAATTTGTACATGAAATTTGGATCTAGAAAAAGCACCAAAACCCCCAATTTTTTTGAGAAAATCAGAAAAATTGGTTCGAACAAGCGGTGAATCACCCTCCCCCCCCCCCCCCTTGAATTGGGAGAACCAACCCCACACTGGTATCAAAAATTAAAAAACAAAAACAAAAGCTTGCCCCTATTTTTGAACATGGTGGGTCGTCCTAGACTAAATCGGAGTCGTAGACCCCTAATGTAAAATAAAAATTTCCAAAAAAAATCACCTAGACCCCAAAATGAGAAAACCAGAAAAATAGCAGATCCCAGTGTGGGGGTTGGTTCGCCCTCCCCCCCTTCCCCCCCAAAAAAAAACCACCCTTTCTTGTCTAGGCCACTTGTAATTTACTGGGATCAAGTCCACAGTTGTGCAGTTGTTTTGGATGCAGCGGTCAATTGACAGCCAGATCAACTATGTCTGGAAATTTCCTACAGAATCCGTTGACCACTCTCTTATACTATAATATGCTAACTTATATACGATATGGTGCCAGTGGCTCCAGTCGGGCGAATCCGAGAAAGGCTTCTGAAATCTCAGTGATATGAATCAGCTACAGTAGGTTGGCCCCCACCGTGCCAGAGCCATTTTTCAGATGGAACTGTCTGCGTGTGCAAGCAACTAGTCGCAGAGTCTCTGCCTTGGTATTTATCCCATATTTACTTTTACGACTTCATTTTACTGTTCAGTCGTGTACGTCCTGGTAACTCCTCAAAAACAAAACGTTTCTAATGGGCAGAGACAATAAAGTAAGGTAGGAGGATCTAAACCCGCCACTTTAAGGGTTGTGGCATTATGAGGCCACATGGAGAATTGAGTATGATTTTTCACTGGAAAAAAATTTCTAGCAAAGACCAACATATTTTGAATCAAAAAAATTGGAAGTTCCTAAAATTAATTATGAATTTCTGAAGTTGAAATGACATGGGTTCTAAAGCGGTGCTCGTCACCATGGGTACATTCAAAATTTCAAAATGTTCGTCCTTGGTAGAGTGCGGGTTTAGAACTGTGGCGGGTTTAGAGCCCTAAACCCCCTAATGGACAAGACGACCAAATTGTGATATTTTTCTGCCAATTATAAATGGAGTTTTGTTCATATTTAGATTATTTTCCTCCTAATTTGGTTCAAAATTGTGTCTCGCTTTTCATATGTCTTCCAATCTTGTAAGAAAGAAAAGAAAAGAAACACATAAATTCAAGCCAAAATGATTGATTTCTACCGAATTTGACGTGAACATATGGTACATGATACAACCTTCTATCAACTTCTCAGGCCAAAACAATTCATTTTCTGCCAAATTTGACGCAAACATATGGTACATACAACCTTCTATCAACTTTCTCTCAGGGCAGAAAGTCCAGCAAGCCCCCCAAGCAAACAGTTTATTGTGCTGAAAAAATTCAAGTCAAGAAACAAACAGAAAAATTCAGCCAACAAGTGAAACATAAAAACTCAAATTCAGTAAATAGGAGTACAAATTTAGAGATGGTTCACAGACAAAATTTCGGCTAATTATAGCGGCAAGCCCACCATTAGAGCACGACTGCCTGAAGGCCAGGCCAGAAGCGGCGTTCACCACCAGTTGTTGGTAAAAAGGAACACAAATTAAAAATTTAAAGACTTTTACTTCAAAAGGATAAACTCACGGATTCATGGTTTTTAATCAATCAACCACATAAGGTTTTTTTAGCTCTTCTTTGCAACACCTCATGATCAAGTCACTACTATTGGATCACTGTAGCAAATTTCTAAATCATGGCAAGTCTACATCATCATTAGCTAAAGTGGTGAGACACTATTGAACCGTCTAAAGTGCTACCTATTGAAAAGGGTGAACTCCAATGACTCTAAAGAACCTTACCCAGTAATTATGTGAATAATATAATCGAGACAAGATCAAATTTTATATCACCCGGTTGGAATTAGTGATGAACAATGTATGTGACAATAAAAACAAAAATTAACAAAAGAAGTCACATAGGACCTACTTAAAGAAGATGAAGCTCAATTTGGGCTTCTTAGTCCTTTAGGGGTAACCCTTTAACGTCCTAATTCAACACTATTTTCAAAGATTCGTTGTAAAATATTTGATGGAAAACAAAAATAGAGTTGATGTATAAAGCACAGACGTAAATGTCAGTGTGAAGATTAAATTTGTATAGTTGGATTCATCATGTTTTATTAATTTTGCAAGGTTTCTCTTGAAACTCAATTTAAAACCCCAAATTAACACAAATAAAAGATAAAAAAACATTGTAATGGAATTGGAATAACATGCACTACAAGTTGGTATGGTTTTCATTACTTGGTTTTACTTATTTTGGAAAATCATGTTTAAGGTCTCCCTAATTGAACTATGAATGGAACTTGGCATAAATCAAATGTGTTGTTCTTCAAAAATCACAATATCTTATTTCGAAGATCCATACCGTACAAATGATAGTCGACTAGCACAAGAACTAAGAGAAATTTAGATGCATGAAAAATTGTACAAGATGTAATAAAGAGAAAGGTCGCAAATCTGTACGTTGTCCGTTATATGAATGCACAGGTGCGTCAAAGGATTAAGATCAAATAGCAATGTAGAATTTTTACAATTAACCTTCCATTTCATTTCAAATTGGAGGTTCAAACTAGGGCATATTCATATGTGAGGCCCATTCCAATCCAACTTACTATGATAAGGAAAAAAAAAAAAAACCAGTTGATTTAAGCATTTAAATGGAAGTGCGGACATGGATGGGTCTCACATGGGATCAACTCCTTAGAGCATCTACACGGGTGATGGTATGGTTGGGGTACCCAAAAAAGCTGTCTTCGGGACAATTGCACTATGTGCTGGTGTGTCAAACAAACATATTTTTTAATTTTAATAAAGTAAGACTTTATTAAATGTGATTTTAGTTTTCTACACTTATAACGCATCAAGGAAAAAAATTTGATTACAATCAAAGATTTTAAAGTAATTTTATTTGATTTTTTAGTTGAAAAAGTAAGTTATGTCCCAATCACCTAGAATCCCTGAAATCAAGCAAATGGAATATCAAATATATATATATATATATATATATATATATATATATATAGATATATGTATATATATATTTTGAATATGACCTACATCTAATTGTGTAGAGTACAAAATAATTTATTTTATCATTAAAAAAATTAATGAATTGTGCACTATGTAGCTTGCAAATTCCAAAATTCAGCATTTTTTTACACATCTATGAATGGATCTAAAAATATAAAAAATTTAATATAAACTCTTTGAACATATACATTTTGATTCCATTGAGGTGCAGGATTTTATTTTTTTCATTTTAGGGTCTTTTTACTTGATCAAAATGAGCAAATTAGGCAAACTTAGGAGGTTTTAAACAAAAATAACCTAATTAGTATGTCCAAAAAGTGATGCCCCAAGCTAATTATTGCCCTTTGTATATATGCATTGGGAGAGTTAATACACATCCAAAATTGGATGACTAATGTTGAGTGTCTTTTCAATTAGCCTTTTGGGGTGTCAATCTTAGCATGTTAAGAAACAATTCTTTAACCTTCAACTGGCCCTGCTTTTAATTGTTGGACGATGTGCGAATTTCATCCATGTTTTCTCATTCGACAAGCATTCTTGGAGTGTGGATTTTTTACTATCGATTTTATGGAAACTTAGCTTCCTGCATGTGTGCAGCGATAATTTGAGAAAGGGGATAATTTGTGAAAATTTTATGCCTCATTTCATATTGCAATGATTCACCAAGAATTTCTAAGATATTAATTCACAATAGTTTAAAAGTGCTCTTCAAAAAATAAACTCATAAAATTATAGAACCAAAAAATCTCCAAAAATCACTACACTTAGAGTATTACATTTCAACCCATTACAACAGATTTCATCCATAGATGTCAGTATCTTATTTATAATTAAATTACAAAATAATTTTGAATTTCAAGTTTAAAAAATTTATATAAATTATATTGGTGATAGTAATCGTAGATCTAACCATATGAATTTCATCTAAAATTTATAACATACAACTTTTATTCATACATAAAGTTCAAAATATTCCTATTGGTTGCATTTTATAATGCATATTTCCCATTCTCCAAATGTGGAGAGGGTTGTAGGCATTTAGGGGTTAAATCTAAGTTTAGTTAAAAACATATCATACGTTAGTTCTACTTGTGATTGGTCCATTGACTATTTGATGTGTGAGCGTGGAGAATTGTAATTTTAGCATGTAAGGTTCAATGGGTGCTCTTTGTGTTGACAAATTGGTGTATACAAACTCCCTTGCAAATTCCCTTGCAAACTCCATTCTTAGACTACACTAAATTTGTGATTTAGTGTCCAAAGCACTATTTCTCAATACAAACACTATTTTACTTTTTAGAGATAGTGTCTATGTAAAAAACAATTATTGTAAGATATAAAATGATAAAAGCTTCGAGTAATCCTTATAGATGTAGTTTTTATGGACGAACAACAACTTTATAATAAATATGGCATGCCAACGTTTAAGGGTTAATAAATAAATTAATTTAAACTACGAGAAGACCGCATAGTTCAAGAATGCTACAAAAAGCATGAGCCTTCCCTTTCTTCCTTTACGAACTAACATATAGAGAACATACCAAGCCTCATATGCTTTTGGTATCTTAAAAAAATCTTGCTCATTATTTTTCTCCATAAAACCAAATGGGGTTTTGAAAATGTCCAACCGAACATATTTGAGGGATCTAAACTTCACTAAAAGATAATTAAAGTAACTAAAAATATAATCATGCTTAAGATGGAGTTAAAAAGAGATTTTGGATGTCGAAATCAGAAAAGCTATGTCGGTTAACTTCTAATCGTCATCACCCCTCTCCACATTAGGCATTTTGCAAGGATGCATTATAAAATGCAACTAAGAGGGATATTTGGAACTTGATATATGAAAAAAAGTTGTACGTCATGAATTTTAGATTTTATCCATAGAGTTAGATCTGTGATTGCCATCACCAAGATTTTGTATAAATTTTAAAACTTGAAATTCAAAATTATTTTGTAAATCAATTACAAATAAAATATTTACTATTTGTCGATGAAATTTGTTGGTGTTGAAATAAAATACTCTAAGTGTAGTGATTTTTTGGAGATATTTTCGTTGCTTAATTTTATGAGTTTACTTTTACAAGACCACATTTAGACTAAAGTCTTTGAAATTTTGATGAATTGCTACAAGACAAAATAAGGCATGAAATTTACACAAACCATCCACTTTCTAATCGGATCACACATGCGTAAAGCTAACCTCCATTAAATGTATCATAAAAAAATTCACTCTACGAAAAGAGCACTAGGGATAGCAAAAAAACATGAAATGATTCCCTACGTTGGGCATTTTTTGCATGGTTAAGAAATTAGGGGTTAATCCTTAACTCCTACAGGACAATGTGCAGATCTCAACCACGTTTTCTCATCCATCATGCACTTTTAGCAAAGAAAATATATACAACAAAATTCTATGGCAAGATAGCTTCATGCATATGTGATCCGATTAGAAAACAGATCATTTGTGAAAAAATTATGCCTCTTTTCATGTTGGAGTGATTTGCTGAAAATTTCGGAGATTTTTTTGTCTAAATGTGCTCTTGAAAAAATAAACTCGTAAAATTAAACAAACAAAATTTTTCCAAAAATCACTACACTTAGTGAGTATTACATTTCAACTCAACACACCAAATTTCATACACAAATTGTCAATATCTTATTCATAATTGAAGTATAGAATAATTTTGAATTTCAAGTTTCACATTTTATACAAAATTTATGGCCATTACAATTGCAAATTTAATCATATGGATAGAATCTAATCTAAAATGTATAACGTTGAACTTTAATTCATAGATTAAGTACAAAATACCCCTCACGATTGCATTTGGAGTTGCATCTTCGTAAAATTGCCCAATTTGGAGTGTAATTTTGGAGGCATCTAAATTTTTGGAGAACAAGAAAAAGAGAAAAGGAACGGCTCTACTGGTTAGCCATTGTTGTGGCACTATTGCATTGCAACAATTTTTTAAAACCGACCTTAGCTGCCCAGCTTCAACTATTGTTCAAAGTAATCTATTACTTTGATTGCTTGTGAATGATTCTACAATCTCCTAAATGAGGCGCAAGTCGAGAATTTAACTCGCCTTTTTAGTAGCTTTCAACGTACCAATCCTTACTTAAGGTTGAGGAATTTTAATTTTAATTTTTAATTTTTTTTTATCATTCTTTCATAAAAAGCCCATGGGACTTGCTTTGACGTTTAACCCTTAAAGTCCCATGGAGATAGTATATACGTTGTCATATAATTGAGATTTGCTACCAACAAGAAACTTTAAATTGGAATCTTAATGGCTCAATAGGACCGCATTGACCTAAATTTCAATTTCTCTCTTGAACTCAAACCCATTGAAGGTGTGGATCCATTCCAAAGACAACCAAAATACATTGTATTCTACTGCGCGCAACGACACGTTAAGACGTTTTGGGGTTTAAAGGTTAACCTCTAAAGGAGGTTGCCCTATTCATACAAGCAATATGCAAAGAGGAAAAAAAAATACATTGCGCAATTACTATCCATCAGTATGTCGTATGAGGCCAGTTTTTTTTCTAAACATACAAGACCTACAAGGGATTGTGTTGTGAAATTTTCATAATTTTCTAGAGGCGACAATGCTTGAAAAAAATTCTTGTTTAAATAAGGTAGACAGAAGCCGTAGACCACATTGTGCTTCCTGCCTGCATTTGGGGTTAACGAAACATCACATGCAACCTTGAGCTCATTTTCGTATTTACCGAAAACACGTTTTACTTCATCAGGCTACTTCATAGCCTGAGTGTCTTTGGCATGAGTTCTTGAAGCCCAAAATCCATGGAACCTTCACCAGATTCATGGATCAGAAAGACGGAGAGAGATGCGCTTGACTGACTGACTAGACTCCAGAGTCCAAGGCAGCTTGATCTAACTTACAGTTAGATTGGATTTCACAAGTAGGAGCACTCACCGTGCCAAAAAAATACGAAAAACAAACACACTAAAAACTAAAAAGCAAAAAACAAGTAGGAGCACTCATTGTCAACCTCCCATTGGCTGCAATATCTGTCCTCACGGCTTCTAGCCTCTAATGTAAAGAGGCCCTCACTGTGTCAAAAGAAAAGCTCCATCATTTTCTGGCTTTTGATATGATCCATTTGTAAAGCGAGTGCTCTCACTCAATCCAAACATCACCCAAAAGGGAATTGGCAGCTTCTGTCATCACCTTTTCAAGTGATCAGTACCTCATGGTAATATCTGCCACTGTGCCGCCCCCTTTTTGGATATGTTAATTTACGCAGTTCAATTCACGAGGTGCAAAGAAAATAAAAACAAAGAAGATAAAAATAATAATAACGATCGCCCACAAGACCACCGTGAATGAATGGAGAGTCTGTTAGCCCTTAAACGTCAAGAGGGCTTGGGCGGGGTAGTCCGGAAGGTATCTAAATTTTTGAAGGAAAAAAGAAAAAAGGAATTTTTTTTGCAAAAAGGTTATTTTAGGCATTGCTTGTCAACACTGTAGCATTGCGGCACCTCAGCTGCCCCAACCTCAAAACTTGTTCAATTTGATAACTTTGATTGCTTATTAACGATTCCACAATCTCTTAAATGAGGCGGAAATTTGGAGTCTGAATTTCTTTTTCAATAGCTTTCCAACGCACCAAGTCTCGCTTGATTTGGTTGAGAAAATCAACTTTCTTCTTCATTATTCTCTTTTGAATAAGCCCATGGGGCTCTCCTTGACGTTTAAGGGTTAATAGGTATTTAGAGTTGTAAAAGTCGGGAACCCCTTTCAGAATCCTTAAATTTTTTATTGTCGCATTTGTATGCAATTTCTTGTAACAACAAAAGTGAGAGTACAAAGTGAATTGCTTGTATTTCAAATGATGTGTCATTAGGACTGTTATAAGCAAAAGTAAGGGGGCAAGCTGCACATGGGGTTGGGTTGAAAGTTTTAGGGTTGAAAATGCTTTAACCTTGGATTGTACAGAGAAAGTTAATCTTAACCCTTGAAAACAAAAAAAACAAGAAAACTCTCAGCTAGGGTCCTCTTCTTGAGAGAAATTCTTAACCGTGGTCTCTCATCCCTCGATTGAGAGTTTACACTATTAGTTTGAATGGTGCCTTTCAACTAAACCCAATACCAACCAATTCCTATGTGGCCCTGGATAGGATTTTTGGTGAAATTGGATACTATCTCATGGTTATTTTTGGTGAAACAAGGATCCTTTTTGCAGTTGTTGAAAGCTAACACTCCAACACTGAAAACACCATAGAAGGAAACTAGAAATGATTGAGTTGATAGTAAAGTGGATGCCCAAGTTGATAGTTATGATAGCTCACTCAACTCACTCAGTGACCGACCTCATAGACCTATATAGTAATATTTTATTGAGGCATCCACAATAGAATCTCCCCCTCTCTGCCCTCAATAAAATATTCCTAGAAATTTGATCACACTGACAACTGGCTCACCAGTAACCCACAAGTGGAGGATGACCTGGAATTTCTTATTATTGTTGAACTAGATTGCCCCTAGTCTGAATCGGCACATAGTATTTTTCAGGTGGAACCGTCGTCGCGAGTATGAGCATTACAGGTTGGCTTGTGCCAACAATCGACATGACGGTTCCAACTATGAAATTGTATTCACATATGGTCTGTATTATATAATAAACTAACTTGGCGTGTGCTGGAATCTCGTACACAAAATTATTCTTGCGAGTGTGCACAATCTGAATTATGTAATACTAAGGTTGGATAACCCATTACCACCACGACACCTAAAACCACCAATTTCTACACCCCTCTTACAGTTTAGGAAGGAAATGTAGACTATCAATACATGACTTATGCATGAATTGCTCAAAAGTTAAGAAGTCATGTACCGACAACTTACATTTCCTCCCTGAAATGAAGGAATGGTGTAGAAGTTGGTGGTTTTAGGTGTCCTGGTGGTAATGGGTTATCCAACCTTAAGTCATCTTGTTCTTACAACACAATTTTCGTGGAGAGTGTGCATGCATGCACCACTTTACGATGTGTATTAAACTAGGTAATCTAGTGTGCAACAATTTTCTATGTCGGAGTTCTCATAGAGAGTGTCTGTGCATCAGTGCGTGTCATATGATACTCCCTCCATCCCACTAAAAGACCACGATGTCGACTTAAATACCACGATGTCGACTTAAATTTTGTCCCAAAATAAAGCCATGATTTCTAATTTATACTCATTTACTACCGGTAGTTAAGCTTTGCACACGCTTAACAATTGTTTTAGGGGCAGTGCAAACAATCCGGTACCTTAATCCATGGATTTTGATCATGGTGATCATGGATTATTATTGTGGATTTTGATCATGTAACTATGCACTTTCTAGTAGTCGAAATACTACCTCTATACTCACTTAATTCTCAAAGGACTAATGGGGATAGTAGATACGTTGGTGTATATTTGACATTTTTTGTAAATAGAAAGTTCCAAATTGAGACCCCAGTAGCTCACTAAAATCTCGTCGACGTGAATTTTAACTTCATTTTTTTAATCATAAACTCATAGGAGGTGAGGAACCATGCTAAATGCAATAGAATATTGTTGTATAATACTAGTCGAAAAGGACTTTGTGGACTTTTAAGGGTTAATCCATGGATTTAGATCACAATTAACACACTACCTCTATAATCATGGAACTAAGCATAATTCAGTGAAAACAAGGTGTTTTAGTGGGACAGAGGCAATACTAGCCCCTAAACGTATCAACTCTTTGAACAAAAGTAAATCCTAGCCTCAGAAGTAAATAGTAGCATGCTTTAGATGTACATGAGAGGATCATTGCAAGTCTAAAATCTCTCCAACAAATTTGACATACTTGTAGTTGAAGGCCTCTCCAATATTATCAAGAGCTCTCTATTACGAAAAATTTATTGTAATTGGTAAAGAATTTAATAGGCTTACAAAGATGATTTGGATGAAAGTCATCCGAGGTTGTATGAGAAAGTTGCAAAGTTTTGAATATGATCGTGATTCAGTTTCTGGACGCTAAGACATTTAGGGGCTGGCCATGTTGAGAGCTCGGCACGACCGTTCCAGCAACGGAATTGTTGTGGTAACATGCAGCGTTCTGCCTTACAGACCGTATAATAGATAACAATTGATATAAAAGATAAGGGAATAGATTGTTTATCATTGATTGAATATTCTCCTCACTCACCCTGCATTCAAGGCTAGTGCACAAGTGCCGGTGAGAGATCCAAGTGAACCGTGTATGGAACACCGGGAGATATGGTTATTATTATTGAAGCACATGAAGCCAAGGATATTCTCCCCACTCGCAAGGCGTTTCGGTCCAAATCACACGAGCCTCATCACTGTTCATTTGCCCCTACTTGCAGACAGCAAGTTCCATTAAAAAAAGCAGAAAATGCAAACACCGTCACCATCACCACTACCACTGGAGCAGCTTATATCAGTAGCACAATCCATCACTCCTCTCATTTTTCATCAGTGTTGATCATTCACAAGCTGAGCAGACAGATTGAAAACTCACAAGAACAGACTAGCACTGCAAGCAAGAGATTTTGTTTTGAGTGTCAGCGGTGAAGTACTTTGAGTTTCCGAGAGCTTTATCATCCACAGTACAAAAGAACTGTATCGCTAGAACTGTCAGGTTGTCAGTATCGTGCCGATAGAGCCAATTCACAAGGCAAGCAAGAGAATTTTTTTGAGTGTCAGAAGTGAAGTACTTTGTGATTGCGAGAGCTTTATCTTCCGAAGGACAATCGAGATAGAACTGTCAGAGCTTGGACTGGGTAGTAGAAGTTATTTTGAGCTGGGAGGAATCACAATCTAGCTGGGAGTAAGTTATATCAAGATTTTGAGGAGAGAAAGAGAGTGTCAAATTTGGTGTCGTGATGGCAGACTTTGTTGTTGCGTACAATGAGATGATGGAGCGGTGTCGGGGTGGAGCTGAAGAGCACAGTGGATTGACGCCGTTTCTCCCGGACGAGGTGTTTCGGAATTGCTTAGTGCGAGTTCCGCTCCCGTCGCACGCGAATCTGCAGCTCGTGTCGCAGGGCGTGCGCGCGCTCGTGCAAGCCCCGGAGTATTACGCGCAGCGCAAATCCGAGGGCGCCAGCTCGTCGTTCGTGTGCATGCTGCAACCACTGCCATCATGTGAGGAGGAGAATTCGGGCTCGTCGCCCGTGTTCGGCATCACGCTCCTGGACGTGCAGAGCGGGGCGTGGGAGCGGCTGCCGGCCGTTCCCGGCTTGCCCCGCGGAGGCCTGCCCACATTCGCGAAGCTGGTGGCGGTGGGGCGCGAGCTCGTGGTGATGGGCGGGTGGTGGCAAAGCTCCTGGGAGCCCTCGCGCTCCGTGTTCGTGTACAATTTCGGCACGCAGCGGTGGCGCCCGGGCGCGGACATGCCCCGCGCGCGCTCCCTGTTCGCGTGCGGCGCGCTGGGCTCGCGGGTGGTGGTCGCGGGCGGGCACGACGGGGAGAAGCAGGCGCTCGCGACGGCGGACTGTTACGACGTTGCGACGAATTCCTGGTCGCCGCTCCCGAGCATGCGCTCCGAGCGCGACGAGCCCACGGGCGTCGTCCTGGACGGGAAGCTCTACGTCGTGAGCGGGTACGAGAGCGACACGCAAGTGCTGTTCGCCACGAGCGCGGAGTGTTACGACTCCGCGACGAATTCCTGGCGCTTTGTCGAGGAGATGTGGGCGCCTGTCAGTAATCCGAGCTCGTTCGCCGCGCTCGCGGGGAATTTGTACGGCGTCCGCGGGGGGAAGGAGGTCGTGGCGTACTCTCCGGATCGAAACGTTTGGACAGCGGTGGAGAAGGTGCCGGAAGAATGCGAGAAAGGCGAGATGACGTCCACGGTCATTACGGCTTCGGGCAACGCGCTTGTCATCACGGGGCTCGTGAGGAAGAACGAGGTCGCGGCGTTGCGGACTCTCAAGCTCACTCCTGCTCTTGGCAAGCGTAAAGCGCACTGGGAGACGATTGCTTGCAACGAGCAATTCTTGAACCTGGCGCAAACCTCTTGTGCCTTCGAATTGTAGGGTTTAGTAGGGTTTTTGCCGCTTTGTACACTATGTAACAAAAGTAGACTCATACATGCAAGTGGGAGGCTCGTTTTGTTGCCTTTCCTGGTGTCCAGACCACGATCAGAAGCCACGGCGTTTGTACTTTTATCAGAGAGCTTTACTCTTCAATCAATCCGATCGTTTTTTCAATTGCAATACTAGCTCGATTACTGAAATTGTGCCTGTCTCCCGTGTACTTGGTTGTAGAGTGTGTGCAAGTTGTGAAACGGAGTGTTTTTTTTCTCTCTTTTGGCACAACTTGTAACAATTGTGAATGTCTCTGGTGCGAGTTTTATGGCTTGTCAACGATTTTGGCTCCAAGTTCGACCTTACAATTGTGAGGCCTGCTTTATTGTAATTGGATTGGCTGCTATCAGTTGGCAATGCCAGTTCGTAATTCCTCTCTGAATAGTACCTTGATGAAAGGGAGTTTTCTATTGCTGAGCTCCAATGCAGCTGTAGAATAATTAATAGCTACGAAGTTCTACAAGCTCGCTACTTTTGCATACAAGACGCAGAATGAATTATTAGTGTCCATATTGCTCAGGATTCAATTGGTACCCCGCTTCAATCCCCGCCACTTCGATTTTGTGCACTCAAAAATCTTCTGGCCGCTAGTGCAGAACACCCCACATTGAAAATCTAGATTGCGTTAGCGCCTTGACCACTTGGCTGCCTCAGGGTGTCATAGTTTGCTGCGTTTCCTTCCTTCCCTGGTTTAAGAAACTGTACTCACTTTTTGTGGTTCAATTAACTATTTCCGTTTAGTTTTCCTTCATTTCCAGTATGAGAAGTGTACTATAAAGCAATAGTATTGTCGTCTCCTACAATAATATTGCGGTCTGCAATCGGTGGAAAGCAAGAACTTATGAAATTGCAGGTTGTGTTGATTGCATGCTTTTGTGGTGTCAATCACCCCGCAGGTGCACTCCGCATCAGGTTCAGTGAAATTTCGTCCTTGAAGATTTGATCGAGGGCAACTCCGCAGGGCTATTTCTTTGGGTTTCTTTCTTTGTTACCATCCCATGCAATGCTCTTCATTCATTCCGGTGATATAAAAGTTGGTCCCATCTGAAGTATTGGTTTTTCACAATACGATCAGTTGAGTTTGTCATTAGAAAACCATGAATAACTGATCACATGGTTTCTGGTGAACAGAATGGCAATTATATTTGGTGCTGCTTGGAATGATTGGTGGTATCCGGGCTTTCTTTATATCCTTAGTGTCGGATGATTTTTGGGAGTTTCCAATCGGGAGGGCACAACCTGCTCGTCCCCCGCCTGAAACTACATGGAGTTACCGAGGCTACCAAGAACCAGAGACTTATGGGTTGTAACTCCTAAACCCTAGAACCTTAAAACCTTAAATCCTAAGACCCATGATGTTTGCTACTTTTTTTTAATATAAAGATGTTTTTGGTGCCTGCAAACTAGATGATTAATTATGTATGTAACGAGTAGTTTTCATTTGACAATCACCACCTCGAAGAACGATATTGTCTGTGAGTAAGAGATTGACCAGGACTGTAAACAATCAAATTTCCAGCTACTGAAGAACCCTTCATACATTTACCCAGGGGATTTACACTTTTTATTTCGTCAGCCTGATTTACACTTTTTATACCGGTACGTAGTAAGAAATTTGAGAGGAGTAGGGGAGTATTACTTTTGTAATTGGCTCTAGGCTTTGCAATTACCTCAAGTTCTCTGTGTATACTGTATCAGGATCAGCGAAAATAATTATAAGAAGAGAAGCCCAAATCTTTAGGAATTTTAGAGAGATCCTATTTTGTACATTGAAAAAGAGAATCGTGAAGAATATTCACATAATTTGTCATTTGTTACAACGGTATTGTAGTGATGATCAAAATTCTGGAAATTATTCAAATGTGGCACATTTTTGGATGTAGTTTTAGAGAAATTGTCAATTCTAAGTTAAACTGGAAGCAAGGCGAGCTTGTTTGTGTTTTTATGCTGCATTGTATTGTGATTGCCCTTGATTCCTAAGACTCTAGATTCTGGAGTTGGAGGATGTGATATTGCAAAGTTGAGCCAAGTTGTGGCAAAGAATTGATTGTGGGCTGCAAGCTCTGGAATGCAACAACTTATGAAATTGCAGGTTGCACTGATTGAATGCTTTTTTTATTGCGCAGGTGCACTCCGTCCAAGGTTTGAAAAGCGCTACAGTACCGTACTATCCACCCGAGTATCAACCCATAGTGTCCACCGGAGTATCATCCGAGTTGAACCTGGTCATCGGCTAGGGTTTCGTGTTTCTAAAAGGGGAGAGATCTCACGCAGCATTGCTCAGAGTCTCAGCGAGCACGACCTTCACGCAGCGGGAGGGGCGGGCGAACCGCCACGCCTCTTCATCTTGTTCCAGGTGCCGTAGTTTCCCTCGGTCCTTTTTCTGCCATTTGATTTCCCGTTGCGTTATTGATCTCTGACGAGTTGCTATGGTGCAGGAGCGGATGCTGTTGGCATCCTTGGTCGGCACGGGCGTGTTCATGTACAAGCAGTAGCGTGAGATTCGGAAGTCCGCTGCCGGGCCCCCGCAGACGCAGTCTGGCGGACTTTTTCCTACTTCTCGTGTTGCTCCGGGACGCTAGTTCTGCTATCTTGTTTCATCGCTCAGTCAAACTCGCTTCTGGGGTTTGGTGCATCGGTTTGGCCCTTGCAAACATCCCGACGTACTCCGTTCTGCATCTGATCGAGGCCTGCGGTGGTTTTCGTTTGTTTCTTCATGTTGTGGGTGAGGAACTAAATCACTTTTCCGCTGTTTAGAAAGTGTCTAGGTACTGTTCTTGTGGGACGCGTCTAAAAATACTCTCTTTGTACGTGATGTTTGCTGTTTGTTGGTTTCCGTCTGCTGGGTCTTACTTTATGTCAGGGTTTCTAGAGAGGGGATTTCTATGGTTGTACTCAGTTGGACGATGATGAGTAGATCCAGTACTCACCCTCACCGTTATTCAGGAGTATGTATTGTCGGTAGTTATGGAGCCCTACCTTGAGAGTCGGCCGCTGTCTCTAGGGGCGCCTCGATGTTGACGGCTTTGTTTGCGGAAATCCGCTGAGTCCAGCTCGTCTTGATTCAAGCTGCGTTTGATGTTTGGCTGCAGAGTTCGTGGACGCTTGTCCATTGCACATGTACCTCACATCTCCGACACCCTCCGCTGACAGAAGGGCCGGCGCAGGAAATTCTATCGCTTCGAGTTGCCGGTTCTAAGGTAATTGCCGTTTTCATATTTATTCTTGAACTGAATGGAGGAGCTTGGAAGTTTCCTATGGTTGTCTTATACAGGGTTACTCGCACCTTAATCCTCTTCAATTCATGCACTACTGAAATGTCTGTTTGACAAAGTGCATGCTACCCTATGTCGTGGTCAGTTTCGACATTAATTAATTATTTTTGTCCAAAAGTGCCACATGTCATCTCGTGATTGGTTTATGCTGACGTAGACCTCTCAAAATATGATGTGGAAATTCGTTTTCGACACAATACTGTCCGAATCTGACCCTCACATACAATGAAAAACTGCACCTGCTGGGTATCAACTAAAAACAGACCATATTCTTTTGCATTTATTTCATGGCCATACAATATCTGTTGTAAAATGAGTTTCTGAACAAATAAGAGTTTATTTGCAGTCAGTGACAGATTCTTCACGAGTTTCACGCTACTTCAATTCTTCCACTCCCTTCTTGGCTTCCTGGGAAGCAAGATTGTACAGAGCAAGCGTCAGAACACTTCAACATGCACAAGAGGCCAACATGAAGAGGTAGCTACAGAACATTGGGTACTGGAATTACCAAGTAATCCAACACAGGTATTATTTTTTCCACTGCTCCAGCGGTTGTAAATCTGCACAAATGATGTTGTTGCCATACCACATGTTGTGCTACAGTGATCCATTCTCAGTAACCAATGACCAAGTCTCTCTTAAACAGTAGCTAGCATTCAGTAATATGTCGACTTTTACTGGATCATAACTGACGACGATAATAACCAAACTGTTGTTGTCGTTGTTGTTACAGTTGCTGGGGTTTCACCGGTTCGTCGCTCTGGCAGTCGCTTTTCTGGAATTTGGAGCAGCCGAGGACCTTCCTCAATTGACTCCTAGGGTGCACCAAGTCAGCTTGCAAACATCCCGACTTTGTTCTGCATCTGATTGAGGCAGACATGTGGTTCTCGTGACTTGTTTCTTCATCTTGCCGGTCAGTAGCTAAGTTACATCTCCGTTGTTTTGTAACTGTCTTGACTGTTCTTGTGGGATGCTGAGTTACAATACCTCTTAGATTGTCCTGATTTCCACTGTTCGTCATTATTATACGTATTAAGGCGTTACTATTGATTGTGACGCGGGAACTAGGTTTGAAATGTTGTCTTTGGTTACACAGTTTGTGAAAACACCATGTCAGAGAAATGTGGTCATTGTTTCAATTTTGTGATTGACCTTGATCCGCTTGCTAAACGGGGCTTCTGTATTAAATTATTTCGTTGTAACATTACAGTGAGATGATTAACAATGTAGTTTGTTCTGCGAAAAAATGTGTTCCTGGGTCTGCTTGTGATGATGACTTAGTGACTGCAGCTGACTTTTTATCAATTTAGATTAGACGGTATTTAACGTTGACATTTGTCTCGGTTGTGCGCAATTCTGAACAAAATAAAATATAGGATTGTAAGAAGTGGTTTAATGGCAAGTCGGACGATCACTTTTCATCACATGTGAATAGGATTATCTTTAGAGTTTATGCTGTATATTGTGGCTTCTTTTGGGATCGAGACCAAATGTGTGCATTGTCTTCGGGAAATCTTTGGAGGACTTGTGACCTATCACTCTTAATCTTTAAATATGTAGAGGTGCGTCCATTGCCCTTGTACTTTGAAGGATACCGTTAAAGGATACCGATGTACGTTGAATTGCAAAAGCGATGTAACGCTTCAATGCACGATGTACTTCTCTGTCCATGGGCTTGAGAAGTGCACAATTGTTCGTGCTACTGTGATCTGACCAACAGTTGTTGGTTTGGAATTGATATCGTATATATGTTTGATGCATCCTGTTTTGAAAACTTACAAAAGGTAATTAAAATTGTTACATTGACTTTTATGGTTGCATGGTTATATTGCAGGTCGTTCTGAGAGCAGAATGCCAATACACCGGAGGACGAAAGGGGTTTACATTGATAGAAGCTTTAGGAACACGTGATTCACAAAATGGGAATAAGCGTCTCAACATGTAGTGCTGAAAGACCCCATACTCTTGAATACTGCTAAAGACCGCAACAGAGCCCAAAATGTGAGTTGAAT
Source organism: Pohlia nutans (assembly GCA_022496805.1). NCBI lineage: Eukaryota > Viridiplantae > Streptophyta > Bryopsida > Bryales > Mniaceae > Pohlia > Pohlia nutans. Next base: position 25,944,984 of record CM040095.1, on the reverse strand, counting down.
TTGACTGTTGGGAAGAAATGAATAGCGTTAAGTTTGGTGCTGGCCCATCAGCAGTCCTGTTACAGCAAATCATGTCCGAGAGCTCTGATAACGCATTCTTGGTTTGCAACATTTTATTCAATGATGACACGTGGTTCAGAATGCATGCAACTTAATTATTGTACAAGACTTTTGGAATGACCAATGAAATGTGGAGTGTGTAGGGGATCTTGCTTCGGTAGCATGTTGCGGTGCATGCCCATGATTGACATATTCTCGAGGCAGAATACTGCTAGTCGTGACGATGGTGGCCCATCTCGTCAGTCCCCGTGCAATCCCAAGATTGACTTAATTTCGAGGCAGTACAGTGCCAGTCGTGATGATGCTGGCCCATCTCATCAGTACATGTACTGCAAATCTTATTCTAAAATTCAGAATTAGGCAGTTTTGATTTTCAAAATTTTATAATTTTTCTTCAATGATGACATGTGCAGCCCTAAATGCAGCTCAACTATGTTTTGAAACTTTGAAGTGGCGTGTCCAGGGAAACTTGGCAAGATGGCATAGATCCATGCATGCCCAAGCATACGATATTCTTGAGCCACAGTGGTGCTCAGAAGGATTTCACGGAGCACCTATGGAAGGAGTTGAAAAGAGTCAATTATAATCCGTTCCTTGACAAAGACATTGATAGTTTGCGTAAGGGCGAGATATTTTACCCTCCCTTGAAGATGGCAGCTGAGAATTGTCGTGTTGCAATCCTCGTCTTGTCCAAGGAATTTTTCACTAAAACAAAGTGGCCGATGATGGAATTGACTTGGTTTGTCAATGCACAAAAATTGGACAAGCACTTGAAAATATTGCCGCTTTTTTTTGAGATATCAAGGGTGGAAATGAAAAACCAGGAAATGGAATGGTTTGGAAAATGGGAGGAGTGGAAAAAAGAAGATCCAAGAATTAATGTGAAGGAGTGGAAAAAGGCCTTGAAACAGATTCCTGGAAACAATGGAATTGAATATGGTGGAAAGAGTGAAGGACATGTAGCCTTCATTGAGAAAGTGGTGAAAACTGTTTGCATTTTGTTGCCACCGGATGTGTTATGGGATACTTCTCATGTTCAATCAAGTGATCAGTTATCAAAGGTATGAAAAGTGTGTTTGCTGTGTTGGGTTAGAGATCATGGTTTAATTTACTAAAGTTGTGAGTCACCGCAAGACTGGAAGGAACATAATTGTGGTTCACAACATTGATAAAAGTAGGTGGCTTTGTTGTTTGTCCATTCCAACTTTCACAACTAAATGCTGTATTATACAAATATCAACTCATTGAGAAAGGGCAAATGCAATAGTGGTATATTACAGTGGTTTGAAATGTGGTTTTTAACATATGAAGATTCAGAAACCTGGCGATGTCATTGTCATGGTTGGCTGATTGGTCAGTGTTAACTCATTATGCAGCCCATATTGGAGAGATTAGCCAAAGTTGAGCCATCTGGTAAGTACAAGGTTCGAGTGATGGGATTATACGGAGTGGGAGGTATTGGCAAGACCACCATTTCACGAGTCATTTACAACGAGAAGTACAGAGAATTTTTTGGAAAAGTCTGCTATATTGAGTTGGGGCAGGACAAAAATTTGAATGGCTTGCTGAAGACTGTACTACGGGAGTTGACAGAGTGGAGAGAAGTTCAAGAGGGACCAATTGATGAGCATGATCAGGTTTTAACCATTAACTGCCCAACTATGCATATTTTGCATAATGTAAAGAAGTGAACTTGGTTTTCTCATCCATCACACTATTTGCAATGTGAAATTTTTACTAAATTTATAATGGGAAGTTTGCTTCGTGCATGTGATTCGATTAGAAAGTTGATGATTTGTGAAACTTTATGTCTCATTTCATGTTGGAGTGTTTCACAAAAAAATTCAAAGATCATAGTTTGAAATTGCTCTTGAAAAAGTAAGCTAATAAAATTTAGAAACCAAAATATCTCTAGTTGTCAATAACGTATCTTTAATCAAATTATTGAATAATCTTGAATTTTATGTTCCAAAACTTATAAAAAAATATCGGTGAAGTACTGCAGATCTAACTATGTGAATAGAATGTAAATATCGAGAAGTACAACTTTGCTTCAAACATCTATTTCAAAATATCCGTATTAGTTCTATTTTACATTGCATCATTGCAAAGCTGGCAAATTAAGAAAGGAGTGAGGACGAGTAGCGGTTATGAACATAGATGTGGTTTATGGTTGATTGAAATTTGAGAAGTGCTTTTGGGATTTGGATTTAATCCATTTAGAGCTCAAGTTTGTGATTAATGAACATTTACAACAATCAATGATTTTGGTGTGCTCTATTATTGACGAATTTTTTATTTTTTATTTTTTAATGTTATTTAATGTTTCTAAAGTATATAGAGTCGTGCTATGAATTGCTGAACATGTTCTCTTGACCATCTTCAATTTACATTGCCATATTTGATACTTTTTTATTTTACATTTGGTAATTTATTTTTTATGTTTGGATGGAACATGGAACATTGGATAGCTCTCTCCACTCCTGAAGCAACGCATGCAACGGCAAAAAGTGTTTCTAATCTTGGACAATGTATGGGATGATCAAATTGATGAAGTTAAGGTGTATCTAAACGCTGGGTACGACTGTCATAGCATGGTACTTGTGACATCTCGATCTCTTAAGATTCTTGACCAACTTGGAATTCGGGAGTGTGATTCCATGGAGATGCCAGAGTTGGCACAAGGTGCTGTTGAACTCTTTCGCTTTTATGCTGGTATGGAACCCAAGGAAGTTAATTTTGAATTTGTCAAAAGATGCATCCAAGAATGTTATTTTCAGAAGATTCAAGGAGATTATTTTGTTCAAGCGATGGAGAATACTCGATTTCACTATCATCCATTGGCTTTGAAGGTGTTGGGAAAATATTTTGCGAGTATTAAAAGTGAGACATCGAAGTGGGATGAAAAATTGGTGAAGTTGAAGGCTCACAAGAAATGCATGTTGCAGCAAAAAAATCATCCTATTTTCTCTATTCTTCGACTTGGATTTGATGCATTGGGTGAAAAGCAACAAAAAATATTCTTGGACTTGGCACTGATTTGGAAATCTAAATGGAGTATATCTAACTGGAGTGGAGTACGTTTCAAGTGGGATTGGTTGTGCAAAATTTATAGAGAGGAAGAGCTTGTTATGGAGGAAAATGTAAGTTCGTCATCACATCTTTTTATTATCACAACTTAACGATTTCTCAATGAGAATGAAGATATATGATGCTGGAAGGATATCTTCAGTGTCCTTCAGGAGTCTAAGAATAGTCATTGTATTTAAAGTGCGAAGTAAGACAAAGTTGAAACATGTTTTTACATTTACTCCCTTCTTTCTATCTAGTCATTGTTTCTAGGAGAAGCAGAATATGATGGATGATATTATGTAGTTCCACGTTTTTAATAGTCGGTGTGTGGTGATAGAACCTGGGACCTAATAGATGGCATGCTTGTGATTCTAGGTAAATGAATTTCAGAGAAAGGGGCTTCTTGACTCAGTTTATAAAATTGAGGAGTTGGAGTATAACATTCATGATTTGTACTTGGAGTTTGCGAAGTTGGTTTCGCAAGAAGGAGCATTTGAAGAAAGACGTTTCCTGATCGACAAGTCCGGTATCGATGTTCCACATGAGCTCAAGGACTATCCATCCAACGGCAAGTATTGGCCATCACTAGAAAGGCTGATCATACACGGGAGCAAGGTTCATAGCTTGGAGATGGCAAACCTGGATTTTTGCAAGAGAGTACAAGTGTTGGATTTGGATCGGTGCAGAAATCTCACGGAGGTGAATGTGACAGGGATGGTGAAGTTGAGATGCGTGGTGTTTACTGGTGGTAGTCAAATGCTTGTTCGATGGAGAGGACTTGAGAACCTTAGCAATCTCATAATCTTTCGTTTTTGTTCTTTTGAGGAAACTTTTATGACGCAGAAAATCCTAAATGACCTAGCGTCTTTATCATCATTACAGGTTTTGGACCTGACGGGTTTTCATTGGATTGATGAAGGCATGATTCTACTAGATCTTCGATGTTGCGTGAATTTACAAGATTTTATTTTTTCTCATGGTTCAAGAATGTACAATGTCCTACTTATAGACAATTATCTGCCAATTTCGATGTTGAAGATTGATTTCTCACATTGTCCTATGTGTTTGGGAGCCTCACCGATCATATTAATGAGCTCATTGACAAACTTGCAAGACCTGAATTTGAGAGGGTGCGATGAGATTGAGGATTTGACAGGCTTGTGTGAGCTCATTTCATTACAGAAGTTGAATGTCAAAGGCACAGGAATTCATGAGCTACCTATTCGTATGGAGAAGTTAAAGAAACTCCAATTCCTTGATGTAAGCTACTGCGAATCTCTGATAAGCATTGTTGGCATGGCTCGCGTGAGAGCCTTGCAACGTGTGGATGCATTTAGTTGTGACAATTTGAGTAAGCTGCCTGATGATTTCAGCTCCTTGCAGAAGCTAGAGATGCTTGATCTTCGAGGGAATAGGTTAATATGTGAGTTGCCAAGGGACTTCGAAAGGCTTGTAGGACATTCTCAAAATGGACGGATCTTGAATGTAGGAGGATGTTATGGTTTGATTGCTCCTCTTGTGGCAAAGCTACGGTGCCCTGTGGAGTCGCATGTGGATATGGACTTGTGTCCATGTCAGCACCTTGAAGGTATTTCAATGCAATCGTGGATTGATGCACAGAAGAGTGTCAATGGTGCTGCTTATGACTTGCTCAAATCTATTGTCTCGGTGAAGTACGTAATGAAAGAGGCATTGGATTGGGTTTCTATGAATTATTGGGACGATAAAATAATTCACTCAAATTTCCTAAATGTGGATGATGGGGGGCTAGATGATTTCACTATAAGAGCACTTTGTGAGCATGACAATAGGAGAGATAGAAGAGATAGGTTTGCAGATGTACTTAAAGAAATGAAATGGTGTGAGGATAGATGTTGGGATGAGAAATGTGGTCCAATAGATGATCCTTTCTTGCTGAGATGTGGGGTGTTGGCAACAGCACCGTGTACATTTGGAGTATTGATGAAGAGGGCAAGGTTGGAATTGTTGAAGGAGATCCTTTGGGATTACGAGGTTATTACTTTTGATGAGGACATTGATTTTCAGAATGATGCAATGATAGCTTTGCGGACACATTATATTTTTTCTAAAGATTCAGTAAATAGAATAGGATAGCATATTGTGGTTAAAGAGGGAAATTTCTAAATTCCCGAAATACTATGGGATTAGTTTTTCAACTTTTTGTTTGAGTTGTCCTTTCAAGGACAAGAGGTATATTTTGACAAATGCGATCAGTTGAATCATTATTTGAATTTTTGGTGAAGATGTGTGATGCAATATTGTTTATTGCCGAACGATTGGTTTGATCTGAATTCTTAGAGAGTGACATGTTTAACTCCTAACTTCCTAAGCGTCCATTTTTTGGACGATGTACAGATTTCATCCAAAACTTCTCATCTGTCATGCATTTTCTGCAGAGTGGAATTTTTACTGCAGATTATATGGGAAGTGCGCTTCATGCACATGTGATCCGAATAACCCTTCAACATCCCAATTCAACACTGTTTTCAAATATTTGTTATAAAATATTTGATGAAAAACAAAAATGGAGTTGATATACAAAGCAAAGTTGTAAATGCCAATGTGAAGATCACATCTGTACGGTTGGATTCATCATATAATTTAATAATATTTATTAATGAATTTTGCAAGGTTTTCTTTTGAAATTTATTTTAAAATCCAAAATCAACACATTGTTGAAAAAATAAATGGTAAGGAAATTGGGATAACGTGCATTACAGGATGGTATGGTTTCCATTATTTGATTCTACTTATTTTGAAAAATCATGTTTTCGGTCTCACTTTTTGAACTAAGAATGAAACTTGACATAAACCAATTTTGTTGTTTTTCGAAAATCACAATATGTTATTTTGAAGATCCATACCAGTCAACTAGCACAAGAACCAAGAGAAATTTGGATGGATGAAAAATTGTAGAGGATGTAGTGTTGGGAAAGGTTGCAATCTGTTCGTCGTCTTTTTTTGGACGCATGCGCGTCAAAGGGTTAAGAAAGGGGATGATTAGTGAATTTTTTATGCCTAATTTCATGCTGTAATGATTCATCCAAAATTTTGAAGATTTCAGCGTAAAAGTGCTCTAAGATAAGCAACCAAAAAATCTCCAAAAATCACTACACTTAGGGTATTACATTTCAACCAATCACAATGAATTTCATCCGTAGATTGTCAATATCTTATTCATAATTGATTTACAAAATAATTTTGAATTTCACGGTTCAAATTTCATACAAAATTATTGGTAATAGCAAATATAGATCTAACCGTATGGATAGAATCTAAAATTTATAATGTATAACTTTTATTCATTTATCAAGTTCAAAACATCCTTCTAGGTTGCATTTTATAATGCATCTTTGCAATACTGCTGAATTTGGAGAGGGCTCTAGGCATTTAGGGGTTAAAAACGTGTTCGTCTAGAGTGTATGGATGCTACTCGTAATGTAAGTTTCAAGGTAGTGCAAAATAGACTATCAATGCACTTTTCGTAATATGTTTTGTATATTCAAACCATTTTGCAAAGATATGCACTTTCCAATCATCTCACTCCCTATACCCAAAATCATATTGAAGTTGTTTAAATATTAGAGTTATCCATGAAGATTGTCTCAAAGTAGAAAGTCACCTTATTCTCACCTACTCATTTTCAATTCAAGAAGATGGCAAAACTACTCTATAGTGAGTTGGAAAATAATCTAAAGCAAGACCCTGCTCCACCCCGGTATGGAACTCGTGACCTCCCCACTCGTAGAGAAGAATTTCAAAACGATCTTCCAAGCCGAGAGCCCTACCATGAGGATTATTTATGAACAATGATTGCCAAAAAAATTAATTATAAATAACAAACTCCTCTTCAATTCTTCTTCAACTCATTTTTTTGTTTTCAATTAACTCAATTCTTTGCAAGAGTTTCAAATGTCAACACTTTTGTTGCATGCATACAGTAAAACAATTAGTCTAGGACTTCTACTCATTAGAAAATTGAACAAAAAATTGAATAAGTAACCAACTTCAAATGATCAACGCTATGAGGGTGATTGCATTGTATGGGCTACCAAGTCATTGCATATGTTTTGATGAACTTGTGTGGACATTGTGGATTTTGTCTATAAAGCTAACTTTCAAACTAATTCAAAAATATTTAGCAATGACTCCTTGAAAAATTAAGCAAACCTATTTCTAGATTTATGTGCATATTAACCAAATTAAAAGATTTAGTATGTTGAAATGATTTTATCTTAAAGATTTTGAGTATCAAATCTCCCATTCTAATAATAATTTCACCAATAATAATTTTTATTTTTTGTTCTAGATTTTTAAAATGTAAAAATAATCCCACCTCTAATATTTCTTCCTCAAGTATATATTTAAAAAAGAAATACATCAGAAAAGTTTTTAAACTAGAAAAAGAATTAATCTCCACCAAAATTAACACATTTTAAAATCAGAACTTTAATCAAATAAAAAAAAAGCTTAAAAAATTGAAACATGTGAAATATTTATGAAATATGTGAAAAAATTATAGCTCAGATATCCATCCTTAACCTTTAGTGTCTACTAAAAAATACAATAGACACTTCTTTAGTAATTTTTTAGTAGACACTTTTTAGTAAAAATTCCATAGTTGAAAACTTCTATAATTATTCTTTTAAAGAGAGTGTTACAAGTGACATTTCTATGGGTTTGGACATATGAAAAAGATGATGTGTTCATTGAAATCCTCATCTATTAAATTATTGAATACTAGAATGATGAGGTTGTCCTCCAATAAAGATACCTATATATCTAGGTATCTTTCAATAATGTGTGAATGAACAAACTGCTTTTTTTAATGTCAATGTCTTTATCTAATGAACTCTTAAAGCATAAGATACAATTTTCAACTATGAATAATCACGACAAAAAAAAAGACTTAGTTTGCAATGGAACGCAGATCCAAGCCTGAAACCAATTTCCCTTTATGAGTGTCAAAGAAAGCAAATATTGTCGTTAGATCACAATGAAAATCATGGTAAAAAAGACACGCAATTCTCAAGTTGTACTTTGCCATATATTCATGCACTTAGTCCATGGGGTGCAATAAAAGATTCGTCTAAAACACTCTTTAAAAAACCTTGAAAAAAAGAAGAAAACCAAAAATAATTTTCTTTTTCTTTTTCTTTTTTCTCATCCGCCACCATAAGACAAGAAAGAGAAAAAAGAAAAGAAAGAAAAGATAAAAGAAAAGATAAAAGAAAAGATAAAAGAAAAGATAAAAGAAAAGATAAAAGAAAAGATAAAGATATGAATAATAAATAAATAAATAGTTTTTTTAATAATGTAATTGATTGTAGAAAGACAAAAATGGCTATTTTTTAGAGAAATTTTTAGAGAAATTTTTTTTGAGCCAAATTTGCTCATGAATGATTGCACTTGGTCAAGTGCAAAAATAAGGAATTGGGTGTTTATATACATATATTTGAAATGAATGCCTTCATATTTGATGCATAATTTCATTTTAAAGAGTACATGCATTTATAAAATATAGGCTCTTATTTCACATCATATAGAGCTAATGGTACAACTTACACAAAAACGTGCACATAGCCATGTGCATATTTATGAAACAAGAGTTAATATAACACTGTTAAAGAATTAGACTATTGTTGACTTAATAATGATATAATTGCAATTGGCCGGTTAGGATGATGTGTTAGATCTAAATTTTGAAATCTCCTCTAACGTTTGTGTCAAAATCTAATTCTGTGCTTCCATTCATTCCTTCACTATTGGTTGCCATGTATTTGAAAAGTGAGCTTTACAATCTTAGGCAAATGCGAAGTCACAATTATTAGGCATTTTGGCAACATTTAAAAAAAACCGCAACCCCTACTGCGCTTAGTCCTTGGCCAATTGCGCATGGTTAAGCGGAGCGTGCAGCGCCACGTGCTATTGTTGTGAGGCATATTGGCACCTAAGCAAGGCCTAGCCACATTTTAGCATGCGCTAATGCTTGATACTTTTTTCTTTTCCTTTCTTTTTTGCATATGCTCCAGAGGTGGCCAAGGACGTTTAACCCCTAAGTGACGGATCAACCATTTTATGGTCTCTGCCCTTTTTTTATGGGCTGCCCGAAATAGAAAAAACATTTTTATAGAAAATAAAAAATATTTTTAAATAGGTAATCAAGTCTACTTTCCAACCCAATTTGAATCATGTCAATCCGAGTTAAACTCCACCCGGGAGAAATTTTCAAAGAAAAACACTTCTACATTGTCTAGTGTTAGGAAACTTACTATTTGGGGAATGTAATGATGTTCTCTCTGTTGAAAAATTTGTAATTTTTGATTTTAGAAAAGAATGTCTAGTTTTCTCAAATCATACAAAATTTCAAATTCTAAAAATAAAATTTGTGATTCTTGTAAATATTTGAAGTTAAATGCTTCTAAATTCATTATGAGATGATAAAAAGCTATTTTTTGATATTTAACCATATGGAAAATTACTAAACATCAAGCTCCTCATTTTCTCTTTTGGACCAAACTTCATCAAAGTTGAAGAAGTAATTTTTTATAACACATTTATGTTTTTCCCTTACCCCCTCCGTCATTTAGGGCTTAAGGGGCCTTTTGAATCTTCATTCTTTCTTTAGTTAAATTTGAAAGAAGTTACAACCCAAGCAAGTAGGAGAAGAAGAATTTGAAGTGTTGTAGCCTTTCACGTGAATGATATGCTTTATATTCAAGTAATAAATAATTCAAGAATCTACTTGGAATATACTTACAATATTTCAAAATATTCCTCATATATTCCAAGTACGTGATAGCCCCCATTTGAATACCCTTTGCATGTACATATATCCCAAATTACATGAGGGGAGACCCTTCCAGCTTTTTATCTTATATTGTATAGTCTAATTGATAATATTTTTATTTCTATAGAAGCCATTCATGTACGTTTGAATTTATTTTAATGAAACTATTTTTGCAAGTATAACTTTAGCATTTTGTAAGACGTTTTTATATTTTAAGCACATGTATAGTTTTCTGAACAAATTATTAAACAATCACAAAATAAATTGAATTATAACTTACGTTGCCATAACAATAGGAAATCTTTCAAAGAAATATGTAGTTTTTGTAGGACTTTTATTGTTCTTTAAAAAATAGATATAGGACTTTAAATGAATAAATTCTCTCCAAATTCAACAAAGAAACTTGAAGATAATTCCCTATCTTTCTTTTACTATGACATCTAAATACAACAAATGTATAGAATGCCACTTGTGGACCCATGTTCAAAAAGTAATGGATGAAACTATTAGATATTATAAATATGTCAATTGAGAATGATAATTGAAAATTTATTGTCAATCATATATATATATACATATAATTTAGTCCAAACATTAGGTTAATGTCAACTATATATAATTTGTATGATAAAGAAGCTCATTGGTGAATAGAGACATCTTTTTCAAATGTATTCACTTTTATCGTTGAGAGGAAGAGTTCTTTGCTCAAACTACAAGAACTTTAGTACATAATATACTATTACTAAGTTTTATTATTAGAGATGTTGTTTTGGGATTGTCTCATTTGTTTTGAAACTCACTGCCTCATTATAAATCCACACATGTAGGAAGCCAAACTAAGAGTTGAAATGGGTTGAATTTCAATTTGGATTGGAATCCCAAGGGATGCATTTGACATTATGTTTGAAAATCACATGCGTTCATGACTCCCTTTGAAAGAAAAACCCTACATACAAGGCTTAATATGTCCAAAACCCTTTGTATATCGATCTATTATGTCCAAAATATATGTTCAATGTAAACGTACGTTAATATTTTCAGCTCTAATATGTTTGTTATATCTATACCATATACGGCAATGTTTAAATTAATACCCCTTTTGCGCACACGTATACTTCACAAATAAATAGATAGATAGAAACTCCGGTTCCTTTTTAGCAAGGGGCCGGCGTGAATAAAGTGTCCGTTTGTAATGTCAATGACCCGGTACCCATCGGACAAGGAGACATTGGGATGTATACTTCACAAATTTGACCTAGTGGACCCTTGGGGTTGGAATTAGGTTATATTGAAAAAACATTATTCAATGCAATAATGTACAGTTTCAACTAAAGAAAGCATGACAACAATCGAGAATTTTCAACAATTGAACTCATTCTCCATGTGCGACCGTCGGTTGAAACTATGTTCATCAAAAAGCACCTCAAATTTTCAACCCAACTCTTTTGTGGCTCCTTCCAATATGAACATGATTAATTCAAGTTGAACATTATGCTTCGTACATAATGTTTATGCTTTACTCATGTCAATTTGTTTTTAATATCTAATTTATAAATTTATAAATGAAGGCTAAATTTTTTAATGCCTTTCACCTTTAAAAAAACAAACTCTAAGTTAAAATGATATTATGCAAAACAAATTTTTATGGAGAGGGATGGCCTTCTTTCAATTTTAACCACTACAACTCGACATTTATGACATCTTAAAATACCTATGTAAATTACTACAGAATTTCAAAATAGTATATGCTACAATGACATTTTACAAAGATTAACTTTATGGAGAAGGATGGCCTTCTTTCAATTTCAAACACTACAACTAGACATCTATGACATCTTGAAATTCCTATATAAATTACCGTGAAGTTTCAAAATAGTGTAAGCTTACACTGACATTTTACAAAGAATTTTTTTGAAATGAACTTCACAGAGAAGGAAAAAGATGCCCTTCATTCAATTTTAACCCTTTTAGGACCAAGAGGCCAAATGTGGCTTCATGTTTTTTTTAGTAGTTTTGAGTGGGTTCTATGTGAAGTTTCTATTGTTCAAATTATTTAAGTTTTAATTTGGTGAACACATGCAATGTTCTTTACTAATTCTGGTGATATAAAATTTGGTCCTATCTAGATCATACTTTTCATTATATGAATGATTGAATTTGTCATTTTTAAACCATGAATTCCTGGTCCTGAAAGGGTTAAGCCCTACAACTAAAGATTTGTATGTAAGTTAGTGCATGCCACACTGAATCACTTTTTTTTTTTTTTTTCTCGTCCCGAAAAGAGTGAGCCGCGGGCTGCTTCAACTCAGACGCACACAGGAAGACCTCTACGGAATACTATTTGCACGCCCAACATTTACGGTCCGGAAATACTACGCGGTGACTTTCAGCCGTTCGATTTTTGGGTTTATCGGGTGTTGCATCCATCTTTCTAACCCTTGAAATCGCTGGTCGCGGGCGCCCGCTGGTGTACCGTTTGCCCTTGCACGTTTGCGTCGGGCAAGTGATAATTTAAGGGTTTCCGAGGACTGCCCGAGGGGAATACACCCGTATCCACCCTACAACAGCGGTTTTCCCGTGACCATGGACGCTGCCGGCTTCAGGGCATTCGAAAGGGCTTTGCTCGATTGAGGATGGTGCGATGGACGAGGACGGATTTCTCTAAATCCCCCGGTGGTCTTCAATGAATGGGGACAAAAGTGCCCCCTATTTTTGTCCTTGTAAGGGCCCACCTTAAAAACAACCCCCTCTTGCAATGGTTTTCTATTCTCAAATAGGTCCCCCTGCGGAAACATTGGGGCCGTAGGGCCTATTTTTGCAAAAAAAATTGCCAAAAAAAGCAGCGAAGGTGTTCAAAATGGAAATTTCAGAAAGGGGGGGGGGGGGGGGGGGGGGGGGGGGCATGAGCAGTGGCCCGCATTGAAAACCACCGGGGGATTTAGAGGGGGGGACGAGGACGAGCCATAGCCAGCAGGCTCTTTGTTTTATATGGTCGTTTTAAACGAACTGAACTGAATGAGCACTGTGGCATTGGAAAATGAGTATCCCAGCTAGGCCCGGGAGGATAGTCGATACAGAGAGGATGCACAAGCACATGGCGAGAACTGCATCAAAGCAAGTCAAAGCATCACTGTAACTGAACAAGGCCCATTCTTGCATTTGAAAAGTATCCAAAGAATCTGCTCAGCCTGAGAAATCCAATCCTTCTGGTATCGATGTACCAGAGTTCCGAGCATCGGCCATACATCACCCGGATCAGCAGACTGCATCCCGCTCTGATTTGGTCGGTATTAATAGTTTTCATTTTTTGAGCTCAAGTGCGACGATTATGGCGGTCTCATCGGCATAAGTTTCTTGTCTGGATCGGTTGCAAATGGACTATTGAGCTTGTTGAGAATCTTGAATATTCAGTCGTTATTTTTTGACTCAATGGCGTAACAGTGGATGTTAAGTATGCTTTGGTCGGGATTATTAGTGTCATAACAACGTATAAATGCAGCCTCGTAGGTGGGTTTGAGTGTGAACGGTAATACAAAATGAAGAATGCGTTTTCACTGTCTGTCTCGAAGCACAGTTCGCGTTTTCAGTGATTGCAGGACCTCAAGCAAGCAGTGAGATGTAAGATGTCCGGTCCAATTAATTAGATTGAGGCTGGGGCTAATGGGAGGTGATGATCGAACATATCCAGACTGCGTGAAGACGAAGATGGCGAGATCGGCGATGCACCTCTCTGGGAACCATAGATCGAAGGCGCCCATCCCCGGGTTCTGTACTCCCCACCGCTCAACTGCTGCCCGAAATGCTCAACCGTTGCCCGAAACGGGCATGCAAACGGGCCACCAAGGGTTTTGGGCCATGAAAAACAACTGTCCGCGATTTGGAACCCGAAACCCGTAAAACCCAAATCCACGGTCTCCGAATCCCCGCCTCTAAATCCCCGGTGGTCTTCAATGCGGGCCACTGTTCATAACCCTCCCCCTTTCCTGAAATTTCCATTTTGGGCACCTTCCGTGCTTTTTTTGGCAATCTTTTTCTGCAAATTTGGGGCCTACGGTTCTAAATTATCCTGGAGGGGGACCTATTTGGGAACAAAAAACCATTGCAAAAGGGGGTTGTTTTTTAAGGTGGGCCTTGACAAGGACAAAAATAGGGGCACTTTTGTCCCCATTCATTGAAGACCACCGGGGATTTAGAGAAATCCGTCCGAATCGCGTTTGACGGGCCCTCGAATCGCAAATCGCCAAACGTGCAAAGTATTGCATACATGTGCCTGTACTGTACATATGGTCGAGCGGACGGAATTCTGTGGACGTCGAGCAAATGATAGTGCGGACGAAAACGAAGTCTCGTCGGCCCTTCAACGGAGCTGAGACAGAGGGTTTAGGGTTAGGGTTGTAAGTTTTGCTAGGAATAAATGCCCTGGAGAGGGGCACATCATCGATTTGTTGCGTTAATGTGCTGCATCGATTTGTTTCGTTGATTTACTGCATCGATCTGTTGCGTTGATGTCCTGCATCGATTTGGAGAGGAACAGGGGTTGCGCTCCTTGTCATGTAGTTCGGTCTCTGTCATGTAGGTCGTGAAAGTTCACAGACTAGCGACATAGCCATGGACTATTCCCTAGCAGCTGTGAAAATGTACGTTACTCACCTCAAACCTGCCAAACCTGCCAAGGAGTTAACATCAAATGGTGGAGCAGCGTTTGCGATCGGGTCTCTTATCTTCCAACGCGTTTGGCTGCAGGTAAGATTTTCTCCCCTTCTTGAGTCAATGTTGTGCAATTGCGGGCACCGCATTCGGAGCATGGTGTTCATTGTGAGCGATCTGTTCTTTTTTCTAATATATGTATCCAGGGTCAAGGCGTTTCCGGAGATTCAACTTTGTATTGGCAGAAAATTGCCAGGATGTTTCTTCTAGGGTTAGGCTCGCCAGGGTTTCAGCAAGGAATATTTCTTGAGGAATCTGCGGTTGCTTCGCAGGGAGTGTTAGTGCAGGAGTCGGAAAATGCAAGCTTATCTCTGCAGGATGGAACCGGTGTGTTGCCACTTCAAATGGGGCAAGAGTCATTGAAACCTGGTACAGTGTCTCTAAACTCGTGTGCTAATTATAAGGCCTTCTATACCCACTGTTCTTGTTGAAGAGGTTTGAAGTATCAATTTTTTCCCAGGTTTCATTTCAAAATTTTACCAAATCAAGAGGTACATTTTCAATGTTGATGCGTAGGGATGTATGTACTGGTCGTGGGAGCCTATCTGCTTGGAGCTGACGGGTCACCTTTCCTCTTGGTGCGTGCAGTTATTGTTTTGAACCCTCCTCACACATTGTTTGCATCTGTTTTTCTCCCTCCCCTGAGATAGCTAGAAGTGATTCAAATTTCAGTTTCGAGTTTTTCTAACTCATACGTTTTTGCCTCAGGTCCATAAAATTGTAGATCTGTCGTCAAATCCGGACAGAGATACATTCTGGCGCTTGGAAGTGGCTGAGATACATAAGCTCTTCTATGACAAGTTGATGAATGCTTCCACCCATTGATGGATCACTTGAAGCCAGAAAAGCCTCTGTTTAGATTCACTTGGCAAGTTCGTCTCTACACAAGCTGATGAGGTTATTTATCTCCAGGAAGATGCACGAATCTCTGCGGTTTGAGTGTTTCAAGGAAGAGGTTGCGAGATACTATCAACAACCTGAGGAACTGCTGAAGAAGCGTGAGTAAAAGGAGAGTGATCTGGAGACCACATGCTTAACTTTTGTGTGTAGGTTCCTTGTTTACTCTTTTGGTGAACGCCAAGTCATGAGCATAGTGAGTGGGTGTCTATCTCGTTTAGGTGGTCCGGATTCGATTCCTGTTGAATTTGTTTGACCGGTTTAGGGTTTAGGGTTCAATCGACCGTATACGTTACTCGATGCTACTAAGTGAGTTTATTCAGGCAGGAAAGTTGTAAGACCTTTAAGACCACTATATATTTGTTTTAGCACATGGGACGAGTCTAAGAAATCTGCGACATCCCCTAGTCTGTGGCAAATCCATAATGAGCTAACAAGGAGTTAACATCAAATGGTGGAGCTGCGTTAGCGATTGGATCTTTTATCTTTCAACGCGTTTGGCTGCAGGTAAAATTTGCTCCCCCTTTTGGAGATAATGTTGTATGTTACTGTGGAAATTGCGGTCACCGTATTCAGAGCATGGTGTTCATTGTGAGCGATTTATTCTTTTTCTGAAAATATATCCAGGGTCAAGCTACTTATCTATCTGTTTTCGGAAACTAAACTTCAGTGCGTGCAATTATCTTTCTGCTACGTTTTTTGAACCCGCTCATTGTTTGTAATTCCTTTTTCCTCCCCTGAGATAGTTAGAAGTGATCCGAATTTCAGTTTCCAGTCTTTCTAACTCATATTGCTCGCCATTTTGCCTCAGGTCCATAAAATTATGGAGCTGTCGTCAAATCCGGACAGAGATATATTCTGGCGCTTGGAAGTGGCTGAGATACATAAGCTCTTCTATGACAAGTTGATGAATGCTTCCACCCATTGATGGATCACTTAAAGCCAGAAAAGGCTCTGTTCAAGATTCGCTTGGCAAGTTCGTCTCTACAAAAGCTGATGAGATTATTTGTCTCCAGGAAGACGCACGAATCTCTGCAGTTTGAGTGTTGCGAGATACTATCAACAACTTGAGGAAGTGTGAGTGAAAGGAGAGTATGATGTGAAGACCATTCGGTTATCTTTTGGAATCCTCGTGAGGTTGAAGATCTCTCTTGCTTTTGCTGGAGTACATGCTATTAACTTAGTTTCCATGTCCAAGATGCTCCAATCACTCGGACAATGGTGCTGCTACACTGAAGGCACGGCATAGCATTACGCGAAGCATCATCTACTGATAAACGTGACTTGGTGCTGCTAAGTGAGTTTATACAGGCAGGAAAGTTTTCAAACTTTTGATAATTGTGATTAGTGCTCATTGCGCTAACATTGTCTTAACCATTATCAATTTTATCAAATTTTTTTAATTTTCAAGGTGAATCTAGGTTTATTGGTAGGGATTGATTATTTTCTATTTTTCTTTTGAGGAGTGCATGGCTGTGATTCTCCTTCATGTAAGCCAGCTATAGAAATTGTTCAAATATGCATCTTACAAATTGAGTGGCATAATTTAGTGGTTTGTTGGATAATGCCACCCAACTCAAACAACAATATTTTTTTACTCCATAACTGGAAATTCCTTATAGTTTGGCTCAAAAAGATCTTTAACACGACCTGTTTTGACATGCTTACAATTTTTTTTTGCAAACATTGAAAGGAGGTAGGTCCTATATCAAGCGGCCGCATTGATTCTAAAGATTGCAAATATGGTAAGAAACAATTCCCACCAGCAGAAGACTAGAGTAGGAAGGTTCTTTCCAATTTGTAGGTCCATGGGTGTCATATCAGGCACGGATGCTGTTTTTATGAGGGAGGAGTCGAAAAATTTGTAAGCAACTTGTACCCGACTGCACATAGCACGGCCCACATACCAGCATGTTAATTGATGTGTACATATCATGGTGGATCCTGTTGAGCACAAAGTCGAGCTGATTCAATCGAAATAGCACCTGCAGCAGGCATCCAAAGAATGGTCTCAATATTGAATCTGTGCACCTAAATTCATTCTTTTGGAGATTGCTCATACCTTGCTTCCAACTACTTTTACTTGACTGCCTGGAGACCCCCAACTATCACTTCAAATGAATGTGTGCACAAAAAGTGTGTTGCAGTCAATGATCAATGATCCATAAACCTAGTGTGGCAAACTGCATGTCCAGCTATGTTATCTTAGAATGAAAATACTTTGTTGAGCTTTGTTTTTGGTGATATAAGGTACGATGTCCTAAAACCACCCCCTCCCCCAATTATGACATGTAGACCTTTCTTGGGGCCACCATAGTTGTGACTCAAAAATGCCAATTTCACTATTTCAATAGACCAATGGTATGACAAGCATTGCGAAAAGATAGTTGGTGGTTTTGGTTATCATTATAAGTGAAAATTAGTACAACATGGTATAGACATGGCGAAACCTAGAGGTTTGATTTGAGTGATGAAGTTCTTTTTCCTTTGAAAATTTGTATCAATTTGAATATTGGAAATTAAATTGCAAAAATTTGTGCATTCCATGAGAAATCTTCTTCCAAATGACCAAAATATATTTCTCTTAAACAACGTTAAATGTGACCATATTTCTTAAGTTGGTGGTTTTAGGACATCCTACCTTAGGTTGCATTCTTTGCAACCTGAAAGTACGAAAATGAAGAATGAAAAACTTTAAAAAAGCGTTCAAGTCACGAAAGAACCTTGCCGAATATTGTCCAAAACACTAGTGCAAAAGAGGTCATATTATGACGATGGAGGTCATATTGACAAGGAGCTCAAAATCGGTGGCGCCACAGAAGACATGAAGAACGATTAGGGATCAGAAAGTTCATGATGGAGACGACGATGAAGAGAATGACCTGATGATGAAGTCAGCTTCTGAGGAAGACCACGATGAAGCTTGCTCCTTGAAGGCTCGATGATGAAGACCACGATGAAGTTTGTTGTGGGCAGGTTGCCCGGCCTCCTCCCGACTGCTGCGCTCCCACCCCCGGGAAGTTCAATGGGGGAGCTTTAACGCGACCCAATTGATACATAATACGTTCATTTTGTTCCAAATTCTATAATATTTTTATGTGCTTAAAACATGAACATGAGCACATAAAAAGATTATGTCTGTTCAGAACATGAACCTGAAGTTATTGATTGTTTGAAGCAAAAATAAGCTTTTTTTGACAAACTATTCCCATTAAAAACTTTAGAACCAATTTTACAATTTTTCTAATTGAAAGTTATAAAACATTTAATTATTTTTGATTCAAAATTTGATTGAAGGATATTAAGATTAGGAATTCTCTTCCTCAATTGGAGAAAAAAATGTTAGTTAGAGTGAATAAAAATGAACAAAATGTGCAAAGGAAAGCTAAAAACGACCAAAAAAAGAGAAGAATTTGAGTTGCTTGTTATTTTCAAATGTATGAATCAAAGGTGTATATCATGAATTTTAGATTATATTCATACGGTTAGATCTATGATTGCAATTAGCAATATTTTTGTTCAAAATTTGAAATTCAAAATTCAAAATTCTTTTGTAATTTGATTATAAATCATAATGTTCTAAAGGCTTGTTGGACCGCACCCTTTATATTGTAGAGAAATTGGAAATAAAACAATTCAACTCTACAACCCTCTTTCTTTGGTCCACTTGAAATTAGAAAAAATGCGTTGTGATTCTAATGATCCCGTAACGTATGCTTGGGATTTAGAAGTGCAACAGTGGGCCTCTAAAGAATGTTATGATAAGATATTGACAACATGTGGATGAAATTTGTTGTGATGGGTTGAAATGTAATATTCGAAGTGTAGTGATTTTTGGAAATTTTTTGATTGCTTAATTTTACGAGTTGATGCTTTCAAGAGCACTGTTGATTCTTTTTGAACTAAGAGATAAATTTGTAAAGTCATGAAATGTCTAGGCTCTAATATTGTGTCAGTCGATATTCTAGCTCACAAGACAAAAAAATAGAGAGTGTCGGGTTCCAAAAATAAAAACCAAATTAGTTTTATTTCTAGAAAGTTATTTTGGATGATTGCGTCAAGGTGCACCACTAGAGAAGGTGCTCGAATCTCTTCGAAATTAAACTACATGATTGGAATACTATTGCCGTTAAGGTTTGAATCTTGCACTTTATGGCCTAAGAGCCTCATGGGCTTCCAATTATAGCTCAGCACATCCAAAGAGCTACAAATATCGCCAAAGATGCCATGCAAAATATATATAATCTAAAAAATAAAATATGACGTAGCCAAAATTTGGCTATATCAGATCTGGATTTATTATAATTTGTTTATTTTTAATATTAAAAACATAATAGTGGTTTTATTATATTATATTATAATTTTACATTTTTTTCTTAGATTTTTTTATTTTTTTAAATTCATTTTTGTGCATAAGGATGCTTACTACTCTCACGGTCTTTTGGAAACCTCATCATCTTTCTAATATCTTCTTTGTTGAGCTTGTAACAAAGACCTTGTGAATATCTCTAAAATAGAGGATGAAGAGTGCAAATATGGGTAGGTGATCTAGGAACTTTGAAAATTTCTCTAAGATCTTGGAGATTTGTGGTAAATCACTGCAACATAGGAACAAAGCCACCGCTGCATGCTTACAGTTTCCCCGGGATCGACATTGCATTCTAGATAAAATTCGATCCCCAGTGGACGCTCTCGCTTGCTTTATGTACGAGAGGTCCTATTGATCTCATAACACAGTATTGAGGAAACATGGTCAGCATGACACATTGGTAGCATTAGGGCAATTAGGCACCAAAAACTTTATTAGCCATTGGGCTTCTCCACTATATGTTTTCGTTTCTGCACTGATAAAGTATGTTGAGGACATACCGGGAGCTATAAGAGCTCATCATCGCAATATTGTCAATGACGGTAAAGGGTTTCTGGGAAAAATTAAATTAATCGAGAACAACACCTATAGCTTGAAGGGTTGGTTGTGGGAAACAAAAGTGAAGAAGCAAGTGCAAGGATCAGAAAAACAACGAGAGATTCATATCATGCATTGACGTAGTCTGTTTACAGGTGGAGGTGGTCAGTTGGGAAAACCAATGTTATGGATGGTGGACTGTCGATGGAGAAGTACAATAGGAGAGGACAAAGCATGGTCCAATTTGTTTTATAAGGAAGCAATTCAGTTACTGGAGAAGTGGATGAGTGGTTGTCTCGATGGAATGTAGTGTTTCTTTGTCCAGAACGTGCAAACGTGCGTTTCTTGATAGAGGATTTAGAGGAAAGCCATCGAATCATTCGTTACGGGACATAGGCATTTACACCACAAACAACGACAAAGAAAGACAACTTACTACTTGAGGGCAGGAAGTTGTATCCATGGATGCAATAGGAGATGTGATTATTGTGATGGTATGTCCTGAAAATTCCAACCCTATCAATAATATTTCTCGTACGAAGATGCCTCTACCCCGAGTTTTTCATGATCATGAGTAAAAATATGCAGCAACAAAGGGAGATGCAAGGAGAAGAACACCAGAGGAATTATCAAGGTTGGTTAAATTGTTATTTGCCAAAAGATTAGGCATTGGTGAGCATGACACATTGGTAGGACTGGGACAACCACTCATCCACTTCTCTAGTAACTGAATTGCTTCTTTATAAAAAAATTGGACCATGCTTTGTCCTCTCCTATTGTACTTCTCCATCGACAGTCCACCACCCATAACATTGGTTTTCCCAACTGACCACCTCCACCTGTAAACAGACTACGTCAATGCATGATATGAATCTCTCGTAGTTTTTCTGATCCTTGCACTTGCTTCTTCACTTTTGTTTCCCACAACCAACCCTTCAAGCTATAGGTGTTGTTCTCGATTAATTTAACTTTTCCTAGAAACCCTCTACCGTCATTGACAATATTGCGATGATGAGCTCTTATAGCTCCCGGTATGTCTTCAGCATACTTTTTCAGTGCAGAAACGTAAACGTATAGTGGAGAAGCCCAATGGCTAATAAAGTTTTTGGTGCCTAATTGCCCTAATGCTACCAATGTGCCATGCTAATTTTGTTGTTATTTTTTCTATTTTAATTTAACATCAAAATCAACAACAACAAAATAATTAGCAAAAGCAAAATTAGCCATGTTAAATTAACAATATTTTACGAGATGGCCCACTGACTCGCACTTGAAGATTTTCCTAAAGATACAATAGAATAAATCATGAAGTACTCAATTTATCCCACTTCATTTTCTTATTTATGCTTGTTTTTTGTTTTATACATTTAAATACCAATTTTATAACCATGAAGAATAATAACAAAATCCAAATTAGCAAAAGCAAAATTAGCCATCTTAAATTAAAATAGCAAAATTAAGATAAGCCAAATTAGCAAAAGCAAACTTAGCCATGTTAAATTAAAATAGAAAAATCAACAACAACAAAATTAGCAAAAGAAAAATTATCCATGTTAAATTAGCAATATTAAATTAACAAAAAAAAAGTAGCAAAAGCAAAACTAGCCATGTTAAATTAAAATAAAACTAACAAAGGAAAAATTAGCAAAAGTAAAATTAGTCATGTTAAATTATCAAAATTAAATTGACAAAGTTAAATTACTCAGAATATCAAATCATATTATCAACAATTAGTCGATCCAATCTAAAATAAATAAACTTGAATGTAAAATTCACAATAGAAGAACAATCATCACTTAAGACCATACAAAAGTATCATTAAACTTTCAAACCATAACTCAAAAGTTGAAAACCAATTATAAAATGAATTCTAGAATGTAGAAGGTAACTATATCTAAGATCAAAGCAATAACAAATAAATAGTACAATGGCAAAACCAAGGCATTATATATGTGTCAGTTGTCTTTTACTTTAATTTTAATTTTAGAAATTTAATACTAGACAGTAGTCCTTTAATATTAGTTGTTTTTAAACTTTAGTTTAAACTATTTATATGTTGAGTGATACTCCTCTTTCATTATCTTATAAGAAAAATTAGCAATCTTTTTGGATTGCAATTTATTTTTATTTGATTTTAAAATATTTTCGTCTTAAAAGTATAGTTTTTTTTTTAGAGGAAAGTTTACAAAACAATACTATAGTCAATTGCCTCGTGTCTTTGCAAAATGCTATCTGTACATTTGTTTATTACATGGCTCACTTTTGGAGATCATACATCTTGGAGGTTGTGTAATGCAAACTAATAAATGTGATGTTTGATACACTTTTATTTATTATGTCAAATTCGCAACTTTCAATCCTCACAAGTGCTCAATTAGATCATCACGGAGATCAAAATGAGTGTCTGCATTTGCAATATCCATGGTACCTATCACTAACTCATAAAAAGAAAACCCTCTTTGCATTGGGACATTTCCCTCATGCAACTCACCAATGACATCATCTACATTTCCAGCTCCTTCTTCGTCCTCAAGTATCATACTGTGAAAAATACAGCACGTGAACATGATGTTTGAAATCACATCCATCCTCCAATGGTGTCACGGGTTTCGAATAATTGCGAAACGGGCGTGCAAGACACCAAAACATCTCTCAACATCCTTGTGCACGGCCTCTTCTCTTTCGGAAAAATAACTGCGCCTCTCATCCTGCGGCTAATAGATGCTCTGCACGAAGCATGACCACTCATGATATATACAGTCCGTGAGAAGATAATACCGATCATACTGACACCCGTTAAACTCGAACTGTAGGTCACGGACTTCGCTAGTCAACATGTTGTGGATGAGTGGCGACCGATTCAACACGTTTAAGTCGTTGTTGGAACCCGGTAACCCAAAAACGCATGCCAGATGTGCGATCCACCATCTACCACGGCCTCCGAAATAATAGACTTTTTCCCATCTTTATCACCAAAATCCCCCTGTCAAGCCACCGGGCAATTCTTCCACTCATAATGCATACAATCGAGTGAGGCAAATATCCCGGGAAAGCCACGGTCATCGTTATGGGCCAATTGCTTATCAAAGTCGGCACGGGTGGGTTGCCTCATATGATAAGCTTCAAACTCAGCCCTGATTGCAAGGCAAAAACGCTTCATTGACATCATCGCGGTAGTTTCATTAGTCCTGCAATATTCGTCTGTAGCATCGGCACATAACCTACAAGACAACATACTCAAAGCTGATGTGATTTTCTAGTGGGGGGACAAACCTAGAAATCCTACCGAATCTGTTTTCTGAACAAAGTAATGGTCCCTAGCACAAACTCTATCCAAAATTGTCAAAAATAACCCTTTGAGGCGCCATCGTCCAGTATGTGGACGATGGATGAAATCGAAGCTCGATATCTCATTCAATATCTACGATTTCTATTTGCCAAAATTATGGTAGCTTCCTGGAGTAGTTTTACAACTTCTGATGTTGTTTGTGTGTACATTGAGCACACTCATAATTTCCTAGTGGCGGTTGAGTGCACATATGTTGAAATAGAGTAAAATGTTTGAGCTTCCCGTGCTTGCCAAGGGCAGAAGTTACGTAATTTTTGACTTTGGGCTATAAGTAATTGGGCATGCATGTATGGCGGTTACAAGCAGTGCCCCCACAAAAAAAAATGAGAATATGGGCAGTTCAAAAAGTACTATCGTCATGAAAGCAGCCTTGGTAACCACAAACAATAGCAAAATAATACAACATCGAACATGGGTACTGCGACTTGGCCAAAAATTAGTAGCTCATTTATGAGAAGCATTCAAATTTGAATTGAATTTGGCGCCTCGTACAGATAGTGAGCAATTATCTTGGGCGGCTAAGCACAATAACCATTGCATGTACATGCACATTTGTGCCTAAATGGACTACTCACCTACATCACAAGATTGATACCTCTCTACAATTCTAAAACCACTACTTATTTACATGCAAGTGTCGAGCACATCGTTTCTAAAGCTTTCAATCGTGCAGTGAAGAAGTGCATCATCTAGCAACATGAGCAATCCATAGCAGCTTGGCCGACACTGATTATGCTCGCCGTTTGACTGTATTGCAGCGAACTAGACGTATTATTGTGGAGTGGGCTATAGAAAATCAACGAGCGTCACCTTCTCAAATTACAAGGATTTTGCGATTACTGAATTCTGTCTACTTACTACATAGACGCGTTCCTTCATGTATCTGTAGAGTCAATTCACCAGCAGGACTTCGATATTTGTTCTATCATCACGCCGCCCACATCATGCATTGGAGAGACCAACGTCCAGAGGGCCACGCACTCGGCTTCTCAATAGCTATTTACCGTATACTACGAGAGGAATATTGGCTTGATGTCGTCAACCATGATGGGCGACGATCGCCCGAGCACGTCTCGGCGGAAAGGAGGAGCAACGAGTTGTCCGAGGAAGAAGCGCGCAGTAACAGATTCTCTCCTTCCCGAACTAGAAGCCAGCGGCAGTACAGCAAAGGCCGCACAGTCATTGTTCAGCCCGGAGCAAATGCCACGCCTGCACACACAGAAACTGAAGCAGAGAATTAGTCAGCCACCGGAAGTACTGACACCCCAACCGGATCTGAATCTGCTCCATGAATCTACAACAACGACGCTTGCGAGCAGCCACCCGATCAACAGACTTGCAAGTAATGGTGATGAGAGTGATTCACAAAGATCAGGACGTCGACGCCGCATACCTCAAGTTCGACAGCGCCCGAGTCTTCTCACTGCTGCAGTCATTGGTCCACCTCCAAAATTTCGTAGCCTACCTCGGGCGATCACGCGACCTATACCAGTACGTATCCCTAGCTATGAAATCATGAGATTCAACACAACTGATCCACGTTGTGGTGTTTATATGCTTGGTGTGGCATTACACTCGTACAAACCTACTGGCTCAGGCCAAGTCATGTACGTTGTTCAATGTGACGACAGCGAAATCAGAGACTTGCCTTTGGCGTTCTCGAAGCTATCTCGCCCATAGACAGTAGAGAACTCCTACCAGAAAATGACGGTCTTGACGATGTTCATGATAGTAAAGGTGAAGGTCACGATTCATCATATGTCATAAGCGGCGAGGTAGATGACGACGTGGTCGACGCCTTCATGGAAATGGAAGGTGAGTGGCCACCTATACAGAATGAAAATGAGGGTCAAGTTGAACCAAAGGTCGCCATGCAATCAACTTCATTTTTCAGGCACATGCCGGGGTCGCCAAAGAATCCGCATGGACATCATGGTTGTAATATTGGAGGTCCGTCTCAAGATAGCATCCAATGCGCATTGCCAGTTGCGGATTCGGCGCCGGTAGATGAAGCCTACCTCTACTTCCAAGCTGTTCATAGTGGCTCTAAAGGTGTTGTGGATGTGTTGCCTATGAATCACACGTTGCAACAAGGCAATGACATTACTAACTTGGGTTGTGGCTTACTTGGCTCAACAATGATTGATGCTCTCCCACATGGCTGCTCTGACAGCCAGCACATCAGTCATAATATTCCACCCTTGCATTGGCCACGCGCACCTGGCTTCATGCATGGCCACTGCTACTAAAGTGCACTCAACACGGACTGTGCATGACGTTAGTTCATCCGGTGAAGGCAATGCGCAAGAATCTCGTGGACTCGGGTCTGAGCAAGCAACTCATGCAAAACGTATACATGGGGGTGATTGCAAGCTACGGTCTACCAAGTGGAGAGTGCAACTTGTGCAGCTAAAACCCGTGCAGCTTGTGCACTAGCGTAGTAATGCGCACCTCTCAGCTTTCAATTAGATCAAAAATTTCACCATCCCAAATAGGGTTTATGCTAATACTTTCACTTCAGCAATTGTTAAGTTAATTTCAAGACTTTGGGCATTACTCAATAGCCTTTTCTGTTTTTTACCAAGTATGGGTAATAAGAGCCTTTTTTACATAACATCCTTAGCTAGGTTTTATGAAAAATGCATTTCATATCCCACCTCTGAAATTGAACCATTATTTCATTCCCAAAAAAAAAAATTCAAAAAAAAGTTTTAACTGCACGAAAATCTTAAAAAACAAAAACATCACAAAACAATTAATTAAAAAATAAGTAAGCGTAATACCAAAAAAATAAAACATGGTAGCTTTGTACACACTTGTGGTATGTTGCTATAAATTTTTGAAGTTCAAATTTGACCCCCTTCTAGCATTTCCCATAAAATAGGTGCACTTTTGACAAGTGACACGCTACCAAATCTAAGTAGAAATGCTTAATTTGGATAGAAAGATTGAAATTTTTCAAAATTTATTGTGGTAGACATGTTAACTTTAGAATTCTAGAAACAATGCAATTTGTTTCGTCACAAAATTCCATTCCAATATTTATTGATGATTTTCCAAAGATTGGGTAAGTGCACCAATTTGTAGACCGCGACAAAAAGTTTGGGTGACCGTAGCTTGCAACCACCCATGGCCACGGAGTACGCGGATCTGTGCGTGGAGGTTGTGGGTCTGTGTGTGGAAGTGGCGGGTCCATGCGTGGAAGCCGCGGGTCCGTGCATGGACGTCATGGCATGGCAAGTGCTCCAACGGTGCCAACAGTGGCTGAATTGTTCGCCGAAGACACCTGGAATTGCGACTCTGCTGATTATAGTCATGAGGATACGGTGTTTCGAGGTGAGTCGTCGGGTCCTAGCTTTGGATACAGACGAGTACCTACAAACTTTGAAAGCCTATTTTTACGATTTTGGACGAACCGAACACTAGATAGAATATGTCATGAAACCAACAGGTATGCGTCAGAGGAAGTTACTGCAAAAGGATATCCTCTTCTTGGCCCGCAGTGGTGGCCGTTGCAACGTGCTGAGTTAAAAGCATTTTTCGGTTTGAGTCTCCTCATGGGAATTAAAAGACTGCCAAACCATCGATGTTTCTGGTCAACAAAGATTCCTTCTCTGTACTGCCTTTTTACTGCTACTATTATGTCACGGAGAAGATTTGAGGACATAGGACGATGTCTCCATGTTGTTGATGGTACAGTTCATTCTCAGGAGAAGACGGGTGATAAACTTTGGAAGCTGAGATGGCTCTTGATGAGGTTCGCGATAGATGTAAGCAGAATTGGCACCTGCACCAAGAGTTGACAGTGGACGAACTCATGGTTCGATACAAAGGAAAATTTTGTCCCGTTCGTCAGTACCTTCCAAGCAAACCAACAAAATGGGGTTTGAAACTTTGGTGCTTAGCAGAAGCAGTTTCTAAGTACGTTTATACATTTGAAGTATATACAGGTGCATCTCTTTTGTCGTCGTTGAGGAGTGCGGCACGCGGCGAGGCCAAGACTGGTTATGCAGTAGTGAACAACCTGACAGAAGGCTTGCACGGGAAGCATCAAGTTGTCTTTACAGATAATTTTTTTACATCACCAAAATTGTTCGCCGACCTTGCAGTAAAAGGGAGGTTTGGATGCGGGACGGTTCGAGCTAACCGTGTGGGTATGCCAAAGAGTCTCACTAACACCAAGGTATTTTCTAAATACCCGTAGGGCACATTATCGTGGCGCATGCATGCATCGAGGAAATTGGCTGCAGTGACTTGGGTTGATAAAAAACTTGTGATGTTGCTCTCTTCGTATTATCGACCGGTGCCACTTCCTAGAATGGAGTGTCGAGTTAGGCGTCACGTGCATGGCATTGAACAGAGCTTCGACACCTCTCCCATCCACCACGCTTATTCGAAGTGGATGCATGGTGTCGAAGTGGATGCATGGTGTCGATGTGGCGGATCAGCTCAGAGGTACATACACATCATTGACGCACTCAAAGAAATGGTGGCATAGATTGTTCAATTTTCTTCTTGATACTGCTGCTGTGAACGCATTTTTCATGTACAAGGAAATGTGTGAGAAGCTTAGGGCGCGGCCGAAAAGCCATCTGCATTTCTAGTTGCAGCTTGTGTAGGAACTCTGCGCAGAATGACAAGCTCGTAGGGGACGTGTCTCGCAGTGGAGGCTCTTTGTGCCCGCAGTACATGGCCTCACAATTACCAAACATCGTCGTAAGTGCCAAGTCTGTGGAGCATTACCACGCACAACAATGATGTGTATTCAATGTGGTGGCGTGTATCTACACGAAGGTCGGTGCTTCTTCAGATCTCACTACCCTGTTCGGCGTTGAAAGGTGATGGCAAGTTACATGCCATTTACATCCATTATTGTGGACGGTCATGGACAGATTCTGTAAGTTTGAGGACTGAAATATTTGAAAAAGATAGTGCTAGTGGTTGGGTATGTTATCCTGAAAGTGTAGGTGGCTTCTTCATAGCTCGGTGCCGGTACATTTCTGTTTTCTGTACATAGCAACGTTTCATATGCCCTGTACAGTTCTGATACTTACAGTTAGTGGCGTGAGTATAATCGGTTGGAGTGAGCTTGTCGTGTACTTGCTGTAGTTGATATAATCTAGTGTGGGTGATCGGGATACAAGTGAGGACACGTTTTGAAGCCAACGAAGTTTGTTTTTTGATTGTATTGCCGACGCATGCGCAACTCTTCTGCTCTTATTATATATTGGAGATTGCAGACACGCACCACGGTCTTGTTTTGATGGAGAAGACGATGTTGCCAACTTAGAGTTTGTTGTACATGTAGAATTTATGTTCAGCAACTTACAACATCTGAGGCTTGAATTTGATCCCTGTCAATAGTCCCCACCACCAATGCCCTCGTGATGGCTGGGCTCACGTGGAAGATGTGGTTTTAAAATCGGTTGTTACGGGGTTTTTGCTGCATTCTTCTATTGCAATCAGGGCCAGTGGATGGGTCAAGGCTTACAGCCGCAGGTAAAGCAACTCTGCACTCTCTCTGGGAATTTGTTATCAATTTTCTGATTTCTTTTTTCCGTACTGCAAAGAACAAGTCGTAGTAACATCATGAGTGATACACAACAATGTGAATTGGTGTATTGAAGGTAGGCGGCGGTGGGAGGGAAGAGGACTTTCGGCCGTTGTATATCTTCAGTTCGGCTGTAGACTTCTTCACTGTCCCAGGACTTGGAGTAGTTACGGAAATAGCAGTCCACGCTCAGCCGGGCAGGATCTAGTCAACTAGCAGTATACATGACGTCATCGGGCTGTAACCCCGGTGCAATTTTCTGAGCTTCCCGTGTTGTGGGACTCCTTGTTTGAAATTTTAGACGTTGCCCGGAATATGCACAGGAATCCTCGGCTTTATCGCTCAAATGATGCAGCATTGTACATGGTTTTTTGTTTGGATTACAAATATACGGCTTATATCTGTGAAATACACTTCGGAGTGCTGTCGGATTGAGTGTTAAATGTGGATGTTGTCAATCGATTGGGTTTCAGAAGCTATACTCGGTATGCTGCGGACTTATTGTTGAGTTTAGATCTAGTGATTACAAGCTTCACCAATCTGTGTTTGTGATATGTATCAATGCGGAATTGAGTCCCTACAAATATCAACTTGGTTCTCGACTAGATTTTGAAGTGCCGCAGATTTATTGAGGTTTACAGAAATTCCAGGCCATCCGCAAATGTACGAGAACTGTGTCTGCCCGTTG
Source organism: Pohlia nutans (assembly GCA_022496805.1). Taxonomy (NCBI): domain Eukaryota; kingdom Viridiplantae; phylum Streptophyta; class Bryopsida; order Bryales; family Mniaceae; genus Pohlia; species Pohlia nutans. The sequence continues at coordinate 25,914,943 of CM040095.1, read as the reverse complement.
AAGTCAACTGAAGATTTGCATGGTCAAACCTTAAGATTTGTGCATATTAGTAGAATCAGAAGATTATCACACTGAAGTTTGGTACATATACTCTATATGCACTTAATCTTACGGTTACAAGCATTGAATGTGATTCAAGTATGCATGAAATGCCGCAAGTTGAATTCGCTACAAAACAGCACACTTTCATGTTCACAAAGGACTGGGACGTCAAAGGGATAATGACCGCCGCATACGGTAGCGACGAAAGAAAAAACTTGATCCATACACCGGTTCATCTGCAAAATAATTAGCCATCATGCGGAATGCATCTTGTGTCTATGTCTGTCAATGTTGGGCAATTTTTCAGGTTGTGATCCTTCGACAACGGGTGGAATTCGACCACGCGGTGCACCCAACCCTAATCCCAAAACCCAATTAACATTGAAATCATTTTTTTCATCGTCCTCCAAAAAAAGCTCCCGAATAGCAAGAAGGCGTTCCCGCCACCCATCCATACTAGCAACTACCAAAAACACATGAATGACTAAGAAGCCGGCTAAAAGCACTAAAATTCTCAAACCCTGGGAGAGCTCGCAGTGTGTCTACTGTGGGCAGTGACTTGCAGTATTTGAGAGCTCGCAGTTTGCTCTTCAAATCGCATGCTTTCGTGACCGGCCACCTACGTCCTACCATGCCAACTGTATCACATGGGACCCCTTATCATCAACATGGCTTCGTCTTCGTGGCGATCCAGCCTATACGGACTGCGTCAGCCGGGACGAGATTCCAGGAGACCGTGATCATTTTTTATGAACGACGGTTAGGACTCTTATTTTGCTGAGTCGCGGAACGGTCATGGAGCCCTGTACTGGTCCTTTCCCAAGTGGTTTTTCACGCGCAGGGGTGCGGATGCTCAAAGGTACTCGCGGGATCACGAATGCGATGCACCTCGTCTGCAGCAAAATCCTCTCGCGGGGATCGTCCGCTCCTCGCGACTTCTCTGCCGGCAACACCACCGCGACGACGGCCTCCCTACACAAGCTGCGCACGCCCACGACCGGCCATTGCGCCCAAAAAAAACAACAAACTTGGCTCTCCGAAAATTAGAACACAATCTACCAAATAATTCCCGACTTTCGTGCGCGCCCTAGAAACTCCGTGACTGTTCAAAATGGTAAGGCAGGGGACGAATTTGAGGAGCCCAGAGGAGATTTGACCGTTTCCTGAGTTGCGGTGGAGGAGTTCGTGATGCCCGGGCCCGCCAGAACAGAGCCCGGCCCCTTATGACGCGCAGAGGTGCGGATGCTCTAATGCTACGAAACATTTTCATAAGTAAAAAATAAAAGTAATATAAAATACTCAATGCACGTTCCCTTGTGTACAGACACCACCATACCGCATACTAAATTTGACAGCAGCTAAATTGCCAGAGATTATTATTCATATCTATCTCCCACCCTCAAGGCAAGTCTACAGTCCACCTTACCCCTTGGTCCTTATCCAGTTCACGCGCCACTACCTCGGAGCCAGATAAGCGCCAGGTGGCAGCCTCCGGCATGGTCCGCCCTGTGGCACACCCCCGTGGCCTCCCACCCCCTGGAATCCGACGTGGACCATGACGTGGCCCCGCCCCCGCCCTTCGCCCTCCCCCCGCCTTGCTTTCGACCGGTATCGAGGAATCGAAGGACCGGATGCGAACACACAACGCTCATCATTTGCGCACCGCATTTTCCATCTTCTTCCCCACGTAAGCTCCTCGCCTTTGTAGCACTGCGCAATCTTCTATTCCCCGCAATCTTCACTGACAACTCCTGGCAAGAGTTGTTTGATTTCGGGTTTTTGGTGGGCTGGAGTGTTTTTGAAGGTCGGTTTCTTGTTCTGGGGTTTTGTTCTTGCAAGATGGCTCCCAAGATGATGATGCTCCTGGCTTTGGCGATGGCGGTAGTAGTCGTCCATGCCACCGACATTGAATCCCCGCAATACACCGTGGTGCATGTGGAATCGGACTTCGAGATCCGGCTCTACCGCCCGTCCACATGGATTACCACTCCCGTGGAAGACATCTCCTTCAGCAAGGCGACGCAAATTGGATTCCACAAGTACGTTTCCTCCGATCTTGCTCTTCCCTTTCTGTAGCACACAACCTATCCGGATTTTGTCGATCTTTTACTTGAAATTTGTTCTCTCTACGATACTGAGTTCTTTCTTGCATTTGAGAAGATTACCCGTCTGCAATCGTCCATTTCTTGAAGTTGTATGCATATGGATGGTGCTCACAGTCTATGAATCACATGAATGGTGCTTACAGTCTATGAATCATATGAATGGTTAGAGAGGCCTCTGTGAGGAGATTCTTTTTAAGATGTTGTCTGAAATTTTGAGAGTGTGTCATGGGGTTTAGAATGATGTATTATACGGAAGCCTTTTCGATGGTGTTGTGTGAAATGGTCTAATTCTGTTGTGAATGATTTCTCTCAAATGGTGAGCAGGTTGTTTCAATACATTCAAGGGGCGAATATCAACAACTCCCGAGTGGAAATGACGACGCCAGTGTTAACAGGGATAGTGCCGTCAGCGGGGCCGTTCTGCTCCTCTGCATTTGCCGTCCGGTTCTACGTGCCTGCCGAGTTTCAAGACAGCCCACCGATGCCGCTGCTGGACTCCGACCTGGCTGTGGAGAATTGGGACGAGAAGTGCATCGCCGTGCGTGCGTTCAGCGGCTTCGCCAAAGACACGAACGTCGCGCAGGAAGCGGCTTCGCTGGAGACCAGCCTTCAGAAGACTCCCTGGGCCAACATCACCGACGGAGAGCCCAAGGACGGCGAGGATGCGTACACCATTGCGCAGTACAGCAGCCCATTCAAAATCTTGGGCCGCGTCAACGAGGTCTGGGTCAGCTTCCCATCCAGCGAGGGTTGCCACGCCAAGCTCCTCAACACCAAGGCTGGCCGTGTTGCTAAGTAGATCCCTCAACCTGCACAACATTCTCTCTCACTCAAATTTTGAACTGGATCCTTGCCTATAGAATGCCATGTAAACCTGCATAGCATTCTTTTTGAACTGGATCCTTGAGCATGGGCTACAGAATGTCATGTAAACTTGCATAGGCATTCTTTAGCTAAAGCTTGAACTGGATCCTTGAGCATGGGCTACAGAATGTCATGTAAACCTGCATAGCACTCTTTAGCTAAAGCTGTCAAACTTTGAAGTGAGAATGTTGTCATGTAATTAGTGTTTTGCTTCTAGCGAGAGTTTGAGTTTAGAATGATGTCGTGCTGCTTGAGAGCACCGTCATGAGTGAGTAGTACGTTGGACAATGTATATGTTGAGTATAGAAGGAGAAATAGATGGTTAACTTTGGACATCTTAACAATCTGCTTTCTCAAACTAAATACTAAGATCTGTGTTTGTATATGTGCTTCTACTTGCAAGTGTTTGGGGGTTAGGTTTATGCTTCCTGAACATTCTTTACCTAAACTTTGAATGGGATGATATGTAGGGAATCAGAATAGGCCCAACTTTCAAGGGCATGTGTCGCAATGTTATGTGGTTTTGTCATGTAATTAGTGTTTTGGAGTTTGGGTTCACAAGTATATACAGTATTGCTTGAGAGTACCATCTTGAACTGTGTATGTTGAGTCTAGAATGTGAAATAGGTGATAGACTTTGGACATCTTTCTCAAACTTAATATACAGACCTGGAATTTGTTCACTGGTATGTGTGCTTCTACTTTGGAATTTGTACCAAAAATTAACAGGTTTGATATGTAAGTAGGGTTTCAGGCCTGCATTAACTTTGGTGTGATTTTCTAATTCTAAAACAGCTGTAAGTTTGGGTAGAAAATGACGGACTTTAGCAACCGTTTCCATAATTCTATGAGTGGATAAATGTCACAGATACTTGGTCAAGTTGCATAGCCCAAGTTAATACTTGGAAATATCCTGGAACGGAGTTCTATCTCGAACATGCTTGCAGAACATGCACACCTGTTTTCCTCTGTGAAGGAAAGATTCAAAGTCTTGACTGAGCCCTTGATGTATGTCCGAGAGATTGGCATATCCACTCTCCATGGAAGTGCATTCATGGACATCTCCAATGGATTATCTTGTAGTGCCCAATGTGCTGACGCGACGACCACATTATTCGGATTTTGTGTTTGTTGGCTCTGACCGTAGTGAAGAGGCATTGCAGGGACATTCGTTTTTTTGGGCTAAATATCAATGTAGCAAATATATTCTGTCCATGATTCCATGATTCCACTTAAATGCATTCACGTCTTTCACTTGTCCTATTCTAGTTAGAGCTCCTCGTAGCATAGCTCCTTGTTTGATTATGACAAGGAGCATAAATGGACTCTCCAATCAATCCTGAGTTCATTTTAATTTGTGAAATTTTAAATTAATTTTTATATGCCTAAAGGTATGTTCACACTTAACAAAATGTCTTAGGGGCGGTTTACACTATGGACCAAGAGCCATGACCAAGAAAATTAAATCATTTTCATGGTCATGGCTCTTGGTCAAGAGCCGTGACAATGAAAAATCAAAAATGCAATTTTAAATGACTTGGTCACTCTTTGTAGTGTAAAGTGGATTTAGACCGGGACAAGTTTAACCCTTTAGTGCCTAGTTGACCACATTATGGTCACTACAACGTCCAAAATGCAAATAGTAGAGAATCCGTGAAGAATTGGAATTTAAGTTTTGAAGTTCAGATTTGCCCACATACATTACGCACCTTCCAGAAAAAGAAATTTTCAATTTGGAATTGTACAACTATCAAAATACCTATCAACAGAACGCGAAAATACTGCAAATACTTGAAAATACAGTAAATACTTACAAATACAACATATGTATTGTGTAGTATTTCTTGTGTTTGGAAGGTTGTTATCTTGTTTTATTTTTTTGGATTGTGTTCTCTTCTTCATCTTCCATTAGTGTGTGTAATCCGATCTTGACTAATGTACCCACTCTTGTCAATTTTCAACGTATAAAATTTTGTCCTAAACCGTACATGGACAAGTCACTTTCACTTATAAATCTCACAATAATTATGTGTGAGTCTATTTTTGATATGAAAGATTGCAACGGAGAGGTGTTGACATAGGGCATAGCTGAACTTCTTTGCTTTTATTTTTGAAAATTTACCTCAAATTCTATTTAACTTTGAAGTCACACACCCCCCAAAATCTCGTTTTTGAGCGTGCATTATACAGTTCAAATACATACTATAATCTTCCGATCCCACCATCGGATGATTCTCAAATTTTGATAAAATGTGTGCTCTCGAGTTGAGAATAGAATTGTACGGTTACTTTCTAATTTAACTCATTCTATTTTTGGTAGTATCAACCACAGTGGAAAAATCTACTGAAATCCAGGGCTCTGAGCTACAGTACCCTAGGCACTAAAGGGTTAAGCTCATCATTCTCTCTTTTATCCTCCCCTTTTTCCTCCTTTCTCTTTAAATAATTGAACACTAGCCAATCAATGATTTTTGAGCCCCATGGTCTCCTAGGTTATAGTTGAATCAAGGCATTTGCTTCGACTCAACTATAATCAAGGAGACCATGAAAACATTATCCATTTGGGAAATTATAGCATTTTTGGGGACCTCAAAGTTAGTGGTCATTCTCCTTTTTTCAAGGTAGTGTAAAGCCAAATGGGACCAAGAGCTCTTTTTGGGCCAATCACAGATTTTAGAATTCCATAGTCATGGCTCTTGGTCCATAGTGTAAACCGCCCCTTAGCAGAAATTACCTGAAAATTGTACCTAAATTCATTTTTAAAACAACATTGTCAACCCTGAATGTCCAACCGTTCAGAAAGTTGTCAATAATTTATATTTTATGTGGGAAGTAAGCTTTATACATATATGATTCCTTTAGAAAGGGGATAATTTGTGAAAATTTTATGTCTCATTTCATGTTGAAGTGATTCACCCAAAATTCTAATATTTAAGTGTTAGTTTGTTCTTAAAAAAGTCAACTCATAAAATTAAGCAACCAAAAAATTTCCAAAAATCACTACACTTAAAGAAAATTAAATTAAAGGAGTAAGTTTTAACCAATCAAAACAAATTTCATATACAAATTGTCAATATCTTATTTGTAATCAAATTACACAAGAATTTTGATTTTTAAGTTTCAAGTTTTATACAAAAGATTGGTGGCAACAATCATAGATCTAACCATATGGATAAAATAAAAAAATTATAATGTACAACTTTTATTCGTATATCAAGTTCAAAATATCCCTCTTAGTTGCATTTTATAAGATATCATTGAAATTCTCCAAATATGAAGAGGGGTGAGGACCATTCAGAAGTCCAAATGATGTACCAATTTCAAAAATGCATTATAAAATGTTTGATCAATAACAAAAACGAAGATGATGTACAAAGCAAAGTTGTAAATGTCGATGTATAAATCACATATAAAAATTAACAATTTTTTAATTAAAATTTGTTGTAACCAGTTTGGAATAATATGTACTATGAAATGGTTTAATTTTTATTATTTGATTCTACTTATTTTGGAAAATCATGTCTATGGTCCCTCTTTTTGAACTAAGAATGAAACTTGACAAAAACCAATTTTTTTGTTTTACAAAAAATCACAATACCAATATCTTAATTTGAAGATCCATATTGTGCAAATGGTAGTCGACTGACACGAGAACTAATAGAAATTTGGATGGATGAAAAATATGACTCTTAGTCTGGTGGGACCCAAGCGCACTAAAGGATTAATACCAAGTGAGAACATATATTTAAGAATATGGAACATTATTGAACAATGTTATAAAATATGGTTTTGGAAAGTAGGTATGATGCTCAAATATGATCGAACTTTTCAACACCACCAAATCAATTTAAAGGCATTTAGTTTTGAGCATTGATCAAAATAAATAAATTGCTAAAAATTTGTTGCAATTGGCTAGAATTTAATTTTACATTGTTAGGTTTAAAAAGAAATAAATTGAATGAAAACATCATTACATTTTACTTTCAATAGTTTTTTTATGCTAGGGTTATATTGGATACTTTGACATTTACTATTAATGAATTTTAGTAAAATAGTGAAAATTATTATAGGAATCAAATCAATAACATGGTGAGTGTTGAACAATGATATTTAGAAGTTTATTTTCGCATTCTTTTTGGCTAAGAATTTTGGATTTGGAAAAAGAATTTTATTTTACTAGAAGCATATGAATTCAATTTTGAATTATATTGCAATAGTGACAAAAACGTGACTCATAAAGTTGACCTTCTTGTATTCTTTTGGCTAAAGAGTAGTGGAAAACATGAACACAAAAGAAAATAAAATTTACGTTTGTAATTATTAAAAACAAAGTGACAAAATATGACCGAGTGACTCTTTTTGTTTATGAAATAATTGATTATATAAAGACTAGTAGAAGCAATACTAAAGCATGTTGTATATCAAATGAAAGAAACAATGAGTTTGAACATTATGTGAGTTAATCTATGTTCTACACGATGATGGTATTTAGTGGTAATAGTCATGATGTGATTGAAGACACTTGGAGCAACATTGTAGGAATGATTATCCATTGATTGGTGCAATCCCAACTAATGTTGGTTTCTAAACCCCCGCTTAAGTCATAATGAAGTGGGTGGGATTCCAACTAATATCAAATTTTAAACCTTCCGCTAAATCATAATGAAGTGGGTCGGATCCCAACTAATGTCAGTTTCTAAACCTTCTTCTAAGTTGTAATGAAGTAGGTCGGATCCCAACTAATGTCAGTTTCTAAACCCTCGATTAAGCCATAATGAAGTGGATAGGATTCCAACTAATGTCAGTTTTTTAAACCTTTCTCTAAGTCACAATGAAGTGGGTCGGATCCCAACTAATGTCAGTTTCTAAAACCCTCGCTTAAGTCATAATGATGTGGGTGAGATCGATCTCAACTAATGTCAGTTTTTAAACCTTCCTCTAAGTCATAATGAAGTGGATCGGATCCCAACTAATGTCAGTTTTTAAACCCTCGATTAAGCCACAATGAAGTGGGTGGGATCTCAACTAATGTCAGTTTTTAAACCTTCCTTTAACCCCTAAAAGCCCGAGGGGTATTGGACAAAACATAGATGTGTTATAATATGTGCCTTCCATATGTTTGATGAAGGTTGGTTCAATAGACAAAATGTAGAGTATCATCTTTACAAATTATCCATACGGTCAAACTTCCTAAATAATCTTTAGATCATTTTTTAATGAATTTAAAAGCATTAACCTTCGAAAATTTGTATAAATTATAATTTTCAATTTTAGAGTTCAAAATTTAGTACGATTGGTTAAAGTTGGGCTATCTATCGTAAACTTCAAAAAAGCAAGAGAAACGATGGAGGAATCATCATTACTTTCCCCAAATAGCAAATTTTGTAACACTAAGACAATGTTGAGGTGATCTACTTTGAAAAATTCTCCCGGGTGGAGTTTAACTCGGATTGCCATAATTCAAATTGGGTTGGAAAGTAGACTTGATGTAGTATTTTAAAATATTTTTTATTTTTTCAAAGAATTATTTTTTTGTTCTGGGCAACCCGTTCTTTCCGGGCAGCGACCATAAAATGGTCGCTCGGGAGCTTAGGGGTTAAGCCACAATGAAGTGGGTGGGATCCCAACTAATGTCAGTTTCTAAACCCTCACCTAAGTCATAATGAAGTGGGTGGGATTACAACTAATGTCAGTTTTAAACCTTCTTTTAAGTCATAATGAAGTGGGTGGGATTCCAATTAATATTAGTTTTTAAACCCTCACCTAAGTCATAATGAAGTGGATAGGATCCCAACTAATGCCAGTTTCTGAACCCTGGCCTAAATCATAATGAAGTGGGTGGGATCCTAGCTAATATCAGTTTCTAAACCTTCCTCTAAGTCATAATGAAGTGAGTGGGATCCCAAACTAATGTCAGTTCCTAAACAACTTAAATAAATATTTTATTAATAGTTTTTTTCTTGAGGATTTTTGGTTTTTCTATTTCAAAATCAAAAAATTCAATAATTATCATCATAACTATATTTGTTTTAGTAGTTTTTAGCAATATGTACAAAAGGTCAATAAATAACTACAGAAATTGAAGTTGAGATTTGAAATTTGAGGCCTTGAAAAATATTGGGAGCCTGGCTTTTATGGGCTTCCAAACTGTAAAGAGGTTAAAATGATGTGCTAATTTTGACCATCCTCAACGTGAGGTAATTAACCCTTTAGTGCCTGGGATACCAAATTTTGGTTAGTCCAATGTCAATAATGAAAATAACAAAAAATCCATAAAGAATTGGATTCTGAATTGTAAAGTTCAAATGAGGGGATTCATCCTACACACATTCCAAAAAGAAATTTTTGATTTGGAGTTAGAAGCTATCAAAATATACCTACACCAAAATACTGCAAACACTTCAAAATTTAGAAAATACTTACAAATACATCACATATACCATACAATATATTTTGTGTTTGAAAGTTTATTATTTTGTTCTTTTATGAATTGTATTCTCTGGTTCATGTTCCATTAGTGTATGTATTCCCATCTTCATGAATGTACCAACTTCTTTTATATTTATATGTATAAATTTTGTCCCAAACCGTGTATAGATAAGCCACTCTTAGTCATAAAATTCAAAATAATTATCTCTCAATTTGTTCTTGACATAAAAGATTGCAATGGTGAAGTGTTGACATAAGTCATTGTTGAATGTTTCCACTTTCATTTTTGAATATTTAACCCAAATTCTATTTCACTTCAAAGTCACATACCTTCCAAAATCTCATTTTTGACTGTGCATTATGTGGTTCACAGATATACCAGAATCTTTCAATCCAACAATACGATGATTTTCTAATTTTGGCAAAATGTGTCCATTCTAGTTCACGAGTAGAATTTTGGTTCTTTACAACTAATCCTTTGTGACTTACATGGTCCTTTGTGACTCAATTTTTTAGAAAAGAAGTTGTTTTGGACCATTTAAAACACGCAATTCGCTATTTATGCACTTGGTCAAGTGCGTTCATTTCATGAGCAAATCTTGCTTAAAATTTTTTGTGTAAAAATTTCTCTAAAAAACAACCATTTTTGTCGTTCTACAATTACTTTCATTGTAAACAAACAATTATTTAATTTAATTTTTATTCTTATCTTTATCTTTTATCTTTTATCTTTTATTTTATTTTTTCTTTTATCTTTTCTTTATCTTGTTTCATTTATCTTATTTCTTTCTTGTCTTCAATTTATTTTCCTTCTTGTCTTCCTTCTTGTCTTCTTCTTTTTCTTCTATTTTTTTTCATTCCTCTTGTGGCAGCCGCAAATCCTTCGCCCGCACCAAAGACAAAAAAAGAAAAAAGAGAAGAAAAAAAACTTTTTTTTTTTTTTTTTTTTTTTTTTTTGGAGTTCGTCTTCTTTTTTGTTTGGGGCTCATGAACCCTGAAAATAGAAATTTAAAAAAATAAAAATTTAGGGTTCAGCCGGCGGCGGCTGAACCCTAAACGGCGGAGGATGCACAAAAAAAAAAAAAAAAAAAAAAAAAGTTTTTTTTTTTTTTCTATTTTTAGTCTGCTGTGGGCTAGAGGGTGCGCGGCTGCGCACCCTTTGCCTCATTTTCTGCTCTCCTCCTCTCCCTCTCTCCCTCTTCTTCTCTCTCCCTCTTCTTCTCTCTCCCTCTTCTTCTCTCTCCCCTATATATATGAGGAGAGGGGAGAGGGGAGAGAGAAGAAGAGGGAGAGAGGGAGAGAGTGAGAGGAGGAGAGGAGGAGAGGAGAAAATGAGGCAAAGGGTGCGCGGCCGCGCACCCTCTAGCCCACATCAGACTAAAAATAGAAAAAAAAAAAAAAAAAAAAAAAAAAAAACTTTTTTTTTTTTTTTTTTTTTTTGTGCATCCTCCGCCGTTTAGGGTTCAGCCGCCGCCGGCTGAACCCTAAATTTTTATTTTTTTAAATTTCTATTTTCAGGGTTCATGAGCCCCAAACAAAAAGAAGACGAACTCCAAAAAAAAAAAAAAAAAAAAAGGTTTTTTTTCTTTTTTTTTTCTTTTTTTTTTTTCTTTTTTTGTCTTTGGTGCGGGCGAAGGATTTGCGGCTGCCACAAGAGGAATGAAAAAAAATAGAAGAAAAAGAAGAAGACAAGAAGGAAGACAAGAAGTAAAATAAATTGAAGACAAGAAAGAAATAAGATAAATGAAACAAGATAAAGAAAAGATAAAAGAAAAAATAAAATAAAGGATAAAGATAAAAGATAAAGATAAGAATAAAAATTAAATTAAATAATTGTTTGTTTACAATGAAAGTAATTGTAGAACGACAAAAATGGTTGTTTTTTAGAGAAATTTTTACGACAATATTTTTAATGCTTCCGGGGACCAAGTGCATGATTATATGGCCAAGTGCGTAAATAGCGAATTGCGTGTTTTAAGTGACAAAAGACCAGTTATAAAGGACCAAAATCCTACTTGTGGTTGAAAATACAATTTTTTGGTTACTTTCTAATTTAATTCATTCTATTTTTAACATTGTCAATATTGGTGGAAAAATCCACTTAAATCGAGTGCACCTAGTTACAATATCCTAGGCACTAAAGGACTAACAAGATGCATGACTCAATTTGACAAGATGTTCAATTCATTGGCATTTTTTTAGAGACCTTGAATGTAACATTTGGATAGTAGTGTGAAGGAAAGCAAGAGATTTTGACCAAATTGGATAATCCCTTCAACACTTGTCGCATTGGAAGAGCCTATAATTCATGGCATGCAACCTATGTGAGTTGAACAATAGTTCGCTTGAGGTGCCCAATGAATCTCACTAACTTAACTTCTAAACGTCCCATGGGGATAGTATATACGCTGTCGTATAATTGGGATTTGCAACCAACAAGAAACTCTAAATGAAGATCTCCGTAGCTCCCTAGAACCGCATCGATTTAAATCTCAACTTCTTTTTTGAACTCAAACGCATTAAAGGTGTGGATCCATTCCAAATACAACCAAATACACCGTATTCTATTGGTCGCCACAACACGTTCAGACCTTTAAGGGTTAAATATTTTGACAAGTCTATCCAAAGTGTTGAAACTTATTTCATCCTTGAGTGAGGTGTTTCACTTTAAGAAACTCCCCCAAGTGGAGTTTTGATTGTATGAACATAATTCCAATTCCACCAGAAAAAATACTTGTTTACCTATGAGACCATAATTATGTTTTATTTATTTTTAAAGTTATTTTTTGGGTCTAGGTAGCGACCAAAAAATGGTCTCTTGGGAGCTTGGGCATTAAAGGATTTGAGAAAATGAGTCAACAATACAAAAGGCTAAACTTTTCATAGTCTATAAATTCAAAAGATTCCAAAATCTATAAAACCTTGAGGATTTATATTTCCCAAATGTAATCAAGAACTAATTGTAAATATCCTCTAATTACACAAATTTGTTTGAATTGGATGAAAAACTAAGGATTTGATGGAAATAGTTGATAAATCCCAACCAATGAGATACTATAGTATGTATTTTCACGGGGTCTTTAAGGATTATTAAGACTTTACCAAATTCAAAATAGAAGGTAGTCCTTTGATGATCCTACCATTTGACATGTTGGAGGGTGTCAAAATATGAGATTGTGAGGCAAAAATGTGCTACGCAACTCCTACATGGTGCATCTCATGATCCAACATGACAATCTTTCGACAAATACTAACGTATGACCTGCTCAAAAGAGATGATGACAATCCATCCATAGAATACACAAAAGATGATCCTTCGGCGCTTCCCGTGCTTCTATTTATAATATTTTTTACTTGAGTATTTTCAAGACTTTCAACTCTGTCGACATTTGGAGACAAAATTAGCTTTATTTTCCTCATTTGGGAACAAGGTCATCTAATAACTTTGCCCATGTACACTTCCATTGTTGACATGTATAATTCATATACATTTGCACTCTCATCCTTTACACTTTGCACAAGTACAATCACATCACTTGCTCGAGCAAGATGTCCTCCAACCATACATCCCACATTCTATTTTTGAACCACACCTCGAGCAACTTCAACTCCTTCAATTTCTAAAAGTGCTACATATTTATAGTTTCCCTATGAATTTGGTGTAGAAAAGTTCGTAGATGCATCTGAAGCTCAAAATTTTAAGACAAATACAACACTTGTGAGACCACAAGAACCAAAAGCCAAATCTGCAGAACTCATCTTTTTAATTGACCAATTCCAAAATGGTTGCATCACTAAACGGATCAAATCAAGCTTACATATAGAATAAAGATTCTAAAGGCAAAATAAAACCACAATCACTACTAGAGAAGCACGACCAAATCAACATAAAATCAACACATTTTTTGTTGGTTTAGTGCCTTTATCACTAATTTATAACTTTAAGTAAAGGCATCAATAAAAGCCCTCTGATTTTTGTTGATCTGTGCACTGTAACTGCCTTTTTCACTAGTTTATGTTAGTTTGGACATTGTAATTGCACGATTCACTAATTTCTAACTTGCACTATAAATGCAACAACAAAATTTGACTGATTTTTGTTGGTTTTAGCACTACAACTAAAAATTGTGATCGAATCTACAAAAATCCGATGAGCTTCATAAATTTCTAGTTCTCTAAATTTTTTAAAAAGCATTATGAAGCATCAATTTTATAAAAACATGAAAAAATAGATTTAAAAAATATATAAAATTTAGATTCATTTTATGAAAATAGGGTCAACAAATTCATCATATATGATAATGTAGTAATAATATATATTTAAAACATAATAAAATGTATTATAATACATCTTTTCAAGTTTTTTAGAATACAAAATGGGGATGCAATCCTAAAAGTATCAACTTGTAAATGCTTGAGCGGGTACGCAAGGGCAAAACTTAGGTGTTTATGTTATAAATTGTTACTTGTGCAAACTTGATGAAGTTTTTTGTAAAAGAAAAACTAACAAGCATAATGTTTAGTAATTATTGATATGATCAAACTTTCAAAATATGTTGTAGATGATCAATCAATAGCTGAACTTGGCTTCCAGACCCTAATGTCTCATTTGTTTATGAATGTTTTTTTATTGTAACTTGTACAATCCATTTGCACACTAGTGCAAGTGTTTAAGAAAAACTCCAAAACTTTACCTAAATTGAAACTTGAGGTACAAATCCCACAATCTAGTCCACAAGCATAATCAATTCATTTTCCCACTTTTGTTATGTCTAATTGCCTGCTTCAAATTTGCCTCTTCAAACACAAAACTCTAGCACAATGTGGTCATTTGAAAATCCATTCAATTGTGTACAATAATGCTTCACATCCTATATGCAAAGAAATAACAACATATGATACATAAGTGGAGAAGGTGCAAAGAACTAAGGGAAGAAATATTAAATATAGACTACTGATCAATTAGGGACTTTATATACCTCCATTTCTTATATAATATCAAATTCTGCATAAGAGGCTACAATAATGACATAGCATGTATTTTTATGGTGCCTTTCAAAAATCATTGAGACTTTACCAATACAAAATAGAAGGTAGTCCTTTGATAATTCTACCATTTGATATGCTATTCAACATTGAGCAATGTTCAAAGGGTGTCAAAGTACAAGACTGTGCGGCAAAATGTGCTACACAATTCTTACGTGGTGCATCTCGTGATCCACCTTCACAATTGCAAGACTCTCACCATTGAAATTCCAAATTTCACCACTACCTTTTAAAGAGATAAAGCCACCTCTGTAGGGAAACCTATTAACACACTTGAGTTTTAAAAAAATATCATAAAATTTTCTTTAATATACTCTTATTTGTTCACTCCAAATAGTTATAAGGTACGGAAGAACTTGGTGGTCTCTAAACTCATGATTTTTTTTTAAAATGTCTATTTTATGGCAAAAAAACTTTTCTTTCAATGTAAAACCGACCAAGCTCTTACACACCTAATAATGAAAGACCATCAAATTCTTCCATATCTTATAACTAATTAGAGTGAACAAATAAGAGTATATTAAAGAAAAATTCATGATATCTTATTCAAATTCAAAGTGAGTTAGCGAATAATTATTTTATTTGAAAACTTGTTGCAAAAACCCATTGGAAAAGCGCACTCAAAAGTTGACACCACTTTACTTCTTTCTTCTTCTTTTTCTTTTCTTTCTTTTAATTTTTTTTAATAATAATAATTATTTTATTTTACATTTAAAAAATTAAATTAAATTAAATTAAATTTTTTTCTTCTTTCTCTTTTTATTACGTTCCTTGAGGTCGAGTCCGTCGTTCACTGAGTGGGCTGCCGTCGAGCGGATGATTCATACTTCCGATGATTCTCATCCAAGGCGACGATGCTTCACGGGGTTTAAGGAAGTAGGGTTTAGCGCTCTCCTCCCTCTCGCATTTGCTTCTTGTTCTCTTGCGCCCCATCGCCAGTTGCACTCCTGTATTCAACGCCCTTTCGTCAATGCCGTTTGCTTCACCCTCATCTCATTTTGTATTTTCCGGAGCTCGAAATTCCGGCTTCCGCAGGCTTTCTTGTCGAGCACAACAACCTCTGTAAGTCGTCGTGTTTGAAGGAAAAAACAGTCGTTCAATTGCTCCTAGATCAAGCGCATTTGAACTCCAGCTTACCTTTCTTCTATGAGCTCCCTGAACGATTGGCATTTCCGGAGATCATGGTGATTTTACCGTTGCAGGTCCTTTCTTTGAGATTTCGGACACCCGGGCGCCCCTTCCAAGGAATGTTTCCATTCTCAGTTTGATATCACTTTCCATAGCAGTCGTTGTGAGAACGGATTCTGCATGTCAACTTGCTAAGAACGCCTGGATCTGGAGGCTCTGAATTTTCCAAGGGGGACAATGGCTTATTCGATTGAGCAATGAACGTCTATTTTGGAGGGATTTAGATGCGGAGAACGTGCATTGTTCAGTTGTAGGAGGTTCGTCAAGAATTGAGGAATTACGAATTCAGCGTTTCTTGTGAAACTCTAAGCACTGTTCCTGGTGATGATTGTGTGAGGGGAAGTGGCTTTAGGGTTAGCTGTATGAGTTTTGACCACAGGACTGGTCAGGAGAGGGATGAGAAATGGTAGGGGAGTCCGAGACGCCAAGCGACTACGATGAAGAGTGGGAGAAGCTGCTTGACAGTGGGATTCTTGAGGACCTCATACAGAAGGCAGAGCATGACAATGCAGTTAAGCGAGCAACGCAGCTTACTCAAGCGGAATCAAGTTTGCCTGATTGTGAGATTCTGGAGACTCTCATTCAGAAGGCAGAGCACGAAAGTGCTGTGAAGCGAGCAACACAAGTGGTGCCTACCTTTGCCACTCCACAGACCCTCTTAGTACCCCCGTCTGTCCAGCCTTCTTGCATCTTATCTACGTCCGTGCCTGTCTCAAATAATACTGCAGCAGCGCAGGTTTCCGGTAATAATGCATTCAATATACGGTCGCAAGCTTTCAATGGGCCAAGAAAACCACCTTTGCCTTTTGAGTTGAGGGGAAGTCAGGGCTATTACCAGGATAGATATGAGGGAACTCTCCTGCCTACCAACCTTTCTCAGTTGCCTACGCAAACGCCAGGCTCCTTTACGCTGAATGGGGCTGTGAGTACTCCAAATCAGCCATCAAATGGTGTCTCTGGTTTACACAGGGACTCTAGGCTGCATGTCAATGATCAGCTGGCTGAGAAAAATGGGACTATTTCAGTTCTGCGGTCCAAGCTTCAGCAGGTAAACAGTGATGTATCTTTAGTTTAATTAAATCTCTAAAGGTGAGCAGGAATATGCTACGTGTTAGGATCAATACTTACACGCTTAAAATTCCTTTCTTAGTGGGTGGATGTGTGTAGACTTAGAGCATCGGATGTCCATATGTTTTGCAGATGTAGATGTTTACTGTGACAAGGATTTTGTTCATTGTGTTCATCCTTTTGTTGAGTTGTGGAATTTGGTGCTAATACAAACTCATTAATGCAACATGGTCTTGGTGTCATGCTCAGGCGGATTCAGAGCTTTACGAACTCAGAAAAAGGTTAACGGCTCAGGCTACTTCACAGAACGTCCCGCAATTTCAGGTGCAATTCGTATGGCCTTGCCTTGTCGTTGTAACCCAGACACCTGCAGAATTGAAGGGTTTGAAGCAGCAAAAGATGGGTTTATTCAGTAACGGATCTGTACTTACCTTAGTAATCTTTGTTATGGTGCACGGCAAACGTTTGTTATATAAGAATTGGACATAGGTTTATCCTTGTGCTATTTAGCATTGTTCTTCACAGCATTGAATTTCTCTTAATATAGAAGTTTAAGTTTAGAGTCGTTGTGAAACTCCATTGAGGCACTTGCTGATGCATATGACAAAGTAGTACATTCGTGAATGGGTACTGTATCATCCGGTTGCTTATTCTTGGGATATTGGCTCATGCAGCAAAGAGAGCTGGAGCGTCTGTCTTTGGAGCTGTCTTTCAAGGTCTGCATTGTTCACACAGATCTCATTCCTGTGATAAGAAGTCCACGATTTGATGGTTCGTTTGTTTGATCTCAGACAACGACAGGGTGAAACATGAGCTTACGTATGTCTTTATTGACATGGGTAGACATGTCGAGGATGTCTGAAAATTTCTCTCTGCTTTGTGCTGATCTTAGTAACGATTGATTTATCAGATGGTCTGTCGTTTTGGCTGTGTCGAGTTCAGCTTTTGTGCAACCTACTTCTATTCTTTAACCCCTAAATGACCGGGGTCTTATGGTTTTCTACCTCCCGAAGCCCCCTGAGGGCCTTATGGTCCTTTAGGATTAACTTCTCTTGTTGTGCCATATGGCTTTTATTTCCTTTCGGCTGAGAAGTCTTTATTTATTGTCTTCAACATGCAGGACCAAGAGGTATTGGAAGCAAGAAGGGCAGGTGATGAGAAAGAGGATCGTCTTAGGGATGCTCTAGCTGCAGCTGCAGCACTCAAGGAAGAATTGCAAAATCTCAAACGACTAAGGCCAGTGCAGGTCTCCTTTTGTAAAGCTGGTCCATCTTATTCGCAAGACGATGAAGATGATGCAATGATCGAAGCTTGCGATGAACGCCAATTAGAGGTGATTCATGCGAAGGCTCAGTCCAAGAAATTAGATCAAGGTCAGGAGACGTGGGCAGTACCTTGGGATATTGAGAAACCTCAACATGTGGCTGCTCAGAAGGCTGTTGCTTCAAAAGAATTCCTTGATGCTACAGTACTGAAGGCTCGTGCTGTGGACGATGGTATTCTTTCCTCTTATCCATGGTTTTTTTTTCTCGGCCTTTTACCAATGTAACTAAGATAATTTTTGGAAGGCAAGTTGATACGATTTGATTCTGGGTGATGGATGCTCTCACCCAGATGCAATTACTGCAAAATAGTTAAAATTAGGAAAATAAACAGGGCTTAGGTATTTTACGTATGTTGTTTTAAATTAGAGAGGCTGCTTTGTGCCTTCAGGATGTGTGACTTCAAATCAGAAGAAGACAGGAGCTATACCTCCCCAGGTACAATTGTGATTCCCTGGATACTAGAATCATATCTAAAGTATCTGCAGTAGATTAAGTTTCTGTTTCAGTATTTTACAACACATGAGCTCTGACGCTTCTTTCTGTCGCCTTAGGCATCTGAGCCGCCCTGCAGAGTACATGCCGGTACATCTGGTGGGAACGATATTGTTCCGAGAGAACTCACCCATTCCTTACAACTGATATGGAACCCAAGAGGTTGCCACAACGAGAGCGCTTCTCTTGTCTCGGAACTTTTCGCTGTCTGTCGGCACGATCTGTACATTCTGTTAACATTTGAGGGGACCCTGAAGGATGCCGTGAAAGATCGGACGGCATCAGAAGCTACAGGTTCAAAAAGCGTAATTGGTGTTAAACGTAAGCAGGCTCTTAACATTGAATCAAGGAAGATGCAGGAAAGTGTGGGTTCAAAGCTACACGACGCACTTGCAAAGGTAACTAAATCTGGTTTAATTTTCTCATTGCATGATATCAATGACTTGCAAATTGGCCCAGTAATCAACCTGGTGTTTTTAATGCATGATATTCTTGTACGTTGCTAAACTTGTTTTTATCCTTATATGTATTTTGGGATCCTTGAAGTTCTTCATTGTCTCTGTATCGGTCAAAGACAGGGCATTCAGAACCTGATTGTTTAGGCTCTCATTGTTCAAGCATGGTCGCAGGTAGCAAATTCGCTTATGCCATCAGCAACAATCCTTGGACCCTTGTTAGAGTACTGCAATTGCGACAATGTACGTGGATACACTGCTGGCTCCCTGATTCCCTTTCCTACTTTTCCTGTTTTAATACGAATGCGTTTGTTTGTCGATCCTTCAGAACTGTACCATAGGAAAAATCAAACTGGGTGTTGGTAGTACTACAGGTTGAATATTTGTCTTGGTTTCAGATCAGTGTGAGATGAACTGTTACCTGACCTGAGTATGTGATGACAATGCCATATTAGGTTGACCTTGTACAAAGTGCTCTTCACGTTTTGCGCTGTGTTCTACGCCAAGATTCTTTCTGCAGAGATAAAGTACTTGCAAGGTTGGTTCAGTCTTCTTCATACAATTCATTTTGTTACGCTTGGGTCAAGAAAGAGAGATTTCTTCCTTGATTAATCCTCAAAATTTTACTAACTTTTTTGCTGTAACCACGTACAACGCCTTGCCACTGATTTGATTTGAATTATGCCAGGAAAAACCCATTGGCAGGGAGCTTTTCCATCTCAAAACATCCAGGCATTTCTGAAAGCTTCAACAGACTGAACATTGCATATGAAGGAAGAGGCTGGTTTATGCCCAGTAGTGACATGAGGCAGCAGGAAAAAATTGTTGCCCTTCCGGTCTTTTCTTCTCGACGGGTGGTTTGTAGACCTTCAAAGTGGCAAAATGGAGCTACCACAGACCGCTCATTAGGACCAGAACAAGGTGAAGAAGAAGAAGAAGAAGAAGACGCCCGAGCAGTACATGATGGCAACGATGCTGAAGTTGACATGGCATCCAGCTCGGATCTGAATCCTTTTATAGACGGGTTACTGGACATGTCTGCACATTCTCCTAACTTGGGTATTCGGTTTGAGGCAACTGCCATGATAGGCCTGCTCGTGGCACATACTGAACCTGTTTCGGAAAGGGCACAGTACGTTTCTGCCTCTAGTAGTCCCTTCTGCATGACATTTTCAAGCTAGAGTTTGGTGCCATTCGATTATGTCCATCTTCATTTACAGTTCATTGATCTGCCCTTATTTTGTTTCATTGCAGATTTGGGTCTTTACTGTGGCATGGAAGATTGGCTTCTGTGCTCAAAGAGACTGCTGGGGTGGGAGTCCAACTCCAAGCGATCCGCTTGGTGCAACTTCTCTTACATTGTAGGTCTGCACTTAACCTTTCTATTTGAGCTCAAGTGCTTAAATCACTGTACCATTCTAATATTATTAGAATGATCTGAATCCCTAATTTATTCCATGAATTGGTCCTCATGTTTGTGAAATTTGCTAGCATCATATATATATTTTGGCTCTAAATTTTTAACATGAGAATCTGAATACTTTCTGGCTTTAACCCTCGCACCTCAGCCATGCACATTAAACTACTTCCACTATGTAACGTTATGATTGTGCATTATTACTCGCAGGTCCTATCCTTCTCCGGGTGTTCTGTTGTACACTTGATACCTCACTCGGTGGCTGTTGGTGCGAATTGAGGAAGCAAGGTGAAGCCAGAAGTGAGGACGCTAGGACGCACGTCCAAAGCCTTGAGATGCAAGGAAAGGGAGATTCATGCAAGG
Source organism: Pohlia nutans (assembly GCA_022496805.1). Classification (NCBI taxonomy): domain Eukaryota; kingdom Viridiplantae; phylum Streptophyta; class Bryopsida; order Bryales; family Mniaceae; genus Pohlia; species Pohlia nutans. The sequence continues at coordinate 25,894,149 of CM040095.1, read as the reverse complement.
TTGTGCTTGATGGCATATCCTCTTGTTTAGAATGCTCGGGCAGCAGTTTACAGGTGTGTATATTCTCCCGTATTAGTATGTCAACAGATTAGATAATTATAGATCATAATTAGATCTATTTATTATACTTTACATAATTACATCATATATTCCTTTACAGCATGAGATCATACTTTACAGTGACAGAGTTATAGTTATGCTAAGAAGATCATGCTTTACAGTCACAGTATGAAGGAACTTGGCTACTTCTTACTCTGTGACTGTAAAGTATGCTTTCTTACATTGTATCGTTTAATTTAGCTTTTTTTTACTTATGGACCGAGGAGGAATTTGAAAAGATGAAGTTGCTCGTGAGACTTAATCCTTGCAGGTTGAACCTAATTTAGAATTGATCTTAGTTCGTCGGAGAGACATGTTTTGTATGGTTTCTTAGTTTTGTCTGCAAATTGACGAATGCTCCTGGACATGAATTTTATGCAGGCGTATGCATTAAGACGGGATGCCATACGTGTGCTAACTTTTCTGGCAAGTTCTGGAGATGCTGCGGTTCGAATCCTTTTGCACGTGCATATGAAATTGGAGCCGAGTAGTGTGCCAATCAAGGAATCCAACATCAGTACAGATGGTGGAAATGGGTTACAAAGCGAGAACCCCCAGCAGGAGCCCGGCTCTCGCAAACATTCAGGCACAGGCGATACAGATACTGTTTTGAATGGGGAGAAATATTGCTTCGACATCCCGTGCAAGCTTATCTCCCTTCTAGCTCGGGAGCTCAAGGCAGAGGAGGATGAGGCCTTGGCAAATCATTCCGTTGAGAGGACCGAGGATTGTGAGGAAGACAGGTAAATCATATCAGTCCTTACTAACATATGGTTTTGTGATCATAATCATCGTCTCTTATAAACTTATTTATCAACCCCTATGTGTTTTTTCAACAGATTTGTGTAGGTCCTATTTGGACCTCCTCTTGTTCAAATTTATTTGTCTTTTGATCAACAGATGCAATGTTCTTCACTGATTCCAGTGACATAAAATCTGGTCCGATTTGAATTATATTTTTCACAAAATGATCAATTGAATTTGTTATTTTAAAACTATGAATCCTTGGTCCTTTATGGGTTAACCTATCAATGTGATAACTGATCACATAGTTGTGACGTATTTGACTGCAGAGCATGTTTGATACGCGAGACTCTGACCCTTTTTTCCAAGCTGCTATGCAATCAGTTGCATTCGCGGGAAGTGTTGAACTGGATCATTGCCAGTAAGGAAACCACCAGATTGATTTTGGATGTCATTGACCAGCTCATCCGTCGAGGAGGCTCGCAAAGTAGTACTTCCAGTAGCACGGATCTAGTGGATCTGGCCAGGGGTTTACAAAACAAAATAGTTCCGGAGCTGGCACCATTGTAACACTTATTTGAATGTGTACACACGTATGGAGCCGTTGAATCAAAGAGTAGAACGAAGAACTACAGCTGAAATCTGACGGGCAGCATCAATCTGGTTTGTTATCTGGCCTTCAGAGCTGTTGCATCTTGAACAGGAAGTCATTGTCAATTCATAGCTGCAGTTTTGTTGGGACTATTATTTTCCCAATATTGTTGACAATTTAGTGTCATGGCGATGCCTCCAGTGTCCTGTATCTGCTGATTAGTGTGTACGTCCAGGGATTTTGAACCGAAAGAATTCTTGACAAATTGAGTCTTTACAGAATTCTTTCTAGAATATCCGGCAAGAGACCTTGAACAATTCTTTCTGGAGTCTCCTTTTTTGCTGTAGTCACTCACATTTAGAACGCCAGAGCCAAAAAAGTGGCTTATGAATGGTCTTGCACGGATGATTTTAATCCAATTTTTTTGTGAAGCTTTGGAAGTTGTATATCCACATTGTTGAGTTGATCCCTACATGTCTGTCGGGCTCCATATGTATGACCACTATATGTTTGCTTGTATCATATACTAACATACAATGATGTACTCCAATATGTTATATTCGCAATTGCAAGGGAGTACTCCAATATGTTGTAGGAAAACATGTCAGCAATCATCTACTTGCAAGTAAAATTACATCCGGGTCAAAGATAGCTGAAAAAGTTCAATCTTGACACAAGTTGACCCTAAATATGCATTTAACCCCTAAACTTCCCCATCGCTCCATATGTATACTCAAATACAATGGTGTACTCAAATACGTTGTAGTAAAATATGACAATAGTCCCATGCTTGTACGCAAAAATAAATGCAAAAGTAAATGGACACCAAGCAAAGGCCTCTGGGAAGTTTACGGGTTGATATCTGTGCAAGAAAATTGCTTGTGAACCTGGAACCACAACCTAACTCAGCTAAAAACTGTTTGAAAACCAATTCCTACAATGACCCCTGATACCAGCAGCAACTCATCTTTTCATATACTAGCCTATTAGCAACTGCTGTAAGCATGACTTAGCTATTGATCGTTGAATGAAAATAGGGTTGTCTATTGCCACGGTCTACAACCTCTCGTAAGAATCTCTTACACAGCGATAAAAAATTGAACGTCAACAAGTCCGACTCTTGTTTGTAAAGAGTCCAATCAACACATTCTTTGGTGCATTTGAACCCTCTTTCATGAAACAGAGAAAATTAGCTATCGATCTTTTAATGAATATAGATATGTCTGTCTACTCTCACAGCAATGTACATCCTCTCGTAAGAAATTCGTAAAAACCGAATCCCAACAAGCCCAAACAACACATTCTTTGGTGCGTTTGAACCCTGTTTCATTTGCCTGAAAAAAACAGAGAAAACCAGTGGGTGTCCCTACAAAGAGAAGAGCAGGTCACTAACCTCAGTAAGAAAAACGATCCTTGGACCTAAACTTGCAGGAGCTGGCTTTGGGGCCTTGAGGTTGCAGAGCTCCTGCTTTCCCTAGCTACATGACAAAACAACTTGACAGCCTCCTCAGGAGTACCCTGAATAACACCATGGCCAACATTCAATATATGCCGCCTGCCACCTGCATCTCTAATATTATCCTCCACAGCTTTCCGAATAGCCTCCTCAGGACCAAACAAAATCATGGGATCCACATTCCCCTGCAACACAGCCCCGTCTCCCAATTGCAACCTGGCCTCCCGCATTTCAGTAGCCCAGTCCAGACCAACAACAACATCCTGGTGAGCCCTCTCCGCAACAACATGAAGCTTTCCAGTTCCACCGTTCGCATGAAAAATCAAAGGAACATTCGGCCTTTGTTCCTTCACCCTGGCTATGACTTCCTCTGCATACGGCCAACTGAACTCACGAAACTGCTCCGGCGATAAATGGTGCGCCCACGAATCAAACACCTGCACTATCTGCAAAAAATGATCACATTCCTGTCACTAAATGGCTCTCAGAGGTAAGACTACGACCCACGTAAATCAGCTCATGGTTAACCCTTAAAGGACCAAGGATTCATGGTTTTAAAATGACAAATTCAATCGATGATATTGTGAAAAGTATAATTCAGATGGGATAAAAGTTTATATCACTAGAATCACTGAAGAACATTACATGTGTTGATCAAAAGACAAATAAATTTGAATAACCGGAAGTCTACATAGGACCTATTCAAACCTGCTATAAAAAACACGAGCCCCAATTTAGGCTTCTTGGTCCTTTAGGGGTTAAGCCATAACATGATAGCACACTAGTGCAACACCCTTTTCAAATGGGACCACAATTTAGTTAAGACCAGAAACTGAGTTTACATGGCAATCACATGGAAATCCTACAATTTATAGAATACAAGTGGCATTCATTCATCACTGAGATTACATGGCAATCACATGGAAATCCTACAATTTATAGGATACAAGTGGCATTCATTCATCACTTAGAAGAGTGAGTGGTCTCCTTGAGATCCACTTTGCAAAGGGTGCTTCCTTCTTGTACTCTATTGTGCTATGTAAGAGTGTAGCAGAGAACATCGAAATTTACCTGAGCACCGGAATCAATCTGATGACAAACGTAAACGACCAGCATGTCTGTCAAATGGCGCAAAAATGAATGTAGAACCTCGGGTTGATGAAGCATGATGGCCTTTGTTTTCACTAGGGTTTTATCAGATTTCCCTTCCATGGCGTACGCAGCGAGAGTCCACGGCGATCCAACAAACCCTAACAAAGTCGCGCTACCATCGGTTTCCTTACGAAGAGAAGAAAGGATCTGGGAAATGAACGGGAGAGAATGCGCCGGGTCGTCTAGGGTTTTGAGTTTCTTGATATCGTCAAGAGTGCGAACGGGAGAGGAGATCACCGGGCCCTTGCCTTTGATCATGTTGAAGTCGATCCCGAGAGCAGGCAACGGCGTCAAGATGTCCGAGAACATGATGACGCCGTCCGTCTGAAAGGCTAGCCACGGTTGCAACGAAAGCTCGATGGCGATGTCGGCGGTTTCCGACCGTTCGCGGAACGAGAGCTTGTCTGAGAACTTGCGGAAATCCGCCATGTAGCGCCCCGCTTGGCGCATGAGCCACACGGGCGTTCGTTCTGCGTCCTCGCCCCGCGCCACGCGAAGGAGGAGCGGCTCCTCCGTGGTGTTACTCGCGCGGCACACGAACGATTTCTTGCTACATTGAGAAGACAAGGACGATGATGAGGAGGAAGAAGGAGAAAACGAATTGCAACAGCCACTGAGCGCCTTCGTAGCTGCCATCTGCAACCAAAACAGCAAAGTGAGAGTGAAGCTCTTGCAATGAAGTCCTTCATTTTCTTTCCAGAAAACAAAAACACACGAATGTGAGGAATTAGAGTGCAGTTAGTCCTTCATTTTCTTTCAAAAATGAAAAAAAACAAACGCCTGCTGCTGCTCATGCGAGAGTGGAGCTCTTGCAATGAAGTCCTTTCGAGAAAACAGAGAGGAATCGTTTGTGCAATGGAGTCCTTCGTTATCTTTCAAAAACAAACGACAAACAAACAACTGAAATGGCTCATGCGACCAAAACAGAAAGGAGAGAGTGGAGCTCTTGTATTGAAGTTCTTCGTTTTCTTTCCAGAAAAAACACAAACGAATGTGAGGAATTGGTTGTGCAATGAATTGAAAAACAGAAACAAACAGCAAATGCGAGAAATGGACCTCTGAGAAAGAGCCAATTCTTGTACGTGCTCAATCGAGGTAACAATGACAAGAGATAATCGAGCTCCCCGAGCTTGAATTGGGTTTGCAAAAATCGACCAGAAATTCAAGCCAGCAAGCTTGGTCACGCAAAGTGCAGGATCTCCTAACTGGATTAGGTTCATCCGAAACTGTTCCCTACGTGTTCCCATCTTCGGGAACATCGTTCTCGGTCGTGATCGATGTTTATCATCCAACTGACGGATGTCATCCTCCTTACGGGAGGATGAGGTGAGTGCGTTACGAAATCTAGAAAATGAATAGATACTTAGTGCAAAATGTACAACTCTAGAACGATGATTGGAACATTTATTGATTGAGGTTTTAAACTTTTGTGACAAAAAAATTTTGAATTTGAAATTCTTTATGATTTTGAACTTTGAGCTTTTATGACATCAACCCCTATATGCCCTCAGTCCTCTTCAGATTTGGAGAATTTCGAAAAGTCTTATAAAATGTAATTAATAGGATTTTTTATTATTATTTTTGGACAGTAACTAATAGGATATTTTGAACTTGATGCATGAATAAAAGTTGTACATGATAACTTTTTGATTCTATCTGTATTTATAGAACTATGGTTGCTATCGCCAATATTTTGTATAAAATTTGGAACGTAAAATTCAAAATTCTTTTGTAATTTGATTAGGAATAAGATATTGACAATTTGTACATGTGATTGGTTGAAATGTAATACTTTAAGTGTAGTGATTTTTAGAGATTTTTTGGTCGCACAAGTTTATGAGTTGCCTTTTTTAAGAGCACTTTTGCACTGAAATCTTGAGTTCAAATTTTTTGGTGAATTACTACAACATGAAATGAGGCATAAAAATTTCACAAATCATCCCCTTCCTAATTGGATCACACATGTATGAAGCTAACTTCCCATAAAATATATAGTGAAAAACCCACACTGCGATCAAAGAGATTGAGACTTCTATTCCAAGTAATTAATCTTAACCCCCAAAGGACCAAGGATTCATGGTTTTAGAACGACAAATTCAATTGATCACATTGTGAAAAAAAAAAAATCATATGGGATTAAATTTTATATCACCGGAATCTATGAAAAATATTGTACGAGTTAGTCAAGAAACCAAAAAAAATTGAACAAAAGGAAAGTCCACAAAAGACCTACTCAAAATTGTTTAAAAAAACATGAGCTTCTTGATCCTTTAGGGGTTAATATTTTCCCTTCGGCTTTGTATCCAACAGTAGGAAATGTAATGTTTCCCATTTACTATAAATGAAAAAGGAATTAAACCGCGCCAGACACATGGGTTGTGTCAGTGCTGGTGAGTGGTTTTGGTTGCAAGAAGACAAAAGTAGAAACATAATATTTAGCCATTATTCACTGTTCCGTCGAAGTGGGGAATGAAAAACGACAAGTCTGCTAGTAGTGATGGGTGGTCAATATCAACCTTTCAACTGGCTGATGTATGTTATTTTAATATCTTTCTTAGACAACTTCTTGAGCATCAAGCGGAGATAGAGTCTTGGTAATTAGCTACATTGATCAACACACAATTCGCAAATTATGCACTTGGCCAAGTGCGGTCATTGCAGGGCCTAAGTTCAATTTCTATACATTAAAGAAGGTAGTGTGTTTGTTTGTTTTGTTTGTTTGTATGTTACGTTGAGATCTCTTGGACTGTGTAGCCGACGATGACGTTCTTGATATTGTCAAAAAGCTCTCGACGAGAAGAGGTGCACCAAAGTTGTCAATCCACAATGTGAAAATTGTGGATTTTTAATAAAATTTAATAAAATGTAATAAAATTAAAAAATGAATAAAATAACTCCAAAAATAAGAATGAAAATAAAACATGCATAAGCCATTGGGGAACAATCTTGTGGCAGGAGAGTTTTGAACTGGGAACGTCCGTTCCTTTGGGGAGAGAAAAACAAACGATGTGATATTACGGGAGGTGATATTAAAGAGGCGAGAAAGATCATCCATCCACATTCATCCACATTCATCTCCTCGGGACGGCCGGAGTGCACACGTTCAAACTCTTTGAAATTCCGGGCAAGTTCCTCTAAACCCCTGTTTTTTGAGCAGCGATTTCGATCGGGACATGGAGCGGAAACCCTAGATTGATCCACCATTTGCTGCAACTTCGATCGATCATCGTGGTAGTTCTCGTTTTATTTATTTATTTCACAATTCCAACAGAGCTTTCGCGATGCGGATCGAGGGGAGAGGACAGCGAGCGGCAGTGTGGGGCGCAGTCGCTGCCATTTGCGTCATCCTCATGCTCGTCACTCCCAAAATTCCTCAAGACCAAAAGTACCATCAGTTTGCGGACAAGCGCAATTTCTTCGGTCAGTTTGCTTCTTCTTCTTTTTTCATGGTGATCGCTTTTTTCTATCAGGAGGTTCGATAATCGACATATCTTTTTTCTTTTTCCTTTTCCAGGGATACCGAACACGTTAAATGTTGTCTCGAACTTCCCTTTCTTGGTCATTGGCATCGTCGGCTTGGTCCTCACGCTCCACGGCAACAACTTCGGATTGAGGTTTCGCCTCTTTTTAAACCCTATATGTTATTTATTTATTTTATTTATTTGATCAAAACATGCAATGTTCTTCACTGGCTCCATCTGAATTATGTTTTGCACAATTGAATCGGTCTTTTAGGGTTTGATTCTGCACTCGAATGTAGAATTTATTGAAGTGTTGGTATGCAGTTTGAAAGGCGAGGTGCTCGGGTGGTCAGCGTTTTTTGTTGGCGTTACGGCCACCGCTTTCGGATCGGCTTACTACCATTTGAAGCCAAATGATGCACGGCTCGTCTGGGATCGTCTCCCTGTAAGTCAGAGTTTTTTACTTCCTTCTTCATAGAATTCTAGAGAGATCAGTATGGGTACAAGAATATATGATCAGTATATGTACTAAATTAAACATGAAATTACAGTCAGTATGATCTTAACCCCTAAAGGACCAAGGATTCATGGTTTTAAAATGACAAGTTTAAAGCATCATATCGTGAAAATTATAATTTGAATGGGATCAAATTTTATATCACTGGAATAAGTGAAGAATATTGCATATGTTGAACTAAAAATAAAAATAAAAATAAAAATAACAAAAAAGAATCTACATAAAACCTACTCAAAATCACTGAAAAACAACAGGAGCCACCTGGTGGCCTTATGGTCCTTTAGGGGTTAAAAGTAAATACCTTTCCTGAAATCAGTAGGAGCCAAATCTGTAGAGATCAAATTTTCCTCACTATGTATGATTCTCTTACGCAATCATTGAAAGTGGGAGGTTGTAGATCACTATAAGTAACATCAGACAACTCCATTTTCATTCCGTAGACATGAGTCATAAGTCCAACCAAGTGTATGAATAGATGTGTTGCTGTTGGTTAAACGGGTGATTCTAGATGTAAAGCTGGAAATTAATGATTAACCGTTGAAGGACCAAGAAGGCCTAGTGTTTTTTTAAGCACTTTTGAGTAGGTCCTATGTGGAGTTCCTTTTGCTTAAATCTGTTTGTCCGGCACATTTAATGTTCTTCGATATAAAATTTGATCCGGTCTTTATTTTTTTTCACAACATGATCAATTGAATTTGACATTCTAAAACCTTGCATCCATGGTTCTCTAGGGGTTAAGAATTGCTCCTTAGAAGCTGACACAGGGTTAGGCCACTGAGAGTCTGAAGACTATGCTGGATTGCATTTTCAGATGACCATCGCTTTTGCCTCGGTGATGGCAGTCTTCATCATTGAGCGGATTGACGAAACCACTGGAAGGGCGTCCGTCTTCCCCCTCCTCCTTGTGGGAGCAGGCAGTGTGGGATACTGGATGTACGTGCTATAAATAAATCTCTCTCTGTAGGGTAGGCTGTCTGTCAGACAAAGATAGGTCACAGCTGATTGTGATTTTCTGGTTTCTGGTCACATTTCTGGCTGTTTGTGAGCTTGTGAGCAAGATTGGATTGCTGTGAGAATTTTTTCATGTCAAAAATTTAGGATTTAGCTTTTTAACCCCTAAGCGTCCACTGTATATTTTCTGTAGTGTAGGAAAATTGAACCTCCTGCTGCAAATCATCTGTTTGTGTGAATATGACTTCAGTTTGACACGATCGACACTGTTGATCTTGTAGTATAGAACAAGAGCTTTAAAATGATGTATTGCAATCAGAAAACCGAGGTAAAATGAGAAAATGCCACCGTTGCAAAGTTCAGTGATGCAGATGGCCATATTTGGCGTTTTAGACGCTTAGGGGTTAAATGTGGCTATGTCTATTAGTGACTTGATGCGTCTCGAAATGTGGCATTGTTCTTTATTGCAGATAACTCGTTCAACACTGAATGATTCCTTGGAGCTGATGGTTTTCTGTTTGAATTGCAGCTTGTTTAACGATCTGCGAATTTATGCGCTAGTACAGTTTGTGCCTTGCTTTGCCATCCCTGCCATGGCTATTCTGTTGCCACCGAAATATTCCCATTCCCATTATTGGCTTTGGGCTGCAGGTTCGCATCAAATTCCTGTCAGTGTAGTGTAGCAACACCCTGAAATTTGGTGCATATAAAGAGTGTTATATTTTTTGTGTTCATAAATATACTGGCTTTATTGCTTTCTTATTAGTCCCAACTTTTTGCGCTGTTGTTTACACAGGCTGGTATCTATTGGCAAAAGTACAAGAAGCCTATGATATGAAGTTCTATAGGTGGACTCACTTTACAGTGAGTGGCCACACTTTGAAGCATCTAAGTGCAGCCATGGTTCCAGTGTTGACCATCATTATGCTCTACCGCCGCAGCATGCGTATTGAAAGGTAAGAGTTGACTTAAGTTATGATATTTATTGTACAAATATATGAAGCCAGTGCTGATTCTGCAAAAGCCACTTGTGGTTATGAATTTGTGCTCATTTTTCCACTGAGCAAAGTTTATATGTTGCTCTCTTGAGTCTCATCTGCTGAGACTTTCTGTCATTGTTTTGTGGTTGGTGCGTGCAGGCAGAGTTTATTTGATAAATGGCGACAACAAGCGAGAGCAAACGTAAGTCCAAGAGGGGGTGGGGATAGTCTAGTACAAAAACTGAAAAATTGTTGGAATGGTAGGCCTTCTAGTGCCAGCCTCCTTCACGATGAAAGTGAGTCTCTTGTTCGGGCTTGATCACCCATTTCCGTCACGTCAAGTGTTATATAGGGGAAGAATATTGAAAATCAGAAATTTAACTGGAAAAGAAAATACATATATACATTTTTTTACTAAAAATGTATTTTCAACAGTGGAGTGTGTTTCTGTTGTTTTGAAGGGGCTCTTGTCACATTCAAGTGAACCTTAAACTGTCACCTAGTATTAGTTGTGATTGGTGGAGGGTGTTTTTTTTGCAAGTGATCACTTTTTTAACAGATTTTCATTTTTTAAAATCTAAGTGTACTGATGGAAATGGATGTTCCCACCTTACCTTACGTTTTGTATTCGTTTTTCATTTTCAAGACAATTGAGACAAGCATTTCAATTTCATTTGACAGTCAATTGCTTCTGGAACTTTTGCCAATAGAATACCGGTAGCCCAGCCAATTGGCTGTTTGTTAATTAACAATAAGGGTGAAGTTGAGGTTGATTTTGTCTCAAGTACTCAATATAATAAGATTATAACAGAGCCCATTTCTAATGGTGTTCCACCTAAAGAGACTGGGAGGATGAAAGAAAGAAGAGACCAAAAAGAGCTGTTCAGATTTGCAAACAATCCTAGGGTGTCAGATTGCTGAAAAAAAGTAAACTTTGTCAGAATGAAAAATAATCAAAAAATGATTGAAATCTGAAAAAGGTCCAAGCTCACGAATTAGTCTTCCATTTCGGGTGCACCTAATTCTCGGAGTTGGGCTGGTGTCAGACCTTGTCGTTTTTAATTAAAAATTTGGTTTCAGAATTTTGGCTTCATGTCTTGGTGCAAAAGGAAAAGGGGTTGATGCTGATTTTGGGATTTGGACCAATGAGAGGTGAGGATTCAAGGCCCTCAATAATCATCACAAGGACACACTATTCAATATCGTAACTAATTTTGCAAGCAATGTATTCTACTATCCTAATTGAATATAAATTATCTTATACTCCTAGTAGTATGTATTATCTACAAATTTATGTTACTCCAACAATATAAACTTGATTTTAAAATGTATTTATAACTTACAACAAATATAAAGAAGATTGGGACAAATACTGTACTTAGCTGTCAGGGTCCGCAATTCAATCCTAACAATTAACTTTTTTGGAATTTTTTTTCAAATAATGCCAAATTCTATGAATATTCTTGAAGGTTATTTTTGCACCATACAAAATAGAATCTTCTTGAAAAAATAATTTCCTAAAGATTTGCATTTCTCTTTGTATAATTATTTTTATACCAATACTGACGACCGACTTTTGTATCATCCTTGTTTGATATTGTTGTCATGGAAAACACATCTGTTCTATTGGGGATATTATTTTGTAGTGCCATTTGGTATAACATGGGCAGATATTCATCACAAAATTCGATAAAATGACCGTGCATCAGAGATACCATCAACTTGTACATAAAACAGACTTGGCCACATGGTACTTGGACAACCACTTGGACTTCTAGCTTCATAAAGCCACGGTTCATTTGTAAGAGCATGGCCACCCTTGCCCTCAACAAGTGGCCTTTTGGCACTGTAGAGGGCTCTCACATTTTTTTCTCTTCCACCCTTGGGTTTGCCAGTGGCCTCTCTTGCAAGGCCTCTGTAGAAATGAGCTTTGCCACGCTAGGTTGTGGAGTCTTGCATTTGCCTCTGGAGCTTGAAATCCGGGCTATTTGAGGGAGATAATCATTGCATTAATTGCGATAATCACCCATGGCCCAACATGCATGTGCTGGCGTGGTGCTTTTCATCCTCTTGATTTGAATGTAATCAATGAATCATTCCCACCCATGGCCTAGCATGCATGTGGTGCTTCACATTGGCCATAGGCTCTTCATTTTTCAGATTCTCAAATTCAAGGAGACTCAACAGTGGGGGTCCAAAATTTGAAAGGCCACTTGAACTCCTACAGTGCCCTCTCAAACCACTGTTGAAGGCCACTTGATGAGGGCATGGGTGGGAATGCTCTAAGGTGATAGACAGATGTGCACTGTTGCAAACTCGTCATTGTATGTGTTGGCTTGGATGTCGGGACCCATGGTCATTAACCCCTAAGGTAGTTAGCCCATTCCCAACTGAATAAGAAATATGGATATGAGACATTGATATTATTTAGTATTATTATTTTTTAGAGTTAGGCAAGAAGAAATACATTCCAACACAAGTTGAAACATAAATTTTGGATGAAGAATGAATTAGTTATAAATTTTCAAAGTTGAAGTATGACACATCCCATTCACGTCACGTAGAAAGAGTTGTTTTTGTCCAAAGAAGATTTGTATTGCACACACTAAAGATGCTTAAACCAACAACAACGAATCCATAACCACACTTACATATACTAAAACCAACAAGAGAGAACCCATTACCAATTGTAACTCATGCTACAACCAACGGGAAAAATGCCCCTAGTTGTTGGTTTAAGGTGCCAGTTGGCAATGGTGACCACTTTAAACAATCCAAGTTTCATTGCAGTCATGTATTTTTTCATACAAGCGTGTGATTGCAGCTATATTTTGGTGCACCAACATATTTGACACTAAGGTAGAAGCACCAGAAACTATTAGGTACCAATTGTGGTTACCTATAAAAGCACTTGTTTTAACTTCAGGAGTTCCCAATCTAGTTATCACAAGCATTAATTATGAATACCTAGTTAGCAATATGATTGGACTAAAAAAGAAAGACAGTCATTGGTACACATACTTACATCAATAGTGGTCTATGCATTGTAAAGTGGCCCTAACAGTATTAAACTACATTAAATTTTTAAAATAAGTATAAATAAATAAATAAGTACTGTATATGAGGGTCAAATTCAGACAATAATGAGTCAAAATCTAATTTCCACGTCATATTTTGAGAGGTCCACGTCACTATAAACCAATCACAAGATGACATGTAGCACTTTTGGACAAAAAACAATTAATTAATGTTGAACTGACCATGACGTAGGGTATCAATTGGCAAACTGAAGGGCAAAAGCACCGGCTATGCTTGCTGTCACAAGCACATGCTATGGTAGCACTTTCATATCCATACAGGACTTCAGATGAATCATTTATTCTCTAGTACTTGATGTTATGATGAGTTCTTTTGTTTTGGCGGGTTTTACACTCCACACAAGAAAAGTATTTCCACCATTTTTTTATTGCAAATTCTGTCATGGAAAGTAGATTGAGCTTCTATTCTTTTTTGTTTTCTTTCACATGATAATCATATTGTTGGCTTGAAGACCATCACGAATAAAGAGCTCATTGGGAGTAGTTTGTCTAACAATGTCTCCAATAGCTTTTGTGTCATTTTTTTTGAAGACAGCCAAAGCTTTAACCCCTATATGGTCACATGTCTTCAGATATGGAGAATTGCAAAAAATGCATTATAAAATGCAACAAAGGGATATTTTGAACTTGATGTATGAATAAAATTTGTACATTGTAAATTTTAGATTCTATTTATATGAATAAAATCTATAATTGCGATTACCAATATTTTGTAAAAAATTTGAAACTTAAATTCCTTTTTTTTTCTTTGTAATTTGATTAAAAATAAGATATTCACGATCGGTGTATGAAATATGGTTGTGATGGTTTAAAATATAATACTCTAAATTCCCGTCTAAATGTAGTAATTTTGGGAGATTTTTTAGTTGCTTAATTTTATGAAGCTGATTTTTTTCAAGAGCGCTTTTAATCTATATTAAAACACACATCCGCAAAAGTACATGACGGATGAGAAAACGGAGTTTGATTCCTGACATCATTCAGAAAATGGATAGTTGGGCGCTTAGGGATTAAACTATATAAAATTAACCAATATACTTTCTTTCTATACATTATTGTCACATTAGAAGAAACATGTATAAAAAAATGAATCATTCACAAAGTTTTAAAGAAGGTAACAAATCATACCAATAGAAAAAAGAAGTCATATCCTACATTTCTGAATAGTCAAAATATGAATTGGGACTTTTCATAATTAGCTACAAACTTCCAACGTTGGCATTCTATTTTTAATTCTAACACTAATATAGATACTAAGAGGTTAATTGGAAGTATTAGAGCTAGTCCCAAGAAAAGGCCATTTGAAAATCATATTTTACAAATCCACGTAGCATTCTTTAGTTTCCTTGGTTTGATCCCTTTTCTATAGTATTACTGTGGACACATCATTCTTTAACAATAAAAATGATGCTCCTATTGCAGCATCGCAGAACTTTAATTCAAGATTTTTTATGTCAAAAAAGAAACTCAATAATTCTATCATTGAGCGTAACATTTTTAAACCTACACATGTTCATCCTTTTAGAAAATTACCCATGTGGCCACAAAGTCATCTTTTTGAGCACAAAGATACCTATTGGATGCCAAATTTTTATCTCACTTTGTGCAAATCTTTATGAAGTGGTAATTGCATGTTAAAGAGAAATGTGAAAAAAAAAAACACACGTTGTGTAAAAGACAAACTAGAAGATAAATTAAGGAACTTTACACCACTTTCTTTGTCTCCTTGAATTTTTTTCCCACAAAAAGCCATTCTTTCAAGAGGTGACGTTATCAACATCTTGAGATAACTCTTTTTTCTTTTTGCCTTTTGGCAAAACAATGTTAAGTTGGACATTTTTTTATAAATGGGATAGTTATTTCCGGCTTGATTTCCATACATAAGAAGTAGTGTTTCTCTCTGAAAAATAACCATATAAGATAAAGAAACTATTGGGTATTATGTAGGCTCTAAAGGGCTAATTCGTAAAATGGGACAAAAATGTTACAAGGAGAAAGAAGAATCACATTATACCCAATTTGATACTGACTCGGCCATTAGGGTCAGCAAAAAATAATCATAAAAATATATGCCCTTTTTTTTTAGGAAATTCATTTATTTCAGAAAATAATATTTTCTACAATGAAAAATAATAATATTAAAGAATATTCACATAATCTTAAAGATTATTTGACAAAAAAATTAAATATTTGACATAAGCTGCCGACCTGATGGCCGGGTACGGTAACAAACGTGCAAATTGCAGGGGTGTTAGGGGCCCCTAATTACTCTAGGGTTAGGGCTGTCCGTTTGTGAAACGGAGGAAGCATATATCACCATTTCCAACGAGGAAAAGACATTCTCAGTCTGTGGTCCACACTAAAAGACATGGCAAGGGAACAACTGGGTTTCGGTTCCACATGCAAAAATCGCTCAGATATTATTTCAGCCTAAAACCCACTTGAAGCCAGCGATGGGTTTTTGTCACGGACCGATGCCCAGCGATTTCATGAATCGTTTTTGACCCAACCAAACTGATTCAGCACCATCTTCAGTCCATCCATCCATCCATGGGGCCCCTTTATGGTAGTTTGTCTTTAGGGTTCTTTTTATAATAAATTTGAATTTGAATTTGAATTTTAAATAAAAAGAAATTGTGGCACACGAGGTGTTTTGTCTTGGGGAATTTTGATTGCGAGCCCATTAGTGTACTACACATGTGCAGCCGGCATGTTTATGGTGTGCCCATATGGACGGACGGCTACGATTACGAGATGGAAAAAGTGTGAGAGGAATCATCATGCAGAGGCTCCTACGCCAACTCATTCAATGACTCCCATGGCGCATCAATATGGGCCTCCCGCTGTTCTCGTATGCCTAACTTACTAGGCTTCCTTCCGTCTGCCGGAAAAATACTACACCCCAAACTGCAGAATCACATTGATGCTTGTCGAGGAATATTATTATTCTGTACTTGCACACTCGTAACCAACACATGGGCTTTTTTGAAATGAATCACATGGTGCACAATCCACCTTGCTTTTAGTAACGCATTTCGTGGAAGGTAGAAAAAAGTTCCAAAAAGTAAATTCCCAATTTTCTTTTTGTGCAACCGTTTTTTCAAAATACCGTACACTCGTAAAGGCGAATTGGAATAATTTTAGCCCTAAATTTTCATACTAGGGTTATTTTATAAGTTTTTTTTTATAAAAAAACATATTTTGCTCCCCAAATATTTCATCAAGCCATGAAGGACACTTTCTATGCTCCAATTTTGCAACTTAGCTATATCTCACCCACCATGGAAAACTAAAATGGCTAAAAATAGATTTGGAGTGGTTTTTCTAAATTGCTTAGAAATTGAGTTTTATTTTTTTATTGCATTCGACATTATAGGGTCCAGAATGAATATTTTTAGCCAATTTAGTTTTTCCACGGAGGATGACATATTATGTCTCACATCATCTTTTAATAATGGAGTTGTTTCTTCACCATTTGCAGAAGTTCACGGTTTGTTGTATGGAGGGTACTATAGTAATGACTATGCTCTTGTATGATCAGAAGATTACGTTTTGATCATGCAAGAAATTCTCAAAAAATTAATTAGGCAATATCGTCATAAAAAATTTAAGCTCTAGACTTTGTACCCTACTAAAGTTTCCAAGATTTTCTCTGATGCTCTTGGATGTTCTTTGTTTTCACATCTTTAGCTTGTCTTACTTGCTTGACTCCAACTAAATTCCCTCGTATAATGGCAAATGTCATCTTTCACTCTAGTTTCAATGAAAGTTATTGTATCAATAAAAATCAAATGAAGTAGTAAGGCGCAGAACCCTATTGTTATAGAATGTAGAGGTTTAATAATTTCTTGTATTTTGTCCACAAATCAAGTTTTAATCAACTTCCGAAATATCTGGAGGGAGTGGAGGGTAAAATTGGTAAAAATTCAAAATGGGCTCTTTGGTCCTTTAGAAGTTAAGCAAGTTCTTTAAATTACAAAGCTAGAGAAGATAATGCAAAGAGAAAGGTAATGTCAACGAAATGCTACAATTGCCATTTTGAAATATTTGAATCCTATTGACTATCCAAATTTAAGGTTCAAATTTTATAAGTATATTTTTCCACTAGGTATACGCTTATTAGATTTGGGATAGCTTAAAATATAAAAAATCATATTAAATACATGTATAAAAAGAAAAGTTCCTTATGCATGCTAGGAGCATCTCCAATGGGGCTCGCTAAGAGTTTGAAACACTCCAAAAGCAGATGGAAATGTTAAGGCCCCTTTCAAAAAGCCTCTTAACCCTCTATAATAGCGTGTGTGAAAAATGACACTTCAAATCTAAGTTCAATTCACTATATCTCACATTCTACTTGTGATTGACCCATTGACTATTTGATGTAACTATTTGATGTTTGAAGAGCGTTTGTGGGTGGGGGCTTTAAGTTGAAGAACTCTTCAAATTTAAATGAATAATTTCAGCGTGTCACTTTTAATGTGCACGGTTGGAGATACTCTAATTCAAACTATCTAAATCCACTATATTGTATATTGTAACTAATTTTTCTTTTAATGTTTATTTGACCATTGTATTCATACAGCTTTGCTAAGAGCATCTCAAACAATACTTTGAAGAAGCCCCACACTCAAGATAATGGACGAAAGCTGATACAAAATCACTTGGGGTTTTATGAATCTCCCAGATTTTTCAGTCTTCAATTTACCACTAGGAGCTAGGTTAAGATGAACAGTGGTACAGACCGACACACGTGACACGTGATTGAATCATGCTAACTAAAACAGTTATTTGTTGATGGAGAAATATTGCTGAAAATAATTTTTTGTTCTTGTCTGTTTCTAAGCTATTTAGGCCTCTCATTACGCCTCTCAAAATGGGCTTGCAAGAGGCCCTCAAAATGCCCAATTTTTAAAATTTTATTGTAGTGCCCATTAGCATGACCAACCATGAGTTGCTATGTTAAAATTCACAAATTGACATTGATGCCATGGTTTTTTGGCTACCCTCTTTTTACTACTTCCCAAAGGACTTAGGGCCTTCTTCAACCCCATATTTCTTTTGATACAAAGACTCTGATGACTATAATGTGTTTCTTCAAAATACTTTGGTATCTATTCCCTGAATCGAAATACGCATCAGTTATATACCTCTCAATGGATACATGAATGAATCTTGGATGAATTAAAAAAGGAAATGGATGAAATATGGTAAGAGCCAAAACAGCCAAAAACAGATGGGCAGAAAAAGAAAGATGGGGCTCTACAGTGGAAGGCATTGAAGAATGTTATGAACCATGGGTGGGGAGCAGGCAAGCATGCATGCAAGGATGGACGGACCCAATTCCCCAAAACTGGCTGATTAGGAAAAAGAGGAAAGAAGCAGCAGAATCAAAGAACAAAGAATAAATCTTACCCGGCCCCTCGCTCAGTCCACAGCCTCACATCGATCCCAACAAAACGGAAGAAGAAAAAAAAAACGTCGGTCGCACAATTCCCTCTCACTGGACAACACTCGACACCCACCCCCAAAAACCCAAAATCAAAATTGAAACTAAAAATCTCGCCCATGCTCCGTCACTTGCTGCGGCTCCCACATACCATTCTCCAGTCCTTTTCTACAATGGACTAAAAGTTTAACATGCTACTGTACAGTGGGGTCCAACATGGAATGGCGTTTTTGGTTTCGCAGTGAGAAAAGTTTTAGTACTGCCAACTTTGAAAGCCTCCCGAGAGCTCAAAAATTGGTATCTTACCACGAAATATTTACCAAAGACTCATCTTTAAGTTAATTATATGTATGCCAAATTTCAAGGCCAAAAGATTCACCCAAAAAAAGTTATTCAGAATCTACCAACATTGGTAGCTGTGGAAATTTTTTCACTACTGCCAACTTTGACAGCCTCCCGAGAATGGAAATTTTTTTCCTTACTTTGGTTTTTTTTTTGGTAGAAACCAATTTGTGTAAGAAATATATGGTAAAAATCTCAAGTCTAAAAGATTAGTAAAAAAAAAGATATTAACAATCTACCAACATGTGTAGTTGTGGGATACAATGGGGAAACCATTTCATTCCTACCAACTTTGAATACTGCCAACTTTGAAAGCCTCCCGAGAGCTCAAAAATTGGTATTTTACCACGAAAGTTTTACCAAAGAAATATCTTTAAGTGAATTATATGTATGCCAAATTTCAAGGCCAAAAGATTCACCAAACAAAAGTTATTCATAATCTACCAACATAGTAGTCAAAGTTGGTAGCAATGAAATGGTTTCCCCCATTGTATCCCACAACTACACATGTTGGTAGATTGTTAATATCTTTTTTTTTACTAATCTTTTAGACTTGAGATTTTTACCATATATTTCTTACACAAATTGGTTTCTACCAAAAAAAAACCAAAGTAAGGAAAAAAAATTTCCATTCTTGGGAGGCTGTCAAAGTTGGCAGCAGTGAAAAAATTTCCACAGCTACCAATGTTGGTAGATTCTGAATAACTTTTTTTGGGTGAATTTTTTGGCCTTGAAATTTGGCATACATATAATTAACTTAAAGATGAGTCTCTGGTAAATATTTCGTGGTAAGATACCAATTTTTGAGCTCTCGGGAGGCTTTTAAAGTTGGCAGTAGTAAAACTTTTCTCACTGCGAAACCAAAAACGCCATTCCATGTTGGACCCCACTGTACATTTATGTACTTGAGGAATGATGCACTGATAGTAAGTTAGAAAAGGGATTGAGCCAAGGAATGCACAACCACCGTTGATAATTTCTTGGGACATACCGGTACATAAAGAGTAGTGTGGATGAATGGCTGTCTGGGTGGCCCATTTCATTGAACTATCTTTGCTTGTGGCACCTCAATTAATAGAATGGTTATTATTTTATTATTATATAAAACGTAAAATAAGAATTCTATTCCTGCACAATATTGAAGCTTAAACATATAACTTATGCTTAGCAAGTATTGCACAAAAAAAAAAAAATTATTGAGAATTAATGAAGTGAATTGGACTTCTTGGTATAATTATGGTGAAGTCCACAATATTGTGCATGTCATTCATAAAAGTAATCATTAACTACAAGACCATCATTGTAGTATAATATACCCAAAGCCAACTTGATGCGACATAAATGAAACACAATTTCAAAGTATAAAAATACATGTTTATTCAAATTTTGAGTACAAATATGCATGTGTAGATTACAAACTTTTAAGTACAAGGAATGCTTCAATTTTTAATGCATATACAACAAGTGTTTAACATGAGTGTTCTACACAATACATGAGAATGTGTTATTTTGTAATTGTGGACTCATAAAAATCAAAACTAAAAATCTCACCCATGCTCACTTGCTGTTGCTCCCACATACCAATCTCTAGCCCTTTTCTACAATTGACTGAAAGTTTACCATGCTACTGTACATGTATGTATTTGAGGAATGATGCACTGACAGTGAGTTAGAAAAGGGATAGAGCCAAAGAATGCACAACTACCCATTGATAATTTATTGGGACATACCGGTACATAAAAAACGTGAATGAATGGCTGTCTTGCTAGCCCATTTCATTGAACTATCTTTGCTTGTGGCGCCTCAATTAATAGAATAATTTTTTTTTTTAATTTTAGAAATCACAAAACAAGAATTCTATACGTGCACAATATTGAAGTTTAAACATATACAATTAGCAAGTATTGCACAAAGCATTCTAGAATTATTGAGAATTAATGAAGTGAATTGGTCTTCTTGATATGATTATGATGAAGTCCACAATATTGTACATGTCATTCACAAAAGAAATAATTAACTACAAAACCATCATAATTGTAGTATAACATGCCCAGAGCCAACTTGATGCGGCATAAATGAAACACAATTTCAAAGTATAAAAGTACATATGTATGTATGTAGATAGGTTTTTTATAATAGAAGCATGTACAATTTTTGTAGCTTGATGGGACGTTGAAGTATCATTCATATGAAATTTTTTAATTCTAATGAAATTTTGATCATGCAATACATAATCTCTAAAGCAATGAGGTTGTAAAGGCACTTAGACATAATTAGTAGCATGAAAAATGAAATACTTTGTAGCTACATGAACATTATTATTATTATTATTATTATTATTATTATTATTATTATTATTATTATTAATTTATTAATTTATTAATTATTTTCCACATGGCACATGTGACGACGACAAATTATTGTTAAAATGTTTAGTGCTACATACCACACATCTTTTCACAAAGACATATATATTGATTATTTTATTTTCATATATATTATTTATTTCATGAATCAACATATTTGAAGTCTATAGAAGTTCTCAACATTAAACTAACGTCAATGTGCTCAACGGCACGGGTCCTACTAGTATGACTAACGTTTTGAAAGTTTTGTTGAAATGTTCTAAACCAGCTGGTCCATTCAAGTCTACCAGCGGCTGCGAGGAGACATGAGCCCTATTTCAGTCATCGAGCTACAAGTTGAGCACGGGGAGAAACACAAGGAGACCAAGAAGCCGATCGCAATCCTCCACTTGCCTCAGCGACAGCACTACGACGCGTTGGAGATTCCTAGGGCTTAGGAAAAGCTTTACAGATATGGTATGGTCCATTAACACTGCTAAAAACGGGCTCTTTACTACATACATAGATGAGAGCAACCCCACCTGGTACCAGGCTAGTCAGGCAGAATACTGCCCACAAATATGTCGGTGAAACAACACATGTGAATGTACATATCCCTAGACTAAGATTCCTCTATTTGATCCATTGAAGTGGCTGACTTCATTGACATTTTACAAACAATATAAAACAACTTGAAACAATCTTCAAGAATTGATTTAAAATATAACTACTTAAAATTTATGTATTATAAAAATAATATGCTATAAGATAGACATGTAATAGTGACATTTTGGGAAGTGAAAAAATATAACATTAATTCAGATAAAATATAACTATTCAAATAAAGAACAGACACAATAATTTCACACCACACATTGAGTCAAAGATGTATGTTTCAAAAGTGAAACTCATAAATTTTAATGAAAAGACTAAAAAATTGATTATGAAAACATTGTTGTTTTTCGTAATAGTAAAATTTTAACACTAATAACAATAAAAAAATCAGTTAATTATATCATAATGAATAAATTTAAAATTACAAAAAATTACTTAAAAGTATCGTTAAGGAAAAACCAACAATTAAAAAATAATTGTTTTGGTTGTTCAGAGACAATCTTGTAGACTCACAAACCTCAATCTTGTGCATTAAATCTTATATGATAATAAATGAATTCGTGTACCTTCTAGCGTTGACTTTTGAGCTCTGGACGCTCGCACTCCGTCACAAAACGCAAAAACATTGTCTGAAGCTGGGATCACAAAACACAAAACAACCAGCGAATGGAATCCTAGCGGAGCTCTTTCTCGTCGGGAGGGATGCCCAAAGCTCGAAAAACTCGAACACGGCGGGTGAGAACACTATGAACGAAAAGACGGCAGCCGTGACCAACACCAGAGAATGAAACCCTAGCGGAGCTCAGAAATATGTCCGGAGCTCGGTTTGTCTCCTCGACGGATTTCTGCGCGGAACGGTCGAGTGAGACAAACCGAGTTGTATTGTATAATAGATATATTCAAATTTTGAGTATGAAAACGCATGTGTAGAATACAAGCTTTAAAGTTCAAGGAATGCACAAATTTTTAATGTATATACAACAAGTGTTCAATGCACATGAGTGTTCTACACAATATTTGAGAATGTTATATTTTGTGATTATGGACTATTAACCTTCAAGCTGCAAGAGGCAACAAGGTTGATTAGAGCATCTCCACTCATAAAGGTTGATTAGAGCATCTCCAATGCCAAGGAATAATTTCATCATAGCAATACTTCAAATATTGTAGGGGCCATTTAGTTTAAGAGTGTCACTTGATTACTCCAGCCGTGCAACTCCTTACATTAACTTCCAACCAATTATTCGTCTCCTAGTGTGCAAAATCCAAAAAAATCTTCATCATTTATTATCCAACCTACTAATTATATAGTAAAAGAAATAGTAATATTTGCCAAGGCAAAAAATTGACCATTTGTTGGTACAAAGAGAATATTATGGCAACTCCAAACATGAATTGTTTGATTTTCATCCAAAAATGCAGTCCTTGTTTATCCCCTAAAGGACCAAGTGTCCTAACTATGACATTTAGAGAATCGGGTAGGTTCCGGTGAACACGTTTTTAATCAAACTTTGAAGGAAATTTAATAGTAGATTCCCCAATGTGCCACGAAAATGGGGGGGTTTTTTTTTTTTTTTTTTGAATTCCGACATCGGATGTGAAAGTTATGAGGGGTAATGTGTTTCTTTTGGGAGAAAGGGTAGCGGGACAGTAGAGAAATAGTTGAATTTTAGGGGGGGCAACAAGATGGGCGGTGTGTGGAAAATGGGGTGGCCTGTGGGTGGGAGAAGGCAACCCCATTTTCCAAACTCATTCAAAAAATTTAAAAACATTATTTTTTTTTTTAAAAATTTAAAAAATTTACAAATAAAAAATATTATTTTTAATTGAAATTTATTATTTTAAATAAAAAATAATATTTTAAGCTAAAATTAAAATTTTATAATTATAATATATTATTTTAAATTTTTGAAAATTAAAATCATTTAAAAAAATTAAAATTAAAAAATTAAAATCATCCAAGGAGGGACTGCCATGTGGCACTACACCTTGAGAGTTAGTGGGGTCATGAACATTGGAATGGGTTGGCACTTCAATTCCCTTCCTCCACCCATTATTTCCCCCATAAACCCCCAAAATTCTTAAAAAAAATGTGCTACATGTCTTCTAAAACTTCAAAATTCATTTTTTTTTCAAAAAAATTTCGCCATTTTATAGAGGGAGGAATGTACTTGTGTTTCACTGCTCGGATTTGTATTTTAAATAAAGAAAGTCGAAAATATTGCAATTCCAAAAACATAGTCTTTTCTGAACTTTTAAACCCCCAACAAGTGCAAGGTGTTCTTCAACATCCTAAACATCTCCAAATGCAACAAAATTTGGTACACAACTAAGTAACATCATATAGAATGTGAAAGTGAAGTGCGACAGGTTTCGGTAGTGAGGATTTTTTGATGTAGCCATGGTCAAACGCATCTGAAATTTCCGGGCATGTGTTTTTTTGGGGTGTTTTTTTCCATCAAACGCAATTATCTAGCAATCCGTGCGGTCAAAATCAATGAAATTTGTTGCGTATGTTTTTCAAATAGTTCAAGACAAGATCTTACGGTTAGAAGGTAAAAAATAACATTTTTTTGGATTTTTCGCATGGGGGAGTCAAAATGGCAGCATTGGAGTGTTTTTGGAGGAAAAACACTCCGGTCCTTTAGGGGTTATTTTGAAGAACGGGTATTGTTACATGACTAAACAACATTAATTATCCCATTCAATGAGGTACTAATTCCCAAAGCACGTATTATTTCACCAAATCTCAAAATTAGCGAAGGCTAAATGGCTGAAATCTTCAAATTACGCTACTGATATTTAATATCACCTTTACTAATTTCCCACACGCATTATAAACCCCCCTCACTAAATGGCATAAGGTCGATGCACCTAAAACCGACCAGGTACCCAAAACCGATCTGGCCTAATTTCTAGATTTTGAAAGGGAAGATGTACCTCATTTGTACATTAGAGCATGTGATCGGTTTTGGGTCCTGAAGTACTTTTCACTTTGAAAAATTGTACAAATTTCAATATTGGGAAATAATTCATGGAAAAATTTGCATTCTCCGCGAAAACTAACTTCCAACCCGGGAAAAATATCACCCTATTTATGGCTGGTCCAAAAATAGTGTAGATAGCTTAAGTTATCGGTTCTAGGTGCCTCGACCTTAATCAGTGTACTGGCATGAACGAAAAGTGGCAAATTTGGAATTCGTCATGCGAGGATGCTCTGCTCTGGATGAATGATTGGCGGGGCCTCCCTTCGGGATATATTACGCGAAATGGATGAATAAATGAATGGCAGCTGAGGACCATAACACGCGTAACGGATGAATGAATGGCGGGGTATGACACGCGAAATGGATGAATGAATGAATGGCAGGTTCTCCGTGCCCTCCGTTCGGGGAATCTCACACGTAATGGATGAATGAATGGCGGGCCACCGTCGGGGTATAATACGCGGAATGGATGGATGAATAGCTGGCCCTGACTGGCTAGCTTGGTATAATACGCCCGCCATGCGGAAGAATGGCCAGCTAGCGGGCCCAGTAGTAGCCTCGCCTTCCTGGCTCTCTGGTATAATAACCCCGGCGCCACCAGCGTTTCTTCACAACCCATCATCAAGCAACGCGAGCAGGCACCGGCGGCGTCCCAGTAACGTAGATGCTCTTGAAGAAAATCATTCAGCCTCCTTGCCATTCATTTTCCCCGTCACAGAAGAACATTACTACAGGCCATTCTCTAAGGCCGGTGCTGCTCCGCTTGGTGGCGTGGTTTTCCACAACCCAACAATTAGTATCCATGTAACCTTTCCGTTTCGTGTTGTGCGTTTCTTCTCGCGTTCTCAAGAGAAGAATGCGCCACTTGAATTCGTCGAAACCACTCTGAAGCTGTTGCAACAAGGTCCCCTGAAGAATTTTGCTCTGAGAGAAGAGTGCTCTGTTTTGTTGTAAGGGAATTTGAGAGAGTTGCGAAATGGATTCGGGAGGTGAGCGAGTGCGGGCGCCGCAGAGGCAGGCGCGAGAGGAGGATCAGTATCGGTCATTGAGAATCGAGGAGGAGAGTAGTCTGGAGCAAGGCACGGCCGGGTTGGTGATGGAAACGTTGCAGAGGACGTTGCCGGTGTTGCAGAAAACGTTCAGCGACGTGTCCGTGAAGTCGCTGCCGCGCAGCCCCGAGCCGGGCGGGCGGCTGCGCACGGTGGCCAACAAGTACGCCGTGGAAGGCATGGTGGGCAGCGGGGCGTTCTGCAAGGTGTACCAAGGCAGCGACCTCACCAACAACGACGTGGTGGGCATCAAGCTGGAGGACACGCGCACGGAGCACGCGCAGCTCATGCACGAGTGCCGCCTCTACAACATTCTGCAGGGCGGCAAGGGCGTGCCCAATTTGCGCTGGTACGGCCAGGAGCAGGACTACAATGTCATGGTGCTGGATCTTCTCGGCCCCAGCTTGCTGCACCTCTTCAACATCTGCGGGCAACGATTCTCGCTCAAGACGGTCATCATGTTGGGCTACCAGATGATCGACCGCGTCGAGTACGTGCACTCGCAGGGGCTTGTGCACCGCGACTTGAAACCGGACAATTTCCTCATGGGCTGCGGCGGCCAAGGAAACCAAGTGTTCATCATCGACTTTGGCCTGGCGAAAGAGTACATCGACCCTGCCACGCGACGACACATCCCGTGGCGAGATCGGAAGAGCTTCACCGGGACGGCCCGGTACGCGTCCCGGAACCAGCACCACGGCATTGAACATAGCCGCCGAGACGACGTTGAATCGCTCGGTTACATTCTGATGTACTTTTTGCGGGGGAATTTGCCGTGGCAAGGCAAAGGCGGCCAGAGGTTTGTGGATCCCAAGCAGCACGAGTACATGCACAACAAAGTGAAGATGGAGACGACCGTGGAGGAGCTTTGTGAGGGGTTCCCGAGACAATTTGCGGAGTTTTTGCACCATGCGAGGGGGCTGGGATTCTACGAGCAGCCTGACTACTCGTACTTGCGCAGCTTGTTCCGGGACCTCTTCATCCAGAAGAAGTTTCAGCTAGACCATGTGTATGACTGGACGGTGTCGTCTCGCCAGCATGAGCAGCAGCAGGCGAAAAACTCCTCCTCTAATGTATCATATTGTCCTCCGTTGCACCGGCGCAAGGTGGTGGCTGCGAATTAGGGTTACTATGTTGTATCAATGGCTTTGCACATATAGAGAATGTACACAGAGCTATAGAACCTTCTAGCCGGCAATCGTCACAATGAAGAGCACACGTAACATCAGTTAGTCAGGATTTTGCTACAAAGAGAGATACCTCAATTCAGGTAACGTGCTAGTGAAACACCCGCATGAAATGGGTGCAGCACATTCAATCAACATGTATATTACCAATGGTTGTGAAGAGCCACCACCTCAATCAATCTCTTCTTACAAATCTATTCTTTGTCGTCACTGGTATTGTACAATCATATAGCTTTCATGAACCAAAGCTTGTTGCTCTCTCGTCTTGTAAAGCTTCGCATCTCAACCTCATGATGGACAATAGGTGTCACACCTCTTTTCTTCCCATTCTCAATCTTCAGAGAATATGTATGTGGTACTTTCTTCATGAATTGTAGAGGACCCATTCTCTGAAGATTGAAGATTTTTAGAAGTTTCATTCTTTTCCTCCTGAGGTGAAAAAATGGCTTCTCAATCTTCAAACGACCTCAAGGGGAGTCGCACCTACTTCATGGAGAATGGCCACAATTGGTTCCACAATTCTCTCCCCATGTTCTCAATCTTCAGAGAATCAAACTTCTCTGATGACACAAAGCTAATGTATTTGAGGGTTAACATGATGTTAATGTTCATGAACTAAAATTCATTCTGAGGGTACTGTTTACTTGTTGAAGAGCAAACGGGGAAAATTGAAACCAAGTTAGAAAGAGAAACCTCAAATCAGATAAATGAGTATCGGTGAACACCCGCATGAAGGGTGCAGCACATTCAACATGTATACTACAAGTGGTTGTGAAGAGCTACCACCTCAATCAATCTCAGCTTCTCTAATCAGTAGTATGGTAGCTTGAATCACGAAATCCAAACCTTCAATGGTGACAATTGCTCTCCTCTCCTAAAAGTTTCTCATCTCAACTTCATGAAGGAAAATCTCCGACTCATGAAGCCGGATGCTGGTGTCTGTCTACAACATTGCGACATCATGGGGTATTGATCCTCCTACGCAACGCAAAAAAATTCCTAAGTTGTAGTGACAATTTGCAGAGGTTACCTCATACAATTTTCCGAGGAGTTTTTGAGCAAAGCAACCTTCCGGCTCATGCCCTCAATAGCCAAGTCAAACGCATCCCGTCTCGCAAATTGAACAGCAGAAGGATGCCTATACAGCATGCTGGGGATCATAGAGATCACCTTCTCGCGCATCCTCCGCACTTGAGCTGGCTTGATCTTTGTCAGCACATCGCGAACATTGCACGTCCTATTCAGAACACAACTCTCCGGAATGAAAACAGAGAAACTGGCATAATCCTCCGGGAAGTGCCAAGTGTACTGCTTCTCAGCCGAGTCTTCATGGAAGAGCACAGGAATGCAACCCGAGACGACCGAATCAATGGTGGAGCGCCGCGTCGCGGTATCGCCGCGCGGTTGCAAGCAGAAATCCGCTTGCAAGAGGCTCTCGTAAATCGGCTCGGGGTTGTGACTGCAACTGATCTGCGCACAGTCCAGCCGCGCACATTCATTCGAGGCATTCACGCATTGGCTTGAGAGAATGCCGCGAATGCTGTCCGAAAGCTTCGGCCTCAGTGCCCCCGAGAACGAAAACAGAGCAGTGCGCACCGAGTTTCGAACCCTGTCAATCCAAAGCTCCAAGCTCGCGGCGCTGGCAGGGTGGAATCCAACAGGGTAAGGGATGGCTTGCTCTTGCGTCCCCCATGGCCGCCGCTCCAACACCATGAACGTCACATTCTGCATCTCATTCAAATCGAAGAAGGAAGTCCCCCAGTCATCCACGGACGGAATGTGAAAGTCCCAAGCCGTTCTTCCCGCAATCATAAAATGATCTTTGCCAGAGTAACGTCGCCACCACTGTGCTGCGTTTTCGTGCAACCAGGAAATGACTTCGTACCCTTGCTTGTCGTTCTTCCGTGTGTTGTTGTAGAGATATGGCAGAGCATCCAGCCCGGCGAAGTAGGGGACGAAGAACATGTCAGCAGCAGCGGGAGACTCGGTCAAGCAGGGATACGAACGCATTCTTTCAAAGAAAATGACCTCCAGCATGTACGCATCCGTTCGATACCAATCCTCTCGGAAGATGTCCGATGTCACATTCTCGCCAAACCCCCAGTTCTTGTAATGCTTGCAGAAACGGATCCATGGCACTAACCCGCCGTTGCAAAACTCCAGCAATTTGATGTTGAAAACCTCGGGCATGTCGTACATGTGCACTCTCCTCCCCTCGCAGAAATCCAACTGCACTCTGAGATCCTGCGATGGCTCCAGACTCGGCGAGTACACATCCACAGGATTAGGGCAAAACCATTTCATGACCAGCAGTACGAACGCCATGATCAAACACCTGGTCACCGGTTTCTTCCTCGACCCCTGCCCTCGATACTTCTTCGATACTGACCTTGAGAAATCCATGGAAGAAAGAGAGTGCAGCCACAATATATCCAATGTCGTATGAATCAACGACCACTTTCAGTCTCTTAAGAATCTGCATTCCCATGAAATGCATCCCTTAAATTTCAATAAGACATAACAAGCGAGAGTCTCCATCCCAAATAGTAATAATCCTCACTGATTTTTCATATGCCGCATAAGAAATTCATTCCTGCCCAACATGCTACTATTGGTTTTCAACACTATCCTTGGATACCATTGCTTAGTCTCTCCTTTTCCAGTGCCTACAACAAGCGAGAGTCTCTATCCCAAGTAGAAACATCATATGTGTAATAATCCTCACTGATTTTTCAAGTGCCACATAAGAAATTCATTCTACTGTTGCTTTGAACACTGTCCTTGGATACCATTGCTGAGTCGAAACTAAAATATAAAATGCTGCACGGATTCTCAACTTTTGAGCCATTGCTCAGTCTCCACAATAAAATAGAAAATGCTGTGATACAGTACGAAAAAATTGGGAGGGAACAAAACCTACTAAAATGACGACAGCTGAAGCTTCAAATCGTGTTCTAGAAAATGCAACCTCGGACAGTCAAGTATCTTACCTGAAAGCTGCGCCCCAACCGAGGAATAATAGTCTGAATAGTTTGAATAGTCTCCGCCCCAACCGAGGACGAAGAAAAATAATATTAATATTATTAATACCGCGCAAACACAAACAAGCTCGGTTACCAATTTCTCCAAAGCAAAACAGAAGTGCTACCAACAACACCACAACAACAACGAACGAATGCTGAGCTTGTGGAGCGCGCATCCCGAGGCGCCATAGCCCGACCTCGTCACTCACACGCAACCCACAAAACTGAAAATGCTCCAAAAGCTCCACATGAAACGCGTCGCCATGATGCGAAAGAGGCGAGACAAGGCAAGGCAAGCGAGACCAGGCGGGAGCTACACTACTGCTGCAGGGGGGCCTGCCTGCACGGCTGAGCCGTCGGCGTGTACGCGGACCGGACCCTGAAGAATTCCAGGTGGACTGTCGGACTGGACGGTCTCTGTGACGTGTCCGTCATGGATTGGTTCGGACCCGAACTGGCCCCCTGTCTACGTGGATTCCGGGACGGGGGCCGTTGATTTATTATTCTTTGGGGGACTTTATTGGCCCGTTGATTCTGGGTTTGGGACTTTCAGTGTTGGTGCTTCCCGGTATTTGGGGGAAGCCTGGTTTTAGGCTTTTAGGAAGTAAGTTACTCCCTCCGTCCCCAAGTCATTGTCACGTTTGAAACTCATGTTTGAAAGTACTTTTTTAAGTAGGTCAAAAAAAATACTTCCTTGTGGCTAATTTTATTTAGGTTGCAATGAACACATGCAATGTCCTTCAATCATTCTAGTGACATAATTTGGAACTTTTTTTAATCATGTTTTTACAATATGATCAATGAAATTGGCTCAAAGAAATACCAAGCAAACAGGTTGGACAATAACTTTGGGACAGAGGGAGTACCCAAATTAAACCTCCAAGTACCTAATAAAATTGACGATGATTATAATCATCCGAAGACCACGAATAAAGAGTTGTTGAGGATGATTCAACTATCTATGTCTTACAAATAAAGGTAGAAACCTTAAAAGAAAATGCGTTTATTTTCATAGAAAAAGAGAAACTTTAGCATTAGGAGGCGAGCGTGAATGGAGTGTTTGTTGGGGGAAGTGCTAGATCACCGAGACCTATTTTCAAGGATAGACTCTCTAATTTTAGTATTTATACCTATAAGACTTCAAAGTTCTAAGATCCTCTCATCCAAAATCATCCAAAACAGTGTGACGACTATTTGGTTGTTATATTGATTGAATTAATTTTTCTAAGAAGAGTTGTATTTGATTTTAGCACAAAATATTCATATTTTATAGGGAATATGAATGAAATCTTTTTATTTTTATATGATAAGTCTATTGAAATTTGACAAATTCATCTGTAATTTATTTCTTAAGATACTGACGAATTCATTTAGTAACATGCAAGAGTTACAAAATGAAAAAACACAAGGAATTTTAAACCACATTCTTTCTCTCATTTGTCTCTTTTATATCTTTTGTTGTCTTGTTCTTTCAATCTTCTTTTATGTCTTTAAACTTTCACATTTATATTGAATAAAATGACCTTATTAGATTAAAAAGTACTAAGTATTACATAGGCTCTAAAAAGATGATTCTCACACTAAGAAAATAATGATTTGCATTCCACAGTGAATTTTCTATGGACACGTAACATTCTTCATCATTCTCAGGGTTTCATTTCTATCTAGTTATATAAAGAGTATTGAAGAGTATTTCTCTTAACCCCTAATGGACCAACTGTCCTAACTAGGACATTTCAATGTTCGGGTAGGTTCCTATGGTGTCAGTTTTTTTTTAAATAAATAATGTGAATAATTATTTGAAATAAATAATGTGAATAATTATTTGAAATATATAATGTGAATTTGGTATGTCAATACAAAAAGAGGAATCTAAATTTTTTTTATTCCGACTTTTTAAGTGGAAGTTATGGAACAAAAGGGGTTTTTTTTGGGGAGAATGGGCAGTGAGGGCAGGGCTCAAAATAAGCCTCAAAAATTATTATTTTTCAACTTTAACCGTAGGATCTTGTTAAAGATTACCAAGAGAGTGCATGGTAAAATTTTCATAGAATTTGACTGTACAGATTGCAAGATTATAGCGTTTGAAGTGAAAAAGATGAAATTGCAACCTTTTGAATACTTTTTGACCGTCTTTGAAGACATGGGAAAATTTGTTAAATTGGTTAAAAAAATTCTTAAATTTTATTTAAATGTTTGATTTGGTATTTTCTTCGAGAGGAAAAATTATTCACAAGAAAATGAATAGAAAGAGGTGAAAATGATGCTCAAAAACAGGAAAAACCGTGGTCCTTTAGGGGTTAATGTATCAAAGTATATTGATATTTAGGAAGAAATGGCGGAGAAATTAATATTCAGGAATTGAAAAGTTAATTGCTTCAATCAATGTTAATGTTGTTATCCTTCCAAACTTCATGAAAAATATATTCTTAATTGCCAATGAAACATTGTAAGAGGCTATATGATGTTAGACCACCTCCACACGGTGGTTTTGGGAATGGCCAAATTCCAAGCGCTTTCGGAGTCCTTCCAATTTGCCCATCCCACAAAAATTTGGTACGCTGTACACATAGCTAGCATTACCCTTTCAAAATCAATTTATTATCTACACTACGGTTGACGTGGAAGACCCTCTACTGCCATGTGGACTTTCTACCAAGAGAAAAGTTGCAAAAGTCAAAGAATCTCCCCATGCACAAAGCCACAATGAGTATTTGCAAAGCTCGGGAAAAACGAAGTTTTGGCGATGGCTTGCTTCGTTTTTCTCCAAACCCCTTCTTCATTCTCGAGCGCCAAATGCCGATGCATGCTTGGAAAGTACGAGAGCCCCTAGGGCTTCCAAGGCTTTTACTCTAAATCCCCCCCCCCCCCCCCCCCCCCCCCCCTCGACATTAATGAATGACAATAAAATTACTCCTTATTTTGTGTCGGTTGGGGCCCACTTTAAATAATAACCCCCACTTTCAAGGGTTTAAAATTCCCAAGCAGATCTCGCTCAACTAGTTTAACACCATAGGTCCCAAATAAATAATATAAAAATTAAAAATTGAAATTAAAACTGCCAAAAAAAGCATGAAGGATGCCCAAAATGGAAATTTAAAAGAAATGGGAGCCCGGTGAATAGTGCCTGCTCCCTCCTTCAGGCCGGTGGAGATTCTCTTGTGCTTGCTCATCAATGAGAAGTAAGAACTTTTCTTGTCACGGTCAATTGCTCATTCAGCAAGTAAAGCAAGGAGCTGCCCATAAAGTATAAAGTATTGGATGTAAATATTGATTGATACGTTGCATAATTAGCAGTTGAGAAGTTAGAATCTGGAATATTCTCAGGCCAATATTGAACATTGGGCATACCGGGTGCAGTAACGTTGGGCATCTCCACCATATCTCACTAACTAGGTACACTAACATGGAGGCACCTTAACCCTTAAACGTAAAGAGGGCCTGGACGGGGCAGCCCGGAAGGAATCTAAATTTTTGGAGACGAATTTTATTTTATTTTTTTTTATTTTTTTTTATTTTTTTTATTTTTTTTTGCAAAAACGGCTCTGCAGTGCACTACTGGCTCGCACTATAGCACTGCGGCACTGCTGAACTTCAGCTGCCCCAACCTCAAAACTTGTTCAATTCCATAACTTTGATTGCTTACCAACAATTCCACAATCTCTCAAATGAGGCGAAAATTTGGAATCTAGATCGCATTTTCAGTAGCTTTCTAACGCAACAAGTCTCGCTT
The DNA here is from genome assembly GCA_022496805.1 of Pohlia nutans. Lineage (NCBI taxonomy): Eukaryota > Viridiplantae > Streptophyta > Bryopsida > Bryales > Mniaceae > Pohlia > Pohlia nutans. The sequence continues at coordinate 25,860,372 of CM040095.1, read as the reverse complement.
GATTTGGTTGAGAAATGAAACTTTTTTCTCCAATTATTCCTTTTAAATAAGCCCATTGGGCTTTCCTTGACGTTTAAGGGTTAACCCCTAAAGGACCGCAGTTTTTCCTGTTTTTGAGCATCATTTTCATCTCTTTCTATTCATTTTTTTTTGTTAATATTCTTTTTCTTCTTGGTAGAAAATACCAAATCAAACATTTATATAGATTTTAATTTATTTTTTTTACTAATTCAACAATTTTTCCCATGTCTTCAAAGATGGTCAAAAAATATTCAAAAAGACTGCAATTTTATCTTTTCACTTCAAACACTATAATCTTGCAATCTGTGTGGTCAAATTCTGTGAGAATTTCACCATGCACTCTTTTGGAAATCTATAACAAGATCCTACGATTAAAGTTGAAAAATAATAATTTTTGAGGTTTATTTTGAGCCCTGCCCGCACTGCCCATTCTCCCTAAAAAAACCCTTTTTGCTCCATAACTTCCACTTTAAAAGTCAGAATCAAAAAAAATTAGATCCTCATTTTTGTATTGATGTACCAAATTCACATAGTTTATTTCAAAAAAATAAAAATAAAAATTGACACCGTAGGAACCTACCCGAACATTGAAATGTCCTAGTTAGGACATTTGGTCCTTTAGAGGTTAAAACGCCCACCTCCCATAGGTGTCATCAGTTCCTACCACCTAACCTTTAAACGTCCCATAGGGATGGTATATATGTTGTTGTATGATTGAGATTTGCTACCAACAAGAAACTCTAAATTGGGATCTTAATAGCTCATTAGAACCACATTGATGTAAATTTCAACTTCTCTTCTGCACCCAAATCCATTAAAGGTATGGATCCGTTCCAAATACAATCAAAATACACCGTATTCTACTAGTCACTACGGCACGTTCACACGTTTAGGGGCTAAGGTACCTATATGCAATCACTTGTAATCCCCGAGGAACATAAAACCAATTATTTGTCGTCCTAGAAGGCTTTCACGAATGAACGAAATTGGGGCATCTTGTCCAGATACAACTCATGATACTTTTGTGTTGAAAAAACCACCACTTCTATAGTGTAGATGGGTAGGACTAACTTTTCACTTTCTATATATAAACTACATTTTTATTGAATTGAAATTTTAAAAAAAATTAATTAATTTTTTTTGCACTTTCATTCATGAATCTTATTTCTTTATAAACCAAAAATAGTTCCAATTTGGTTTTCATAAAATTCCAAACACAATAGCTTAAATGAACAATTTTAGATGCCTCCACCTTATATCCTTAAAGAAACCATTGTTTGAAGTAGATTCATGGGAATAACGAGGGCGGTAGCTTGAATTATCTTATGAAACTACTCCAAACTTATATTGCAGGTCTAATTGTAGGATTGTATTACTTCGGTTTAGCAATAATTGAATCGTAGACGAGTAGTAAAGACAACAACGTCTTTTGTTACAACATGACATGCTACAATGTGATATTTTAAATAAAGACAACAATGTCTTTTGTTGATGTTCAGGCAATGACATAAAGTCACCTTCATTGAAACTAAATGAAAGGTGTTAAATTCTGCGCTGCGAGGGGGGGGGCACTGACGACTTTTTAGAAACAACATGCAATTAAATATAGGATATTCAATATTTGTATGAGATCATATTTTGAAAATTTCTAATTAAAATTTATGAGCCAATTAATGTTGAAAACGTCTTATAAAAAACACTAAACTATATATAATATTTTTATCTTATTATATTTATTAAAAGCAACCCCTGAATAAGGATATCCTACTATCCTAAGTTGAACATCTTTAGTTAGAGGCTCAGATTGATTGAATGAAAAATTGCATTTTTCTAGTCCTTATCCGTAGATAAAATGCAAATGATGAAGTTTGGGCTCACAAAGGGAGTTGGTTGTCTCGACGGTCAGTACAATCTCTTAACCCCTAAATTTTTGAGCGACCATATTCTCGTCGTTCCACTTTTTGGGCAGCCTCCAAGGACCTCATATTTTTAAAATTTTCAATGAAAATTTCAGTGTAGCTTCCAAAAACTACACTCTACATGTCGCACTTCGTTTCATGTCATTCCGATAAGTATTGCAAAAGTTATAAGCATTTGAAGTTTTTGAAGCGAGATCGGACAGCAAGAATTTTTTTATTTTTTACTCTTTTTCAAAATTTATTTTTTGATTCATGATTGGTTGATCTTTATCTACAAATGAAGCTTTAAATCTACCCATTTTGAGCAATGGGATAAAAGTTATGAGGAGATCTGTTTTTTGGGCAGTTTGGACAAAAAACACTTTAAAGCTCATTTCTAAACTCAATTTTCAATATTTTTTAATGAAGTAAAAGGCACTGGGTGAAGATTTTCAAGTACAACATTCTCACCGTTAAGATTGACATTTAACAATTCCATGTCAAACTTATTAATGATTTTCTTTTTCCTTTCACTTTGTACCCACTTGTAGTAATTGTTTTATGAAAAAATTAATATGAGCTTTTTTCTTACAAGATTTTATATTGAAGACTTAACTCAATTGTTAACATGGCCTTGCCATTCAATGAATTTCTAACCCATTCAAAAAAAAGATATTAATTTCGAAAGTTCAAATTTGTCACAGAATTGAACCCCAAAAAATCTTCTTTTGCAACTTTGATCCTTATAATCTAAGAATCTGATGGTCATTTTGCTCTCAAATTTTGTGCTCACATGAAAATTCAAGTTGGGTATTAGATCTTACGGTTAAATGATGAAAAAAATAAAAAAAAACATATGATTTGTTCTACAACTTCCAAATGCTGCGTTTTTCATGGTTTTTTGTGAGAATACGGTCCTGGTCCTTTAGGGGTTAAATCTCAGCTGTGGCCATTCCATTCAAATGCCTGCATGGCAGCTCACATCACACTAATTTCTAAGTTACTGCAAAAATAATTTCATCACTGAGAAATTGGGCTTCCTAAAAATATCAAGGCCGCTTCACACTATGGTCGAGAAATTGTTGATTTCTTTTCATAAAAAATCAAAACTATATTTTATTGCCTAGTTTTCAACCCATTTATTTGGACTTTCAACAAAGTTTGGCCACTCAATCCCACGGCCTCTCAACTTGGACGACCATAGTGTGAAGTGGTCCTCAATCATTTGGCCTTGTGAAATTGGGCACATGGCCAACTTCCAGTCTGTTGAATTAGGATAACTTACTTATTAACCCCTAAACGTCACAGCGTCCAGTTTCTAAACGACTAGCAGATTCAAATTCACTCTACGTTCTCATCAATGCTTGGATGAAAGTCATCCAATTTTTTGAAGATACTTTACCAAGTTGTTGTTTTATTCCATGGTTCAATTTAGTGATACTTGAGTACATATATTTTTTAAATTACAAATGTAAAAGTATGTCAAGTTGTTGACCAAGCCAAAATTGCATTGATTGTAGTTCAAAAGTGGCCTTGCAAAGATGAGGTCATAGATTTAAGAAACACAAAAATTTCAAAGAATCGCCATGTTTAAGAGTAGCTCATTTGAAATTCATTTCAACATATTTTATGCAAAAAATATTAAAATTTTGCTTGTAATCAAATTTAGAAGAATTTTTTAATTTAACTTTCAAATTTTATAGTTAAGCATTGGTGATAGTATTAGTGAATCAAACCATATGGATGGAATCTAAAATTCAAAATCTAGAACTTTCATTTGTATATCAATTCCAAAATATTCTTCTAAATAGTAGTCTATACTGATTATTTTCAAATTGTCAATTTCAGAGACACTTTGGTAAGTATAGGGGTTAAGTTAGAGCCATGTTCTATAGGTTTAAGAAGTAGCCCATAGAAGTAGGCAAGAGGAGGGGGAAAATGGAACTTGGTTTTATTTCTTATCCAATCATGAAGTTGTGCACGTTCTATAGTCTTGAATATGAACAAATTTGATTGGTTAAGGACAAGTTGCTATGAAGTCTTGGGTTTGAGAACCCTTCATACTTCATGACAACTTTTTCTCAAAAGCTTGCTTAAAATGTGAAACTTGGTCCTCCAAAGTCTATAAATTTTTTTCTTATAGTGAGATACTTCACCCATGGAATTGAACCTTTACAACATCATATAGGATAATTTCATCACATTAATAAAACTTTATTGTTAATAGGGGATTGGAGGCCATTTATTTAGAAGGTAAACCGCTAGATTACCTCACCCATGCAACTCGCTATATTAACTTCTAACCAATTGTTTGTCTCTTGATGTGCAAAAGCAAAAAGAATCTTCATAATTTATTATCCAAACTACTAATTGTAAAAAAATTAGTAATTTGTCAAAGTCCTTTAGAAAAACTGATGACGTGTCAAAGTTAATAGTTACACTATTAACTTAAACACGTCACCAATTTGTCTGAAGGATTTCATTCTATATTTAAACTAGTGTGATTGTGCCATGACATTGGTGTTTAGTTCCGAGAAGGCACCAAAAAAAATACATGTCCAACATAACACATTCATCGTAATATCCTTGAATTGCCATGGCTTGGTTCCTTTTCTAGAGGCATCATTCTTCAACAATGAGAAATGATGCCTTTGCCGTAGCACTTGACTATTTCAATTCACAATTTTTTCAGTAGAGAAGGGACTCTAGAATAGGGACTAGGCTAAGGGAGCTCAAAAATGTTATGTCACCCAGGAATCCCGGATGCTAGAGATATATTTGTGTTAACTACTCCCTCTATTCAAAAATAATTGTCTTAGTTTTTGGAAATTTTGTTTCCAACATAATTGTCCTCTGTTTTGCACTTCAAACTCCTTGTCCTTGTTCTTGTCCACTTCAAACAAGGTGGACAATGAGACCAGTTGTCGAGTACCAGGATGATTTTTTGTCAAAAAAGTGTTAAGTTTAAAACACGCCAAAACTAGGGCGGATATTTCCAGACAGAGGGAGTATGTTTTCTTGTATGAATGATTGCTTGCTGCGGATGACAAGCACACGGTTGTAAAGCAAAGCTCACCATAAAGAGAATAACGGTACAAAAATTCTCGACAGCTTCAGCAATGAATCTGGCAAAGGGGTTCCATCATGCACAGGACCTGTTGCGCAAGAAGTGTAAAATAGTTGACAGGGATGGTGTAACTAGAAGGGAAAAAAAACAAAAACCTCGGGTTCTTCTGTGGAACTGGCAGACATTTAGAGTAGTTCGTTCAAGGTCCCACATCAAAGCCCACATGGTACTGCAGTGAACGTTGTCATGCTTGAAAACAAACCAATGATATGGACTAGGTAACTGATGTATAAGTTAGAGCAGGATTATTGTGAATAGTGAAGTTGTGAAACAACGAGATTTTTTGTTAACCTTTGAATGTCAAAACAAACCCCATGGGCTTATTCAACCCTTGAATGTCCAACCATGCATAATTTGCATGATGTACATAATCAACTTTCATTTTCTCATATAGTGTGAATTTTTTATAGAATTTTCAATGGGAAGTTAGCATCATGCATGTGTGATCTGATTATAAAATTGATAATTTGTGGAACTTCTATGCCTCATTTCATGTTGAAGTGTTTTACCAATTTCTTTTTGAAGATTTTAGTCTAAAAAACACACAAATTTGTTGTTTGTGCACTTGGCCAAATGCGCTCATTTCATGAGCATTTTTGGCTTAAAAAAATGATTAAAAAGTTCTTTAAAAAACATCAATGTTGTCTTTCTACAATCCCTTACACTGTAAACAAGCAATTCTTTTATTTATTTATTATTCTTATCTTTATCTCTTCTTTAATCTTTTTAAATCTTTTTTAAATCTTTTTTAGCTTGATTTCTTTCTTGTCTTTCTTGTCTTTTTTTTTCCTACTCTTTCTTTAGCTGTGGTTGCTGAATCCTAAACGGCAGGAGTAAAGCAACCAAAAAAAAAAAAAAAAATTGTTTTGTTTTGTGTTTTATTTGGCCTCAGGGTGCTGCTCAAACTTAGTGGCAACCGCTAGAAACAAAAAAAAACAAAAAAAAACTTTATTTTGTCGAGATGTGTTGCTATCCTACACGGCGACGGCCCAATAATAATATTAGTAATAATGATCTACTTTTAGTTATTTAGATGCGAAGCTATGCACTCAAAGACCCTCTCCTACTCACATTTTTCGTCTCCCTCTTCATCTCCTTCCCCTTTCCTCATATACATAGGAAAAAGGAAGAGAGGGAGAGGTGAGAGAGGAGGGAGAGGGGAGGGAGAGGAGAGAGGGGTGGGAGAGGAGAGAGGAGAGGGAGGAGAGAGGGAGAGGGAGATGAAGGAGTGAAGGGGGTCTTCGGATGCGCGGCCACGCATCCAACTGCTTAAAATATAAATTTTAAAAATTATTTTTGACGGCCACCTTGTAGGGTTTAGCAACATGCCACAGTCAAACAAAGTTTTATTTTTTTAATATTTTTAATATTTCTTTTGTTTTTGGTAGCTGCCGTTTAGAATTCACCAACACCCCATGGCCAAATAAAGTACCAATTTTTAAAAATTATTTCTATTATATTATTTTTTATTTTTTATTTTTTTTGCTTCACTTTACTCCTGCCTTTTAGGGTTGAGGAGCCACAGCTAAAAAAAATAGTAGAAAAAAAGACAAGAAGAAAGTCATAAAGAAGACAAGAGGAAGACAAGAAAGAAACCAAGATAATTTTTTTTTATAAAAAAACAAAAAGATAAAAAAAATGATTAAAGAAAATATTTTTAAAAAGGATAAAGATAAGAATAAATAATAAATAAAAGGATTGTTTGTTCACAATGTAAGGGATTGTAGAAAGACAAGAATCGTCGTTTTTATTTATTTTTAAATTAAACAAAAAAAATTATGCGCATGTGGTCCAAGTGCATGATTATATGGCCTAGTGCGTAATTAGCAAATTGTGTGATAAAAGTACTCTTGAAAAAATCAACTCATAAGATTAAGCAATAAAAAAATCTCCAAAAATCTCAACACTTAGAATATTGCGTTTCAACCCATCACAAGAAATTTCATCCACAAATTGTTAATATCTTATTCATATTGAAATTAAAAAATAATTTCAAATTTTATAGAAGAATAATGGTGATAGCAATTGGAGATTTAATTGTATAAATAGAATCTAAAATTTATAATGTACAACTTTTATCTTACATCAAGTTGAAAACAACCCTCTTAGATGCATTTTATAATGCATTGGTGCAAAACTGTCCAATTTGGATAGGAGTGAAGTCGCTTAGGAGTTAGCCCTTAAACGTCAAAGTAAGCCCCATGGACTCATTTAAAAGAGAATAATGAAGAAAAAAGTGGATTTTCTCAACCAAATCAAGCGAGGATTGGTGCGTTGGAAAGCTACTAAAAAAGCAATCTAAATTCCAAATTTACGCCTCATTTGAGAGATTGTGGAATTATTGGTAAGAAATAGAAGTTATAAAATTGAATAAGTTTTGAGATTGGGGCAACTGGGGTTGAGCAATGCTACAAATTTGGCCAGCAGTGCTCAATTGAGCCGTTTTTGCATTTTTTTTGCCTCCAAAAATTTAGATGCTTTTTGGGCTGCCCCACCCAGGCCCTCTTGACATTTAAGGGTTAAGAGAGAATGATAGAAAAAAAGTAGATTTTCTCAATTAAATTTGAAATAAATTGATATTGCGGAAAGGTAATGAAAAAGCAATTATAGATTCCAACTTGCACATGAAATAGACAAGTGTGGAACAATCCACAATCAAATAAAGGAATTTGGAAGGAGGAGAAACAATTGGGCAATAGCTGTGCCATTCAAAGGGCAAGGAATTTCAAAATTTTAATTTTACCCCTTAACCCCTAAAAGGCCCTTAAAAGCCAAAATGGCTTTTTGCTGTTTCGGGCAGCTTAGATGGAAGGTCTAAATTAAGAATTTTAGACTATAATTTGGTGTGGGCGTGGTCATACATACAAGGTGTGTGGGGTAAAAATTACAAAGTCAAATTCGGATTTTATAAAAAAACTATTGAAATTTTTCGTTTCAAGCCCAACTGGGGCAGAAAAAAACTTTTTATTATAATCATTTTTTCAATTTTATTTTTTTGGAGACATGCTCTTCACCACATTTAGGCTCAGAATTTGAAGTGACCCATGTTGATTATATTCTTGGCTTGACAAGGGCAGCCTCCAAAATAAAGAACACCAACCTCCAAGGTTCTTTGTAATTTCACATCCATTTCTTTCGAAATTTGTCAAAATTTGAGATTTTGAAATTTTTTAAAAATAATTTCGCCTAAAATTTATAAAATCATAGAGGTACCTAATCACCGTTCATTTTTTCCAAAAATCAAATACAATTAATGTGATGCATGTTTCACCAAATTGCCATTTTTATACCTACTTCCGGAAATTAATTTGGATGAAAGTTTGAAACACGTAATGAGTCTCTAAAATTTTGCATGAGCGTACCCAACTTAGTTATCTACATGGAAAAAAATATGAGCAAAATGTTTGGAGTAACAATCTTCAAGTCCCCCTTTGCACTATGGAGACAATGCCTCCCAAGCAATGCCCCGAAAAACTTTTGCACAAACTTTGGATGTGATGATCTTGCAAATGATAAACATCCAACGGTCAATTTTTGAAACAATAGCTATGAATAGGCTTAGGTACAAGATCTTACGGTTGGAATTCTAAAAGAAGTAAAAAAACTTGGTTCACATCCCCGGGAGTACATAGAAGTAGAAAATCGCAGTTTTGAGGTTTCAAGCTCCCAAAAACACAAGGAAATTTAGGGGTTAACGTCCCAGCGTCCAGAAACTAGACGACAACCTGATTCAAAGTGACAGTGCATTCTCATTACGACTTGGATGAAAGTCATCCTAAATTTTCCTAAAAATAGACAAAGTAACTGTTTTGTCTACAAGTGATTGTGAATAATTTGTAGAGTGAATGGAGCAAGTGGATGTTGAGAATGGGAAAAAATTTCGGCAGCACACACTGAAATTTTCTGTCTGGGTAGTATAGTGAAGGCTTAGGAGGGCAAATTCTTGAAGTTTTGAAAGACAAAAAGCTGGGTTTTGCTCCACGATTAGAAGTGCTGAGCCAAGGAAAATTTTGCACTGCGGGTTACATCCAACAAGGATTGTGGCAGTAGGCACATCCAATGGGAGTTGCTGAAACAAATAATGTCGGAGTCACTGTCCAAGCAAGTGGAATTCCGTTGTGCCGGAAGTTTATGAAGCTTGAGCAGCGAGTTATCAGAAATGACTGTAAATCACAGGTTCAATTGAAAGCAATAGGAGATGACGGCTAAACAACGTACCTTCATAACCACAATTGTTAAATTTGACATGCACGGAAAGAAGCCTTCGTTCAGTGAGGTGTTTTTGCTCAAACAAACTCATTGTTTCCAGGAGCTGATTTCACATTGAGGTATGGCAACGTCACCACCTGAAAGCATCAATGTAGTAGACGTAGCAAAACTTGTTGTTAGTAAGTGGGCAAGATCTGAGAGGTATCAAGAGAACCAAGTTGTGCATCTTCGAGAGCTCTTACAAAAAGAATACTTGTTGAGTTTACAATTACATAAAAAGTTTCGAAAGATTGACAGTCCACGAGGATTGCGATGGCTATTCTATTACCACACTGCACGAGTATTAGGCTGGACGGAATGGAGGCCTAAAAATCACTGTCACGGATTTTCGAGTCTTGTCTACAATACAATACAACAATTGTGGCCTGATGAGCTTCCGCAAGCTGAAATAAGCGGCAGGGCAGGTGCATCAGCTAATGCCAACGTCAACGACTGCCAAACTAGGCGTAGCGATTGCAACATCCGGAGCGCCGAGCGTACTAAAGATTCGGGAAGCACAACAAACCCAGAGCAATCCCGCAAGCGTTCTAGATCTGCAAATCTTGATGGCAACGTTTGTGGCGAAAATACCGAGAAGCCAAATCCTAGTGGTAGCCACCAAGGACTCACCGATTGAATAAGCAGGAGCTGTAGTTGTTGAATCTGGAAATAAAGGTCTACATCTTGCCGCCTTGCAGTCACTCTCTCCAAATCATTATCATAACAACGAAATGCGAATATGTCGACTGGAGCTTCAACAGACACCGAGAAGCCACCACGACCCTCGTCCTGTCTATGAACATGTTCTTGTACAAGACTACCACGTTCTGCTTTGCCTATGCATGCACCACTTAGTGATGCAAAAGAATGGGTTCATGGTACCACTATTAGATCATACATACATCCAGAAAGCATATGTCTCACATATGTCAAAGATTTTGGTAGTCAGTATTTGTGTCATGTACCTGCTGGTTCCGTAGAAAATTGTATACCAGACATTGAAGCGCCAAACAATGTAGAAGAGGAGGGTCTTGGCGAAATCCAAGAAGATGGCAACTCTTCCAATGATCAACTTAGTACAGACAATGAATTATCGGACTTAGACGAACTGCTGGCTATAAAAGGAAACGCCTCAAGTGATGACTATGAAGACAAAAGAGGAGCATTTCTGTGCATTCCACCACATCAAAAGCCTCACACATCAACATCCTCTGTACATCGGCAACATCAAAAAGAGAACACAAACACAATGGATGTAGGTGATGTGCATGGGAATCCGGATGGAGTGAGAGCAGGCATGGATTTGGGCAACCAAAGTGTTGGTGACACAGCCCACGTGCATCGCGGATGTATAGTGTGTGGACCCACTGCCTTCCGTGGACGTCGTGGCAAAGGCAGAGGCAGCGCTCCAATTTCCAAACTGCCAACAATACAGATCCAATCCAGGAACTATTCCAATTCTAGTCCCGCAAAATCAAGCCGGATTTCGAGGGGGAGCGCCTTCTAGAGAGGCCGAGCTGTAGCAAGAAGATCAAGAGCTGTCACGACTGAAAAGTACACCCCTCCATTTTCTTTTCTTTTTGTCTATTTTACTTCATTTCCTCTTCTCCTAGACTGACTTGTAAATAGTCTTCTATTTGAGTTTAAAAAAAAAAAAGTAAGCGCCCCCACTTCATGATCTTGAACTAACTGAAGACAGTTCCAAATTACAACAATTATAACGTACAACCCTTACTTTCAATAAGTCCACATGATACTGCTTGTGATGCGGCAACATGTTTTTATTTTTTATTTTTTTATTTAGCAAGTGATAAAATGATTTCGTTGCAATAACATATCACAGAGAAAATGGAATACTCACAGCTTGTTGTCATCCTAGCTCGATGGCCGTGGGCGCGACAGATTCATCTGCTAATCTCCCTCTCCGAATGCGTGGGCAAGTCGTGTCATCCTGTGGTGGTCAAACAGAACGTGGCAGAGGTAGAGACCGCCGAGTTTTAAGTGCCATGGAGCTCTTCAAACAATCATATGCCAATGAGACATGGCGTCATGATCCATTGGCCTACGATCATTTCAATACAAATTTCATCGGGCCTACTCCGGGCGTTACTTTCCCATGTCAAATACTGCCGCCTTTCATATCTTTATTCCAAAGATTTTGTAGTCCAGTTGTATTATGTACCATCTGTGATGAGACAAATGCATATGCGTCCGAATTGGACACCGTGCAGAAAAAATGGTATCGAAGCAGGGCAAAGCGGGCGGCTTTAGAGGCTGCCTCAGTTCTTGTGCAATCACAAGCAGCTCCTGCCATAGCTGCTTTAGAGTCTAGTATACCACTGCATCCATGTCCGGCAATAGTGGAGACAAGAGGAGATTATCAATGCCATGGCATGGAATCCCCTCAGCAGTGTCGTCTAACTGATTCTCTTCCAACTGAAGAACATGTCCTTGGTAGTCAAGAATCGGCAGTAAGAACTGCTGCACTGCCTTCGAAACCGAGTGCAACACCTGATTTGAGTTTGACACGAGGTGGAAAAAATTGGTGGCGACTCGAGATCCACGAACTACGAGCATTTATTGATGGGCATCAGCAAGCGCCCGAACCATCGTTTGTTCTGGAAGAAAAATGATCCTGCCGTGTGCTGTGGTTTCATATCTTCAATCATAAGCAGAAAATTAAAAGATACAAAGATATTACAAGATTTATTCACGTCCCCGTAGAGAAGACCGAGGAGCAGCGTTGCATGGTTGGTGGGCATGATGCGGACAAGCTCTGTAAGGTGCGTTGGCTCATGAATCAGATTTGCAAGCAATTCATGGGCCAGTGGAAGTGAATCAAATGGTCACTGTGGATGAGCTTACGGTGGGATATAAGGGAAAATATAAGGGCTTATTGGAAAGATATTGGGCTGCCCAATTCGACAATATCTTTCCAATAAGTCCACTCAGTGGGGGTGTCAAAATTTAGTGCTTGGCAGATGCTGCATTGAAATATGTTTATATATGGGACGTATACATTGGATCAGATTTGAAAAGCACAGTGAGATGCAACAGTCTAGGGGAAGTGAAGACTGGCTACGCCGTTGTCATGAAACTATTGGAAGGACTTCACCACCGCGGTCATGTTGTATTGACTAACAACTTTTTCTCAAGTATCAAATTACTTATAGATTTGCTAGCAAAAGGCACTTTCGGAATTGACACCATGTGATCGAATTGAATTGGGTTACATCAGCTCTTGCCGATACCAAGCTGTGGAGTAAATAAGCACAAGGAAAATTGGAGTGGAGAATGCACATCAGCAACAAAATTTCATGTGTAGTCTGGTGTGACAAGAAACATGTCCTTCTATTGTCTACACATGCACTACCAACTCCGCTGGTTGGATCGCCGCCGTTGACCGAACAACGCAGAAGCAATGGAGTGGTAGTAGATGTACCAACCTTGCTTGTGCACAAAGAGTACACAACGTGGATACGGGGGGTCGACGTGGCTAATCAAATTTGCACTTTTTATTCCTGTCAGGTCCGATCACACAAGTGGTGGCATCGATTGCTATTTTTCTGCATGATACCACTGTTGGAAACTGCCACATTGTGTATAAGGAAATGTGCAAGAAACTCGACAAACGACCCCCTGATCATATTATTTTTCAAGAAGCATTAGCGAACGAGATGTGTAACGACTGGTGGGTCCGGTGCGGTAGTGTATCTAGGTGGAATTTGTCTCGACTATCCTTCCACATGCTTGTTCTCACTAAGAAGCGCCGATTGTGTAAGTGCTATGGAGAAATACCTTGTGCTCGATATTAGTGCGCCGCATGTGATGGGGTGTTTTTACATATGGGCCAATGTTTTCGCAAGACTCATTACCGTTGAGGAGGTGAAATTCTAAATCCAGGTAAGACGGAATTCTTCGCTAAACTGTGAATGACAAATACAAAATGTAGCATTGTTTTGTTTTTGAACGTGCTGTAAGCGTATGACATACTTGAAAATGCTTGGGGCATTGGTAACTTGGCTCTTTGGCATGGTTACTTTTCTTACTGAGGCTTTCTGTTCAACATGAGTGCATGAACTAAATGCAACATCTACATCATTTGCATAGGAATCTTTAGCTGAACGAGCTCTAACCACATGGACATGTGTTTTTTGGACATTCTTTGGTTGCCTTCAGAGCAATATAGGGCAAAATCTTTTTTCAAACTAGAGGCAATACTCTGTATTTTTGGTATGCTACAGGTGTTCCGATTTCTATATATGGTACTTACAGTAGGTGCATGAATCAGTGGAGTATGATGAAGATTCGTTATCCACGGACTCCACCAACGGTTGCGAGCAACAGCTTGCGCACTAGCCGCCATCAACAACCTCATGCACAGTCTCTACAGTCCCAACGATTCCACAGCAGGTGCGGCATTTTCAGGATTTGACAATCAAATTATATAGACAATGCGGTACGGCAACAAGGTCAGTACATGGTTGTCGCTATTCTCGTGTGCGGAGCCATACTAGTTCTTTGCCATTACAATCTTCTACACATGATACTCGCGTACTAAGAATCACCTGCAATTCGGGCATCTCCGTCTGCTATACACATTCCGAGTTCAACGTCGTCTATTAGTTCTGATTGAAGTCTACATTGAGGATCAACAAACAAATTTGTCGCGCGCGCATGTTTTTGTTTGCAAGATTTGAAATGGATGGAAGGCGTCCATGCACGTTCCTCGATAAGGTGCGACAATTACGCGGATAAGGTGTTCTCTTGCTTTCGTCGCCAGTGAAAGAGGGCGTTAGTTATGCGAGCAACAGACCTACTCTGTGTACGTCAAGAGGTGGGTCTTACACAAAACCCGAGGGGGGGGCATTTGGCTAAAATTCTCACGACCAATCGTTTTTTATTTTTTAATAAATATGTAAGAACTTTACTTTTAAAAACTGGCACTTTATTTTGTGGCCCCTTCTCACTTTACACTATATCCAAAGGCTGTCAAGTTCATAGGTTGGCTTCTCAAGAATGAGCCATGGCCCTTGTGAGGTTTTCTCCACGGCTTCTTGCCTGTAGTGTAAAGAGGGCCTAAGACCAAGGTCGTAAAAAATTAATTCTAAATAGATACGATTATTTTTGTTTATTTATTCAAAATTAAAATCAAGTGAAATAAAATATTGAAATATATCTATAGAATTTGGCATTTTTCAAAATAAAATATTTCAAAAATAAAATAAAATAATTTGGCATGAATATAACAAACATAGTAAATGTATATGGTATGGTATCAACACCATTTAATTGATGAATACCTAAACAACCAAAATCTAATTGAGCTCGTTTTTTTTTTCTCATCTTTCGGTATAACTCTCATCCGTTTGGTCTTTTTTCATTATTTTTATATATATTTTCTTACATTCATAAATAATCGATCAATACACATCAAAGACACATCAAAATAGTGATTTTATAAGTTTTATTTTCTTGTCAAATCCAAAATTATGAATATTGTGTAATGTCATAAGAAAATTTTAATTGTATTCAATTGAAACACAATCTTGGCTGTCAAATTGGTCCCTTTGAATTCAAGTTTAAGTAACAAAGTTGAATCTACCAAGTTTAATTTTTACTCCATTGTGAAATTTTCAAGAAATTTAAAAAATTGAGAGATTTAAAGCATTACAAGTGAAGGATGTCATGTAAAGTGGCTCTAAATAAGAGCCAAGTTCCATAGGTGAAGTATCTTACTAGAAAACAAATCTTTAGGGACTTTGAGGGATCAAGTTTTAAATTTCAAGTGAGCTTTTGAGAAAAAAGTGGTGGAGAAGTTGTCATGAAATATGGAGCATTCTCAAACCCAAAACTTCACAATAAATCCTCCTTAACGCCTAAAAGTCCTCACTTCTTTTTGTAAAAGTCAAAGCACTATAATTTGCATACTAGAAATATCATATTGCATGATTTATAATTTTTCATAGATAGTCATTAACATTATGAAGGTATGACAAAATTTTCAACATGATTGGAAGATATTTTGAATATTCACAAATTTTATCATGTAAACAAGGTAAAAATTCAAAATAAATATATTTTTGTCAAATTTAATATCAAAAATTATATTCAAGGTAGAAAAAAGTTATATCTACAAGTTGTAAAAAATTGAAAGTGAAGAAATTAAAAGAGACCTATGACTGGAGCATTTTTAGAAAGCCCTTTGTATTTTGGACACTCAAAATTCAAATTTCTCGACGATGAATTTTTTTCAAATGAAGTCTATTCTCCAATCCCAATGGTCAAAAGATGTATCATATCTTAATTTAAACATCTAATGAAAACACCAACCACAATAAAACTAAAATACTTGATTTTTGGGGCGTTTGACCAAAAATCAAGCATAATATGATTGATTGGGCACTTAGGGGTTAATCAATCAAAATTTGTTCATACTTCACCCTAACTAAACAAATAAAATTTGTTTATATTTTACCTTATGCAAGTTCATGAAATGTGCATAACTTCATGACTGAATATGAGAAAAACCCTAATTCCACTCGTCCCCTCCTCTTGCCTACTTCCATTGTCAACTTCTCAAACCCATGGAACTTGGCTCTAAATAACCATGTCAATTGGGGTCCGGTAAGTACCAATGGAAGAGGGTCAACTGAAAATATTTCATTCATCCGTTCGATGCGCGTGCCAGATCGAATGTTTCGAGTGCCAGCTGGACCAATTTTGACCACCACATCAGCCATTCCTTCCGCCGTCTTTCGTTTGAATGCAAGGCAAGCGATTCCCCCGCCTTTCCGAACGTTGGCTCTTTTTCTGTTTCCGCCGCACCCGCGCGCACTCCTTCTCGATTTGCCATTTCCCCGCGTGCCCTCGATTCTTCTTCACCGACTGCTCACGTCCAGCTTCCTTCGGATTGCCGTGCTCCATTTCGTTTTCAAAATCCGCTGAAAACAGAGCCTGGGTTCGCCGCATTGGGTTTCCCGCCCGTTCACTTGGCTGCTGCTGTTGTAGGGTTGCAGGGTTTAGCAGGAGCTCTACATTTTGAGCCTTTTACATTTGGAGAGCTTTTGGCTTGCTGGGAGAGGGTGGTAAGGGAATATGAGGTTTCGCATCGGAAATGGCGAACACGAAGAAGCCAACAACGAAGAGTGAAGACGACTCGTTGCTGGTGTTCATCCAGTTCGTGACGTTCTGCTCCTTCTTTCTGGCCATTCTGGGCTACTACATCTCCGTGTGGATCATGCAGCGTCAGCCGTCGATGCCTTCTCCTTGATCTGGTGGGAGAAAAGGCCCCCTCTCCGAATTCGGATGTACAGATAGCTGGATTGATTGAATATGAACTAGTAAGGGGTCATAATTGGCACCTCGGACAGGGGGAATTTTGAAATTTCGGTTATTTGCATTTGAGGTCTTCTTCGACGTGGCTCGAGATGCTGTCGTCGCGGTATGTATGCAAAAAACCATTTGATCCGACGGAGGCTATGGCGTCTTCTCTTGGGAAACGAAAAACACCGACTGAACTCCGGGTATGATGTCCTCATCTCAAGAAATATGGCATATCACACACTTAGTGCATTTTGAACCCCAATGGTTAATGAGAGCAACCCCCTTTTGATTACACCCTAAGCAGTACGGCCTAATTTGTGAGTTTGAGAGCTTCAATTAGGTTATTGTGCTGTAAATGTACTTCAGGGTAGTCACACCCGTTCTTGAGCATCTGAGAATAGTTGTATGCTTTAATTCATTTGAATCTTAATTACAATATAGAAGTGATTGCAATATGCGTTAGTTAGAAGACTGTATGGATAAGAGATCTATTTTCAAAGTCTCACCTCGTAGATTTCTTGAACTTTGCCCTAAATTTTGTTGAAAGGAGTACCTTCTCATAGTTTAGAATTTTCAGGGGGTAAGCTTTTGGATAGGTGCTCGGAGAATGGGGTGTTTCGGTGCCATTTAATGAGTGCACACAATGAACCCGGTCACTGCCATACAAAATTCTCTACAACGTGAAAAAAGAGTTCAAAATTGACCTCTTAATTGTAAACCTTCTGTTGGAAAATGGGCATAGCAGCCTTCTACATCACCTATGCTCAACATTAACAAGAGCTTTGTTTTTTCCATGGAAGAAAAATCAAGAACTATAGTTTGGGAGGCATGAGATGAGTTTTTTATTCCCTAGAAGAAGATTAGTGGTACTTTTTGTCACATACTTTCTGAATGGCATGTGTGCTGTATAAGATTTTTTTGATTCGGGCATGCCGCTAACTGTAAACACTTCACTGCACTGTAGGAAAGAGTGACAGAGGCACTGCTATAGAATGTTGTGAACTCTGTCTTACTACACAATTTCTGCTTGATTTATTTATTATTACAGTGGATAGTGCATTAACCTGAGTTTTACTATTGGATGGAACGCAGCTGGAGCAGTTGAAGCGGCATCAGGCTTCAAAAGTTGGAGGACAACAAGAACCTGCAGATACACAGGGGTTTGTCCCTACATTACAGCACTGTCAAGTTGTTCTCTCGCTTTGCATTAAATAGCATGTAGCTGCCGAACTAAGTGTCTTTCTGATGGACTGCAATCCGGTAGGTTTTAATGATCGTGGATTCATTTAGTATTAGCTTGTCATCCGTTTTGTTTTAACATCTACGTGTCTAAGCTGAGGTGAAGGACTCTGAGTTCTTGGTGGGACTGCTTGATTAATTATTTATTTACTGTCGTGTTTCTTTTTTCAGATTCATAGTAAGACAAAGAGATGCAGTATTGCCGTCACGCGCAGCAGATGACACTGGAGCTGCGGATGCAGTGGATTCTGGGGAGAAACTACGGTTCCGTCCACTTCGAAGTCAGAAGGAGAAGGTACCATATTGCTAGTTACATAGAGGGTTTCATTTGCACTAACTCCCTTTAGAAGTCGCGGATGACATAAGAGGATATAGGTGTTTAATTGACGACAAGTTCTACTCTTTGGAGTGACAATATGGATGTCTTTATTGTCCAGGATGTTTCCCAACATGAGGCTCCTATCCAGGATTCTATCACTTTGTTTTCCAGGTTAGTCGAATTATCAATTCACAGCACAAAAAACTTGGATTCCTTGTGTTCAATAGTTGGGGTCAATCGCTTGTTGGCTGAACTGTCATTCTGAATTTTGTTCATGAGAAGGTGCCACGGGACCCAACCAGTTAATTAACTTTCATCCTGGCCATGTAGGTATAAAAATAGCGCCCCTTCTTCAAATGGCGCAACGAAAGCTGGTACGCAGCATGATGGTGCTCGAAAGGATGAGCTTTCTTCCAAGGGCGAGGAAAAGATGAAAGGACTGCATGACTGTACTTTTCGAGATGTCAGGGACATCTCCAACTCGCAATCCCTGCTAAAAGCTGAAGCTAGTATTGATATGGTAACAAATCAATCCAATAATTTTCTCGACTTCTT
Organism: Pohlia nutans; assembly: GCA_022496805.1. Lineage (NCBI taxonomy): Eukaryota > Viridiplantae > Streptophyta > Bryopsida > Bryales > Mniaceae > Pohlia > Pohlia nutans. Next base: position 25,841,639 of record CM040095.1, on the reverse strand, counting down.
TGTTCTCGTCAGTATTTCGTATGAATTTGAGAATTCTTCAACCCCTCAAGGACCAAGAAGCCCATATTGGGCCTCATGTTTCTTTAGCAGCCATATGAGAACTTTTCTTTGCCCAGTTTTATTACTTTTTGACCAACGCATGTAATATTCTTCACTGATCTTGATGATCTCAGTTTGGCCCCATCTGAATTATAATATGATCAATCAAATTGGTTCTTTTCAAACAATGAATCCTCCGTCCGTTCTGTAGGGGTTAAGCAACAGAAAGAATTCTCACAGTTTCGGTCGCAGGCACTTGTTCTATGGTGCAGTTTTTTATCATCTCATGTTAGCAGCATGCTGTGTAACAATTTCTAAAGGCTCCCTTTTGTTGATATACTGATCAGGTGGAAGCACTGAAGAGGTTAGCACCTCGCAAGGCCCTGGGACCATTTGATATCAATGCGGGTCCTGTGCCCGCGGACCTTGGTGACGATCAACCGGCTACAGAGATTGGACCTAGCTCAAGAATTAACACCGTCTCTCGGAGCGGATTTCCTGTCGCAGGCTCTGGTCCAGCGGAGGATGCGCAGACCTGGTTCCCAATGAAAGGAAACCGTGCACCTCTGGATCTTAGTCTTAAACGAGGGGCTCGTTTTACTTCCCCAGATTCACTTCACTGGTGCGTTTACGACCTGTATGTTTCTATTCAGTCACTGCACTCTTTAGTAAAATAATGGTAAACTATTGTATTTGCATGAACTCCAAACTATACGCATGGCAGTTTCTGATCCCAATTTCTAGGCTTCTACAATTTCAACGCACTAGTTAATTTTGACACATGCACTATATATCTCTGAAGAATATTTCATTGATTTCACCCATGATTCAGTGGGCGTGAAGACACTGAGCTTGGATTTTGAAATATGAGACTAAATCTAGTATTTAATATCTTTCTTCTCAGAAATTAGACTGTTGATTATAAGATTAGTATAAGAATCAAACCACGAGTAATTGGAGCAAGCAAACACCCATGCTGATGATATGTCCTCATTCTACTCGTAACATTCACGTTGATGATTTAACTTTACGTTAAGTATGTCCTGGGTTGAGATCTGACATCTATTTGCCGCAGGTGTCATAGACTGAGTTCAAATACACAATGTGATGGTGTGCAACACTTCACACAAGGCCTTGGAATTATGAATAGAAAAACAGACAAAGTTCTGCCGGTGACAAGTTCGGGCAAATGTGGAGTTGATGAAAAGCTTGGTGCAACATTCTGGAATTCACTACATTCATGGATTTTCCCGCAGTCCTCTTTGCCTCCAGGTGTGCTATCTGTAATATCTTCGGCTGCTGCTCGTGGAGGAGAAGCAGGTAGGTTTCCCACATTTTTGACACTCCACAATTTGCGCTTATTTATATATTGCTTACGGCTTTGTACCACATCTTTTTCAAATTTTGTGGCAATAATCACTCACTAGGATCGCGTCTCTCTCCTCCGATTGACAGAATTCTTAATGTTAATCCTTTAACGTCCCGAATCAACACGGTTTTCAGAGATTGGTTATCAAATGTTGGATGAAAAACAAAAATGGAGTTGATGTTCACAGCAAAGTTGTAAATGTCAACGTGAAGATCACATATGTGTGCTTGGATTCATCATATTTCTTATGAATATTTTTTAATCAACATCTTAAAATTAATTTTGCAAGGTTTTCTCTTTAAATTCAACTAAAAATCCCTAATTAACACAAAAAATTAGAAAATATTGTAATGAAATTGGAATTACATGCACTACGAGTGGTATGGTTTCCATTATTTGATTCTACTTATTTAGGAAAATCATGATTAAGGTCTCACTTTTTGAACTAATAATGAAACTTGACATAAACCGATTCCATTGTTTTTCAAAAAATTATAATATCTTATTTTGAAGATCCATACCGTACAAATGATAGTCATGTAGCGCAAGAACCAAGAAAAATTTGGATGGATGAAAATTGTCCTTGTATGTGTTTAGTAGAATAGTTTGAATCTGTTCATCGTCCACATAGTGGACACAGACGCCTCAAAGGGTTAAGTGAATACTAGATGTTAGATTTATGTAGTCCTCATACTGAGTTCAGTTAATGTTTGTGTAAAGCAAATCATGTTAACTCAATGCTAGTGTGATATTAGTGTCATTGGCATTAAACTTGATGTTACATTAAGTTAACGTTATATCAACATTAAATCAACATTAACTCGACATAATTTAACACTATTTTATAATTGATCTAATATCCTATAAGATTAATATTAACTTACCATTAATAACTTTGTCAATCTAATGGGGGAGTTTTTGGACACGTGGTACTGCATGTTTTTCAAATTTTGTGACAAGAATCAAACAGATCTCATTATCTGTTTGGTTTCTGAACTGGACTTGGCAGAAGTGCAATTTCTTTCTAAACGATATCGTGCATGGGAGGCTGCATTTCGGTCGTTATATTACACCTTTCGCTCTCAGACCTGCTCTCTATTCTACGGTAATTGTCGATACTTTGCTTCAGATATTGCTTGTTTATTCATATGAGGTGGCCGTCAACTTGTCTTGTTTGATTTTTCTTTATATTTATAATCCTTGGGTTCTGTGAGGTGTCTGTCACTCTCCCGGCTTATACTTCAATAAATGTATCATACTCGTGCTCACTGTCTAATAATGAACTGTGTCTTGATGTGACTTAATACGTATATTGGGCTTGCAGCTATGGGAACGGATCCAGTCATAACTTGGATCTGGCTGTAGTTTGTATGCAGCAATTTGTGGCAATGTTTGTCGGTGGTGGAGTTGGAGGAAGAAGCCAGGGTGCTTGTGCTGCCTACTTGACCCGTTCAACACGAGGAGTGCGACAAGTTCTTCTTGAACATGTAAAGAGTTAGTTGAAGATATATGAAGTGACTCTTGCATGAACATAATTCACCATATTGTTTAGCGTTTGTATCGATGTCGAGTGAGATAAGCTGTCTTTTATTACTTGGATGACTTCTTCTAACCATTCTTAAACCAGTACCTATGGGTCAGCAACCTGGCTTACAACTTGTGATTATGAATCGTCATGTGCATCTGTAGCTTCTCAATCATGATACACAATCTTTAATTTGAAGTACTCAAGTGGGCCATTATCCCCATTGCAAGGAACTTAGGTTCCCATCTATTTTATGCATTATTGAGTTGTTCCTTACTTATTCCTAGCTTAGCCAATAAATGGAATGGTGTTTTCAGGATATCAAGTTTTCAATGCCCTTCAATGCCTCAGGAGAGCCCACAACTACTGTCGAAGATCTTCAAGATTTGCTGGATTTTGAGAAGTCCAATCCTGGCCAGGTGAGAATGTGATGGAAACTTGGTCTTGATTTTGCAGGTGCAAAGAAGTTTTCTCCATCTCTGTTTTCAACGTTATGTTTTGGACGAGTTCATGATCCACTGAGGATTCAAACTTGTATCTGAATGCTCTTGGTTTATTGATCAAGAATGAACATTTAAACCATATCGTATGAGTAAGAAAATAACTGACCTCCATCAATTTGAATATTCAGACAAGAGTGGTGAATGAAAGAGCAGCTTCAGACAACGGCCCACAGTCAATGTTGTGCTTTGAAGGTTTTGCCAACTTGCATCGACTTTATGATTTCCTCCTTAATCACAGGTAAAACCTTGATTAGGTTTGATTGTTCCATTGCTCAGGCTGTCAGAACTGTAATATTTAGCAAGTGCATGTCAAACAGTCCTATTTCTCATGTCCCTTGTGTCAAACAGGGACTGCTCGGACTGTAAGATGCAATTGCTTGCAACGTATATGTGTGCTTATGAAACATAGGGAATACATTGTTATGTATTTGAAGTTTTCTTTGCACCTACTGGCCTGATGACAAGTTTACTTGTTCCTGTGGGCTTGGTTTCAGATCTCTTATAACCACCACGGCCGCCATGGACGTTCCAGTCCTCTATTCGTCGACGGCTTTTGACAATGCGTCTCTGAGTGCACCCGAGGTGAATCTCTCTCCTGCTGATTAGTTTACATGTTGTGTGAGTTGGTCTAAAATAACCTAGTGATGCTATTCATTAGACTGGTGACTCTTAGGCACTTCATTATTCATTATCTGTCCTCATCACCCCTGCTTAACACTCCCTCTGTCCAGAAATAATTGTCCTAGTTTTGGGCACTTTATTTTTTGCAATAATTGTCCCATGTTTTATACTTCAATCATGAGCCCTGCCCACTTCAAACGGGGTGGACAATGGGAGTGACACAAAAACTACATACTACTATTCAAGATATACAATTTTTCGAGTACTGAGACAGCTTTTTTTGGGCACCCAAGCTGGTTAATATACTCTTTGGCTATGTCCCAAATCTGGGCAACTTTTTTGTGAAACTTCGAGTTCCATTTATTTATTTTATTTTTTCTAACACTGCCAGCCTTGCTCAACAGATAACCTGCAAGCAATTGCAACGTACAGATGACTTGACTAAGTCTCAAATGTATAATGGTACGAAGAACATGGGCCTCAAGTGTACAGAAACAGCCAGCAACACGACGTTGTATACAATGGAGATAAAAGGAACGTTACTTCCGCCATGGGTCATCATACGACTGTGTACAGTGCTTCAAGAATCTCAGCCCCTCGGCTTCTCTGTGCGGTAAGGAATTAAGAATCGCTGAATGCGATTGCCTCTCATGCATTCCACGTCATTTGTTATGGCCTCATCAGACATGGGTTACATGGGTTTAGGGTTTAGGGTTTAGGTCTAACCAAACAGTCTTGGTACTGTAGGTTGGCAACAGAAACTCTCACGGAGGGGCTCAACACCGCCCAAGAGGAGGAGCAGCCTGGAACTGACTTGAATAATTCAAGACCCTCGTCAAACTTCAAGAATTTTTTCTCCAGATTGAACGGCATCACAGATCGTGATGTAATCTCCGAAACAAAGTCCGAGTCTTCGTCTGGGTCTTCCGCGGAGTTTTTTCAGTCGTCTGGAATTGGAACCGCTGTTGTGAAGGAACTCAAGTACGAGCCGGTTGGGTCTTACAAGGCAGTACTGGCACCGCTTCGACTGGCAGATGCATAATAATTAGTGCAACTCAGATGAGTGCCATTCTCGTGGTCATTTTATGCAGTTAGTACAACATGTCATGAATGTAGTTATGTCGTTCCTTTGCTTGTTGCCTGCCGAAGTGGAAGGCCAGGGTGGGACGTAATCTTCAACAGAGCCAAGCTGGTTTGGTGCTGTCAGTGTAATCAATTCAATCGTCTTTTATTATATTCAGAATGCGATACAATGCATGTGACCTTTTCAGTGTTGTCTTATCGTCTGCTTTCAATGTGGAACTCTCAAATTTAGTAATTGCCAACACGTGAGTAGTAGCCATCAGCAAAGAGAGGCTAAACCCCCTGAAATGGACCTTTTTTTTGCCTTTTTTTTTTGGGTTCCCTTTGTTGCCCAGGCCTGTTCTGCAGAGGGGTCGGCTACTGCATGGTGTGGAATTGGGGGTGTTGGTTGGGGGTGTGGATTGTGGGGTTGCGGATCGTGGGGTTGCGGATTGTGGGGTTGCGGATTGTGGGGTTGCGGATTGTGGGGTTGCGGGTGTGGAACATTTTTGGAATATTTTGGCCCGTCAGCACTGCCACATGGTAGTTCACATGGTAGTTTAGGGTTAATATTATTAATAGTATTCAATTGTATGAATAAAAACATAGTTTAATCAAACAAGTGTCGTTTAAACCTTGGTAAGATTGGACCGTTGGTTTGGTAGATTACTGAATCATATAATACACACTCAAAAATGAGATTTTGGAGGGTGTGACTTAAAGTTGAAAAGAATTTGAGATAAAATCTCAGAAATGAAAGTGAAGCGGTTCAACAATGAGCTATGTCAACACCTCTCCGTTGCAATCTTTAATTTCAAGAATGTACTCACACATAATTATTGTGAATTTTATAAGTGAATGACTTATCCATACACGGTTTAGGATAAAATATATGCGTATGTATATAAAAGGAGTTGGTACATATATGGATGAATTTCATTAAGAACTAAAGATTTACTTTTAAAACTTGGAATGATCTAGCATCTTCATCCATTTTTTCTTCAAATTTTTCCTTAATGCCTAGTGCATGCCGATTATTTTGGGTGCTTTTTGGCATTTAAATGCCTAAATAAAAACCAATGATGCGGCATGCATGTGATCAGTGCTCAAAATTGAAGTCTTCAGTGCCCTTCAAATGGGTTTTGGGGCTTCAAAAAATACCTCTATAAAAATTGCCCTTCAAAACATTATCCTGATGTAACGGTGGTCCCATCACTTGAAGGGCTTGGTGAAAAATGCCCATCATCTACTATTCATCACAAGTATACGAAGTCCGGCATTTACAAGAAACAAAATGGAGTCAAATTCAAATTTTGGGACTCTAAGAGTTAGATTGCTAGAGTGCCAATTCACCCTAGTTGAAAGTGCCAGACTGTCAGTTCACCCCAATTGACTTTCATTTCAAGTTTTCAACTCTGGAGTGCCAAAGTAGAGACTTTCGTCTTCCTGCCTTCATGAGTCTTGCTAAGTTGAGATCCAACTTGCCCGTCTATTAGAGCTCAAATCTATGGAAGGTAGTCGAGATCCAACTTGCGAAGTTTGTTTGATCAATTAGAACTATATGTTGTTGGCTTACTGCCAATGAACTATATTAATTTCAAGGTATCTGTAAGATCAAATCACTTACTGTGACTGTATTATTCTTGAATTAAATTGCTTAATCGATCACATGCAAATTGCTTCAATCTTTTATTTACACAACTTGTAAATGAAGCTTAGGGTTCAATTTCAAGAGCACACACCTCTCTAATGCAACATAGTGCCAATAGCCTAAGTTGACACGTGTAGGGCATTGTCACTTTAGGAAGTGGAATTAGACGATTGATTCTTCATTTTTTTCATTGCAATGGAAGCATGTATCATACAAACTATGCATAATTTTAATATGGGTTTTATATTTCTTTGAAAATCCTCCATTGACGTTTTGAATTTGGAGGTGCCCTTCAATTGAAATGCGGAAATTTTAGAGCCCTTCAATATGAAATTCATATGAGGACTTCAATTTTGAGCATTGCATGTGATTGAAGTACTGAGGAAATCTTTGGGTTATAGAATGTGGCATTTTGCAAACTCATAACTGACTTTGATTCTATGTAAGTTGTGGATATTGGATAGTGTTTGTGTTCTTTTCTTTTTCTTATGGTTTGGTTCAGGCAATGAACACCCTTGTGCGCAAATGGGCCAAGTTGTGGAAGAAATCTAGCCATGAAAGCTCACAGCACCTGTACTGTGGGGCAAAACCCTAAACCCTAAACATACGTTTCTCTGTATTGTTTCTATGTATGTATGAAGAGCATGCTTTTCAAATGAACTTTGACCATTGTGAAACATCAAATGTGTTTCACAAATAGTTAATTGATCAATCACAAATAGAATGTAGAACAAGCGGCTAGTTGTGTAGTCTCTGCCTTAAAAATAAATGTTTTTACTGTCCAACTATGTAACTTGTACGAATAGGTTAAAACGTTCAGGGGAAAATTGAGAAGGCAAAAGTAAAAACATTGTGGTAAAAATCGTTAAAAAAAAAAAATGTAAAAAAAGAAGTAAAAAAGATATTGTGGTGATTTCTGACAGTTTGACTCAGAGTGTCACTATTCACTAACTCACTAACCATTTTGAGCTAACTATTCAACACCCCCCGGTCCTTTAGGGGTTAATTTAGATGCAATTAGTGCCAATTCACTTTACTAACAAATCATCAATTTGGAGAATGCCAACCAACAATTGGAAAGAACTAGCAACTTGTGTAAGTTTAGTCAGTTGAAGTGCTTTAGTAGCTGTTTGAAATTAGAAATTGCAAGCAAAAAATTGATCTAAAATTGAAAAAAAAGTTTCTATTTCCAGTAAAAATAAGATGTAATTCGAGTACCACGAAGATGTCATTGGCACATGATAGATATAATACCAAGAAGATATTATTTTTTAATATTTTCTTGTTGGCAAATAAATAAAAAAATTCCATGCATGTAAATGTTTTGAAATTGTCATGTAAATGCATGTAATATGTCATGTAAATGTTTTGAAATTGTTTCTTTAATAAAGGTAGATAGCAATATTAGGAGGTGTCAGTGCAAGCATTTGCCCTAGCTTTTGCACCTACTTCTAAAATGAGCTTTTAAGCAAAGTTGTGGCCCTTATCTCCTTGAAAGATGGCGGCAAAACCACTATAGTTTTAAGCTGCAAGAAGGCAACTTCTTGATAAGAGTTGTGGGATTTTGAACATGGATTGCAAGAAGCAACACATAGGAATAAGTCTAGTCCCAAAAGCTTGCACCAACACCCCTATTAATTAACCCTTAAACATCCACAGTACAATTACCCGGTCAAACCTCATCAAAATTTCACGCTTTAAAATGTTATAAATTTTTGGTATTTTTCTTAAACAAGGGATTGTGGAACTGATTTGCCCTAATTTTTTCATAATTATGTAAATAAAAATGAATTCTATGAAAAAATTCTAAGTTTTTCCTTGTGAAAATAATAATAATTACAAAAATGCATAAAATAGTATGAGTTTTTTAGGAAAATGTAAATAATAGTGATGAAAAACAAGGTGTACGTGGCCCCGTCTATAAATCCCCCGGTGGTCTTCAATGCGGGCCACTGTTCGGTTTTGAAGAATGGTAAATTGGATTAGAAAATAGAAGACAGTCCCACACTTCCTTAATTGGAACCATTTTCATTTGATATTAGGGACTAGGTGAAAATTAGCGTTTGACCAAACATGGCCCCACAGGGCTCCTTGCATGCTTTGGGATTATAGAGACATACTCTACATTGAGTGAAAATGGTGCTTTCGGATGTTCTTGCAAAGGACAATTCCTAAAACTTTGGGCTGCTCTCCTTATAATGTCTTTTGCCGGTCCTCACGATATACACTCAGAACTTGAGATGAGTGCAAAACCTAGAGCCAATTACAAAAGTATTACTACTTTCAAAAAAATTGCTACATTTACAAAGCAGGCTGATGAAATAAAAATTGTAAATCCCCTGATGAATGAAGGGTTCTTCAGTAGCTGGTAAATCTCTTACTCAAACAAAATCGTTCTTCGATACAGTGATTGTCAAATGAAAACCACTGGCTACATACATACATACATTAATTATCTAGTTTGCAGGCTTCAAAAACATCTTTACATAAGAGAAAAAGCCAACATCATGGGTCTTAGGATTTAGGGTTTAGGGTTTAGGGTTTACAACCCATAAGTTTCTGGTTCTTGGTAGCTTGGGTAACTCCATATAGTTTCAGGCGGGGGACGAGCAGGTTGTGCCCTTCCCATTGAAAACTCCCAAAAATCATCCGACAGTGAGGATACAAAGAAAGCCAAGAAGAGCAGCCCGGACAACGCCAGCATTCCAAGCAGCACCAAATATAATTGCCATTCTGCTCACCAGAAACCATGTGATCAGCTATTCATGGTTTTCTAATGACAAATTCAATTGTGAAATATCAATAATTCAGATGGGACTGAATTTTGTATCACCGGAATGAATGAAGAATATGGCATGTGTTAGTGAAAAACAAAATAATTTGAACAGGAAGAAGTCCACATAGGACCTACTCAAAACTGCTAAAAAAAACCATGAGGCTTAAATTTGGGCTTCTTAGTTAGTCCTTTAGGGGTTAAGAATTACCTTTCCATTCCGACTTCTTCAACCGGCTAACGCGAGCGGTTGCGTCTGCTCCCAGTGATAGCAGTGACCTGCAATACATTTACTTTTGTCATTGGAGTCTAACCCTTAAAGGGCTAATGGGGATAGTATATACGTTGGCGTATATTTGAGATTTGTTGTAAATAGAAAGCTTCAAGTTGAGACCCCAATAGCTCATTAAAATCATGTCAGCGTGAATTTTAACTTCGCTTTTGATCGTAAACCCATAGGAGGTGCGGAACCATGCCAAATATAATGAAATATTATTGTATAATACTGGTCGGAAAGGGCTCTTTGGACCTTTAAGGGTTAAAGACCACTGCTAACATTAGGCTTGCGTGGTTCGTCATATGATGTAGAAGACTAACACGTCATTGCACTCATTTTGAGAACGCCTTCATGGAGAACCGTACCAGCAATATTTCAAGGAAGCCCTGTTCGGTAAAAAGAACAATTCCCCTACAACTTGAGAAATATACCTTCCGTGTTTGGAGAATTCCAACCCCGTGACAGGCGCACTGTGAGCACTCCCAATAAGCTGAGTTACTTCCATTTTTCTCACTAAGATTACAGCCAAACCACCTTCGGTAGTCCCCCTGAACATCCATCCCCAAACCAAACCTCACGTTTTCAATAACCTGAAACGCTGACAGAAGATAATGTGCAACTTGCCTGAAGAATGTACTCCGTAACAGTACTGTTAGATTTAATGAGCTGCTACACATCAGCATTGGAAAGCCACTGGAAAAGACGGAAGTGCTCAGACAAACGTAAAAAGGAAGGTGTTGAGGTTAATATATCTCACAGGCACAAAGATTTCCCATCTTGTGTAACAGCAAGAGATGAAATGGGAGCATCAGTTAACTTTTTAGAACCGATTTTGCTCCAACCCACCATGTTCCAAACTCCAATATATCCCCTTCCATCTGCTAAAAGACAAGTGAATCGTTTATTATTATAGCCTGTCCTTGTACATTATAAACAACACAACATATATGTGAAGTAGACTAAAACGCACGAGGGTGAAGCATTATAGATGACCATACAGCTTACCCTTGGTAACTGAAACAAATAAGAAAGCCTTTGCGCCATCACGAGAAAACCTGCAGTAACCAAATTTCTCATCCTGCCATAGAAAGAGGGCAGTTGTAACATCAAACCAAAAAAAAAAAACCAATAGAAAGTGCACTGCAGAAATGGCTCCACGAAGCTTGTCACCAGGCAACATCGGTTTCAAATCCCAAACACTGGCCAACATATCTGTATTGAAAACCCATCGAAATGCCAAAGAACGTCCATCAACACAAAGTCCTTCAAAATATGCAGTAAATAGGACTACAGTAAGGAGGCTTGTAAATAAAAAAACGGAAAAGAATGCCAGACATAAATACCTTCTCCCTCTGCAATTGGGCTATGGATTCTCCTTTCGTAATATCCCACACGCGGCATGCACTGTCCTCAGCAGTCGATGCCAAATACGCTGAATCCATGCTGAGACACATCACAGTAACAAACTTTAAACTCTCGGCAATCAATCAAACATTCGATGATAAAATTGTGCACAAATACAAGCTACTAAACTCACTGTATTGATGGCTAGTTCACCTGATATCGATATCTTGAATTGAACGATGCGCATGAGGTTCATCCAGTACAAGTTGACAAGTGGGCCAAGCGAAAACTCGAAGGTAACCATCCTGTCCTTGCACAAAGTCAAACAAAATCATGTGGAACAACTCTCAAGTATTTTTTAAGCAACGATGAAATAGAGTTTCCACCAAATACGAGTCCTTTTCTAATATGTCGTGAAATACATAACAGGCATAAATAATTTCCAAGTACCTTACCACCGGTGGCTAGCAAAGAGCCATCCAAGCTGAAATGAATGCAGTTTTGAATCCCAATCCCTTGTAAAAGAGGAAGCTCGCGCTCCGAGGCTTTCAGCTTCCACGGGCTCTTTGGATTTATTTCGTAGAACCTGCGAGTCAGAATGAAGAAACGGATCATTCTAGGGTTTCAGTACCCTCAATCGTTCCGCAAGTAATCTACCAGCCAGATTTTCATGTGCAACTTACTTGCAACTGTCTGCAAATGAACAGAGAACTCCATCGCCGCTTGGATGCACTGCCAGTTGCAATGGACGACCATCTGCCGTCTCAATCGCATGAATCTGCAGACTCACAAAAAAAATCCAAAGTGAGGGCTCCATATGGTTTTTATACTCCCTCCGTCCCAAAGTTTGAAAGTGCTTTTTAAGTAGGTCATATTGTAAGAAACATGATTAAAATTATGTCACTAGAATGATTGAAGAACATTGCATGTGTTCATTGCAACCTAAATGAAATTAGCCACAAGGAAGTATTTTTTTCACCTACTTAAAAAAGCACTTTCAATAACTTTGGGACGGAGGGAGTAGCTAGGTTTAGTTTCTCTTGTACAATTTCATCGATTTTTCTCACCAACACATGGAACGCCCTTTCACTGAAATATAATTCAATATCAACATGATCAATCGAACTGCACCATGAATCCTTGGTTGAGTTGCAAAACCCTAAAGATGTTGAAATATGTAGAACGAGAGGCCAGGCTCTGAAACAGGTAGAGAGAAATGAGCCTTACGGTGTCGAAAAGCGTGTCGGAGTCGAAATGGTACTCACGAGCGGTGATGGAGTGCTCGTCGTCCTCGTGGCGGCCCAACAGCACGAACGCCGTCACGTTAGAATTGTTGCTGCTGCTGTTGTTGTTGAACTGATGAGGCGGCGCCCACGCCCCGCACACGGCGCCCGTCTCTTCATTCTTCGTCGTCGTCGTGGACGCGGGTCGCCGTTGCTGCCTGTATTTCACTCGCGTTCGCCCACTCATCGCAAAAACCCAACTCCTAAATTACTCGTAGAATTCATACACGATTACCATCCACCGATCCAGTTCCGTTTGTTTCTGTTGCTCTCTGCCTGCCGGCCTGCCGGCCTCAGGTGGGCTGTGGATTGTTGTTGTTGCTGCACCAAATCCCGAGGACAAACAAGTTTGCTGATTATTAGTTAATAAATATAATTATGCACCGGACAGCAGAAGCAGGCTCGGAATTGGCGCAAGCGAATGTCCGGCGCAGATTGCTGCAACGATCAAAAATTCAGAGGAGTGAGGTCTTCCTGTGTGCGTCAGAGTTGAAGCCGCAGCTCACTCTCTTCAGGAGATTTAGTGTGGCCAGCACTAATTTACATACAAATCTTTAGTTGTAGGGCTTAAAAGTGAATGACTTAGGGCATCTTTTTCCTTCTCTATGAAGGTCATTTGAAAAAAGAAAATTGTAAATGTCAGTGTAGCTTACACTATTCTGAAACTTTGCAGTGATTTATATAGGGATTTCAAGGTTCCATAGATGTCTAGTTGTAGTGCTTAAAATTGAAAGAAGGCCATCCTTCTCCATGAAGTTAATTTATGTTAAATGTCAATGTAGGTTATACTATTTTGAAACTATGTAGTAATTTACATAGGTATTTTAAGATGTCATAAATGTTGTGGTTAAAATTGAAAGAAGGCCATCCCTCTCCATAAACATTTGTTTTGCATAATGACATTTTAACTTAGAGTTTACTTTTTTAAAGGTGAAAAACATCAACAAACTTAGCCTTCATATATAAATTTTTGAATTAGATATTAAAAATAAATTGACATGAGTAAAGGACAAACCATTAGGAGAAATCTGTAGTCACAAAGGGGCCCTTGCCTTTGGCACGTGCTGAAAAATTTAGGCCCAACCGTGCACTTTACATGAAGCCACCAATGGTGCCACCGTGGCTGCCAGCAATGCAGTTCCGTGGGTCGCGCCAATCGACGCTGCCAACAGTGCCGACACTGCCAGCACTGCGGCTTCCGACGCTGTCAGCGGGCAGCGATTGCACCTATGGGTTTACATAGAAAATGGTGCTTGGGCAGCCGGTTCACCTAACCCGCGCAAGCTTATAGGGCCCCTTTGGGACCCCATTTTTCTCCTAATGATGATGTACGAAGCATAAGGTTCAACTTGAATTAACAATGTTCATATTGGAAGGAGCCACAAAAGAGCCGTTGGGTTGAAAATCTGAGGTGCTTATTGATGAATAGTTTCAAGAGCCACACATAGAGAATGAGTTCAATTGTTGAAAATTCTCAATTGTTGTCGTGCTTTCCTTATTTGAAAATGTACATTATTGCATTGAATAATGTTTTTTCAATTTAACCTAATTCCAACCTCGGGGGTGCACTAGGTTAAATTTGTGAAGTATACAGCCTAATGTTCCCTTGTCCTGTGGGCACCGGGTCATTGACATTACGAACGGACACGTTATTCACGCCGACCCCCTACTAAAAAGGGACCGGAGTATCTATCTATCTGTTTATGTGTGAAGTATACGTGAGTGTGCCAAAGGGGTATTAATTTAAACATTGCCGTAAATGGTATAAATATAATAAACACATTAGAGCTGTAAATATTAACGTACGCTTACATTGAACATATATTTTGGACATAATAGTTCTATATACAAAAGTTTTTGGACATATAAACCCTTGTATATAGCGGTTTTTTTTCAAAGGGAGTCATGAACGCATGTGATTTTTAAAATATAATGTCGAATGCATCCCTTGGGATTCCAATCCAAATTGAAATTCAATGCATTTCAACTCTTAGTTTGGTTTCCTAGGTACAGGTGTCGATTTATAATAAGGCAGTGAGTTTCAAAACGAATGAGACAATCCCAACACAACATCTATAATAATAAAAATTAGTAATAGTATATTATGTACTAAAGTTCTTGTCGTTTGAGCAAAGAACTCTTTCTCTCAACGATAAAAGTGAATACATTTGAGAAAGATGTCTCTATTCACCAATGAGCTTCTCTATCATACAAATTATATATATATATATATATATATATATATATATATATATATATATATATATATAAAATTGTTGTTAACCTAATGTTCAGACTAAATTATATATAAATATAAATATATGTATGTATATTTATATATACATGATTGACAATAAATTCTCAATTAACGTTGTCAATTCACATATTTATAATATATAACTATTTTATCCATTATTTTTGGAACATGGGTCCACAAGTGTTGTTCTATACATTTGTTGTATTTAGATACGAGAGACAGAGAATCACCTTCAAGTTTCTTTGATGAATTTGGAGAGAACATATTCATTCAAAGTCCTATATCAGTTTTTTAAAGAACAATGAAAGTTCTACAAAAACGACATATTTTTTTGAAAGATTTCCTATTGATATGGCAACGTAGGTTGTAATTCAATTTATTTTGGGATTGTTTAATAATTTGTTAGGAAAATTACAAAAGTGCTTAAAATATAAAAACTTCTTACAAAAATGCTAGAGTTATACTTGCAAAAATAGTTTCACTAAAATAAATTCAAAAGTACATAAATGGCTTCAAAAGAAATCAAAATGTTATCAATTAGACCATACAATATAAGATAAAAAGCTGGAAGGGTCACCCTTATGTAATTTGGGATATGTGTGCATGCAAAGGGTATTTAAATGGGGCTATCACGTAATTGGAATATATGAGGAATATTTTAAAATATTGTTGGTATATTCCAAGTAGATTCTTGAATTATTTCTTACTTGAATATAAAGCATATCATTCATGTGACAGGCTACAACACTTCAAATTCTTCTTCTTCTACTTGCTTGGGTTGTAAGTTCTTTCAAATTTAATTAAAGAAAAAATGAAGATTCAAAAGCCCCTTAAACGTCCTTTGCCACCTCTCGAGCATATGCAACAAAAAACAAAAAAATGGAAAAAAATAAAAATATCAGCCATTAGCGCATGCTAAAATGTGGCTAGGCCTTGCTTAGGTGTCAACATGCCTCACACTAGTAGCACGTGGCGCTGCAGGCTCCGTTCAACCATGCGCAATTGGCCAAGAGCTAAGCGCAGTAGGGGCTGCTGTATTTTTTTAAATGTTGCCAAAATGCCTAATAATTGTGACTTTGCATTTGCCTAAGATTGTAAAGTTCACTTTTCAAACATATGGCAAGCGATAGTGAAGGAATGAATGGGTGCACAAAAAATTAGATTTTGACACAAACGTTAGAGGAGATTTCAAAATTTCAAAATTTAGATCTAATACATCATCCTAACCGGCCAATTGCAATTATTTCATTATTAGGTCAACAATAGTCTAATTCTTTGACAGTTTTGTATTAACACTTGTTTCATGAATATGCACATGGCTATGTGCACGTTTTTGTGTAAATTGTACCATTAGCTCAATATGATGTGAAATGAAAGCCTATGTTTTATAAATGAATATACTAATTAAAATAGAATTATGCATCATGTATGAAGGCATTCATTTCAAATATATGTATATAAACACTCAATTCCTTATTTTTGCACTTGGCCAAGTGCAATCATTCATGAGCAAATTTGGCTCAAAAAAAATTTGTCTAAAAAATTCTCTAAAAAATAGCGATTTTTGTCTTTCTACAATCAATTACATTATTAAAAAAGAAAATTAGTTATTTATTTATTAATCATATCTTCATATTTTCTTTCTTTTCTTCTTTTCTTTCTTGTCTTTAAATGGTAGAGGGAGGGGGGAGAAAAAAAGTTTTTTTTTGGGTCTTTTTCTTCTGTTTAGGATTGAGGGTGGCTAAAACCCTAACGGCGGCGGATGGAGGAAGAAAAATTCACTTACCTCAAACAATTCAACTCTAAACTATAAAGATCATCTATAGGTAAATACACTAAATTTAGACATCGTCCTCGCCCCCTGCCAAGTTAATAGCTCACAGTACACACTTGTCTCAGGTAGATGGGACGGGGCTGGTTGGTTGGTACAAACGTTCCTGCCTATGAATAATTCACTAGCAGCACCAAGTCATGTATATTACACTAAACGCTTAGACGGACTCCACGGAAATCGAACCCGGACCGTACAATTGTAACATAAATGCCCTTCTCCAACCAACGTAGGAACCATGACTTGGCGACCTCGAGCAAAACTAACACCAATTTATACCCGTGCAAGTTCTAATCTAACGCATTTTACTAGTGTTAAATAGTATTTATCTCTGGTTACTAAAGTGTCTATTCTGGAAAGAGGTGAGTAGTCTTGTACTAATGGACCTTTGTTCGCTGGGCATTGGCTCATTGTCAAGACGAACAGACACTTTATTCATGTCGGCCTCGAAAGAGGACATGAGTTCATATCTATCTATCTAAATACACTATTACATTCTTTGTAAATGGATACAAATGAGAAATTTGCGTCAAACGGGGTGGGTACGTGCTTATCCTCTTTTATTTTCAAAAAAATGAATTAAAGAAAGGGGTGGATATGTTCCCACCCTCCTTTGTGGCAAATTGCAAATGAGCGTTATGCGTCCAGGGAGTTGGACGGATGCTTATCCTCTACACTTCCTCAAAAATTAAATTGAATGAAGATGTGGGCAGGTTCCCATCCCCCCCTTGTAGCAAATCCTCACAAATGAAAAATTAGCTAAAAAGGGGGTGGAAACATGTCTACATCCTATCAGGGTTATTTTTTTTCTGGCACTATGGTGCCAAACTCCAATGTTGTGGCACAATCATAGTGATCTAAATCTGCAGGGACCACTCTCTATCGCATGCATAGAGCACTCCTACAATGCAAAACAAAAAGCCTTGCTTCCTATCACGTAGGTAGAAGAAAAGGTCTGCACATTGTGCTAAAATATTAAACATAACTGAAATTCTATTGAATTGGTATCAAATATTAAATTTAACAAAATATCTCAATTTAAAAATGAAATTAAGGCATAACCAAGTGATTCATCAAAGATACATGGAAATGAATTATATTTCAAAACTATGAGTTAGAGAGGAGGAAAGACTATGTACACGCTTTATGCAACGTGTGTTGTATTTGTGCCGACAATGCATGTGGGATATGTAAAACTTCTTTCACTTGTCTTCTCACTCTTACCCCCTAACCGTCCCTAGCTTTTTTGGGTTTAAAATCATCATCGCTTTTGATGTGTTATAGGTCAAAATGTAAGCGAGGTATAGAAATCTCAACCATACGATCTTGCAACATACATGTTGTAGATCATGTGGATCCATTTTGGGGTCATTTGGCCATAGAGATTGCAAGATCGTAGTGTTTTAGTGCTAAAAAAGGATGTTGAAATTTTCCTAGCAATATAGTTAGATGTAAAATTTGTTTTCAAGATTGCTCAAATGAAAAAACTTTGAACTATAAAGTAGTCCAAAATCATCATATAAACACATTGACACCAAAAGAAACTCATGAAAAATCTAATGTGCCCTAGAATAGCCTTGCAATGTCAAAAAGTAACATGAAAAGTGATCTATTTGACCCAAAAAGCAAAAAGTGTCCAAACTAGACCCATGCACTAAAATGACTTCCTAACATTCGAAACAATATGCATTGACATGAAAATTGTACCATAATAACAAGACATCAAGGGAAATCCAACCCAACAAGTTTTATTGAAATCGGACATGAAATGAAGGAGTTACAAGCCCCAAAGTTGCAGCCATCAAAATGCATAAAATGTTTTCCAAAAAAAGACCCCTACTTTCAAATGATCACCAAAAATTCTATACATCTTGGATCGATTTGAAGTCTTTACCACTCATTCCATACAACATGCAGTTTGTCTTTTCCATATTTTTATTATAATTAGACAATTGTTGTAAAATTATAGCTCTTCAAATGTGAATGTACTGCAAAAAGCGTCCAAAATATGAATGTTGGGACGGTTAGGGGTTAATGACCAAGAGTATGTGCAATACTTCACAGAGAAATAAAAGCAAAATCAATTTATTTTTTTCTTCTTCAAAGTAAATATATTAAGAATTCACAAAAACTTGCAAGTCCTCATCCGTTATCATTTGGGACTAGTTTAGAATGATTTTGATTACAAGAGTAGCTCATTGTTCCTTCATAATTCCCTCTTGATTGCTTAAATTTCTTGAGAAATGGAAAGAAGGGTAATTTTCTTACATTTTGGTAGTTTGTAATGTAGTTTGTAGTGTAGTTTGAGTAGTGTATTTGAAATTTGCCAAAATTTATTTATGATTTCAAAAAGATGACTTCTGATTTTATATTTATTTTTTGATGATTGTGCCTTTGACTTCCTATATTTAAAATACAAATAAAGGAAGGGGTGGTTATGTATGTACTCCCTTTTAAGATTTTCAAGGAATTTGTTGGTCAACTATGGGGGTGGTGACTTTCCTACCCCTTTTTCCAAAGAAAATCTTTGGTAAAAAATGTTTGGTAGCAAAGGGGAGGAAACTTGCCTATCCCCTTCTTCAAAGAGAATCTTAGGTCAAATTTTTGGTAGCAAAAGAGACAGGACACATGCCCATCAGCGTGGAAATTTACGTTAAGAATTTAAGTTACACAAGAGGGTGGGCAAAGGTCATCTGCTAAAAAAGATTTAAATAAAGACTATTGTTTGCAAAGGAGGGTGGGCACATGCTCACTCCTAAAAGAAATTAGGTAAAGAACCTACACAAATGTATACTTATACATTAAATAAATACAATTGCCTCTATAATTGTATGTATGTGCAATGGAATTTGGAAACCATGGTTAATATGGTTGATTTTTAAAATAAATTGAGTAAGTAAATTTTAGTAATAAGCGGAATTTAATTATAATGTAAGTAAATAGAGTAATCAATTTTAATAATGTGAGGTAATTATTCATAGTAATAAATATAAAATATATTTTAGGATTTATTTTAATGAGATACAATTGAGTATTTGGAGAAAAAAAAATTCCATCTATAGTAGCTTCCTAGAGGCTTGGTTAACCCCTAAAGGACCAGGTGGACACATTGTGTCCTTGAACTATTTCATTACTTTAATAACTTGTTTGGATTTCATAATTTTGACTCAATGTTAACAAGAGTATTGAAAACAAGACATAGTTATGAAGGTAACATTTGCAATACTAATTAAAGTAATTTTGCGAAATTACTTGAAACTACAATTGCAAACATCACTTGTACTCGGGCATCTTCACGCTAGTATTATCAATAAATTTGTTTCACCAAGTTTTTCCATTTCTTTGTTCAAGGTGATTTACAAGTACGGTTCTTCAGCCACGCTTTGCAACATAAATTTAAAGTAGAACATCCAGGTCATATACTCTAGTTTAGGATATAATGTCAAACAAATGCAATATCGTTTTAATTTCACCAAGTCTACTACTGTTCATTATTTAAGATTATATAGAATGTAGTATGATTTAAATTTCTTTAACACCCAATTCCCAATTTTTGCACTTGGCCAAGTGCAATCATTCATGAGCAAATTTGGTTCAAAAAATTTGTCTAGGAAACAACGATTTTTGTATTTCTACAATCACTTCTATTGTAAACAAATAGTTCTTTTATTTATTTTTTATCGTTATATTTATCTTTTCTTTTATCTTTTCTTTCTTTCATTTCTTGTCTTTTTAGGGGCGGAGTGGAGAAAAAAATTTAAGTTTTTAATTTTAATATTTTTTCTGGTTGATTTTTTTCTTCAGTCTAGGGGGGCTAAACTCCTAACTGCCGTAGAAGGGATAAAAATAAATAATTTAATAATTTAAATAATGATAATTTTTTTTTTGTTTTCATCATTATCCCAAACGGTAGCAGAAGGAAAAAAAGAAAAAAAGTTTTTTTCCCTCGATTTTCCGGCTTTAGCGGCTAAAGGGTCCGCGCGAGGAGATCCTATGAGACTCTCTCCTCCCTCTCTTTCTCATCTTCCTCTCTCTCCTCTTCCTCTCACTCTCGTTCCCCTATATGTACGAGTGAGAGAGGGAGAGTGATAGGGAGAGGGAGAGTGATAGGGAGAGTGAGAGGAGAAATAGGGAGACGAGAAAGAGAGGGAGGAGAGTCACACAGGGTCTGACGCGCGGAGCTTTAAGGTGCTCAAGCAAAAAAATCTAGAAGAAAAAAAAACCATTTTTCCGCCAGTGTTAGGATTTCAGCCACCCTGAACCCTGAATAGAAGAAGAAAACCAATAAAAAAAAACTTTTTTTTTTCCTTCACCGCCAAAAGACAATAAAAACAAGAAAAAAACGATAAAGATAAGGATAAAAAATGAATAAAAGAACTTTTTTTACAATGTAATTCATGCTCGGAGGGTAGTGATATGTCGGAGTAGCAATATACGTGCAAACAAATGATAGGGTATTTTAAAAACATAGAAACAATTAATTATAAATGGACTTAAAGGTATTATAGGGTATCAAAATGGCAGTGGACATCTTTAAAGTACCATAGGGTATGGAATAATAGGTAATTTGGAATTATAAGTTATGCAAGCCCCTTTTCTATTAACCCAAAGTAGAAAATTACATAATGATAGCATGTGAAAGAAAACAGAAAAAGAAAGTAATACCCCCTTATAAAATAGTGGTTATTCGCACCAATTTCCTTAACACACTGACCTCCCTGAGAATTGATGGTGAAAATACGAAAATCCCTATTTTTTAAAGAGTGTTTTAAGCGAATCTTTTATTGCACCCCATAGGCCAAGTGCATGAATATATGGCAAAGTACAGATTGGGAATTGCGTGTTCTTTTTTACCATGATTTTTGTTGTGATTTGAGGAAATATTTGCTTTCTTTGACACTCATAAAGGGAAATAGGTCCTAGGCTTGGATCTGCGTTCCATTGCAAACTTAGTCTTATTTTTTCTTGTAAATATTCATAGTTGAAAATTGAATTTTATGCTTTAGGTGTTCATTAGATAGAAACATTGACATTAAAAAAAGTAGGTTGCTCATTCACACAACATTGAAGGGTACCTAGACATATAGATATCTTTGATGAAAGACAACCTCATCATTGTAGTATTCAATAATTAAATAGATGAGGATTTCAATGAACACATAGAAATGTCACTTGTAACACTCTCTTTAAAAGAATAATTATAGAAGTTTGCAACTATGGAAGTTTTTAGTGGACACCAACTTCTTTTTGCCAAAATTCTTCATCGGTGATCGCATATTGACACGCGTGACGTTAATTTCTGGGCGATAAGGTTAACTTTCACACGCGTGGCGATAACTTTGAGCAAGTCATAAGCAGCACCATTAACATTCTTCCGTGCATAAATCCACGATTGCATGGAAATACGATCAAGGTACCCACATAGACACATGTCCATATCGATGCAATCCTTATGTGATTTCTGAGTGACATTCTTCCCTGCATCAATCCATGATTGCATGGAAATACCTTCAACGTACCCACATAGACACATGTCCATATCGATGCAATCCTCATGTGATTCCTCAGGGTAGTGTAGTTTTGCCACAAGAGGAGCAATCAAACCATAACATCCTTCTACTTTCAAGATCCGTCCATTTTGAGAATGTCCTGCAAGCCTTTCGAAGTCCCTTGGCAACTCGCATATTAACTCATTCGATCGAAGATCAAACACCTCCAACTTATGCAAGGAGCTGAAATCATCTGGCAGCTTACTCAATTCAGAACAATAGGAAGCATTCACATGATGCAAGGCTGTCACATTGGCAATGCCGACAATGCTTTCGAGAGAATTGCAGTAGCTTACATCAAGAAATTCGAGTTTTGTTAACTTCTGTAGACCATTGGGTAGCTCATGAATTCCTGTTCTTCGGACATTCAACTTCTGTAGTGAAATGAGCGCACACAACCCTGTCAAATCCTGAATCTCCATACACCCTAGGAAATTTAGGTCTTCCAAGTTTGTCAATGAGCACATTGAATTGATCGGTGAAACTCCCATGAGCACACCAGAATATGAAATATCGATCTTCAACACCGAAATTGGCAGATATTTGACCAAATTGCAATGGGCCTTGTATCGTCCATGAAAAAAACCATCATTGCAAAGAGTAAGATCACGTAAATTCGTGCAACTTCTAAGGTCTAGAACCTGATCATCAAACCATTTGCAATTCTTCAGGTCTATAACCTGCAATGATGCCAAAGATAGTAGGTCATTAAGGACGTCATTACAGAATTTTGGTGTCAAAGAATGGCTCCGCATATCACTTCGACGGAAGATAATAAGATTGCTAAGCTTCTCAAGTCCTCTCCATCGAACAAGCCTGGTACAATCTGTTTCCACCACGCATCTCAAGTTCACCATCCCTGTGACATTCACCTCCGTGAGATCTTCGCAACGATCCAAATCCAACACTTGTACTCTCTTGCAAAAATCCAGGTTTGCCATCTCCAAGCTATGAACCTTGCTCCCGTGTATGATCAGCCTTTCTAGTGATGGCCAATACTTGCCATTCGATGGATAGTCCTTCAGCTCATGTGGAACATCGGTATTGGACTTGTCAATCAGGAAACGTCTCTCTTCAAATGCTCCTTCTTGCGAAACCAACTCGGCAAACTCCAAATACAAATCATGAATGTTATACTCCAACTCCTCAATTTTATAAACCGAGTCAAGAAGTCCCTTCCTCTGAAATTCATTTACCTAGAATCACAAGCACGCCATCTATTAGGTCTCAAAATTCAAACAATATACAATCTTGTAAGATCTTTCACCAAACACACTCAACAATTAAAAATGCGGAACTAAATAATACCATCCATTGTACTCTATTCTCCTAGAAACAACCACTTGAAGCAAAGCAAGAAGTACATGTAAAATCATGTTTCAACTGTGTCTTACATCGCTCGTAGAATACAATGACTATCCTCAGAATCCTGAAGGACACTGCAGATATTCTTCCTGAATTCATTCTCATTGAGAAATGATTTAGTTATGATAATAAAAAGATGTGATGACGAACTTACATTTTCCTCCATAACAAGCTCTTCCTCTCTATAAATTTTGCACAACCAATCCCACTTGAAGCGTACTTTACCGCCTAGACTGCTCCATTTAGATTTCCAAATCAGTGCCACGTCCAAGAATATTTTTTGTTGCTTTTTACCCAATGCATCAAATCCAAGTCGAAGAATAGAGAAAATAGGATGATTTGTTAGCTGCAACATGTATTTCTTGTGAGCCTTCAACTTCACCAATTTTTCATCCCACTTCGATGTCTCACTTTTAATACTCCCAAAATATTTTCCCAACACCTTCAAAGCCAATGGATGATAGTGAAATCCAGTATTCTCCATCACTTGAATGTAATAATCTCCTTGAATCTTCTGAAAATAACATTCTTGGATGCATCTTTTGACAAATTCAAAATTCACTTCCTTGGGTTCCATACCAGCATAAAAGCGAAAGAGTTCAACAGCACCTTCTTGTGCCAACTCTGGCATCTCCATGGAATCACACTCCCGAATTCCAAGTTGGTTAAGAATCATAAGAGATCGAGATGTCACAAGTACCATGCTATCACCATCATACCCCGCATTTAAGTACATCTTAACTTCATCAATTTGATTATCCCATACGTTGTCCAAGATTAGAAACACTTTTTGCCGAAGCATGCGTTGCTTCAAGAGGGGAGAGAGCTATCCAATGTTCCATGTTTCATCCAAACATCAAAAATAAATTACCAGATGTAATATCAAAAAGTATCAAATATGGCAATCTAAATTGAAGACGGTCGAGTCAAGAAGACAAGTTCAACAATACATAGCGCAACTCAAAATATACTTTAGGGAAATAAATAATATTAAAAATTGAGAGAAATAAATTTGTCAACAATAGAGTACACCAGAATTATTGATTTCTGTAAATGTTCATTAATCACAAACTCGAGCTCTAAATCCATTAAATCCAAATCCCAAAAGCACTTCTCAATTTTCAATTAACCATAAACCACATCTATGTTCTTAACCCCTACTCGTCCTCACTCCTTTCTAAATTTGGCAATTTTGCAAAGATGCAGTATAAAACGCAACTAATAGGGATATTTTGAACTTGTTGTTTGAATCAAAGTTGTACTTCATGATATTTACATTCTATTCACACGCTTAGATCTGCAGTTGCTAACACCAATTTTTTTTTATAAAATTTGAAACTTAAAATTCAAAATTATTTTGTAATTTGAATACAAAAACGATATTGACAATTTGTGGATGATATTTGTTGTGATGGGTTGAAATGCAATTCTCAAAGTGTAGTGATTTTCAAAGATTTATTGGTTTCTCAATTTTATTAGCTAACTTTTTCAAGAGCACTTTGAGACTAAATCTTCGAATTTTCTTGTGAAACACTCCAACATGAAATGAGACATAAAGCTTCACAAATCATCAACTTTCTAATCGATTCACACATAAATTCCCGTATAAAATTTAGTAAAAATTTCACATTGAAAATAGTGTGAACTTTGGTACATAATGCAAAATATGCATAGTTGGGCAGTTAAGGATTAAACCTTACCAGACCATGCTCTTCAATTCGTCTCTCTTGAGTTTCTCTCCACTCTGTCAACTCCCGTAGTACAGTCTTTAGCAAACCCATCAAATTTTTGTCGGGGCCCAACTCAATATAGCAAACTTTTCCACAAAATTCTCCGTGCTTCTGGTTGTAAATGACTTGTGAAATGGTGGTCTTGCCAATACCTCCCATTCCGTATAATCCCATCACTCGAACCTTGTACTTATCAGATGGCTCAAGTTTGGTCAATCTTTCCAATATGGGCTGCATAGTGAGTTAACACTAACCAATCAGCCAACCATGACAATGACATCGCCAAGTATATGAATCTTCATATGTTGAAAACCACATTTCAAACCAATGCAATAAACCACCAATGCATTTGACCTGTCTCAATAAATTGAAATTTGTACAACAGAGCATATAATTGTGAAAGTTAAAGCGAACAAACAAGTAAGCCACCTACAATAAACATGTCGTGAACCAAAATTATGTTCCTTCTAGTCCTGCAGTGATCACAACTTTAGTAAATTAATCCATGATGTCTAATCCAACATCACAAATGCACTTTTCATACCTTTGATAGTTGATCGCTTGATTGAACATGAGAAGTATCCCATATCACATCCGGTGGCAACAAAATGCAAACAGCTTTCACCACTTTCTCAATGAAGGCTATATGTCCTTCACTCTTTCCACCATATTCAATTCCATTATTCCCAGGAATCTCTTTCAAGGCCTTTTTCCACTCCTCCACATTATTCCCGGGAATCTGCTTCAAGGCCTTTTTCCACTCCTCCACATTAATTCTTGGATCTTCTCTTTTCCACTCCTCCCATATTCCAAACCATTCCATTTCCTGGTTTTTCATTTCCTCCCTTGAAATCTCAAAAAAAAGCGGCAATATTTTGAGGGACTTACCCAATTCTTGTGCCTTGACAAACCAAGTCAATTCCATCATTGGCCACTTTGTTTTAGTAAAAAATTCCTTAGACAAGACGAGGATTGCAACACGACAATTCTCAGCTGCCATCTTCAAGGGAGGGTAAAATATCTCGCCCTTGCGCAAACTATCAATGTCTTTGTCTAAGAACGGATTATAATTGACTCTTTTCAACTCCTTCCATAGGTGCTCCGTGAAATCCTTCTGAGAACCACTGTGGCTCAAGAATATCGTATGCTTGGGCATGCGTGGATCTATGCCATCTGCGCAAGTTTCCCTAGACACGCCACTTCAAAGTTTTAAAACATAGTTGAGCTGCGCTTTCGGCTGCACATGCCATCATTGAATAAAAGTTATAAAATGTTGAAAACCAAAACTGCCTTACTCTGAATTCTAGAAAAAGATTTGCTGTACCTGTACGGATGAGATGGGCCAGCATCATCACGACTAGCACTATTCTGCCTCGAGAATATGTCATGCTTGGGCATGCACTGATCCAAGCCATCCACGCAAGATTCCCTACACACTCCACATTTCATAGGTCACTTAAAAATTCTTGTAACATAGTTGAGATGAATGCATTCTGACCCACGTGTCATCATTGAACAAAATGTCCGAAACCAAGAGCGCCTTATCAGAGTTCTAGGATATGATTGGCTATACCTGGACTGCTTAGATGCGCCAACATCAAGACTAACACTATTCATTCCTTCCCAACCCAAACTTGACTTAACTTACATTTCGACTCTCATGGTTTCCTGGAATTCTGCTGTTCGGGGTCTCTTGGTTGAAGACTCCCATAGTTCGGGGTCCCTCTTTCGCTTCATTCCGTGAAGCACGTGCTCCTAAAGCTTGTATCAATGTCAATGCCTTTTTTCCTCCGGTGTGTTGGATTCTCAATCTCAGACAGACCCGCAATATATCTATGGACAACCACCCAGCCATAAAAGTCAATGTAGCATTTTTTAATTACCACTTGTAAGTTTTCAAAACACGATGCATCAAACATATATATGATACCATTTCCATACTAACAACAGTTGGTGAGGAACACAGTAGCACGGACCATTGTGCACTTCTCCAGCCCATGGACAGAGAAGTGCTTTGTTCAATGAAGCATTACATCGTTTTTGCAATTCAAAGCACATTTGTAACCTTTTTCGGAAATCCGAGGACAAGGGCAATGGACACAACTCTACATATTCAGAGATCGAGGGTGATAGGTCACAAGTCCTCCAAAATATTCCCGAAGAGAATGCACACATTTGGTCAATTCGATCCCAACAGAAGCCACAATATACAAAATAAACTCTGAAGATAATCCTATTCACATAGGATGAAAAGTGATCATCCGACTTGGCATTAAACCACAACTAAGCATCCTATATTTCATTCTGTTCACATTTGAGCACTACCGAGACAAATGTGAACGTCAAATATCATCTAATCTACAATGATTAAAAGTTAGCTGCACTCACCTAGTTATCATCGCAAGCAAACCCACAATGACATTTTCACGCAGAGTAAATTAAATTATCAATCTTCTCACTGTAATGTAACATCGAAAGAATTTAACACCCAAGCCCCATTTAGCAAGCGGATCAAGGTCAATGACAAAATTTAAACAATGATCACAGTCATTTCTCTGACATGGCGTTTCCACAAACTGCAGGGCCTAAGACAACATTTCAAACTAAGCTCTCGCATCACAATCAACACTACCCCCTTAATAAGTATAATAATGGCAAACAGTGCGAATGAGGACGATCCGAGATGTATTGTCACTGAGCGTTCAACATGAACAGCCTAAACAACGCAGATGTGATTTAGCTACTTACCGACAAGATGAAGAAACAAGTTACGAAAACCACATGTCTGCCTCAATCAGATGCAGAACAAAGTCGGGATGTTCACAAGCGAGTGCCAAAATTGAGGACGGCCCCAGGCTGCCCCAAATTCCAGAAGAGCGACTGCTAGAACCCCATACAGCTGTAACAACAACAACAACATTTTGGTCATTATCGTCGTCAGTTATGATCCTGTAGAAGTTGACATATCACTCAAGGCTAGCTACTGTTTAAGGGAGACTTGGTCATTGGTTTCTGAGAATGGATCACTGTAGCACAGAACAGCAGTCAGAATGGTGTTACTCTAGTATAGCAACTGCATCATTTGTGCAGATTTACAACCGCTGGAGCAGTGGACAAAATTATACCTGTGTTGGATTACTTGGTAATTCCAGTACCCAATGTTCTGTTGCTACCTCTTCATGTTGGCCTCTTGTTCACGTTGAAGTGTTCTGAAGTTTGCACTGTACAATCGTGCTTCCCAGGAAGCCAAAAAGGGAGTGGGAGGATTGAAGTAGCGTGAAATTGGTGAAGAATCTCTCACTGACTGCAAAAAGACTCTCATTTGTTCAGAAACTCATTTTACAACAGACATTCTATGGCCATGAAATAAATGCAAAAGAATATGGTCTGTTTTTAGTTGATACCCAGCATGTGCAGTTTTTCACCGACTGAGTATAGCATGTGCTTTGTCAAACATACATTCTAGTAGTGCATGAATTAAAAAAGATTAAAGTGGGAGTAACCCTGTATAAGACAACCATAGGGAACTTCCAAGCTCCTCCCTTCAGTTCAAGAATAACTATAAAAAAAGGCAATCACCTTCAAAACCGGCAACTCGAAGCGGTAGAATTTCCTGCGCCGGCCCTTCTGTCACCGAAGGGTGTCGGAGATGTGAGGAACATGTGCAATGGACAAGTGTCGACGAACTCTGCAGCCAAATATCAAACGCAGCTTGAATCAAGACGAGTAGGACTCGGCGGATTTCCGCAAACAAAGCCGTCAACATCGAGGCGACCCAAAAGACAGCGTCCGACTCGCAAGGTACGGCTCCATAACTACCGACAATACATACTCCTGAATAACGGTGAGGGTGAGTACTGGATCTACTCATCATCGTCCAACTGAGTACCGCCATAGAAATCCCCTCTCTAGAAACCCTGAAATAAAGTGAGATCCAGCAGACGGAAACCAACAACCAGCAAACATCACGTACAAAGAGAGCGGTTCTAGACAACTAACTTAGCGTCCCACAAGAACAGTGCCTAGACACTTTCTAAACAGCGGAGAAGTGATTTAGTTCCTTACCGACAAGATGACAAAACAAACGAAACCACCGCAGGCCTCGATCAGATGCAGAGCGGAGTGCGTCGGGATGTTCGCAAGGTTGCGGAAGGCCAAACTGATGCACCAAACTCCAGAAGCGAGATTGACTGAGCGATGAAACAAGATAGCAGCACTAGCATCCCGGAGCAACACGAGAAGTAGGAAAAAGTCCGCCAGACAGCGTGTCCGGGAGCCCGGCAGCGGACTTCCAAATCTCACGCTACTGCTTGTACATGAACACGCCCATGCTGACCGAGGATGCCAAGGCGAAGCCCAGCATCCGCTCCTGCACCATTGCGATTCGTCAGGGATCAATAACGCAACAGGAAATCAATTCGCAGATCCAGGACCGAGGGAAACTACGGCACCTGGAACAGGATGGAGAGCCGTGGTGGTTCGCCCCGCCCGTCCTCGTTACTAAGGGCTCCCCACATACGGGGGAGCGCGGACCTGCCCGCCTGGGCCCCTGCCCGTGAGGCCGCCGCACGAGCCCCGATACTGCCTCCGCCCCGACTGCTGCAGGGCGTCCCGATACTGCCTACCCCGCTCCCGCCGTTCGCCCCCGCTCCCGCCGTTCCCCTCACGTTCCCCTCTACACCCCCGATACCCTCCCTCACGAGACCCGGGCTGCGAGACCCGGCCATGTACTCTGAGTACAGCCCCTTGCCTCCTTCGCGAGGGAGTTTACTGGGAGCAGTTTTGGGCTCCTCTCCCATTTGGGACCCCAAAATATTCTAAGTCCTTTTTTGTTCCAAAGCCATGTTTTCTTCTTTTTTTCTTTGATTTTTAAATTTACTTAAGACCCAAATGGGTTTATGAAGGGAACTCATAACGTAGCATTATACGAAGACATACTTACATAATGATAACAAAACCAATGCATCATACAAAGGCATAATTACAAAGTGATAACAAAATCAATTAAAAAACTCAAATCATAAACTTTACTTCACAAAAATCTCATGGTCACAATTTTTGCAAAAAATAGAATTTGCCCCTCCCTCTACCAATGTCTTTGTGGAGCAAATATCACAATTGACCTTGGGAAGCTTACGAAAAATCGCCCTTTTTTGCTTGGATTGTGAAAGGAGCACATGTTTGGAACGCTTCAAAGGGGGGCGTGGAGCACTTCCTTCACCAACTTCCGAAATAACATGTTTTCTCCCATGTCCCATTCTCGTTCGCTTCACGTTCTCTTGGATTGAAGCAATAGAACCTTGAAGTGGAAGAGTAATGGTATTGGGCCTTTCAAAATTTGAAGGCTCCAATAATATGCCTAAGCAAGCTTGAAGGGCTTGACATTTCCGCTTCACTTCTTCTTCGTTGTCATCATAAAGAGTTGCTTGACATAGTGATTCGATTTCACGTACCACATTGAATGCCTTCTCACGCACGACATCAATCGAAAGAGTCTCATCTCTTGGCACATCCGGTTCAATTGGAGTTGGAAGCTCCATGTCTTCCATGTTGATGGGTTTAGGGAATAGTTCTTCCATCATTTCATTCTCTTGGAGTCCTTCAAAAACCTCCTTCACAATGGATTGCACACCAAATATGTGTTTGCAAGTGGACACCCTATCGGGACAATCACAATAATGGGTTTTCAATGAAACGCTATACCATAGTTTAGGAGAAGTCTTACTCTTGATATGAAAGAGGAGATGCTCCTCATCCACAACCTTTAAGACATCCATAGGACACAATTGGTAAGCCTTCAAAATTCGTTCTCCTCCTTTCAATCGATGTCTATGAGCATTGTTATTCCCTCTCCTTATGTATCGTTCCGAGTCACCTACACATTAAAGAAATAGGTTAGATTTTAGCATCATGTTCAAAATATATTTATCAAGAAAATAAATTGAATACAATAAGGCAAACAAACAATAATACACAAAAATGAGGAACTTACTCAAACGTTGAGTCAATTTGAATTGACTCAACAATGTGGGTTGGCCCGCACGAGTGCCATCATTGGCACTACCGACGATTGCCACTATAAGGTCTCGGAGGGACCGGTTGACCTTCCCTTGCAAAAGGGTGTATTTAATCAACTCCCAATGTCTTTCGACATGGTTAGTTGTATCCATACCCCCATAAGCAAATAATCTCCCAAATCGAGGCCACAACCTCCTCCAAGGACAATTAAGTGCGGCCCATCCGGAATTCACGTATAAGGCAAAAGTCGGGATGTGTTGAAATTCAACACAGAATCTTCCTAAATTCTCATCGAAATGGTCCTCACTAGGGCAAAGCATCAAAACATGTAATGCCCTCCACACCCTATCCTTGTCCTCATTGGGAACCTTGGTTAACAAGTTCTCACTCCATGCCTTCATCACATGGAAGTGACACAAGAGAACCCGTCCACCAATTTGGGTTTTGGCACCATTTTCAATAGTCCAACAATTAGCATCATTGCTCACAACACTTTGAATAGCATTCAAAGATGTCTTGTACTTGTCAATGATGATTGCGGAGGGTCTAATTTCACCTAAAGACTCAAACACATGAAATAATGCTATGTCTATAGCAACACCTTCATGTCCTCCTTGAGGGTCATTGCTACAAAGCATGTAGAAAACCGGAATTCCAATTCCATCTTGGTTAGGCACAATTGCCGCATAAAGCGGCAAACCGTATTGGTTTGTTTTGAATGTAGAATCTAGGGCCCAAGAATTATTACCGGAAAACCGTTGGGCCGATTTTCGCATGAAGTCATCTTGTATAACTACCACAAATGGCCTCATCCTTGGGTCCTCATTCTTGGGCGCATACGGTTGGTAGTACAAAATCTTTCCTTGAGCTTGTAATCTCAAGATCTCAATTTGGGCCGCATCCCAATCGTCCTTCCGAAGTGCATCTACACAAAGCAAATGAAGAATTGAAATACAAATCAAAACCGGAAACATAAAATCATACTTGTAATTTAAATACACATTTAAACATGAAACATAAAAACCATACTTGTAATGACAATTCAAAACTTAGGTCTTAAGTATGCAACAAAGTATGCTAAATCATGAGAACAAAAAAAGAGTAATGGGAACAAATAAAATACCGTTGATTCTTAAAGAATATGCAAGGATTTGCACTTCTTTTTTTATGACGAAAAATCAATAAGTAGCACGTTCCACCTCGGGTACACTTTGGGAGAATTTCTCTTGAGCATCAACGGACGTGGCTTCAATAGCCCTTGCCGAAAGCATGAGCTTCAAGTTCTCCATAACTCATGCGATAACGTATGGGTGCACGGACAAGAAAAAAAGGTCGGAATCGGAACCCGGAGTGTGACCACTATGTTTGCTATGAATGTGGATTGTAGCTTGAAGTTTATCATGAGGCACAGTGTTTGCGCATTTTGACACATTGGGCTCCTCAACCTTCATTTGGAATTCACAATCACACAATCTAGAAGTTCTATTCCTCCTAAAGTCCTTAACATCCATAGGCTTCACATCAACCGTTCTCCTATGAGAACGGTTTTTGTTTTTGCCACGATGACAACGGTAATAAGTAACCGTTTTGGTTTTCCCTACACGGTATTTCAAACGCCTTCTAAGCACAATGTACTTTGTGCAAAGTGCATCTATAGTTGCACTTAAGTTCTCCAATGGAACTTTCACTACTTCATCCCATATTTTCTTCTCTTGGCATACATCATAGGAGTCCATGCAATTTTGTATGAATGTGGTGTGAATTCCTCCTACATAGCTATCCGTACTCCATTGTGTACGAATCGCATTCGTAGTCATGGAGATTGACAAATGTTTTCCATTTTTGTCAATGTGTCCTCCTTGCACAATGGAATGCCAATCTTCTATTGGCGGAATTTGCCTACCCTTTGTGTCATTCAAAGGAGATAAAACAAATCCACTAAAAAGTTCTAAAACTTGTAATCTTCCTTGAAGCTTTTGCCACCTCTCAATTGTAAGAGCTTCCACATTCTTTTGAGTGGAAGGCCTATGAAGATTGGAGAGGGGACAAAATAAAGGATTTGCCTCATGAATTTGTTGATACGAAGGGAAAAATCCTCCTCTTATGCAATCAATCATGAGTGCAAGAGATTGAGGATTGAAATGTACATACTTGGGGAATGTTTCAATAGGAATGTCTTGAAACATTGATGAAGATGTTGGATTTCCAATGTTGATCTCCACACCACCTCCCAACAAATCTTCCCAAGGCTCCAAAATCTCCTCATCAACGTCCTCCTCATCCGAATCCGACTCTCCATTCGATGACAAGAAACGAGTTTCTTGTAACCCTAAACTTCTTGTGTGTGCCCCTTGAAGAAATTCTTCCACCCCCACCATCTCACTTAAATCGTCTTCAAAGTCGGAAGGATAGAAATTGTCATCCTCTATGTACTCTCCATCGTCTTCCATCTTTCACGCCAATGCTTGACACCAATTCTACAAGTACAACACCCCAATCCCCATTTAGCACAATATATATACACAATACTCTAATACTCTAATATGCAAAACCCTAATATGCAAAGCAATATGCACACACTTATGTAGACTTACAAGATAGGGAGTTGCATTATACAATAGTAGAAATATATAATGCATGGAAGTCCTTCATACCTTGAGTTATTGAGAGGGGTGTGGGATGACCCAAGTGTGGGAGAAGAGAAGTTTCGGAGCCCAAAACTGCTCCCAGTAAACTCCCTCGCGAAGGAGGCAAGGGGCTGTACTCAGAGTACATGGCCGGGTCTCGCAGCCCGGGTCTCGTGAGGGAGGGTATCGGGGGTGTAGAGGGGAACGTGAGGGGAACGGCAGGAGCGGGGCAGGCAGTATCGGGACGCCCTGCAACAGTCGGGGCGGAGGCAGTATCGGGGCTCGTGCGGCGGCCTCACGGGCAGGGGCCCAGGCGGGCAGGTCCGCGCTCCCCCGTATGTAGGGAGCCCTTAGTAACGAGGCCCGCCCGTCCGCTGCGTGAAGGTCGATCGCTGAGACTCTGAGCAATACTGCGCGAGGTCTCTCCCGTCTAAGAAACACGAAACCCTAGCCGACGACGACAAAGCTGACCGGGTTCAACTCGGTTGATACTCAGGTGGACACTATGAGTTGATACTCGGGTGGATACTACAGTACTGTAGCGATTTTCAAACCTTAGACGGAGTGCACCTGCGCAATAAAAAAAGCATGCAATCAGCCCAACCTGCAATTTCATCAGTTGTTGCATTCCAGTGCTGCTCATCGATTGCAGCCCACGATCAATTCTTTGCCATGACTTGGCTTCGCTTTGGAATATCACATCCTCCAACTCCACAATCTAGAATCTCAGGAATCAAGGGCAATCACAATACAATGCAGCATAAAATCACAAACAAGCTCGCCTTGCTGCCAGTTAGAATTGACAATTTCTCGAAAACTACATCCAAAAATGTGCCACATTTGAATAATATCCAGAATTTCATCATCTCTACAGTACCGTCGTAACAAATGACAAATTATGTGATCATTGTTTATGATTCTCTCTTTCAATGTTCCAAATAGAATCTCTATAATCTATTTTAAAGAGATTCTATTTTGAACATTGAAAAAGAGAATACAAAGTAGACTGACGAAATAATAATGTGTAAATCCCCTGGGTAAATGTATGAAGGGTTCTTCAGAAGCTGGAAATTTGATTGTTCACAGTCCTGGTAAATCTCTCACTCACAAACAATATCGTACTTTGAGGCGGTGAATGTCAAATGAAAACCACTCGCTACATACATCATTAATCATCTAGTTTGCAGGCACCAAAAGCATCTTTATATTCTTAAAAAATTAGCAAACATCATGGGTTTTAGGGTTTTAGGGTTTTAGGGTTTAGGGTTTACAACCCATAAGTCTGTGGTTCTTGGTAGCCTGGGTAACTCCATATAGTTTTCAGGCGGGGGATGAGGAGGGTATGCCCTTCCCATTGGAAACTCCCAAAAATCATCCGACAGTGAGCATACAAAGACTCACAAATATCCAAAGTGAGCCATATAGTTTTTATAGCTAAGTTTTCTGTTGTTCAATTTCATCGATTTTCTCACCAACACATGGAACGCCCTTTAATTCACTGATATATAAATTAACATCAACTGGATCAATCGAACTGCACCATGAATCCTTGGCTAAGTTGCAAAATCCTAAAGATGTTGAAACCATATACAGAACAAGAGGCCTGGTTCTGAAACAGGTAGAGACAAATGAGGCTTACAGTGTCGAAAAGCGTGTCGGAGTCGAAATTGTACTCACGAGCGATGATGGAGTGCTCGTCGTCGTCGTGGCGGCCCAACAGCACGAACGCCGTCACGTTAGAATTGTTGTTGCTGCTATTGTGGTTGAACTGATGAAGCGGCGCCCACGCCCCGCACACGACGCCCGTCTCTTCATTCTTCAACGTCGTCGTGGAAGCAGGCCGCCGTTGCTGCCTCTATTTCACTCGCGTTCGCCCACTCATCGCAAAACCCCAACTCCTAAACTACTCGTAGAACTCATGCAAGATTACTATCCACCGATCCAGTTCCGTTTGTTTCTGTTGCTCTCTGCCTACCGGCCTCAGGTGGGTTGTGGATTGTTGTTGTTGCTGCACCAAATCCCGAGGACAAACAAGTTTGCTGATTATTAGTTAATAAGTATAATTATGCACCGGACAGCAGAAGCATGCTCGGAATTGGCGCAAGCGAATGTCCGGCGCAGATTCCTGCAACGATCAAGAATTCAGAGGAGTGAGGTCTTCCTGTGTGCGTCAGAGTTGAAGCCGCAGCTCACTCTCTTCAGGAGATTTAGTGTGGCCAGCACTAATTTACATACAAATCTTTAGTTGTAGGGCTTAAAAGTGAATGACTTAGGGCATCTTTTTCCTTCTCTATGAAGGTCATTTGAAAAAAGAAAATTGTAAATGTCAGTGTAGCTTACACTATTCTGAAACTTTGCAGTGATTTATATAGGGATTTCAAGGTTCCATAGATGTCTAGTTGTAGTGCTTAAAATTGAAAGAAGGCCATCCTTCTCCATGAAGTTAATTTATGTTAAATGTCAATGTAGGTTATACTATTTTGAAACTATGTAGTAATTTACATAGGTATTTTAAGATGTCATAAATGTTGTGGTTAAAATTGAAAGAAGGCCATCCCTCTCCATAAACATTTGTTTTGCATAATGACATTTTAACTTAGAGTTTACTTTTTTAAAGGTGAAAAACATCAACAAACTAAGCCTTCATTTATAAATTTTTGAATTAGATATTAAAAACAAATTGACATGAGTAAAGCACAAACATGATGTACGAAGCATAAGGTTCAACTTGAATTAACAATGTTCATATTGGAAGGAGTCACAAAAGAGTTGGGTTGAAAATTTGAGGTGCTTTTTTATGAACATAGTTTCAACCGACGGTCGCACATGGAGAATGAGTGCAATTGTTGAAAATTCTTAATTGTTGTCGTGTTTTCCTTATTTGAAAATGTACATTATTGCATTGAATAATGTTTTTTCAATTTAACCTAATTCCAACCCCAGGGGTGCACTAGGTTAAATTTGTGAAGTATACATCCCAATGTCCCCTTGTCTTGTGGGCACCGGGTCATTGACATTACAAACGGACACGTTATTCACGTCGGCCCCATGCTAAAAAGGGACCGGAGTTTCTATCTATCTATTTATGTGTGAAGTATACGTGAGTGTGCCAAAGGGGTATTAATTTAAACATTGCCGTAAATGGTATAAATATAATAAACACATTATTTAGAGCTGAAAATATTAATGTACGCTTACATTGAACATATATTTTGGACATAATAGATCTATATACAAAGGTTTTTGGACATATAAACCCTTGTATATATATAGCAGTTTTTTTTCAAAGGGAGTCATGAACACATGTGATTTTTAAAATATAATGTCGAATGCATCCCTTGGAATTCCAATCCAAATTGAAATTCAACCCATTTCAACTCTTAGTTTGGTTTCCTACATGTGTCGATTTATAATAAGGCAGTGAGCTCGAGCAGTGAGTTTCAAAACGAATGAGACAATCCCAAAAGAACATCTATGATAATAAAAATTAGTAATAGTATATTATGTACTAAAGTTCTTGTCGTTTGAGCAAAGAACTCTTCCTCTCAACGATAAAAGTCAATACATTTGAGAAAGATGCCTCTATTTACCAATGAGCTTCTTTATCATACAAATTATATATATAATTGACGTTAACCTAATGTTTAGACTAAATTATATATAAATATAAATATATTTATATTTATATATATTTATATATATTTCGGACAAACTAGCCGTTAAGTGAATAAATTAGCCATTGGAAAGGAATGGACTATCCATCTAGTGGTCAAATAAATTCAAGAACTAGTTATCATGTGGAGAGATCAAACGTTGGCGATGGATGCATTAGCCATCGCCGAAGGACGGATTTGCCTTTGAGTGCACAACGCCACAGCCACAAGAGGGTAGATATGCCATCATGTGGACTAACGTGTCGAGGAGTGGATGTACTGGATCTTTTGAAAAAATGGACAAGGAGGTTGGCCCCAACGAACTTTATTTATAGCTATTACTATATGGTAAATTATAAACTGCAAATTTTAATTTGTGAGTTTTAAATATTTGTAGGTGCCTAGATTTTGACGTAATCATGTTGCGTCAGTTTCGGTCATGACAGATGTGTCATGACATACGGACACAAAAAACCAACATCATCTCATAATAGAGAACCTTGTTTTGTGCTACATGCTGAAAACATAGTTATGAAGGTAACATTTGCAATACTAATTAAAGTAATTTTGCGAAATTACTTGAAACTACAATAGCAGACATCACTTGTACTCGGGCATCTTCACCCTAGCATTATCAATAAGTTTGTTTCACCAAGTTTTTCCATTTCTTTGTTCAAGGTGATTTACAAATAACGTTTTTCAGCCACGCTTTGCAATATAAATTTAAAGTAGAACATCTAGGTCATATACTCTAGTTTAGGGAATAATGTTGAACAAATGCAATATTGTTTTAATTTCAACAAGTCTACTACTGTTCATCATTTAAGATTATATAGGGTATAGTATGATTTAGATTTCTTTTAACACCCAATTTCCAATATTTGCACTTGGCCAAGTGCAATCAGTCATGAGCAAATTTAATTTGGTTAAAAAATTTTGTCTAAAAAGCTCTCTAAGAAACAACTATTTTAGTATTTCTACAATCACTTCCATTGTAAACAAACAGTTTTATTTATTTATTTTTTATCGTTATTTTTATCTTTTCTTTTATCTTTTCTTTCTTTCATTTCTTGTCTTTTTTCGGCGGAGTGGAAAAAAAATTAATTGTTTTTAAAAAAAAATTTGTTTTTTTTGTTGGTTGGTTTTCTTCTTTAGTCTAGGGTGGCTGAAACCCTAACGGCCGCAGAAGGGAGAAAAATAAATCATTAAAAAAATTTAAATAATGATAATTGTTTTTTTTGTTTTTATCATTAACCCAAACGGCAGCAGCGATGTTCCGACTTTAGGGGCTAAAGGGTCCGCGTGCGCAGATCCTATGAGACTCTCTCCTCCCTCTCTTTCTCGTCTTCCTCTCTCTCCTCTCCCTCTCCTCTCCCTCTCCCTCTCCTTCCCCCTATATGTATGAGTGAGAGAGGAAAAGTGATAGGGAGAGGAGAAAGAGAGGTAGGAGAGAGTCACATAGGGTCCGCGCGTGCGGAGCCTTAAGCTGCTAAAGCTAGAAAATCTAAAAGAAAAAAAAAAACTTTTTTTTGGTGCTACTGTTAGAATTTCAGCCACCCTGAACCATGAATAAGAGAAGAAAACCAACAGAAAAAAGAGAAACGAAAAAAAAAAACTTTTTTTTGGTGCTACCGTTAGAATTTCAGCCACCCTGAACCATGAATAAGAGAAGAAAACCAACAAAAAAAAGAGAAACGAAAAAAAAAAAACTTTTTTTTGGTGCTACCGTTAGAATTTCAGCCACCCTGAACCATGAATAAGAGAAGAAAACCAACAAAAAAAAGAGAAACGAAAAAAACAAAACTTTTTTTATCCCTTCATCGCCAAAAGACAAGAAAGACAAGAAAGAAACGATAAAGATAAGGATAAAAAATGAATAAAAGAATTGTTTTTTTTTACAATGTAATTGATGCTCAAGGGGGCGTAGTGATATGTTGGAGTAGCAATATACGTGCGAACAAATGATAGGGTATTTTAAAAACATGGAACAATAAATTATAAATGGACTTAGAGGTAATATAGGGTATCAAAATGGCACTAGACATCTTTAAAGTACTATAGGGTATGGAATTTTAGGTAATTTGGAATTATAAGTAATGCAAGCCCCTTTTCTATTAATCCAAAGTAGAAAATTACATAAGGATAGCATGTGAAAAAAAAACAGAAAAAAAAGTAATACCCCCCTATAAAATAGTGGATGTTCGCACCTATATCCTTAACCTTTTAACACACTGACCCCCCCCCCCCCCCCCCCGAGAATTGATGGTGAAAATACGAAAATCCCTATTTTTTAAAGAGTGTTTTAAACGAACCTTTTATTGCACCCCATGGGCCAAGTGCATGAATATATGAATAATAACAAATTCATGACATTAAGACAACGAAGGATTATAAAGTATTGAGACTTGTTTTGGTTTAGTGAGAGTGCAACCTATGTGACCATTTCAAGAAATTCCTAAAATTATGATGTACCTCTAAATAGGATACAAATCAAAGTAAAACTAGTGCATATCTTAACACAGAATATGCACTCCAAATTCTACTATGCACTCCACAAATAGGGTTAAGGATGGATTTTTGAGCTATAATTTTTTCACATATTTAAATGTTTCACATATTTCATAAATATTTCACATATTTCAAAATTTTCAAATTTTTTTGATTTGATTAAAGTTCTAAATTTTAAAATGTGTTATTTTTGGTGGAGATTAATCTTTTATCTAGTTTAAAAACCCTTTTGATGTATTTATTTTTTGAATATACTTGAGGAGGAAATATTAGAAGTGGTATTATTTATATATTTTAAAATCTAGAATAAAACATTAAAAAAAATTATTGGTGAAATTATTATTAGAATGGGAGATTTGATTGTCAAAATATTTAAGATAAAATCATTTCAACATACTCAAACTTTTATTTTGGTTAATATACACATAAATCTAGAAGAAAGTTTGCTTAATTTTTCAAGTTGTCATTGCTAAATATTTTTGAATTAGTTTAAAAGTTAGCTTTATAGACAAAATGCAGAATGTCCACACAAGTGCATCAAAACATATGCAATGACTTGGTAGCCCATACAGTGCAATCACCCTCATAGTTTTGTTCGTTTGAAGTTGGTTACTAATTCAATTTTTTGTGCAACTTTCTAATCAGTAGGAGTCATAGACTATGTGTTTTTCTGTGTGCATGCAACAACAGTTGAAACTCTTGAAACAATTGTGACAATTGGAACTCTTGCAAAGAATTGAGTTTATTGAAAACAAAAAACGAGGAAGAATTGAAGAGGAGTTTGTTCTCTATAATTATTTTTTTTGGCAATCATTGTTCATGAATAGTCCCCATGGTAGGGCTCTCGGCTTGCTAGAGCGCTTTGGAATTCTTCTCTACCAATGGGGAGGTCACGAGTTCCACACCCGTGGTAAAGCAGGGACTTGCTTTAGATTATTTTCCAACTCACCATAGAATAGTTTAGCCATCTTCTTGAATTGAAAACGAGTGGAAGGTTAGAATAAGGTGACTTTCCACTCTTAACCCCTAAATGACGGAGGGGGTAAGGGCAAAACAAAAATGTGTTATAACTTTGATGATTTCTTCAACTTTGATGAAGTTTGGTCCAAAAGAGAAAATGAGGAGCTTGATGTTAAGTAATTATCCATGCGGTCAAATTTCAAAAAATAGCTTTTTATCTTCTCATAATGAATTTAGAAGCATTTAACTTCAAATATTTATCAGATTTACAAATTTGATTTTTAGACTTTGACATTTTGTATGATTTGTTAAAACTAGACATTCTATTCTAAAATCTAAAATTGTAAATTTTTCAACGGAGGGAACATCATTACTTTCCCCAAATAGTAAGTTTTCTAACACTAGACAATGTAGAAGTGTTTTCTTTGAAAATTTCTCCCGGGTGGAGTTTAACTCGGATTGACATGATTCAAAGTGGGTTGGAAAGTAGACTTGATTCCCTATTTAAAAATATTTTTTATTTCCTATAAAATTAGTTTCTCTATTTTGGGCAGCTCGTAAAAGAAGGACAGAGACCATAAAATGGTTGATCCGTCACTTAGGGGTTAAACAATCTTCTCGGACAACTCTAATATTTCTACTTCAATATGATTTCGGGTAGAGGGAGTGAGATGATTGGACAGTGCATATCTTCGCAAAATGGTTTGAATATACAATAGATATTACGAAAAGTGCATTGATTGTCTATTTTGCACTGCCTTGAATCCTACATCACAAGTAGCATCTAAACACTCTAGACAAACACGTTTTTACACATGTCACTCTAAGAATTCAGTTAAAACCACTTGTTCGACGATAAACAATATTGCATCATACATCTTCACCAAGAATTCAAATAATGATTCAAATGATCACATTCGTCAAAATATACCTCTTGTGCTTGAAAGGTTAACTCGAACAAAAAGTTGAGAAACTAATGTCCATAGTATTTCGGGAATTCAGAAATTTCCCTCTTTAACCACAATATCCACAAAGCTGTGATCGCCTCCTGCTGCAATTCACTACGTCCTAAAGAAGTTCTCGTGTAATTGCAAGCGAACTCACTCAACAGCTCCAACCTTGCACTCTTCATCAAAACTCCAAATGTACACGGTGCTGTTGCCAACACCCCACACCTCAGCAAGAAAGGATCCTCTAGACCACCATACACATCCCACGCATTAAAACACACATCCTCACCCCAATTCATTTCTGCAAGTACTTCAGCAAACCTATCTCTTCTATTTTTCCTATTGTCATGCTCACAAAGTGCTCTTATGGTAAAATCATGCAGCCCTCTATCATCCATGTTTAAGAAATTTGAGTGACAAATTTCATCATCCTTACATACACCGAACGCCTCTATTGGTTCCCTCACCGAGACGATAGCTTTGAGCAAGTCGTAAGCAGCACCATTGACATTCTTCCGTGCATCAATCCACGATTGCATGGAAACACCTTCAAGGTACCCACATAGACACACGTCCATATCGATGCAATCCACATGTGACTCCCCAGGGCAATGTAGCTTTGCCACAAGAGGAGCAATCAAACCATAACATCCTTTTGCTTTCAAGATCCGTCCATTTTGAGAATGTCCTGCAAGCCTTTCGAAGTCCCTTGGCAACTCGCATATTAATTCATTCCATCGAAGATCAAACACCTCCAACTTATGCAAGGAGCTGAAATCATCTGGCAGCTTACTCAAATTGAAACAATTGGATGCATTCACATGATGCAAGGCTGTCACATTGGCAATGCCAACAATGCTTTTGAGAGAATTGCAATAGCTCACATCAAGAAATTCGAGTTTCGTTAACTTCTGCAGACCATCAGGTACCTCATGAATTCCTGTTCCTTGGACATTCAACTTCTGCAGTGAAATGAGCTCACACAACCCTGTCAAATCCTGAATCTCAAGGCACCCTTGCAAATTCAGGTCTTGCAAGTTTGTCAATGAGGACATTAATTTTATCGGTGAGGCTCCCAGGAACACAGGACAATATGAAATATCGATCTTCAACATCGAAATTGGCAGACACATGTCCGAAAAAGGGGCACTGTACCTTCCATC
Source organism: Pohlia nutans (assembly GCA_022496805.1). Taxonomy (NCBI): domain Eukaryota; kingdom Viridiplantae; phylum Streptophyta; class Bryopsida; order Bryales; family Mniaceae; genus Pohlia; species Pohlia nutans. The sequence goes on along the minus strand of CM040095.1, from coordinate 25,798,581 downwards.
ACCACTTAGAGCAAAAGTAAGATCATGTAAATTTGTGCAACGTCGAAGGTCTAGCAGAATCATGTGTTCATCAAACCATTTAAAACCCTTCAGGTCTAAAACCTGTAATGATGATACAGACCCTAAGTCACTTAGGACCTTCTGCGTCAAAATTCTTGGATATTTGTCAAACATCCGATACCAGGAACTAGAACTGAAGATAATAAGATTGGTAAGCTTCTCAAGTCCTCTCCATCGAACAAGGCTTGAACAATTTGTTTCCACCACGCATCTCAAGTTCACCATCCCTGTGACATTCACCTCCGTGAGATTTTCACAAAGATCCAAATCCAACAGTTGTACTCTCTTGCAAAAATGCAGGTTTCCCATCTCCAAGCTATGAACCTTGCTCCCGTGTATGATCAGCCTTTCTAGTGATGGCCAATACTTGCCATTCGATGGATAGTCCTTCAGCTCATGTGGAACATCGGTATTGGACTTGTCGATCAGGAAACGTCTCTCTTCAAATGCTCCTTCTTGCGAAACCAAGTCGGCAAACTCCAAATACAAATCATGAATGTTATACTCCAACTCCTCAATTTTATAAACCGAGTCAAGAAGTCCCTTCCTCAAAAATTCATTTACCTAGAATAACAAGCACGCCATCTATTAGGTCTCAAAATTCAAACAATATACAATCTTGTAAAATCTTTCACCAAACACACTGAACAATAAAAAACCTGGAACTAAATAATATCATCCATTGTACTCTATTCTCGAAGAAACAACCACTTGTAGCAAAGCAAGAAGTACATGTAAAATCATGTTTCAACTGTGTCTTACATCGCTCTTAGAATACAATGACTATCCTCAAACTCCCCCAAAGACATTGAAAATATTCTTCTTGAATCATATATCTTCATTCTCATTGAAAAATGGTTTAGTTGTGATGATAAAAAGATGTGATGGCACTTACGATTTCCTCCATGACAGACTCTTTTTGCCTATGAATTTTGCACAACCACTCCCACTTGAAGCGTACTTCATCGTCTGGATTTCTATATTTAGATTTCCAAATAAGTGCCAAGTCCAAGAATATTTGTTGTTGCTTTGTACCCAATGCATCGAATCCAAGTCGAAGAACAGAGAAAATAGGATGATGTCTTTGGTCCAACATGCACATCTTGTGCGCCTTCAACTTTACCAATTTTTCATCCCAATTTGATGTCTCACTTTTTAGACTCCCAAAATATATTCCCGACACCTTCAAAGCCAATGGATGATAGTGAAATCCAGTATTCTTCGTCTCTTGAATCAAATGAACTCCTTGAATCTTCTGAAAATAACATTCTTGGGCGAATTCTTTGACAAATTCAAATTCAACTTCCTTGGGTTTGATACCAGCATAAAAGAGAAAGAGTTCAACTGCACCTTCTTGTGCTAACTCTGGCATCTCAATGGAATCACACTTCCCAATTCCAAGTTGGTCAAGAATCTTATGAGATCGAGATGTCACAAGTACCATGCTATCACCATTGTACCCCGCATTTAGGTACAACTTAACTTCATCAATTTGATTATCCCATACGTTGTCCAAGATTAGAAACACTTTTTGCCGATGCATGCGTTCCTTCATGAGGTGAGAGAGCTATCAAATGTTCCATGTTTCATCCAAACATCAAAAATAAATTACCAAATGCAAAATCAAAAAGTATCAAGTATGGCAATGTAAATTGAAGATGGTCAAGTCAAGAGGACATGTTCAGCAATACATAGCACGACTCAAAATATACTTAGAGACATTAAATAATATTAAAAATTGAGAAGTAGAAAATTTCTCAATGAAAGAGCACACCAAAAACATTGATTGTTATAAATGTTCATTAATCACAAACTTGAGCTCTAAATGGATTAAATCCGAATCCTAAAAGCATTTTTCAATTTTCAATCAACCATAAACCACATCTATGTTCTTAACCGCTCCACGTCCTCACACCTTTCTTAATTTGGCAGTTTTGCAAAGATGCTATATAAAATGCAACTAATAGGGATATTTTCAACTTGATGTTTGAATCAAAGTTGTACTTCACGATATTTACATTCTATTCACATATTTAGATCTACCTGCTATCATCGATATTTTTTTATAAGTTTTGGAACTTAAAATTCCAAATTATACTGTAATTTGATTACAAATACGATATTGACAATTAGAGATTTTTTGGTTTCTAAATTTTATTAGCCAACTTTTTCAAGAGCAATTTCAGACTAAAATCTTCGAATTTTTTTGTGAAACACTCCAACATAAAAATGAGACATAAAGTTTCACAAATCATCAACTTTCTAATCGAATCACATGCATGAAGCTAACTTCGCTTAAAAAATTTAATAAAAAATTTACATTGCAAATAGTGTGATGGATGAGAAAATGAAGTTCACTTCTATACATCATGCAAAATATGCATAGTTGGGCAGTTAAAGGTTAAAACTTACCTGATCATGCTCATCAATTGGTCTCTCTTGATTTTCTCTCCACTCTGTCAACTCCCGTAGTACAGTCTTTAGCATGCCCTTCAAATTTTTGTCCGGCCCCAACTCAATATAGCAAACTTTTCCACAAAATTCTCCGTACTTTTGGTTGTAAATGACTCGTGAAATAGTGGTCTTGCCAATACCTCCCACTCCGTATAACCCCATCACTCGAACCTTGTACTCATCAGATGGCTCAACTTTGGCCAATCTTTCCAATATGGGCTGCATAGTGAGTTAACACTGACCAATCAGCCAACCATGACAATGACATCGCCAGGTTTATGAATCTTCATATGTTAAAAACCACATTTCAAACCACTGCAATAAACCACTATTGCATTTGCCCTTTCCCAATAAGATGATATTTGTACAATAGAGCATTCAATTGTGAAAGTTAGAATGGACAAACAACAAAGCCACCTACTTTTATCAATGTCGTGAACCAAAATTATGTTCCTTCTAGTCCAGCAGTGACTCACAACTTCAGTAAATTAATACATCATGAATAATCGAACACCACAAATACACTCTTCATACCTTTGATAGTTGATCACTTGATTGAACATGAGAAGTATCCCATAGCACATCCGGTGGCAACAAAATGCAAACAGCTTTCACCACTTTCTCAATGAAGGCTACATGTCCTTCACTCTTTCCACCGTGTTCAATCCCATTGTTCCCAGGAATCTGTTTCAAGGCCTTTTTCCACTCCTCCACATTAATACTTGGATCATCTCTTTTCCACTCTTCCCATATTCCAAGCCATACCTTTTCCTGGTTTTTCATTTCCTCCCTTGAAATCTTAAAAAAAAGCGGCAAAATTTTCAGGGACTTATCCAATTCTTGTGCCTTGACAAACCAAGTCAATTCCATCAGTGGCCACTTCGTTTTAGTAAAAAATTCCTTAGACAAGACGAGGATTGCAATACGACAATTTTCAGCTGCCATCTCCAAGAGAGGATAAAATTTCTCGCCCTTGCGCAAACTATCAGTGTCTTTGTCAAAGAACGGACTGTAATTGACTCTTTTCAACTCCTTCCATAGGTGCTCCGTGAAATTCTTCTGAGCACCACTGTGGCTCAAGAATATTGTATGCTTGGGCATGCATGGATCTATAACATCTTGGCAAGTTACCCTGGACACACCACTTCAAAGTTTTAAAACATAGTTGCGCTGCGTTTTGGGCTGCACATGTCATCATTGAATAAAAATTATAAAATATTGAAAACCAAAACAACCTTACTCAAAATTCTAGAATAAGATTTGCTGTACCTGTACTGATGAGATGGGCCAGCATCATCACGACTAGCACTTTTCTGCCTTGAGAATATGTCATGCTTGGGCATGCACTGATCCAAGCCATCCACGCAAGATTCCCTACACACTCCACATTTCATACGTCATTCAAAAATTCTTGTAACATAGTTGCGATGCATGCATTCTGACCCATGTGTCATCATTGAACAAAATGCCGGAAACCAAGAGCGCCTTATCAGAGTTCTAGGACATGATTTGCTATACCTGGACTGCTGAGATGGGCCAACATCAAGACTAACACTATTCATTCCTTCCCAACCCAAATTTTACTTAACTTACATTTCGACTCTCATGGTTTCCTGGAATTCTGCTGTTCGGGGTCTCTTGGTTGAAGACTCCCATAGTTCGGGGTCCCTCTTTCGCTTCATTCCGTGAAGCACGTGCTCCTAAAGCTTGTATCAATGTCAATGCCTTTTTTCCTCCGGTGTGTTGGATTCTCAATCTCAGACAGACCCGCAATATATCTATGGACAACCACCCAGCCATAAAAGTCAATGTAGCATTTTTTAATTACCACTTGTAAGTTTTCAAAACACGATGCATCAAACATATATATGATACCATTTCCATACTAACAACAGTTGGTGAGGAACACAGTAGCACGGACCATTGTGAACTTCTCCAGCCCATGGACAGAGAAGTGCTTTGTTCAATGAAGCATTACATCGTTTTTGCAATTCAAAGCACATTTGTAACCTTTTTCGGAAATCCGAGGACAAGGGCAATGGACACAACTCTACATATTCAGAGATCGAGGGTGATAGGTCACAAGTCCTCCAAAATATTCCCGAAGAGAATGCACACATTTGGTCAATTCGATCCCAACAGAAGCCACAATATACAAAATAAACTCTGAAGATAATCCTATTCACATAGGATGAAAAGTGATCATCCGACTTGGCATTAAACCACAACTAAGCATCCTATATTTCATTCTGTTCACATTTGAGCACTACCGAGACAAATGTGAACGTCAAATATCATCTAATCTACAATGATTAAAAGTTAGCTGCACTCACCTAGTTATCATCGCAAGCAAACCCACAAACAAATTTTTACGCAAAATAAATTCCATTATGAATCATCTTACTGTAATGTTACAACCAAAGAATTTAACACACAAGCCCCATTTAGCAAGCGGATCAAGGTCAATCACAAAATTGAAACAATGACCACATTTCTCTGACATGGCGTTTCCACAAACTGAGTAGCCCAAGACACATTTCAAACTAAGCTCCAGCATCACAATCAACACTACCGCCTTCATAAGTATAATAATGGCGAACAGTGCAAATGAGGACGATCCGAGAGGTATTGTAACTTAGCGTCCCACAAGAACAATCAAGGCAGTTACTAAACAACGGAGATGTGATTTAGCTACTTACCGACTAGATGAAGGAACAAGTTACGAAAACCACATGTCTGCCTCAATCAGATGCAGAACAAACTCGGGATGTTCGCAAGATTGAGGAAGGCTCCAGGCTGCCCCAAATTCCAGAAGAGCGACTGCCAGAACCCCATACAGCTGTAACAACGACAACAACATTTTGCTTATTATCGTCGTCAGTTATGATCCTGTAGAAGTCGACATAGCACTGAAGGCTAGCTACTGTTTAAGGGAGACTTGGTCACTGGTTCCTGAGAATGGATCACTGCAGCTCAGAACAGCAGTCAGAATGGCTCTGAGCAATACTGCGTGAGGTCTCTCCCGTCTTAGAAACACGAAACCCTAGCCGACGACGACAAGGCTGACCGGGTTCAACTCGGTTGATACTCAGGTGGACACTATGGATACTACAGTACTGTAGCGATTTTCAAACCTTAGACGGAGTGCACCTGCGCAATAAAAAAAGCATGCAATCAGCGCAACCTGCAATTTCATAAGTTGTTGCATTCCAGAGCTGCTCACCGATTGCAGCCCACGATCAACTCTTTGCCACGACTTGGCTCCGCTTTGCAATATCACATCCTCCAACTCCAGAATCTAGAGTCTCAGGAATCAAGGGCAATCACAATACAATGTAGCATAAAATCACAAACAAGCTCGCCTTGCTGCCAGTTTAGAATTGACAATCTCTCTAAAACTACATCCAAAAATGTGCCACATTTGAATAATTTCCAAAATCTCCATCACTACAATACCGTTGTAACAAATGACAAATCATGTGAATATTATTCACCATTCTCTTTTTCAATGTACAAAACAGGATCTCTCTAAAAACTTCAAAAGATTTGGGCTTCTCTTCTTATAATTATTTTTGCCGATCCTGATACAGTATACACAGAGAACTTGAGATAATTGCAAAGCCTAGAGCCAATTACAAAAGTAATACTCCCCTGCTCCTCTCAAAATTCTTACTACGTACCGGTATACAAAGCAGGCTGACGAAATAAAATGTGTAAATCCCCTGGGTAAATGTATGAAGGGTTCTTCAGTGGCTGGAAATTTGATTGTTCACAGTCCTGGTAAATCTCTTACTCACAAACAATATCGTTCTTCGAGCCGGTGATTGCCAAATGAAGACCACTCGCTACATACATAATTAATCATCTAGTTTGCAGGCACCAAAAAACATCTTTATATTATAAAAAAATTAGCAAACATCATGGGTCTTAGGGTTTTAGGGTTTCGGGTTTAGGGTTTACAACCCATACGTCTCTGGTTCTTAGGAGCCTGGGTAACTCCATATAGTTTCAGGCGGGGGATGAGCAGGTTGTGCCCTCCCCCTTGGAAACTCCCAGAAATCATCCGACAGTGAGGGTACAAAGACTCACAAAATGCAAAGGGAGCCATATGGTTTTTATAGCTAGGTTTTCTCTTGTTCAATTTCATCGATTTTCTCACCAACACATGGAACGCCCTTTCACTGATATATAATTAAACATCAACATGATCAATCGAACTGCACCATGAATCCTTTGTTAAGTTGCAAAACCCTAAAGATGTTGAAATATGCAGAACGAGAGGCCTGGCTCTGAAACAGGTCGAGAGAAATGAGCCTTACGGTGTCGAAAAGCGTGTCGGAGTCGAAATGGTACTCACGAGCGGTGATGGAGTGCTCATCGTCGTCGTGGCGGCCCAACAGCACGAACGCCGTCACGTTAGAATCATTATTGCTGCTGTTGTTGTTGTTGGACTGATGAGGCGGCGCCCACGCCCCGCACACGGCGCCCGTCTCTTCATTCTTCGTCGTCGTTGCTTCCTGTATTTCGCTCGCGTTGGTTTTGCAGGCAGCAACATCGCCCCAGCTCACTCTCTTCAGGACAACATAAAAAAAAAGGTGATTTAGTGTGGCCATACAATTCTCTAGTTGTAGGGCTTAAAATTGAATGACTTAGGGCATCTTTTTCCTTCTCTATGAAGTTCATTTCAAAAAAAGTCTTTGAAAAATGTCAATGTAGCTTACACTATTTTGAAACTTCACAGTGGGGTCTGCGGAATTGTTTTTCAAATAAATGTAAATATATATTTTTAGTTTTAATTTTAATCATAAATAAATAAATTTGTGTGGTGAAAAATATAGATTTTAAGAGTAATCCGGAATATTACATTTGCTGATTTTATTTTATTTTTTGGGTAATAATCAAATATGCAAAATTATTTGCCAATTATGTCGTTCGTCTACAAAATTCAGTTGTTTTACGATATCTAACCAAAGATATCTAAACTACTTTTTTTGTCGACTTAACCCCAAAAGGACCAAGTGTCATAAGTGTGACATTTCAATATTTGGATAGGTCAATCTTTATCCTTTTTGTTTTTCTAAACATTATGTGAATTTGTTATGTCGATACAAAAGTGGGGATCTGATTTTTGATATTTTTAGATTAAATTAACATCAAACGTAAATGAAAATTATATTCTATCAAAAATATATGGACAAACGTAGAAATATGTGGTTCTACCCTCAGGGTTCTACAATACTGTTTTGTGTCGCAAGTTTAACACTCTTTGAAGAATAAATTAAAAAAAGGCATAAAAGTCAGACCCAAAAAAATAAAATTAATCATGAGCCACAATTAAAGATCTATTTGGTTCTCGTATGGTAGTAAAGACCAACAAAATGATCCCATCTCACCTAATTTGACTCCGTTTGCTATAAATTTCAAGTCAACACTTCATTTTTGTTATAAAGAATCCTCAAAGCCACCCTTTAAAATCAAAATTACGTACTAGATTCCACTATACTCATGACTCCTTTATATCATCACTTTGCTAAATAAGTTCAAAACTTGCCATTTGGAAGTGTACAATGACATGTTTATACAATGGCAAATACCCTCTACAAATATTGACACATGATATAAGAGAGTGTAATAATAATGAGTTGACCCAAAAATGCTTCATTTTCTAGCAGTGATATATGGAAAATTTCATAATTGGCAAACCATTGTAACGAGTGTGATAAATGTTCCCACCACTAAAAGGTGGCAATACTCTAAAGAAGAGTTTGTTTAGGCCACGGGGCCTACCAACAACACTCTTACAAACGAACGGGCTCTTTATTCACGCCGATTGTAGTACCAGAGTTCTATATATGTGATAAATGTTTTAGTGTGAGGTTGCAAGACATACCTCCTCCCACAATATATGGATAGGAACATGGAACAGGGAAGGGAACGTAGATGGGAAGGGAATAAGGAACAGGGAACAGGGAAGGGAACGTAGATGGGAAGGGAATAAGGAACAGGGAACAGGGAAGGGAACGTAGATGGGAAGGGAATAAGGAACAGGGAACAGGGAACAGGGAAGGGAACGTAGATGGGAAGGGAATAAGGAACAGGGAACAGGGAGGGGAACGTACACGGGAATGGAACAGGGAAAGGAACGCAAATGGAAAGGGAACAGGGAACATGGAAAGGAACATTCATGGGAACGTCGTTGCAGGGCACGGATTAGGGTTTGGGGGTTGAACATTGAGGAGCTCGGCCTTCTGAGCTCTCCCTTTTGCAGCTGCAGCAACAGCTCGCTCCATCTCTCTCCATCGTCCAGCTGCTCGCCATCGCCCGTTAGCAGCAATGGTGCTCAAGACGGAGGTGTGTCGGTTCTCCGGGTCGAAGATCTACCCGGGGCGCGGCATTCGCTTCATCCGGAGTGACAGCCAGGTGTTCCTGTTTCTCAACAGCAAGTGCAAGCGCTACTTCCACAACCGCCTCAAGCCCGCCAAGCTGTCGTGGACGGCGCTGTTCCGCAAGCAGCACAAGAAGGACTCGCACGACATCACCGTCAAGAAGAAGCGCCGCGCCACCAACAAGCCCTACTCGCGCTCCATCGTGGGCGCGTCCCTGGAGGTCATCCAGAAGAAGCGCACGGAGAAGACCGAGGTCCGCGCCGCTGCGAGGGAGGCCGCGTTGCGGGAAATCAAGGAGCGGATCAAGAAGACCAAGGACGAGAAGAAGGCCAAGAAGACCGAGTCTGTCAAGCCCTCCAAGCCCTCTGGGAAGCAGTCCAATCGGGCCCCCAAGGCGGCCAAGACCAGCGCGGGTGGGAAGCGTTGAGAATTTATCTTTGCCAACAGGTCATGATTCATCTCTTTTGTATCAGCCCTTCTAATGATATCCAAAATTCGCTATTGGCAATTTTAAGCAGCCTGTAGTAGCATTTTCTCAACCCGTGTCATTCATTGTTGAATTTGTTTTTACGATAAGTCTTGCTCATTTTGCAGTCGATGATGCATCTCGAATGATTTCTAGATGGAGTGAGTCAGGAAATTTCCATTCACCTGAACATCGCTATTGGCAATTTTAAGCAGCCTGTAGTCTTTTCTCAACCGCTGTCATTTGTTGTTTCGATACTTGCACATTTTGCAGTCGATGAGTGATTCTCGAATGTCTCCTAGATGGAGTGAGTCAGGGGATTTTCATTTACCAGCTTCTGACCTTTTAAAGTCGCATATTCCAAGAATTTAGGTTGCGTTTCAAAATATGGTGTATCGAGGGATTTGTCTAGAACGATGGATTGACATTCAATGGGTTAGGGTTTCTTCACAATACCACTTTCAGTTTGCTTCTAGTATCGTCTCATTCTGAAGTCATTCATTACTGTTTTGTTATATTAGTGTCATCTTTCAGGGGCGCCGATTCTTTGATTTGTCTTTTTCTGTTCAGGTGATCTGAATGGTCGATTCTTGTTGCGATATATTTTGCATTCGATGATGCACTCTCTACTGTCTTCTAGATTGAGTTCATGCTCTCGAGTCAGGAAGTTTCTGTTTGCCTTGCCCCGGGATGAAAGGTGTCTTCAAGAATCTAGGGTTCCATGTTTCGAAGGATTTTCATGCTGCCCAAACCTCACATGCTGCCTTTTTCCATGTTTCAAGAATTTAGTCTTCGACTTGGGATATAGTTGTGAAGTGAGTTAAGGGATTTGTCTAGAACAACGGTTTATTGGACATTGACATTCTTGACGCGATTATAGGAGTATGCTAATAAGTTTAGGGTTTCTTCACAATTCTACTGTCGGTTTGCTTAAGAGCCTTGCTCTTGCGGCAGTCTGGATTATGAGGTTATTTTCTAGCTTTGAAATGACGTTCTCTCATACTGTTGACGAAATTTATTTTTTGTGCATGGAAACTGTTCTGCTATTTTAGGGTTCATAATGTCGCCGAGTATGTGAATTTGCGGGTGCCTGTATCTGCAAGCTGCGTAGTGCGTCGTGGCTGTATATGTTATTTGCAAGGGTTTTGTGAATTTCATCACCATATGATGCCTGGTGTGTTAGATTCACGAGGGTCAAAGTTTTCCTCATTTGAAGGCTTTCTGTGCAAAATTGGCCCCAAGTTGGAGTTTCACAGGGGAACCTCCAGTTGATATTATATGATCTTTTTTTGCTCTCGTTAGCTGAAGGTATTGATTATTATGGTATTGATTATTATTTAAAATCAAGTGTTTAAGTTTTATTGTAGTTGGTGTTTTCATTAGATGTTTAAGTTAAGTTATGATACATCTTTTGACCATAGGGATTGGAGAATAGACTTCATTTGAAGATTTTCCACCATTGAGAAATTTGAATTTTGAGTGTCCAAAATACAAAGGGCTTTTTAAAAATGCTCCAATCATAGGTCTCTTTTAATTTCTTCACTTTGAGTTTTTTACTCCTTGTAGATATAACTTTTATCTACCTTAAATATAATTTTTGATATTAAATTTGACAAGAGTATATTTATTTTGAATTTTTACCTTGTTTACATGATAAAAATTGTAAGTATTCAAAATATTTTCCAATCATGTTGAAAATTTTGTCATACCTTCATAATGTTGATGGCTATTTATGAAAAATTATAAATCATACAATGTGATATTTCAAGTATGCAAATTAAAGTGCTTTGACTTTTACAAAAGAGGTGAGGACCTTTAGGGGTTAACCTTTTACCGCCCAGCGTGTTTCCGGAGAAACCACTGTTTTTTGGGTGATGTTTCTTTAAAACTCTCTGTTAAAATTAGGGTTACTATTATTAGTATCCAACCGAATGAATGTTAGCATAGCTTAATGAAACAAGTGTTGATCAAATCTTGGCAAGATTGGACCGTTGGATTGGAAGATTATAGTATGTCTTTAAACCGTATAATGAACACTCAAAAATGAGATTTTGGTGGTGTGACTTCAAGGTTAAATAGAATTTGGGTTAAATTTTCAAAAATAATAGTGAAGATGTTCAATAATGGCCTATGTCAACACCTCTTCATTGCAATCTTTCATGTCAAGAACAGACTCATACATAATTCTTGTGAATTTTATAAGTGAGAGTGACTTATTCATGTACGGTTTAGGACAAAATTTATACGTTAAAATAAGAAAAGAGTTTGTACATTGATGAAGATCATACTACAAACACTCATGGAACATGAATAAGAGAACACCGTTAACCCCTAAATGACGGAGGGGGTAAGGGCAAAATATAAATGTGTTATAAAAAATTACTTCTTCAACTTTGATGAAGTTTGGTCCAAAAGAGAAAATGAGGAGCTTGATGTTCAGTAATTTTCCTTACGGTCAAATATCAAAAAATAGCTTTTTATCATCTCATAATGAGTTTAGAAGCATTTAACTTCAAATATTTATCAGAATCACAAATTTTATTTTTAGAATTTGAAATTTTGTATGATTTGTTAAAACTAGACATTCTATTCTAAAATCGAAAATTGCAAATTTTTCAACGGAGAGAACATCATTATTTTCCCCAACTATAGTAAGTTTTTAACACTAGACAATGTAGAAGTGTTTTTTTTTGAAAATTTCTCCCGGGTGGAGTTTAACTCGGATTGACATGATTCAAATTGGGTTGGAAAGTAGACTTGATTACCTATTTAAAAATATTTTTTATTTTCTATAAAAATGTTTTTTCTATTTCGGGCAGCCCATAAAAAAAGGGCAGAGACCATAAAATGGTTGATCCGTCACTTAGGGGTTAAGCTTTAGGAGTGGAAATTATGCCTTGTGGTAAATGAACACAATCCAAAAAAAAATTCAAGATTTTAAACTTGCAAACATAAGAAATACCGTATAGTATATGTGTTGTATTTGTAAGTATTTGTAGTATTTTCGTGTTTTGTACATAGGTGTTTAGATAGCTAAAAAAGTCTGATTTCAAATTTTCTTTTTGCATCATCTGATAAATCAAAAGTTACACATCTGAACTTCAGACATTGGACTGACAGATTTTCTATCATTTCATTTCTAGTGACCACTTAGTGGGCAACTAGGCACTAAAGGGTTAACTCAAGAGTTTTGAACAGCACTTTGATTTCAAGATTTCAACCATCAATGATTCAATATGAAATTAACATGAAGTAGGATTTCATGCGAAGGTTTTTTGAGTTCCAAGTCCAAATCTATAATTGTATGTAAGGGTCATATTCAGAAAATGGAATTTCCACGTCAGATGTTAAGAGGTCCACATCAATCTAAACCAGTCACAAGATGACATATGGCTCTTTTTGACGTAAGGTGTGTCAAGTCACTTCCTATAAAGCTCCCTTTCCATAGAACGCTCCTTTTTACACTGGCCAGTTCAGGATTGTTCAAAATGTATTTTTCAAACAATACTAATCCTTAATCCCTAACTGCCTGAGCGTTCATTTTTTGGACGATGTATAGATTTCATTCTTAATTTCTCATTTGTCATCCACTTTTTGCAACGTGGAATTTTTATTGTAGATTCTATGGGAAGTTAGCTTCATGCACATGTGATCCATTTAGAAAGGAGAACCTTGTCTTTCCTAGTAAAATTTTGCTGAAATTTACAGATAACTCTATTGAAGCATAATGATTTCAACTAATCTTGACGAATTACAAGATGAGAGTAGTAATTCCTAAAGGACCAAGTGTCCTAACTAGGACATTTACAAAGAAAGGCACGTTCCCATGATGTAAATTTTGAGACTACCATTTCAAGATTTTAGTGAAAGTGACAAATTTCAAGAGCTTCGTAGGAATATATATTCTTTCCCCATTTGGCATCGGCAGAAAAGTTATGTTGCCCGAAGTTGTGTTTTTTCAAGGCTAGGCGGCTTGAGCAAAATGCTAAACTACTCCAAGAGCTCTAACATTTGATACAAAAGCAACTGACATGATCTTTTTTGAGATGGTGAACAAAAAAACTCTCCGTAGTTCAAAAATTTCATTCCAAGAGGAGTAAACAAATTCTAGTGTGGTTGGGTAGGTGGGAAAAAATTAACTTCTTTTAGAGATAAAAAATATAAATTTTGAAAAAAATTGTAATTTTTTTTCTACTTCAAAAAGAGACAAGATTCTTTGTCTTTACTGTTTGAAATGAGATATAAAAAAAACCAAGTTCACAATAAAATTAAACGTGTTTGGCAATGGTTTGAACCTCTTTCATTTACACCATTTTTTTCAATATGTTAAATCATTCTCCTACTTATCAAATTTGGTATACAATAACTAACATTGTGTTGATTGTAAAAGTGAAGAGTGAAAAGTTTCCATAGTGGAACATTTTCAAAATAGGAAGAAAAATCTCGGGGGGTGCACTCTACATTATGTGTGAGAATCACGTGCGTTCGTGACCCCTTTTAAAAACCCCCTGTGTACGAGAGGTTATATGTCTAAATACCTTTGTATACAGATGTATTCTCTTTTTAAATATATGTTTAGTGTAAGTATACGTGAATATTTTTAGTTCTAAATGTGCTTATTGTATGTATACGTAATACGGCAATGTTCAAATTAATACCCCTTTTGTGCACTCACGTATACTCGTACATGTTTAGTACAGTGCACCCCCCGAGAGAAAAATACGCAGTTGAAAATTTTGAGCACGTTGTATTTTTCTCACACATTCTCACTTCAAATGTATATATTTAATCTATATGGTCAAAGATTGTAAACTTTTTTGTGCACATTCCTTTGGTTTTAACCCCCAAATGATCGAACGACCATTTCATGGTTGTTGCCCTTTTTAGCGCGATGCCCTAGATGAAATTTTCTTTTATAAAAAAGTAGAGAAGCATTTTAGTGAATGGTGAATTCTGGGGTTTCTTTATTTATTGTCGGGAATTATACATTGGTTATCAAAGGTGTAATATAAAAGAATTTTGAGTGTAGTGTCATAGAAAGGGTTGAATGTATTGCATACATTTTTAACTTATTATTATTGCACCCTCCATTATAACATTTTAATAGCCACATAGAATATTTTCTATTGTGTACGCAAGTGATTAGATACTTTCTACATGATTTCTAAACTCATAGATGTTGATTTCCAAGTGTGATATTAAAGAGTTATGAAGGTAGTGTCATTAGAGAAGGTTTGAGTGCACTTGCCAAAAGTGTGAAATCTGAAAGTAGAGAGGATTGAGTGTATTTACCAAAGGTGCGAAGTTTGAGTGTAGTGTCATTAGAGAGGATTGAGTGTACTTACCAAAGGTGTTGAGCTTGAGTGTAGTGTCATTAGAGAGGATTGAGTGTATTTACCAAAGGTGCGAAGTTTGAGTGTAGTGTCATTAGAGAGGATTGAGTGTACTTACCAAAGGTGTTGAGCTTGAGTGTAGTGTCATTAGAGAGGATTGAGTGTATTCACCAAAGGTGCGAAGTCTGAGTGTTGTATCATTAGAGAGGATTGAGTGTACTTACCAAAGGTGTTAAGTTTGAGTGTAGTATCATGAGAGAGAATTGAGTGTAATGTCATGAGAGAGGATTGAGTGTTCTTACCAAAGGTGTGATATAAAAGAGTTCATAGAACAATGTCATTAAAGAGGGCTTGAGTATACAGGACACATTGTGAGCTTGAGGAGTACATGGACACAAACTTGAGTTGCTGTTTGGTCTCCTGTGAGCGGGCCTGTTTGTAAGCATGCAAGAAGTGCTGTCGAGGGAGGGGAGGACGTACGGCAACGGCAGAGCCATGTCCATGTTCATGTTCCAGGGTGACTGAGGAAAGACAAATAATAACAGACCTCCCACCACACCAACATGATACGGATTGGCTTTCCTAATCTATTTTGCATGGCCAATTACTCCTTGTTCTGGAGAACAGTTACCTCAGTCAGTCAGGGACCACAAACAACAACAACAACAACATGCAAAGTGGTTGCAAGTCTGCATGATGTGCCGGGAGGGTCTTTTTTCCAATGCATCATTTTTGTGATGACCCCAACGTGTCCATCTCTCACAGGAATGTACAAAGTGGGGCGACAACGTTTTTCTGCATGCCCTCTGCCGTGACAAGATTGTTCGTATTTCACTACTGTACCCCGCCATCAGGGTAAGTAGGCAGAACAAAGTTATAAAACGAGAATATGAATTTGTTTTTATTTTTAAAAAAGAAATCCTATTTTTATGGTGAAAAATAGAATCTGAGAAAATATCCACAACATTTGGGGAAAAAAAATATTATTTGGTATGATCTGACACTATTAGATCACTCCCCCGTAAACTAGAGAACACTAGTAAAAAAGGTGGCGCTCCCCAGGGAGATGCCCCGGAAAAAGCACTGTGCATGCGTGGAATTGGGCACTACTTGCCTGGGCATCTCCCTCGGCAGTGCCACCTTTCTACAAGTGGAAGCATGCCCAAAAAGACCTAGTTCATCACGTGTGGTCTTCTTGTGGCTCTTTTCACAAGTCTACCTTGGCGAAGTCACTTTCAAAAAGTTACAAACGATGTTCAAAAAAAATATAACATGAAAATAAATATTTGAAGGCAATTTTTATAAATGAATTACATTAATCCTAAGTGACTGAACGACCAATTTATAGTCGCTCCCCTTTTTAATGGCCTGCCGAGGATGAAGCAAATGTTTTTATTTATCAAAAAAAAAAAAAAAAAAACTTTCAAATAGGAATCCAGTTTACTTTCCAACCCGATTTCAATCATGTCAATCTAAGTTAAATTTCACCGAGGAGAATTTTTCAAAAACAAAGATCTCAATATTGTCATAGTGTTATAAATTTTGCTATTTTGGGAACCTATGATGTTCTCTCCTTTGAAAAAATTACTTTAAATTTTTTAAGAATAGAATGTCTAGTTTTAACTAATCATACCAAATTTCAAATTCTAAAAATAAATTTTGTAGCTCTGGTGAATATATTCATCAATAAATGCTTCTAAATTCATTAAATGAGTGTCTAAAATAATTTTGAAATTTTGACCGTACAAATAATTACTAAACATTATGCTTCTCATTTTCTCTTTTCGACCAAATTTTGCCAAAGTTGCAGAAGTAACATTTTATAAAAAATCTAAGTTTTGTCCCTTACCCCCTTTGTCATTTAAGGATTAATATAAGATGCTCTAAATTTATTACAAGAATAAAAGTGAGAATATTTGTGAAAAGTTTACTAATTATAGTAAACATGGTTTTCGAGTAGTTTAGTATGCAGGCGGTGTTTCTACTAGTGTGTTGACCATAATAATTGGGTATGGCAACATTTTTGAATAGAGTGGCTAGGATTCCATTTAACATAGAAGAATAATCTCATACAATAGTCTTTAACCTTTAACTCCTAAAGAACTAAAAAGCTTAAATTAGCCTTTTTTTTATAATAGTTCCTATGTGGACTTCTTTTGATTTTTTTAATTTTTTATTATTACCAACACTTGCAATGTTCTAGGTGCGTTCCGGTGATATAAAATTTGGTTCCATATGAATTGTGTTTTTTTATGATATGGTCTATGGAGGAACTTTTGATTATTTAGGAATCAACTTCAAAGGACTATTCTACATTTGCGGCACTATATAATTTTCACTTTATGCTCGGTAGTGTCACCATATTTGAGTGTATGAGATAAATGGTACATGCGAATATATAGTAGTTGTGTACTGTATATGGAACACAACGGGCGTAGAGAGATGATAACTAACTGGGTAAAGATTGAATTTATGATTTTTAAAATTTTGATAATGGCTTGTTGAACGTTGCAATGAAAGAGCGTGTCAAGAGATAAAAGGTTTTTTTTATTTGTGAGGTTTTGTTTTATGAGCAAAGGAAAGGGACGCATTCAAATAATGGCCTTAAATACACTCAACATGTATATAATTTTAATAAACTTTGAGATAGTAACAGAGTTAATGTCTTTGTTTAAAAAAAATGTAGAGAAAAACGTGTTTTGATATGCTTTTTGCTTATTTGACATTTACTTTGTTCACTGGTATGTAACCACATTTCCAATTTTGACCACTTCCATGTCAATAGAAAAATTAATTTCTTATTGAAGATCGTTTTTTCCAAAAATTTACTAGAATTTATAAAATGACAAATGTTTTATTTTATTTTAAATAATTTTTTACGAAATTCGAATTTATAATATATTTTTGAACCTTGCATTATTGACTCATCAAAGCGAGCATCAAAGGGATGAGAGGTGGTAGACTTTTTTGTGCTTTCACCTTTAGTCTTATAAATTTTTATTTTTATTTTTATTTTTATAAAGAAATATATTTTTCCACAATATTTTCATGGAAAAGTGTCTCTAAAATCATGTCCAATTTTTGCCACATTGTGTGGATTCTCTAATTAAGACATATGAAATATTCAATCAATTGGAGTTATCCGTAAAGTCCATCAAAATTTGAAGAAGATACCATGAATTTTTCTTTATTAAACTCTTATTTCTTCACTCCATATAGTTAGAAGGTGTGTAAGAGTTTGGTGGTCTTCAAAAGTTCTCAAAAGTTTTTAAGCTCCTTTCTTGGTGCTAAATTTTGTTTGAAAACTTTTGAAGACCACCAAGCTCTTACACACCTCTTACACACCTAATAATGATAGACCACCAACACCTTCCACACCTTTTAACTATTTAGAGTTAACAAATAAGAGTATAGTAAAGTAAAATTCTTTGTAAATTCATCAAACTCAAGGTGACTTTACGGATAAGTCAATTGTATTGTAAGAATGTAAAATTTGAATGTGACCAAACTTTTAACCCCTAACTGCCCAACCATGCATATTTTGCATGATGTAAGAATTTCATCTGCAGTTTCTCATCCGTCATGCACTTTTTGTAGTATGATTTTTTTATTGAATTTTTTATGGGAAGTTAGCTTCATGTATGTGTGATCCGATCGAAAAGGAAACAATTTTTGAAAAATTCGTGCCTCAATTTGTGTTGCAGTGTTTCACCCAAAATTTTGAAGAATTTAGCCTAAAAGTGTTCTTGAAAACATAAACTCATAAAATCAAGCATCCAAAAAATCTCCAAAAATCACAACACCTACAATACTACATTATAAGGCATCACAACAAATTTCATCCACGGACTGTCAATATCTTCTTCGTAATCGAATTACAAAATAATTTTTTATTTTATGTTTCAAAATTTATAGAAAAATATTAGTGATAGCAATCAAAGATCTAACCGTATAGATTGAATTTAAATTTCAAAATGTATAACTTTTATTCATACATGAAGTTTCAAATATTCATGTTAATTGCATTTTATAATGCATCTTTGCAAAACTGCCCAAATTGGACATAGGTGAGGATGTTTAGGGGTTAATCACTAGAATGAATGAAGAACATTGCATGTATTGGTTGAAAAAAATAAAAATAAAAAAGAAAGTCCAGATAAGACATACTCAAAACTACTACAAAAAACATGATTGAGTCTCAATTCAGGCTTCTTTATCATGTAGGGGGTTAATTCATTACTTTTTGGAATGCATGATTTTTTTATCTTTGTCCTAGGGACAAACACTACTTGACAATTTCCACTCTTTCAAGGTTCACTTCCTCTTGAACATCCGTTTCACACTACCTACTTACAAATGATTCAAATTATACCTTTTCACACAACACTACCCATGTACCCTTAGTTAAGAAAACAATAATTTTGTAAGCAATGTGCTATCTCAATAGAACATATATTATCTTATACTCTTGTAGTATATATATATATATATATATATATATATATATATATATATATATATATATATATATATATATATATATATATATATATATATATATATATATATATATATATATATATATATATATATATATATATATATATATATAATTTACACATTTATATTACTCTAACAATAAACAAATAAAAAATAAAACTTAGGGGTATAAGATAATATATATGTAACACCAAGATTGGGACAACAAGATTGGGACATAGCCTCGCAGTTATACCGTCCTTGCTTTCATTTTCGTTTAAGGTAACTATATCTAAAAGCAACCATTTCCTTAAAGCGTGCATAGCTCAATCTTCCATGATAAGTAGGTTATAACACCCTACCATTGATGAGAATGTGCACAATTTGAACATCAGAGTTTAGAGTCGCTTTAAGATCAACCTATAGTTAGCACTTTGGAAATTCATAATTTATTCATATGGTGTTCAAATTATGCATGCTAAAGTGCGTTGAAATCCTCTTGAACTTGCTAATATGACCCACTGAAAATATTTTCTATGTTATATGTGTAAATATGTTCAGTTGGTAATGTGAACGCTTTAAAATATAGTTAACTTATACATGGAGAGCAAAATTTTACTGCGATGACTTTGCTTGATGAAGAAACAAAGTGTGAGGTGAGTTATGTGTGCCTTTTAAATTTTACCCCTCGTAAAGAAAACTTGTCATCACAGTAAACATCTCCTTTTACCGTGATGACCTCCCACGCACGATCATCGGGATTGCCACATGGCATGAGATGTCTAGACGAATATGCGGCTGAGGCTTCAAAAAGGCGCTCACTTCGGTTGCATGACTTGTAGTCAAGTACTTTACTATGCAATTGTCACAACCAGGGTGTTTTTTTCACTGTCAGAGTACCATATACTGTGGCCCACGGTATTTACTGGAGGCTTTATCAATAATTATTTTTCCAAAGTACTGTGGTAAAATTCACCCAAATCTAATGAATATGTGTTCAAATGGATGAGAATTTGTCTAGATGGATGAATGTACCCGCCATTCACCCACGTACATAATATGGTGATTTCAATGTAAGCTTAGTCGAACACCATGCAAGTAATGAAAGGTGGTCCCTCCAGATTTAAACCACTGCGATTGTGCCAAGACCATGGTCTCACCTATAACAGTGACCAAGTCTTTCAACAATGAATTCATGATGGGACATCTACCCAAAAAAAAAAACGATATGACATCTATGAATCAACGATGAAACATCCAAAAAAGCAGACATCCACCCAAAAATGGCATCCACGTTATTCACAGTATGTGAGCATCTTCATTCGTACAGGCAAAATTTCATCACATTAACCTCTAAACTAAGGAGCAGAAATTTCATCACATTAACCTCGAAAGGACCAGAAATTTCATGACCAATTCAACTGATTATTAATATTGTGACAATAGAATTCAGATTGGACCTAATTTTATACCACCAAAATCAGTTAAGAACATTCCATGTGTTGGTCAAAATAAAAATTAATAAAATAAAGTCTACTCAAAATAAAAATAAAAATAAATAGAATTAATAGAAGCCCAAACTAGCCATCGGGTTTTTTTTTTTAGTGGTTTTGAATAGGCTATCAGAAACACTGATCCCGTTAACCCCTAAGTGACGGATCAACCATTTTATGGTCTCTGCCCTTTTTCTATGGGCTGCCCGAAATAGAAAAAACATTTTTATAGAAAATAAAAAATGTTTTGAAATAGTTAATCAAGTCTACTTTCCAACCCAATTTGAATCATGTCAATCCGAGTTAAACTCCACCCGGGAGAAATTTTCAAAGAAAAACACTTCTACATTGTCTAGTGTTAGAAAACTTACTATTTGGGGAAAGTAATGATGTTCTCTCTATTGAAAAATTTGCAATTTTTGATTTTAGAATAGAATGTCTAGTTTTAACAAATCATACAAAATTTCAAATTCTAAAAATAAAATTTGTGATTCTTATAAATATTTGAAGTTAAATGCTTCTAAATTCATTATGAGATGATAAAAAGCTATTTTTTGATATTTGACTGTATGGAAAATTACTAAACATCAAGCTCCTCATTTTCTCTTTTGGACCAAACTTCATCAAAGTTGAAGAAGTAAATTTTTATAACACATTTATGTTTTGCCCTTACCCCCTCCGTCATTTAGGGGTTAACCCTTAGGCTTCCAAGAGACCATTTCTTGATCGCTTTCCAAATAGATAGATAGAAACTCCAACCCTATTTCAAGGCTACCGTGAATAAAGTGTCCGTTCGTAATGTCAATGACCCGGTGCCCACCAAACAAGGGGTCATTGGGACAATACTACTCTCCCCTTTCCAGATCATTGTCCATCTTCCCGTGTTGCCCATGTCAAAGAAATAATCTCTTTTTCAAAATAAAAAGATGAAAATTGAGTAAGGTTGTGAAGAACATGCATAAGTTGAATGAGAAGAACATGTGTTGTGATCAGATTTTTGAGACTCAATTGTGCATAGTAGACTATCTTATTTTGAGAATTGTTCAAGTAAGAATAGTTGCATTTCCAAGTAATCTTTCACTTCCAAAAAGAATTTTGTGATTTGAAGTATTTTTGCTTAGATTATTCACATTTTTGTAAAGCAGTTTAACTGGTGATTAAGAGAGAACAAGAAGTGAGAATTCTACACATCCCACATTCATTATTGGCACTACACTAAATAGTGTATTTAGTGTGAGGTGATGAATAATGTGCTTACCCCTACTACTTGTGTAACACTAATTGTCAATCTCGGGTGGGTCACTCTTCATATATTTTGGGTACCACGTGCGGCGAGGGGGTATTTTTTGGGGGGCTATTTACCTCCTAGCTAAAATTAAAAGGACCCCTATAATTACTTAATGGGAAAAAATGGCCTATATTATGGACTCTATCATTTTTTATAAAATGGTGACCAATGCAATTTTTTATACGCTATCTTCTTTGTAAAGGCTTAAATATAATCTAAAAGTAACATGACTTTAAAAATTTGAGAAAAATGGTCTAAAGAAAATGACCAGAAGTGAGCTTTCATCCACTTCTAGACCTACTTTTTGTTCATCGCGCAGCTAACCGCCCTTTCCTACCAACTCTGCTCCATCTATTTCCCCCCCAAAACAGATTGTACTCAGTTTAATACCTTGGATCCCATTCGCAATTCCCTAAATTACATGTACTAAAATCATAATGGACCAGAATTGTCGTGTACCTAAATTACTTATAATGGCGTGTACTCTTTCATTGCATTCTATCTTATTTGTAATTTTTTTATAAATTCTTATAAATTTACCTATGATGAATAAAACCCATGCTATTTTCTGCCGCACGTTGTTTGTAAAATGCATTAAGTGACCCACCCGAGTTGTCAGTTTGTGGGTAATTAGTGTTGGCGGTTATCATCCAATTTCATTCATTCCATTTCTAAAATTTCAGTTTTTCCATCTAAACTTTCATCTCAAGTTTCATTCCTTACTCACACTAAATATCCATATCTCAAAAGATCACAATGTCAAAATGTTACTATTCTTCATAAATAGTGTGAGAATTCACATTTAGTGTTTTTACAAAAGTAGGTTTTTTGATATTTAGAGTGATGTTCGCAATTACAGTGCTTCACACTAAATACACTATTTAGTGTAGTGTCCTTGATTTTGTATCAAGCACAAGACTTTACAACATTTAATCAATTAGGTAGATGGCTCCAAAACCAACAGGCTTCTAATTCCAAGAGAATCTAGGCACGACCATCATCCTAGAACCTAAATATATGTAGACCATAGATAGCTTACCATTTTGGTCAACATACAATAAGAACCCTTTTTGGTTTTGGAGCCCTAGGAATATCGTAAAAAATACAATAGAGTATTTTTTTGGTTCTAGGATGATATTGTAAAAAATACAATAGAGTTGGGACTAAATTTTTGATTCCTAGATTCAACAAGGAATATTGTATGACTCAATCGATCAAGAAACAATAAATTGGAACAAAAGAAATATTTATGCTAGTACCTCTTCAAAACTTCTTGAAAATACACGAAGACCAATTTGGGCTCCTTGATCTTTCAAAGGTTAAATTCTAAGCTCTATAGAGTTATATGCAAAGTGGTCCCAAGTAGGCTGACTAGACCATAATTTTCAAAATGAGAGGTTCAGTTTCTAATAAAAATAGACGTGTCAGTTGCTTGAAAAAATCAGGAGGTTTGAAGTTTGAAGGGACTAAAGACGGTGCCTTATGTTTTTCCAGACTTAGTTTTGAAGTGCGCCCAGGCAAACAACGGGCCTGGCCCGGCTCGGCCTGCTGCAAGTCGCCTAACCGCTGCAGGCAATGGGTTCGGCCTAGCTAGCTGTCGACCCAGTGTCAGCAGCGGGTGGAACGGAGCCTGCGGCGGGGCAGAGCCGGCGGCGGATCTAACTCTGCGAGCTGCAGGCCCCGCAAGCCTGCAACATGCTGTAATAAGTTTGTTAATGGCTCTGCAGAGCTTGCAACGTACATGCATAACATAGCCCACTCACCTAATATTTTGTCCCCCGCAATTAGGGGAGATGAGTTTTCGTATTCCTTCTTTTTTGGCAAGCTTCCCATGTTAAATGAGATGAATTTGCGGAAAACTGTTATGACTTTAAACAAATTCATCATCATTCTCTGAAATTCACTAGTAAACCCATTTTTTTTTTTAATAGATATTCCAACCCCTAAACCCTAAAACTTAGGAGCAAAGCCCCCAAATTTCAAATTCCAATACAAACAATGTTTGTGTAATCAATGGGCAACCTCAAACTTTCCGAATAAGCCTAGGCAGCAAATCAACCTCTAAAGGATTGTGAGGACATATTGTGTCCTCAATGTTTTTTTAAAATTTTGTATGGCATGCATAGATTTATTGAAATGAGGGTTTTCTTCACTAAAAAAACATGAAACATTGACTAGGAGTGATGATGAATTTGGATGATAATGATGCTTCCTAATCAAATGTAGTAGGTTATGATGCTTTCTTATGTATGGAGCAAGTAGTGTGGTACATGATAATGTAGCATATAACTTGAAGCATCAACTAGGAATAACATGCTAAGGGTGATTTTGCAACCAATCATTTTTACAAAGGGTAGTAGCATGCGTGCCAATTTTTAGAATCATATCATGAAATAATTTTTTTGTAAAATTGCCAACCACATGGCTATCTACCTTCAAAAGCCAGATTCTTTGTACAACATGTTGTCAATCAAACACTATAATGTTTTGATTCATACAGTACAATCCCGTCAAACTTCCTAAACTAAATCAACTAGTAATTGAGTTCACATTGCAAGGGAGAATTTCTAATTAAATACATATTTTTGCAATGACGTCAATCATTCTTGACAACTCTCTCTAAAATGCTCCAACTTCTAGGATGCTAATGGTCCTGTAGGGGTTAAAGCAACATTTGTGTACCAACTACCGTATGGCCATCAGGGTTGGCAAAAAACAATTTTAAAAAAAGAAGCCAAATCTTTAGGAAATTAGATTTTTCAAAAATAATAAAATTCTATGGTGATAATGAGAATCTTAGAAAATATTTACAGAATCTTATAGCACATTTGTATCATTTCGTGAAAAAAAATGATTTGACATAACTTGTTGACCCTAATGTTCAGGAATAGTATCTTATCTCCACCACGTCATTAGTAATTTAGAAATTTTGGTAGTGGGAGTGTTTTTTTGAACAATCTATTGCTAAACTGTCATGAAAAATAATGCCAAAATTGATGAAAAGGGTGTAATTGAGGAGTAATATATTGCTATATTATAGATGAATACATCATAATTCATCCATGTTTACATCTTGCTTCATCATGGCCATAACATTCAGCAACCTTCATGCTCACTGCCTTTTTTTCATGTACTTTGCTCACCACCTTGAACCTCCACCTGTCCACTTAGCTACTCATGAAATACTGTTGGGTGTAGAATATTCAACACCATCTGCTGTAGAGAGTACATGCTACTGAATGTTATGGCACTGAAGATGGCAGCGACTTGCACCGCCTGAAAAAACATGAAACAAATAAAATCACCGGTGGTGGGGTGCTTGGATGGAGTTATCACAGAAGTAGGCAGGACACGTAAGTTTACAGACAATACTTTTCCACTCATGTAGTGTCAGAACATTTTGGTGAAATAAGGTACAGTCCATAGTCGTCGTATACGACATGGGGCATGACTAAAAGAGCAAGCTTCTATGCTTCCTTAGGTTGGTCCACGAAGCCGGATTCCACCAATACTTTTGGGCCAACTCACTTCCATGCTCGACCAATTGGTGGTGTTGCCTAACCGTAGACCACGTGTTGTTGTCTTGTGGTTTTAGGTATTATGTTTCAAAGATGTAAAATATGTTGGAATTGATTTTACAATAAAGTCACACTTAGATGGGGTTGACTTAATTCACATGGCATGATTCTTGGCCCGCCCTGTACATATTGTTGAGTTGAAAAATGAATTCTACAGTTTGGGTTTAAGTCATTATGGACATGTTGTTATAGACATTTAGTCATCAAAGACCTGTCACATTAGAGAAGATTTCTACTAGTGATACACCCAGGTCAATTTTAGTGATGTAATGGTTTTCTCATTTTCGGGGGTCTAGGTGTCT
Organism: Pohlia nutans; assembly: GCA_022496805.1. Taxonomy (NCBI): domain Eukaryota; kingdom Viridiplantae; phylum Streptophyta; class Bryopsida; order Bryales; family Mniaceae; genus Pohlia; species Pohlia nutans. The sequence continues at coordinate 25,772,742 of CM040095.1, read as the reverse complement.
TTTTGGAAAATTTAATTCTATAATTGGGGTCTATGGATCTATATTAGTCCAGTAAGACCTACCATGTTCAAAATAGGAGATTTTTTTTTTTGATTTCATTCTTTGATACTAGCATGGGTGCAAGTTTGCCGTAGTGGTATAATTCTAGCAAATACTACCTATTTTTAAATTTGTTTTACACTGAGTAGATTGAATAATTATAAATGATAAAGATTTTTTTTGCATTTGTGCACTTGAAGACAAGTGATTGTTCGAAATTCAAAAACTAACAAGCTGCACAAATGACCTAACCCCTCTCTTTACACAAGTGACCTCTATTTACCCCTAAGTGTCTAAGTTTGTGAATTTTTTGAAGTGTAGGAAAATTGGACCCCCTGCTACAAATTATTTGTTTGTGTGAAAATAAATTCAGTTTGGCACGATCCACACTATTGATCTTGTATTATAGATCAAAAGTTTCAATTGAAGCATTGCAATAAAAAAAACCGAGGTAAAATGAGAAAATGCCACAGTTGCAAATTCAGTGAGGCATATGACCATATTGGGCGTTTTAGACACTTAGGGAGTTAATGATGAAGTTTGCATGTGATAAAATTAATCCTCTACACTCTTTAGCAATCTAGCGATCAATCATACATTAGGAAATTAATCATGCAATCATGCATCCTTTGGGTGTTCAATTATCGTGTTTAGTCTCCGACCAACAAATACTACAAATCCTTGGACTAATTCTTGTAGTACTATCCAAATGAGTCCAAGGAAATAATAATTAAATATCACTATTTTATTCCTATTACAGTATTTTTTCAAACAACTAAAATAGTAATTTTAGAATATTTATTTATAATTTATTCACATTTGGCATAGTAAATTCATACTAATTTGAATAATTTTTTTGGTATTGGCCACACTATACCTACATTACTAGAATTACTACAAGTTATCTCAATTACTCCAACTCGGACTTTCTTCTAATTCCAGAATTAGTCCAAACTTTTGTTATTAGTCCGAGTTGGTCTAAATTAGATAATGGGTGTACAATACCAAGGTGATCAAAGTCCTACATATATGCTTGTCCCTTGTCCTTGCAATTCATTTTCTAACTGTCTAAAAAAATGAACGCTACTGAATGTTATGAAAGAACAAAATCACATACCATTAAACAAACATTGAAACTACCAATGACCACTTTTTCATCGATTATTGATTATAGAATCCTAGTTATAAAGTCCTAGTTACAAAGTTTATCTGTAAGAGGTGGCACCTAGAGTAAGGTGGAGGTGCAGAAAATCGTGCGGGTCAGAAAACCGTGCAGTAGGCTTCAGGGCTAGGTCCCATAAATTCACCCAGCCTGGTTCCAGAAAGTGTCCAGGAGTGCACTAATTCCGTCCATGCTTGGAAAAATTGAGTGCTTCTGATTGGTGCAGAAGCGCTTTATTTTGAGAATTCAACCTATCATGAAAACCAGGACCCTATGAACGGTTTATGGCCACTCTATGAGTCCACACTCAAAAATTCACAAGAAATTATAGACTTACTCAAAAAATATGTTTTTTTGGGGGATGGATTTGCACTGACTTTGCAGACCATCAAAAAATTCTAAACTTTTTCCACCACTGTCCTAAGTAAGCAAACCTGAAATTTGCACGGTTTCTGGCACCTCTACCTTAAACCTCACTACCCATGCCCCTAAAACATAGATAGACCAGCTACCCCCAACGAACTCTTTGTTCACAATAATCTCCTTACACCAACGTTATTATTATGATTATTATTCTATATGTCCGACAACCTGATAGCATCCTTCACAGCAGATCATGTTCGAACATTTAAAGCATTACAAATGCATGTCATCCTGTTTTTGTAGACTTTTGGGGCTCTATCAATCATCAAAACAGCTTTGGTACGGTACTGATCAGTCAGCAAGAAAAAAACATTGATTGGTCGTATACCTACGTTGTGGTCTGTGTCAAGAAAAACCAACCAATTTATTTCAAAAGTCCCACATGTCATAATGTTATTGGTTTACGGTGATGTGGACCCCTCAAAATTTACAGTGATCCATGTTTAAAAAAAGAATGTAAGTGCAAGCCACATTTACCAATCACATGAAGCCACATAGTGACAGTTGAAATTTGAATTGTTCTAACTTATGCCAAAGTGACCCATCTAGTAGATCAAATTTCCTTCAACTAATCTAATTCTCAATCACTTTTTTTTAGGAGGGGAGAGACTACGGAAACGTTTCGTTTTTGAGGAGTTATCAGGAGTTACATGCCTAGACAGTAAAAAGAAGCCGTAAAAGTAAATCTGAGGTAAATACAAAGGCAAAGACTCCGCGATTAACCGCTTGTTTTAGATCCTAACACATACATATTTTTTACTACTTGGGTTGAGTGATTTTCAATAAACTCAACATGTTTTTATAGTATACTAAATATTTATTACCGTATCCTAGAAGCAGGGTTGGCAAAAAATAATTCTAAAAACGGATGTTGGAATTTAGATAAACTATTTCAAAAAAAAAGAGATTAGAACGGAATAAACAGATTTCAAGGAACATTTGTTTCACCAAAATATATTTTAAGAACAATTATTATTATTGAATAAAGGGGCGTTGACAAGGTATAGTATATGACGTAGAGTAGTGTACGCACACTTTCTACGACAGTCCCTCCGCAAGAATGGTCATGTTGTGTTGATCCTCGGTATGGGCCTACCTAGTAATCAATAAATAAATTTTGAGGCTAATTTTAGTCGTGTGTTTGTTTCTTTTGTAATAATGTCTTTTAATTTGTTACCCTTCTATTACTTCATTGAACATATGCCTTTTCCTATTCTATCTTAGTACCTTTACAATTTCGGCTACGATTATATTATATTTGAAAATGGGCGTTCTCATGGTATGAATGAAAGAAAGGTCTTAAAATCAAGTACCGGTACTACTTTTTAGATTAGTGAATGTAGTGGTAAAAATGCTTTTAATTAGAAATATATTTTCAATTACAACTTACTTTTTATTTGATTATGATATTCACCAAACTTATTTTCAAAATTATTCATTTTTGATACATTAAATTTGATTTGTAATAACAATGTAAAAAACTTGTTTGTAGAAAAGAAATGTTATTTTAATGTCTTGTACCCTTTCTAGAGTGTTTTGGTTTATGAATTTCATGTTTCACTAAATCACCATGTGTACATGTGATTTAAGAAACAGTCCCTTCCTATGAGTTTCATGGTCTCGCACATTTTTTCATTTTTAGGTTTTCAAAGCTTATTAAATATCATAGAATGAAAAGATTTTAATTAAGAATGTAATTTCATTATTCTTCAACATCTAATCACATGAGACTATGTAAAATTACGACTAATGAAATTCTAATTATCGACGAATTGTTTTCATACTTTGTTTTTTTTTGGAATAACAACAAACTATTGTTGCATATAATTTATTAATATTGAGTTGGCTTCTTTTTAAAATGATATTAGTCTCATATTTGCAATTTTAAGCCCAAACGAGGAAAAAAGGGTATTATGCAACTTCACTTCTCTTTTTCTCAACATCATAAGTCAAATACTTGAACAATGGTTTCAATCTCATTGGATGCATGTATCTAAAATTGAATTAAAAAACCCACACACCATGGAACACTCCATACATTTTCAAATACCTCTATTATTGGCAAATGTTTACATTCAACATTGTATGGAAAACCTCACCGAGAACCTCATTTATAACAAATTCCTGACTTGTTGTACCAAACTATTGAAAGTTCATTTTAAAACTATTGAATGTTTTCTATTGGAAATGAAATTATTTTGATATTAAAGTACTAAATCAAAATACATTAGGTTTAAATTATGTTTGGTATTCTTCTCATAAGCAAAAATTGATTACCGTACGTGGAAGGAAGGGTCGGCAAAAAACAATTCCCCAAAAAAATGCCGGAAAATACATAAATTTATCAAGTATTTTGTCGAAATCAACAAAAATGAAGTCAACAAAAATCGTAGATAAAAAACAAAAGAAAATGTTTATCGGCTAGAAAAATTCAATGTTAGTTATTAATAGCCAATTTTTTTAAAATTAGTTTTGAAAGTGTCGACCTCCACTATTTGAACTTTTTTTTAATTATTTGACATGAAAGTGTTGACCCTGCCTTCCACGTACGGTAGTGTCATCTTGTGGTCTTCTCAAAATGTGACTTTGAAATTGAATTTCGATTGAATGCATAGCAATGGTTAATTTGTGCCAAACATTGGTACAAAAAGAATAAAAAGCACATATTTGATTGACTTACATTTAAAAGAATATTAAAAAATATTTTAGTTTTAAATTTAATTAATTAATTAATTAAAAAGAATATATAAAAGAAGTCTAGTGACTCTATATAGAAATACTTTAGCAATTGTAAAAAAACACTAAAATGTATGTGGTTTACAATTTTGGTGTGATATACTAGCTTGATTTGTACTAGCATGATGAGCATGAATAAATGAAAGTAAAATTGTTTTCTTTTAAAACCTCTTCATTCTATAAAAATTACTTGGATGTTCAAAATAAGAATTAACATTCAATGGTCTCCCGTAAGAATCATATACATATGTATTCAAATAATCCATATCCACTCATCAAGTAATCTATTACAACCGATTCCTATTACTTGTTACAGCGCAGATCCCTGGCAGCGGCGCCAAAATGTAGATAGTCATTGTTATTGATTGTTACATCAATTAGTATAGTTCAGGATCGAACCACAAGGGAAATGCTAACGAACAAGTGTACAATAGGGTCACAATCAGTTGCTTGCCACCTTAACTAATGAATGCTAAATACACACTTCAATTTTCTCTCAAACTGAGTTAAATTACTCCTTTCAACACAATTCAAGTATCTCTCATTGTATTATTCAATAATCTTTCCAATTTACACTCAATTACTGGTGATATCTTCCAAATCAATTCCTTCCACAATTTACTTATTCAAATACACTCAATTCAAGTTCACTTCAATTCCAATTAATATTCACACACTTACACAACTTTACACACACAAATTGCTTTCAATTATACTTGTATTATTTCAATTATCACTTTCATATACAAACTTGATCAATGTTTCTAACAAAACTCAAAACTCAAAACTCAAAATAAAGAAAATAAAGAGATAGCTTCTTGCTTCCCTGGCTACCCAACTCTCTGGATGGTGTTCGCAACAATGAACAACATCTTCAACCTATTTATACTACAACGACCAAAAAGTCACAACCTTTCAAAATCTCCCCTAAAAATAACTATTCTAATTGCCTTGACTCCGTTTTCCATCTTCCGTCTTGGCTTTACCGTTCAACACTGCAACAATAATGTCCGTTCAAAACTGGCTTGATTCCGTTCTCATCTCCTTCTTCCATTTCCTTTCATTCATTTTTCGTTTCTCAGCTGATCATCCTTCCCTTTGTGAACATATCATCCCATTTCACTGTCTTCCAATAAGTTGATAAATAACCCTTTTTAACACAAAAATTCCATTCGTAAAATCCTCAGTTTACACTAGCTTATGAATTAAATCTCCATTGTTTGATTGTTGACTTGAACATCATCTAAATTATATCATCAATAAATATCCAAAAACCTATGTAGACGATACAATGACATCAAGCTAAGGCTTTGTTCAAAGGCCAAGACCATAACCTTTATCGAAAAGTACAATGACATTAACCCCTAAATTTTTGAGCGACCATATTCTGGTCGTTCCACTTTTTGGGCAGCCTCCAGGGACCTCATACTTTTAAAATTTTCAATGAAAATCTCAGCGCAACTTCCAAAAACTACACTCTACATGTCGCACTTTGTTTCATGTCATTCCGATAAGTGATGCAAAAGTTATAAGCATTTGAAGTTTTTGAAGCGAGATCGGGCAACAAGAATTTTTTTATTTTTTACCCTTTTTCAAAATTTCTTTTTTGATTCATGATTGGTTGATCTTTATCTACAAATGAAGCTTTAAATCTACCCATTTTGAGCAATGGGATAAAAGTTATGAGGATATTTGTTTTTTGGGCAGTTTGGACAAAAAAAACTTTGAAGCTCATTTCTAAACTCAATTTTCAATATTTTTTAATGAAATAAAAGGCACTGGGTGAAGATTTCCAAGTACAACATTCTCACTGTTAAGTTTGACATTTTACAATTCCATGTCAAACTTATTAATGATTTTCTTTTTCCTTTCACTTTGTACCCACTTCTAGTAATTGTTTTATGAAAAAATTAATATGAGCTTTTTTCTTACAAGATTTGATATTTGAAGACTTAACTCAATTGTTAACATGGCCTTGCCATTCAATGAATTTCTAACCCATTAAAAAAAAAGATATTAATTTCTAAAGTTCAAATTTGTAACCGGATTGAACACCAAAAAATCTTCCTTTGCAACTTCGATCCTTATAATCTAAGAATCTAATGGTTGTTTTGCTCTCAAATTTTGTGCTCGCATGAAAATTCAAGTTGGGTATTAGATCTTACGGTTGAATGATGAAAAAAACTCAAAAACATATGATTTTTTCTGCAACTTCCAAATGCTGCGTTTTTCATGGTTTTTTGTAAGAATATGGTCCTGGTCCTTTAGGGGTTAAACTAAAGCTTTGTCCAAAGATCAAGACCAAAACCTTTCTTCGACAGTACAACCAACAGTACAATGACATTAAAAAAATGCTTTGTCCAAAGGCGAAGACCAAACCTTTATTCGACAGTACAATTGATAGCACTATGACATTAAACAAATGTTTTGTCCAAAGTCCAAGACCAATTTTTTTATCCAAGGGTATAATGGCATCAAACTAAGGCTTTGTCCAAAGGCCAAACCAAAATCTTTATTTAATATACACTATCTTCTAGGTGAAAGGATTTAACCCTTTGACTTGCCTGCCTTCATAAATTGAACGACAAACGGATTGCAACTTTTCCCAACACTACATCCTATGTAGTTTTTCATCCATCCAAATTTCTCTTGGTTCTTGTGCTAGTTGACTATTATTTGTACGGTATGGATTTTCAAAATAGGATATTGTGATTTTTTGAAAAACAACAGAATTGGCTTAGTTTCATTCTTAATTCAAAAATTGAGACCTCAAACATGATTTTTCAAAATAAGTAAAATCAAATAATGGAAACCATACCATCTTGTAATGCTTGTTATTCCAATTTTGTTACCAATTTAAAAAAACAATTGTGTTAATTTTGGATTTTTGAATGAATTTCAAGGGAAAACCTTGCAAAATTAATTAAAAAATATTAATAAAAAATATGATGAATCCAACCGTACAAATGCAACCTTCATATTGATACTTACAGCTTTGCTTTGTATATCAACTCCATTTTTGTTTTTCATCAAAAAAATTATAAAAAATCTTTGAAAACAATGTTGAATCGGGATGTTAAAGGATTAAATCACCATTTCTTGTAATGCGAAAATTGTACACCAACAGTGGTCATAATCAAATGTACTATTTGTTCAAGGTGAAAAAACATTTATTATCTCTACACATTAGGGGAGAGACTACGGAAACGCTTTGTTTTTTAGGAGTTACCAAGAGTTATGCATCTGAACAGTAAAATGAAGCCCTAAAAGTAAATCTGGGATAAATACTAAGGCATAGACTACGCGACTAGCTGCTAGTTTTTTCTCTCATTGGGCATGCAAATTTTCTTTGTTGTCTCTGACCGTAGGGAAGAGGCATTGCAGAGACACCCATTTTCTTGGGCTAAATATCACTGTAGCAAATATATTCCGTTGATGATTCCACTGAAAATGCATTCTCGTCCTTCCGGTCAGAGCTCCTCGTAGCGTAGCTGCTTGTTACTTTATACATTGGTGAATTTTGTCCACTTGCAAAAGGGAGGTTTTGCGGTGCTAATTTCAAGATTTTGCTCCGGATCTTTGAATCAGGGCTGATTTTTCACAAAGTTCTAGTCCGTCCACCTCCAAAAACCTTGAATTGAAAGGCAAAAAAAATTGCAACCCGTCCCAAAACCGGTGATTTTAAAATCAACCCGTCCATGGAAAGGTTGAAAAAAAAACAACCCGTCCCAAAACCGGTTGCAAATTGAAAATACCCGTCTTGTAATGTTTAGAAAAAAGGACATTATGGTCATTATCGTCATTCCTGTGAGCACTGCAATATGTGAGAGGGGTTTTTCTAAACAAAACCTCATCAAAAGTCATCTACGTACTAGCTTGAAGTTGGAGACTTTAGATGCTTTGATGCGCATTTCACGTGCAAATATTCCAGTTGAAAACATCAATTGGAATGCAGTGATGCTTGTTTGGAGAAACATGAAGGATAGGAGAATTCATCCACATGTTTGAAGGGTAAGTTCCTTTTTTTTTTTTATAAAATTTTGAACATGCTTATATAAAATATTAATTATTCAATTTCTAAGTGTACCTTCAATTATAATCTATGACATTGTGTTACAAAGGTTCTAAATATTGTAGTTGATGAATCATTGTGTGCAGGTGAATCGAGCTCTTGAAGATTGATATTTTGATTAGGTATTAGTGGTTTGACTCCATTATGCTTACATTCACATGCCATATATGACATAATGTAATTGATATTTGCACCATTTATTTTTTTGGGTAATTTTACATTAAAAATAATAATATTTTAGAACCCGTCCAAAGTGAATTTAACCCGTCCAAAAACCGGTTCATTTTTTTAGAACCCGTCCACTGGAAAAGTTTTTTTTTCTGAACATGTCCCTGGACATGTTAGGGACCTTGTGAAAAATCACCACTGCTTTGAATGGTCCACAACCCACTTTTCATTATGTTGATGGAGACTTCCCCCGGGTTTCAGGCGGGTTTCAGGGCGGGTATCAGGTGACGTGGCAGGCACAGAAGCTCCGAGGAGGCCTTCCCTGCTCCTGCACTGCACCTCACTAACTTACTTGATCCCCTTTCGGCACCTTTTCATGACTCTCTCCCTCAAATATCTCCCCACCCAACATAACAGTCTTTAGATATTACTGTAGCACACCCTTTTGCTTGTGCAGATAATTAACATTCAAACATGGAATCGTTAGTCCGAAATGACTCTAAACTACCGGTAAGACGGGTGCAGATGGTAGGTACTTATGGTTGGACCCGCGAGGTCGACAATTCGATTATCTGTGGAGCCATTAGCCATTCAATCAACCTTCATTTGCACTCCGATGGGATATCTGTGGTTGTAATCTCTCCCGGCCAAAAATACAGGTTGCATGGGTTAGTGTCTGTGTCAGTCCATTGCTGCGACCCTCAACTTTGAGGTCGTATGTGTCAAAAAAAAAAAAAAACATGGAATCGATGATGTGGAACATATGAAAACTTTTTTAAAACAAAAGTTTGTTGAGTTGTCAAGACATCTTTATACGGTAGTTTAAAATGGCTTTGATTCTTTAGAAGATTATGATTCCTACAACAGTTTTTGCTTATGATGCTTATTTCCAAGGATGAATAGTGGGATTGCTAAAGAATGCTATGAAACAAACCCCATGATTTTATTTATTTTTAGGTGGCCCCATATTCGTTAAAATGGCTGTCTAGGGAATGGAGCCGGTGCCATACCAATCCGTGTCCCAACGACTTGAACGTCACAGTAGAACTGTCTTATGTTGTTGGATATTTTAAACCTGAATTAATGTTTTTTGGGGTTGGAAATATTGGTTTTGAAATCGTTTTCATGAACCGAGTGGTCCGGAATGACCTTCACCCCTAAATGCTTTGAGCACTCTCCAAATTAGGCAGTTTTGCAAAGATGCATTATAAAATGCAACTAAGAGGAATATTTTGAATTTTGATGTATGAAAAAAAGCTGTACATAATGAATTTTAGATTCTATCCATTCGGTTAGATCTATGATTGCAATCATCAGTACTTTTGTATAAAATTTCAAACTCAAAATTCAATTTTTTTTGTAATTCGATTAGGAATAAGATATAGACATTCTGTGGATTGAATTTGTTGTGATTAGTTGAAATGTAATACTCTAAGTGATTCTTTGAGATTTTTTGCTTGTTTAATTTTATGAGTTGACGTTTTCAAGATCAATTTTGATTTGTTTTGAACTAAGATCTTTGAAATTTTTGACGAATCACTGCAACATGAAACAATGGCATACAAATTTTACAAATCATCCCCTTTCTAATTGGATCACACATGTAAAAAGCTATAAAAATCTATAGTAAAAAAACCACACTGCAAAAAGTGCACGACGTATTCTCTTTGTTCACATTGTGATGTTTGTAATCTATTTTTGTGCAATGGAAATAAAGCATCAATTTTTTCAAGGAAGAAATTGTTTTTATGAACACAAGTCTGACATGTAAGGTAGGACCCCAGATAGGAGCACCCAATTCTGACACTGTACCCAATGTTGATAATTTTCAAACAAAGTAGTCATTCTAGAACATAAATCTAGGTAGACCATAGATAGCTTAACATTAGTTTTTTGGTCAACAAACAATAAAGGTTCTATAACATCCTTAGATTTGCGTTCCAAAACGAATGCCATATCTAAAAATTATTGGCATTGAGTACACTCTCGGAATCAGATGCTCCTACCTTACAATACAAGTGATTCAATGATTCTCTTTTTCATCAATCTTCTTTCTTTTATTCTTGCTTTTAACCCCATTTATTAAATATCGCTCCTAAAACCATTTTTATGATGAGGTAATAAACTAGGATTGAATCTTGACTAATTAATTAGTTCGGTGAGGCACTCCTATGAATTGTCGAACTGAAAACTAGAGTACATGTGTTGAGCACTAGCTCGTGACAATCTAATAATACTATATAAGTGGTGTATACAAATCCATGCACTCATGCAATCACGATGGTTCCATACATTTAGGTTTTGGTATTGACCAACCTATCTATTATCTATAATTTAGTGCACCCAAGTGCACATACACCCATACTCGTAAATTCAATTCTACAATGGGAACAATGGTCGACACATAGCAACCTAGTACTACATGTAACATAGAGTGGTGCACACATACATGCTCCCCATGGCCCCTGGAATACTTTTTTCAACTTGATGTTTTATTAAACGTTTAAGCGGTTTGACATCATATGTTTAGTTAAACTAGTGTTAAATATGCTAATGAAACATTTCCAAATGTCCTAGAATAATTTTGAATACTATATGTGTATTCTAAAAAAATATGCTTGTCTGACAGACATGGAGGTCTATTGAAAATCTTCGACATTGTGTCGCCATACATTGTTTAGTTGTTGAGTAACTAAGACAATCCTACCCACGACGGTTTCACATCTGGAACAATTGTGCCAGACCGGCCGATGCCCCTAGCCAATCGATATTCTACAATACTCCGCGTATATTCTAGGAAATATGCTTTTCTGACAAGAAATTCTATCAGACCGCATGTTCGTCACTTTGTCTACATTCTACACTAAATGGCATATGTAGTGTTAGATGTTTTTTTACCACAATTTGTTCAAAGGTGAAGAAAAATAGTATCCCTACACTACATAGGAGTTTGCCACTCGTCATTCCCACTTTCATTCAGAGTGCCATGTTCTTTCCAAGTAATGAGAGTGACATGAGGTGACATGCCATGTTGCCATAGCTATGTCATTGGAACACTACATTCATTTTTTTTCTTACAAAGATACTATATCTCCAATAATCAAATCAAATAGTGTCCAGGTTGAGAAATAGTGTCCCAGACACTAAATACGCCAATTAGTGTGGTTGTCGAGTAAGACAACCCTGCCCACGACAGTTTCACCTCCGGAATCGTTGCGCCCTCGGGGAGGTCACTCTTTGTATTTTTTGAGTATCACGTGTGTACAAAGGGTATTTAAAAGCACCGTAAAATTTAAAAATAATTCTGACTGTGATTAGTTATATTATGGGAATATTCTCATTTTTATTCTTGTAAACATCTTATATTAATGTAAATCATTTATAAAATTTACCTTGAAAGATTTATTTGGACATTATCTTTGTTCGCACGTTCTTACGTAATATTTGGAAGTGACCTCTCCAGGTTGTGCCAGACTCGACCCGGGGCCAACCCAATAGAATACAAACCGTGCAAGCACGCACGTACGCTTGGGTCTTCACAGCTAGTATACGACATCAAACGCTCCCTGTGGCAAAATGGAACCCTTAGATTGCTGGCTTTAGGCTCGTGCATGCAGTCAAATATCCGCCACAACTGATAAACTCACTCCTGCAGTGAGGAGCTAGAAATCTAGAAATCTAGAATACTAGGGACTGAGCATGCATCCGCTCCCGGAGGGCCTTACTGATCGATTCCCGGAGCCAGGAAGAGTGTTCCCGGCGAGCCTCATGCACCCGACTTCCGTGATCACCACCAGCCAGCGCATGCAGGCCGGCCACGGGATTCGTGTCAATGGAGCCCAGCTAGCTAGCCAGCCAGCCAGCCAGCTACTGTACAGGAGTAGTGTGGACCCCGGGGCCCGTTTGGTTAGTTCATGCGTCCTTTTCACCTGCAAATTCTGTTCCAAACGCAAGCGGTGCATTCATTCATTCATTAATTAATCGTTCCTTCACTCCCTGCCCGCCCGAGAATTCATTCAGATATATCGATCGAAATACAGACCACGCAGCAAAGCTCCATTTGTTTCAAAAAATAAAAATACAGACCACGCAGCAGACTTCCAGCTACCATGCGTTATATAGAGAAAATTAAATAAAATATATTTATCATTGGCTCCTCAAGGTGGGCCGGGGTGTTACGTTTTCCAGCTGTTTCAGGTTTTGCTGCTTCTACGATCGAGTCAAAGAGCGTGCAGTGTTGATATGTCTGCAACTTGTGATTCTCTCAGGACTATCTAGAACGAATTCATTCTAGTTAGCTGATCGAGTACTGTAAGCCGTTTGTTTGCTCACAATTCATGGTGACTGAATTCGCGCGTCTCGGATGAGGCCCGGTAGTCGAGTAGTCTCGTAGAATTGAACGTCATGGCGGCAAGTGATTCCTCAGGATATCCTTGAATTGCCAATTGGGGTTTGGTTGATTTGCGTGCGGTGAATATTCGTTCCGCTTCGAGTAAGTCTGTGTCAGGTCGTTCCGATCGTTAGCAATTGTTCGAGTTTGAAGTCCTGCATCAATCTATGATTGCAGGTGCTAGCTAGCTTCGTAGAACCGTGTGTGTGAGTGTGTGTGTGGGTTTTTTCTTGAAGATTTGTATGAGTAGAACGAGGAAAGTCTGAAAAGGATTTTTCACCACGGTTCGAAGGGAATTGATTGATACTGCTAGTACCTCGATCTTGGAGTTTTGTTTTTCTTTTGTCTTTTAAAAGACAGAAAAAGCTAGTCAGAGAGGAGTTCAGTGTTGAGAATCGAATTCGATGGTGTGATAGAAGAGGCATATGTTAGTACAGAAACCATTTTCATTTTTCGAAGTAGGAAATAAACCAAAACGAAAAAAACAGAAAAACACTCAAAGGTGGCGAAAAGTGGCACTTTTGGGTGAGACAAATGCAGCAAGGGGCGAAACCAATGGTCACTAAGCTGCGCTATCCAGTCTGTAAACTTTCCGTTTCGTCTAACCAGCAGGCCTGGTGTTGCCAAAACCACCCAATTTAGCTCCATTTTCACAGAAAGAAAACATAATTCCTCTCTTTCAATTTCTTTCTTTCCCTGGTGTTAGTTTAGAAGAGAGACGTCGGAATAAGTGAGATCGATCGATCTAGGCTTTTGTTTTTTTTTTTGGTTCCTGGTAGCTGCCTGGTCATACATAATTATTATCTGAATTCTACTGGTCATCTTTTGTTACAAAATTTACTAAATTACCTGAAAATTTACAGATTGTTTATTAAAGAGCTCTTCGTCTTGGAAACTTCAAAAGGAATTTAATTGAGCTGTCTTGGAGGTTCTTGGCTCTACAATTTGGTCTTGGAGCTAGCGATCATGGTGGTAATGGCGTCCTCTGGAGGATTGGCTAATCAACTGCAGCTGCCACCGGGATTCCGGTTCCATCCCACCGACGAAGAGCTCGTGCTTCATTACTTGTGCCGAAAGGCGGAGTCGCAGGTGTTTGCCATTCCTGTGATCGCCGAAATCGACCTCTACAAGTTCGACCCGTGGGACCTTCCGGGTACTACACCATTTAATCATTTTCTTTTTTTTCAAATTATTATATACATAGCAGCTTCATTTAGCTTCTAAAGTCGTCTGATTTGAAGGAATTAAATATACATATAGTTGCCGGTTAACAAAGCTGAAACTGCAAATGCAACCATAATCACGTCATAGATGTGGAAATGGAGCGCCAACATTGTCACATATATTCAAGTGTGCACAAAGCTCGGCTTGACTGGAAAGAAAACTTGTCACGAATGAATTCATGAATTTAAGGACTTCATGATTTGAACAGGGAAAGCAATTTTTGGGGAGAGGGAGTGGTATTTCTTCAGTCCGAGGGACCGGAAGTACCCGAACGGAGCGCGGCCGAACCGAGCGGCGGCGTCGGGGTACTGGAAGGCCACGGGGACGGACAAACCCATTCACACCACCGTCGGGGGCGTGCGCAAGATCGGCGTGAAGAAGGCGCTGGTGTTCTACAAAGGCCGCGCTCCCAAAGGCGTCAAGACCAACTGGATCATGCACGAGTATCGCTTGGCGGACGGCGTTTGTGCTTCCGTCCACGCTCACCGCAAAGGATCCCTTCGTGTATGCACATTCCTTCCTTAATCTCTTTTCTGTAACATCGATCACCCAGTCTCTTCCTCCATTGACAGATATCTAGAATTCATACACTACTGAAGGATTGCTACGTTTATATAACAACAACATTACGGATCCTAGCTACGTTGCTGCAATGTTGCTTGCTTAACTTACTCTCCTACGTTACGTTGCTAACAAACAGGTTGGAGATTGGAGTTGTCTAGAACTTTTACTGGTGGGGAGATAGGTTGATTAAAAATATATATAATCAATCATCTGTCTGTTGAAAGTTGGGAGGCTGATGCCAAATCTAGTACGTGTTGAATGAGGTGTGTGCTTCGGTGATTCAATGGGATGATGGTTTGTCATAATGTGTCGATCTATGCAGCTAGATGACTGGGTGTTGTGCCGGATTTACAAGAAAAGTACCAACGCGCAGCGGACAGGCAAGGAGCGTGACACGTCTTCCTGCGTTGAAGAGGTAAATAATCATTCTATCTTAATGATCATTGTGTCTGTTTGAAATCGATCTATAAGGTGCAAGCTAGTTGAATTGGGAATCTGTTTCTGTTCTTCGCTTTTTACCTGAAGAATGTTAGTTGTTCAAATAAAAACTCTGGTCTGTAGATCGATGCAAGCCTCTTTCTGAAATTTTAGATTTAAAAAAAAAAATTCCTGGTATTCGCTTTCACGTCTCGATCCTCTGTTTTCTTCATTCTGGATTGAAGTAAGCACTATTCTTTTTTTCGGTTCCAGTTAAATCTTTTAACTGCCGTCATAGTCATATCCAGACATGATAATGCTCGACAGCGTTGTTAATATACTCATGAAGAACGTTCAGTTGTTTAGCAAAATTATGAGTCATAGTTCACCGATGAGACAGTGACATGATTGCCTTCAACACACTGGACTCGGGGCGTTGCTTAACAGATAGCCGCTTGACATGATCAAGACAGATATTATTCTATCTCTAAAACATACACATTAGTTAGTTAATCCTAATTATTGTGTTCCAGTTTTACATGACAGATAAGCAGTGCTAGAAACAGAAGTGTAGTAGTTAAACATAAACTAATCTAGTATTCCTGGCACTAAGTTAATCTAGTATATAAACCCAGTTGAAATGCAGAGCATAAGTCAATATGAAGTGTGTAATTTAATTTGTGTCACTCTCATTGCTCTATTGGTGACCTTAAACAAATGCACGACTCTTAATGAACCAGACCGGAACTTATTTCCCTAAACCCAGGAGCTTTAGTAAGAGAAAATGCAGAGCTTTAGTAATGGATCACTTTCTTGACTTCCATCCACACATTACACATGACTTATCTCTAGAGGTCCCTTCTCTCATGATATTCTGCCTGGCACCTTTTTGATAGAAAAAAATGTCGGTCGTTGTCCTTCCATTTTGTGGTCCCAAAGTTGGCCATGATAATCACTTGCAAAGTTCCTGCTCTGGTCGTTAGGACTATACCCACAATCAATTGGGAGGGAATAAAAATTCCATAAATCACTGTCAAGCTGGGACTTTTTACTGTAGGGTCACATAACATTCAAAACCTCTCATTTGACGAAAATGCAAACACTATTCATCCCGGGCCCAATTCTCTGAAATTTTCATTTTGGTCATCCTAGGGGTTTTTTGTGGCAATTTGTTTTTCAAATTTGAGACTGTAAATTAGTCTAAGAGGACCCTCTCAGAAATTTTGAACTATTAAAAGAAGGGATTGGTTTTAGAAATAGATGGAGTCACTAAAAATTTGATCTTTTTATTCTTGTCATTTGTGACTTAAATGATGCCTTGTGATTCAATTCTTTAAAAAAATAAAATTATTTTGGACCATTTAAGTTACAAGGGACTAATTTAAAAGAACCAAAATAATTCTTACTTGTGAGTACATTTGATTTTGGGTCCACCTACGTTAATTTTGGTAGTATTGTTGATTTGTGGGCACAGGTGCTTGCTTCATTACCTGAGATTGACGACCCTAAGCTTGTGTTGCCCCGCCTGGGCTCCTTTCCGGGCTTACCAGAACCAGAGCAACAATTTTTGGACAGTTTATTGACCAGTGAAAGAAATTCCGAGAAGGGCAGCCGGTCAGTGGAAGTAGAATCCTCACCGGACTTCAAAAAGAGCATTCTAAACGGCTTCAAGAGGGGACTCGGGCAACACCCAGAGACGGGTAGCAGCAGCCACAATTTGGGGCCCTTTGGCAAGCTGCCCGCCGGATGGAAGATCGGGCAGGGGCAGCATCCCTTTGACGGGCAGCAGTTTGGCAGACAAATGTTGGAGCTCGGCTCTTCTTCCCAAAGGCAGCCCACTGCTCTCACCTTGCGGCCTGCTTCCGAGAGTGCCACCCGCCACGTGGAGAGTGCGCTCCTGCCAACTCGACCGGGAAGGGGTGCACAATTTGCTGAGCTGGCCAAGTCCGACGAGGAGGTGCAGAGCTCCCTGCGGTCGTCGCCCATCGGTCAGTTCTCGGCAGTTCCAGGCAGCAACAACATTGAAGGTTTGGAGTCCATCTTTTCATTCAACTATGACCAGCCCCGGTCCACCATCAATGCATTACTTCCTGTGTCCACGTCAGCTGGAAGCCCCAATACTGAGCTGGGATATTCCGGTGTCTTGAGGGGGACTTGAACTTCAATGGCATTTCTCACTATCCAGATTAATTTTGGCTGCCCTTGATCTCCATTGCCCATTCTTGGGAATGCTTTTATGTAATGAGGCTTCCGGGCAGTTAGTAAATTTTACTGCGCCACAGGCTGCCATGACGTGCACACTGCACTCCTGGGGTTGTTGAATGTGCATAGAGCAGATTGGAGTGATGATCGCCTGCAATTAGTATGGGTCCCCAAATTACTGTTGAAGATCCAAGATTCTAGGCTCACAGGAAGGAACAGTTCGCATTTCTCTAGCTGAGCCGAGGAAGTTAAGCCACCTCATTCTTCCATAAATTTATGTTAAAAGGGCCGGCGCTTTTGCTTTGCTTCAGAATTAATGTTACGGTGGCTAGATATCGTTTACATAATGTACAAAGCTAGAACAGTAAAGATCAGTTTGTAGAGAATTCTTAGATCATGGAATTCTTAGAAGGGCAATATTAATAGTTCAATGGATTGACATACCTGTTGTCTGCGACCTTGGAAGTCGACATGATCAAATGGAAGTGCAACCAGATTTGGTTTGTCAGTTATGAAATGGCACAAATTAATTACTGTGAGTAGAGATTGCCCAATGAAGGAAAATAAGAAGTAAACGTTGAATTTTGAGTAATTTTTCTGAAAGCGGCACCAACAAAAGTAATCGTAGAACTGGCCAACAATTTATGACAGACAACCTGAGGCAGCCAAGGGTTTCAATAGAAGCTCAAGGTTTTCAAAATGGACTGATACTACGTGGAGATTTTCAACGTGAGGATCCTGCGCGCACTGAAGAAGAACAATTTTGTAGCGGGAAAATTTGAGGAGCCTCTGACTGGATTCATAGCTCATGGGGAAAACGCCCTGGAGGTAATACAAGTTGTTTTATTTGAAAAATGAAAGGTTTTGACCATTTCTGTAGCAAATCAATTAATGGGTCTATCAATCGAACCAATAAATGGGTAGTGCTTAAGAACTTTGAAATACACCGTCTGCACCCACCTAATTTGAAATAATTCTTACATGCTAATTTCAACAAATTTGGAGGTTGAATGAAATTGCAAAAACTCAAAATCTATAAACTAAGGATATAAAACATCAGAGAGGCTACTATAGGGTCATTCTGTAAGACACAACTGGCAAAATTGCTGGCCCAAATGCGTGAACTTGGAGCAAAAACGGTCTCAACCTAGAAGCCTACATGGATAAAGAACTGATAATCACGTCACAGGGAATAGTGCAATGGCGGCCTCATATTCTCGCATTAGCATCGTCGATATGAGCATCTACGGGTACTGTATTCCTACACTTTCTAACCCAGCAATTTACAAGCTAAAAACTTACAAAAAAAAATGGATTGCATTGCCAGGGACAGTTATCTTACTATTTTTTCTCTTCAAGGCGAATAACTTACACTGCCCTTCCTTTTATCGCTCCTACCTGCACAACCAAAAACCCCCAACATGTGATCAGAATGCTTGGCTCAGAAGAAACAAAATCTTCGAGCAAAGCATGATACAATCCATCAGTAAACCTTGCGTTGCACTATAGAAAATATGCTGAATTAAAAGTTTCTTCCAGTAATTTGTGGTACCTTGTACTTGTGATGAGCCCCAGATTGCGCTCTAAATGAATCAGGATTCTATTTCTAAGGGTATTGAGGGGCGGTTTACACTATGGACCACGGAGATTAACCATGGCCCTCTAAAATCTGTGATAGGCCAAGAAAGTCGTCCCGATCCGACTTTGCTTTACACTACCTTGGAAAAAGGAGATTGACCGCAAAGTTTGAGGTTACCTAAATATGCTATTTCCTATCGAGTGGATAATGTTTCATGGTTCAACGGGTCTTCCGTCGAGTCGAGGCAAATAGGTCGACTCGGCGGAAATCAAGGGGTCCGTTGAGCAGAAAATCAGTGATTGGCCGAAATTCGATTATTTTACTGATTTTACTATAAAAAAAATCAGCCCAAAGTCATCCCGGTCCAAATCCACTTTACACTATGAGAAGTGACAGACGTTTAAAAAACGATTTCTGATTTTTCATGGTGACCAAGAGCCGTGACCATGAAATGATTTCGATTCTCATGGTCCGTAGTGTAAACCGCCCCTGAGGCAGCTCCTCGAGATGGTTATGAAGAATTCTGATCACTGAGTTGGTGTAAACACTTGATGTTCTTCTGTCAGGAGGGTATTCAATATACGAGCGACAAGATCAACAGAACCAAAACACATTGGCGAAGTCCCTTGAGGTTCTCAAAGGCCATGTCAACAGGCCCCAAATTGCTTACAAGACAGTCATGCTTGTAATGAGAGATTCTTCATCTTCAGCACTCTCGTGGCCAGAGTGATCAATCTGCTTTTCCTCTCTGAAAGTTGCCGATGCGGAAACATACGAGCTTGGATTTGTAATAGTCCAAGAGTCTAGGTCGTGTAGTGATGTTCTCGGAAAGTCGTCACCCACTCGGGGTCTGGAGAGAGGCACATCCGGAAGGGGGACATCGCCATTGAGAATGAGGAGCACTTGGCGCATGGAGGGTCGCATGGCAGGGCTGGGGTGCGAGCACAGAAGCCCCAAACAAAGCACTGTGCTCATTTCCTGCGCATCGTACATCCCAGCCAGGCGAGGATCTGCCGTGGCGAGAATGCTGGAGTTCCCCCACATCGTCCACACATGCTCCACCAGCAGCAACCACTCCCCGTCTTCGTGATAGATGGGCTTCTTCCCACACGCCACCTCCAGAAGGAACGCTCCAAAGCTGTACACATCCGTCTGTTCCGTTTGCTTCCCTGCCACGCGCGTCCACATTAGAAGAAATCTTTGTGTCTATGTGTAGCTTGAAAAATATGCACACAAGTGATGTCAAATGACTCTAGTTTTTTCTAATGTATCTTCTAATAAGTATTGCACAGATCTCCCTTCAAACCCCACCGGGGTGACGTGATATGAACATGAAACGAAGTACGAGGCCAATAAGCAAGAACACACCACCAGAATAAAAAACACACCAAAGAACGGCTGCCTAAGCGGATGATGTACTTAACAACTGAGAGTGTTACCGAGATCTCGCAAACAACTGTTCCGCAAAGTTACATACTAGAACTTGGAGTAAATTTCGGTGTCTCATGCGGGACACCGAGTGCTACCTCTTGGTTTTTTTGTGATACCGCAAATAAATCAAAACATACCTAGGAGAAGCAAGAAGGAATAATGAGGAGGCACCTATGTGGAACAATTCAGGGGCCAGGTAGCCAAAGGTGCCGGCCACGTTGGTGCTCTCCGGGGTCAACAAGCTGTGGTTGTAAGACCGTGCCAAGCCAAAGTCTCCAAAATCGTGCATTAAACTTGGCATCCAACATCACATTGGCTGCCTTCACATCCCGATGAATGATGCGTTCCTCGCACTCCGTGTGCAGATACACCAGCGCCGTGGCCACATCCACAATCACTTTGAACCTACACACAAACCACCATCATTTCATCAATGCTCACAATCCCATGCAAACAAACCGGTTATGCACTTATGCCCTGTAACCATCTTCTGCTTCATTTTCGTTTTCATTTCAAACCCCAGTTTAGCAAGAACTCTATTCCTTAACATTTGATTATCCATCAATATCAAGGGTATTCTAGATCACTCAAATGTAGAACTATATCTTCGTGACAAAACGGGATCATTCATCACTTGTAGAACTCATGGCCCATTCACACCAAGCCCCTGCCGCACTTGCATTTGCGTTCCTGAAATGGAGGAAGGTAAAACCCAAAAACAAAAAAATATTGAAAGCCTTGTCTTTTCTTGTTGCAACTACTATGCAACTGCAATTCACTACCGCAAGTTGAGCCATGCTCCTTTTTTACACTGCGTTCCTTCTTGTCATGCGTTCGAGTAATTTCTCATTTCATATTTCATATTTCTTGTTTCCCAACAGATTCCCTCAAAGTTACCCGACGCACGCATGGATGCTTAAGCACTGCTATATGTGAATGGGCCTTCATGAATCATGTACCATTTTATCATACAGTAGTACCTAGAAAGCACAGTGAACAAAATTCTATATGTATGCAACTCTACCAGTAGTCAATCTCTCTTATTAATTACTAAACATAGCCTTGAAACATATCGTGGGTTGGATGGATTTTAGCGTAGTACTACCTTCTCTCCCAAGGGAATCCAACAACCGCGGTTTTGTCAAGAGCACCCAATTCTACATCCCCGCCTTCAGCGTTCGCACTTGTGGACATCAATCCGTCCACGGGAGGGACGTCCGGGGAGGCGAACAGAAGCTTATCGAGGCTGCCGCGGGGCATGAAGTCGTACACCAACAGCAGCTCGCCCTTCTCGTGGCACCAGCCCTGGAGCCTCACCAGATTGCGGTGCCGGATCTTGCCGATGACCATCACCTCCGCCATGAACTCGCGCTCGCCCTGGTTCGAATCCGGCGCCACCCGTTTCACTGCCACGTGCTCTTTGTTGCCCGGCAAGAATCCCTTGTACACGCTCCCGAAACCCCCTCGCCCCAGCGCTTGCTTCGGATCGAAGTTCTTCGTCGCCAGCGCCAGCTCCTTGTACGTGAACTTGTGCGGATCCGCAGCTCCCAGGTCGTCAACGTCGATATGGAACCTCCATCCACGCCTCTCTACCCACCGACTGTAACACTTGTACGCCACTGCATAAATAACCGCCATGGCTAAGAGGAATCCCAAGAGCGACGCCAGTTTGACCTCAAATGGTATACGGTCGAAGAATGGCTCTTTAGGTGCGTAGCAATCCAACGGGGCACTAGGAGTAGCAGGCCCAGTGGCGTTCGACGTCCTGAAACTCCACAAATTCGAATTAATTCCGGAATAGGGTAGAGGCCACTTGGGAGAAGTGAAGCCAACGTACATAAACTCATTGAGCACATCGGAGAGATCAATCTTCTGACTCAAGGAATTGAATGGTATGAAAGTGGTATCGTTTTGCTGCAGCGTCAGCGGACCTGCAGGACGCTGTTCGTCGCTCAAAGGTCACTCGAGAGTAGTGACATCGGCTGTGCTCACGTTGAGCATCTGCGTCGAACTATCATAATCTATCCAAACTTGCATGCGCCACGGTTGATCGATTCGACTGGGTCCTTGCAAAAGAGCCCAAGCGGTGGAATTCATGCTGTTGACGTCGATCCCGAGGTGAAACCCTCCAACCGGATCGGAGAACTGGGGGCTGCGCACGAAGTCGAATTCGACTGCAAAAGTGTGCGATTCGGGATCGCCATTGGAAGTGGCGTTGAGCAGGCCCAGGTAACCTCCGTCGCCTCCACCGGATGCGTTCGGGTCAGGAAGCATGGCGAAGGTGAGTCCTTCCATACCGTTGGTTGCGGATCCTCCGTAACCAGACTGCCACGAAGGCGGTTCATACAGATACAAGTCGACGGCGAATTTCGTGCTGAAGGAAAACACGGGACCGGTGGCGTGCTCCTTGAAGCGGACGGGTTGGGAATACAGACACCGGGACGGTTCCTCACCGAAGACAGGTGCAGTAAGGCTGCAATATTGTTCAGCCGTCCAGTAATAGCCTGCCGTCGTCTGGAAGTCGACGAAGGGGTCAGTCGGTAGTTGCTGAGCTGCGTGGGCAGAGTGGCCGTCGTGGCGCAGCAACAACATTCCAACGCAAACCAGCACCCCGCGAATCACAAGGTGGAGGAGGAGCCCCATGGAACTTAATTATATTTCAGTCAACTCCTTCCGAAACGTGAATTCTGACGACCTCGTCGATCAATCGCAGCAGCTGAATTTCGGCTGTGAAGGAAACCGCAGCTAGCCGGTTCATCAGCACCGACAATTTCGAAGCTAGACAGAGACAGACACACAGACAGAGCGACCCCGGTTTCTAGATGGAAGAGGTCGATCTTGCCTGAATCAATTAGCGCCTTTTGCTGAAATGTTTGATGGATTTTGCTCCTGGATCCCTTTCAGTTTTCTTAAGTTATGGTGGAGTATAACTTAATATATGCTGAGCCTGGATCTTTTGTCAACGAGCTGTGGGTTGTGAAGACTTTGTGGAGATAACTTGGAGTTCTGCGTTCTTGCCAGTGCTTGTGTTTTCATTGTTAATTTAGGGCAAGTTGCAGCTCGGCAGATGGAAGCTGCTTTCTATCTTAGTTAAAAGCATGGCAACCAGCGTCGCCCTCTAGAGCTCTGCGGCATCGGAGTAAAGAAATTCGCCTGGCCACCAACATCATTGCTAAAGGTTCCAAAGCTCAGGCTACGCGAGTAAAGTGTTAGAAAGTCCCTATTAGAAAGTCACCCTACTTGTGCCACTAGTAGTCCACTTATCAAAATTTTACATGTAAGATGTTGATAAGGTAACTGGTTTAATTAGGTGGCTCTGACAATTTGAACTGACTTGCAAAGCTCACGCCTAAAATTGAAGTTGGAGGGTGTTGGATTCACTATTTGATTTGATTTCGGTTACACTCAAAGAGTACATAATCTCTCGTTTCCTAATATTTTGGGGGTCAAATCACGTGTTTTGGTTTCGGTTAACTCAATTATATCACAAGGAACCGTGACCAAATTACCACGCGATAATGGGTACAAAAATGATGCTAAATTCTTGGTAATCACTTGCCAAATTGAACAACCGCTTGCAAAACTTGCTAGAAACAGCAGTGGGGTAGTAATGTTTACTTCCCAGTGAATTGGACAAGGTTCCCTGTGAAAATTATAAGCGTCCAAAGGTTGTTTTTGGTAAACTCCTTCTGCAGTTCAGTAGGGGTTGTCACACATCCTCTACTCCATTCTTAATCTTCAAAGAATGTGGACTTGGCAAGCTCTTCTTGAATGGCGAAGGGCCCATTCTCTGAAGATTGAGAAATTTCATTCTTCTCCTCCATGGGTGAAGAATGGGCATGAATAATGGATAATGAAGAATGGCCCATGCTTGGAGGATGTGTGACCAACTAACAATCTCTATTCTTCGTTCTCATTCTCCACAGCCATACCACAAAAGGGGTGTCATACTTTCTTCATGGAGAATGTGTCCTCTTAGGGGTTGTCACACATCCTCCACCCTATTCTCAATCTTCAAAGAATGGGGACGTGGCACGCTCTCCTTGAATGGCGGAGGGCCTCAATTTTTCTAAATTGCTCTTATTTGCAGAATTATAAGAGTGTTGTAGAAAAATTGGGGACCTATCTCTATTGCGAAGGGTAGCACTCCCCATCACTTTTTCAATCTAGTAGTTCAGTTTTAATAAAATATAGTTCAGTTTTAATAAAGTATAGTTCAATTTTAACAAAATGTGTGTTATAGGATGAAGGACAAAAACACATTTAACCCTTTAACGTCGTGATTCAACACTGTTTTCAAAGATTCGTTATAAAATGCTTGATGAAAAACAAAAATGGAGTTTCAGATATACAAAGGAAAGTTGTAAATTCCAATGTAAAGATTGCATCTGTACAGTTGGATTCATCATATTATTTAATTGATATTTATTAATGAATTTTGCAAGGTTTAATCTTGAGATTCATTTAAAAATCCAAAATTAACACATTTTTGTAAAAAACTAGTAAGAAAATCGTGCATTACAAGATGGTATGGTTTCCATTATTTGATTCTACTTATTTTGAAAAATCATGTTTAAGGTCTCACTTTTTGAACTAAGAATGAAACTTGATATAAACCAACCCGGTTGTTTTTCAAAAAATCACATTATGTTATTTTGAAGATCCATACCGTACAAATAATAGTCAACTAGCACAAGAACCAAGAGAAATTTGGATGGATGAAAACTATACAGAATGTAGTGTTTGGGAAAGGTTGCAATCTGTTCGTCGTCCATATATTGAACGTAGGCGCGTCAAAGGGTTAAGTGGAATCACGGACGGAATATATTTGCTACAGTGATATTTAGCCAAAAAAAATGAATGTCCCGCAATTACGGTCAGAGCCAATAAACTAAAATGTTGACTGTTGAGTCATAGTGGAAGCTGCCGCCAGATGAGAACATTCTTCCTCGTGTCCGAATTATAGGCTCTGTCGCGTCACAGATGACGCTCTGTCGTAATGACTCACAACCAGGATAAATCATCCATCGAGCCACGCGTCACCACGACAGCGTGCGAATCCAATCTACGTCGCGTTCTAGATCCAACAAGTCTACGAGTCGGCGTAACACATGTACCCCCTAGAAACATCCAGGGACACCCTTGACCGACACGTCAGAACAATCTAGATAATTCCAGATCCAGAAAACCGAGTTCTCCACATTTTTGCGTTCACACTACGCGCAGGAAGATTCGCGGAATGTGCCCGCTGGCGACACCTGTCCCCACGACGTGGCGATCACGCGTTCGTCGTCCCTCTGCCTATATATAATCTTCTCCTCCCCTCTCGATTCTTTCAACTAACAGATCCAAGAGGCTCCTGCCTGATAATTGAATCTTGCTGAATTGATTTAAGATTGTGATTGAGATCGTGGTAGAGTTGCAGAAAAGATTGAAATTCTGGAAAGAGTTAATATGGTAGAGAAGAACGCGAGTCAGAGACCAGCATCGGACATTAGAGCAGCCGGTGCGCGACATATTCTAGGAGTAACGAAGAAGGAGAATCAGTTTGCGGTGAAGGAGGAGAGTCCGATAAGTCCGAAGTACAGAGGTGTGCGCATGCGGCAATGGGGCAAATGGGTGTCAGAAATTAGGGAACCGAACAAGAGGTCGCGGATATGGCTGGGGTCGTTCCCCACAGCGGAGATGGCAGCGCGGGCGTACGACGCGGCCGTGGTGTGCTTGCGCGGGCCGAATGCGTCTCTAAACTTCCCTGACTCGCCCGCGAAAGCGCTGCCCCGGTGCAACTCGCCGAAAGACGTCCAAATCGCCGCAGCGCAGGCCGCGGCCGCAGCGGAGCCGTGCACGCCATTGTCTTTCCCCGCGCAGCCTGTGGCGCAGTCCTTGAAGGCGCAATTGGAGGATTTCTCGCCTGCGGAGGAGAGCTCGAGCGGGAACGCGACCACGAAAAAAATTCAGGAACTCGATGTGGAAGAATCCGCGTGTACGGGAGAGTCCGAGAATTTCATCTCCCTGGAAGAAGTGGACCTTGCGTGGGACGGCGACATGAAAAGCTTCATCGAGTTGCCGCCGTTGGAGGATTTGCTCAATGCCACCGATGAAGGAGAGTTTCCAGCGTATCGTGATTGTCGCTCCTCGTCCGGCCCGTTGGAAACCAATACCCTTGACCAGCTTTACAATCTGTTCACGGTGTAGTAATTAGGGTTTGAAGCTCATGAGGTTTCATTGAGTTGAGAATGTTTCTGAACAAGAAGCATTGCTGGAATCATTTCTCCTGTGGTGTGGATTGCAGAGACAAACCATCTCAATTATATGAATTCTTGGTGGAGATTTTTCACATTTTTGGTTGGGCAAGATAGATTGCCCGAATTCTTTTTTGCTATGATGGAGGTAGATGATTCATCAAGCTTCCTGAGCTTGATTAGGGCTCACTTGCAACCATGAGCTGCATCATCTGTTTTCATTTTGTATCGGCACTTCGGCAGCTGTAGATTGAGTGTAGAGTACCGATTTGACACATACATTTAGCTGAGTCTGCCATTGCTGGTGGCTAGGAAAGTTAGAAAGCATTTAGCAACACAGATTTATATCGTCATCCCCATTCCGTGCAAATGGAAGTGGAGGGAAAATTAAAGGGTGTCAACAAAGGCATTCCAACTTGTCATTAGCACACTTCTAATTTTTGATGAAGTGTTGTCGTGAATAATGAATATTTCACAACATTTTGATTATATTGCTTCTTTTTGGTTATATTTTGCTGCCTGTGAGATCTTCTCATGCATACAGTCTCTAACATGATAATACTATTGTTTCAAACAATGTACATGTGACAAGTTGTTCCTGCAACTGCTTGCCACCTTGAACTTAGGGCTTCCCAAACATCTCGTATTAGAGGCGGAAACTTGTACACTAGACCTCCTTTTATGTCGCAGTCAAGTTCTATGAAAACTCCTCAGAAAGTTCAACTTTCAATTTTCATTGAAAACTCCTCAAAAAGTTCAACTTTTAATTTAATTTTGAAAGTTCCATGAGTTCAGAATGTGACATGTGGAAGTTGTCCAATGACGTGTACTACTTGCGATGTTAGATATTTTCTTTATTGTCTCTGCCCATCAGTTTTCAAGGAGTTAAATATAAGATTTTCTTAGCTTGTTTTTATTATTAGAATGCAATATTAGAGAATGTGATAGAAGTGATATACGTTAGTATATATTTACTTTGACCTCTTAAATGATATTTGGAAATATCTTGCACATTTGTCACACTATCATTGCTTGTAGTACATTTACAAACTATTTGACAATGAATATGATTTAATCATTGATAGTGGCATGCTATATCATTGTAAAGTTGTCATATGTCATTGGAAGAGTACACTAATTTATATTTTCTTACAAGGATATTATATCTCTCCAAAATTCAATAGTATTTGGGTTTAGAAATAGTGTACTGGGACACTAAAAGCGAGCCCAATAGAGCCAAGTCAAATTCTCACCCAACGTCAAGTTAAATTTGAATTCAGATAAGATTTTCGGGGGCGGCTAACAAGTCACCCCGGCAACACCTTACTTCATCAAACCAAAAGTATTGATAAAATAATCAAAGAACCAATAAAAGTAGCGCAGGTGTAAGAACCACAACTCGTGGATGTGTAGAGATAATGATAATTGGTTGACTTCTTGTTTAGCGTGAGAATATCGTTGTTGGGCATACTCTAAATATGCCATTCGATGTAGATATACTTCCCAAGACACTAAATACGCCATTTACTGTAGCTATATCTCTCTAAAATTAAATAATGTCCTGGTTAAGCAATATTAGTGTTCCAAACACTAAATATGCCATTCAGTGCACTCGAACTTTCAAACCCGATTTCAAATTATACAAAGTAACTACTTCATATTTAAAATGTCATGAACATATAGAAACCTCTTGTAATTTTCTACTATCTCCTAGAATCTTCCATAGTTTTCTAGAACCTTCCGGAAACTTCTATTGTCTTCTAGAAGCTTCCATAGTCTTCCGAAAGTTTCCATAGTCTTTTAGGCAGTCCTTTTAGATCCTTCCGTAGAAACTCATAGGTCTTAGAAAGGACCTCCATTACAGGAAATTTGAAGCCTCTAGGAGTCTGCAAGTTCTCTTGCAGTTTTATTTTATATTAAATTTATAATAAAAAAATTAAATCTGATGTGGATTTGTTGTGGCAGAAGTAAAGTCACGTTAAATTGGATATGGCTTTCAAAACTATTAGAAGGGTTGTGCACATGAAGATGTACAATTGTACTTAGGTGGTTGTTGCAACCTTATAGGTTCCATTGCTCTACCGCTTAAACACTAGAAGTGCTGCAAACTCCAACTATACACTTTTCAGTAGTAGCTCTTACAACTTGGCCGAATGAGGAAAATCACCTTTGAAGTGGCTTGGGGTAGTCTTCGCGATGCTTTCTATGGGCTCAAGGGAGAGAAACTCTATGATGTAGGGTCAACGTGAATAGAGAGTCTGTTGGAGAAAGTGCTGCCAACTTGGCTATCAGGACCAAGATGGCGTATAGGCTCAACTGAACAGCTTCTTCTGCAAAAAACTTTCATTCAATACATTAGAAGAGGTAACCTTTCTTCTACCCAATGAATCATGGGTTATTTAATTTTTGTAAGAGAAGAAAAAGTCATGCTTTGAAATTAATGGCAAGGAATATCATATGTCAATTCATACCACCCTGTAGGCCAATGCAACAGGACGCAAAAAAGTTTTTTGAAGGAACAAAAAATTTCACACAATTGTTGTTTTAAAAGGCCACACAAACTCTTACAAACCCTTTATTAGAAGAAATATGGGGTTGTAGAAGGGTCCGACTTCTTTGGAAGTTGCATCGTCGTTGCGCTGCAAAGGCTAGCACGCATTGGAGGTTTCTTTTTTCTTTTTTCATTGTAGCATTGTTTGTAAATTCAGACATGGCAACTAATAGTTTGCCATACTTACGAGCACCATGAGCAAAAAAGTGGGCATTTTAAGGGCATCTTGCAAGCCCATATTTCCTCTAATGTATTGTGATGCAAAGACACATTTGGTACTTTAATTATAGTATTAACACAAGACTATGTCCTCATTTTGATGCAAAAACACACTTAGTGCTCTATTTATTATTAGCACGAGACAATGCCTCTGTTTTCTAATTACTACCTTCAAAACACTCCTTACATAACATTTCAATAGCCTTCACGCTCTTTGCCTTTAATTCCATTCAACGGTACCGTATAGAAGTTCATTCAAAAAAAGAATGGACAGAGCCGAGGGCCGGAGGTTGTTGGAGTGGAGTGAAAAAATAAATGAAAAAAGAAAAAGAAGAAAAAGAATCCACAAAAAAAAGGAAAAAATATTTCCAGCTCATGCCAACACATAGTCTGGGGCTTGTAGCAACAACCAAAGTTGTCAGGTAGCATTGGCTTGCGTGTTGCTCGAGTGCCGGCATTAAGTGACTATAGTGTCTTCTGCTTTTTATTATGTGTTTGGAGCTTTGAGATCTTGTTGACCTTCCCCTCTCGGTTGCCATTACTTTCGCCTTTCTGTAAAACAAACTAGCTACTGTTTTTGCATGGATGACTGATGTCGGATGTTTTGCACATTCTCCTCAAGGACAAGGTCGAGTCAGTGAAGGCTACTGAATGTTATGTTACAAGATAGAAAGTTCTTAAGCAGGTAGGAATCACACCCGGACATTAGGAGCATTTATCAGGAGATCAAAGGAATCATAGAAGATTTCTTGTAACATTAACTAATCAAAACGAAGAGGGTTGGAGAGTTGGGCTATTTTATTAGTAGTTTCTCTTTTAACAGTGTTGCTACAATACAAAGGGTGTGGTCTAGCAACCTTAGGGCTGCTTCACACTATGGCCGAAGGTCTGTCAATTTCCACCAATCGGATTGCAAGAAATCAAGAGTTCGGCGTCTCGACCCTTCACACTAGAAGCCAAAATTCAAAGGCCGTCGCACTCTAAAATGCTTACATGGCAACACTTTTTGACCAAGGTGATAGCCTCTCGAGAGAAAGTTTGGGTCAGACATGAATGGAAACCCAAACTATGGTCGAGAGGCCGTCGATTTCTTTTCATAAAAAATGAAAACTATATTTTATTACCTATTTTCAGTAGATTTCTTTAGCCCCTAAATGACGGAGGGGGTAAGGGCAAAATATAAATGTGTTATAAAAAATTACTTCTTCAACTTTGATGAAGTTTGGTCCAAAAGAGAAAATGAAGAGCTTGATGTTTAGTAATTTTCCATACGGTCAAATATCAAAAAATAGCTTTTTATCATCTCATAATGAATTTAGAAGCATTTAACTTCAAATATTTATAAGAATCACAAATTTTATTTTTAGAATTTGAAATTTTGTATGATTTGTTAAAACTAGACATTCTATTCTAAAATCTAAAATTGCAAATTTTTCAACGGAGGGAACATCATTACTTTCCCCAAATAGTAAGTTTTCTAACACTAGACAATGTAGAAGTGTTTTTCTTTGAAAATTTCTCCCGGGTGGAGTTTAACTCGGATTGACATGATTCAAATTGGATTGGAAAGTAGACTTGATTACCTATTTAAAAATATTTTTTATTTTCTATAAAAATGTTTTTTCCATTTCGGGCAGTCCATAAAAAAAGGGCAGAGACCATAAAATGGTTGATCCGTCACTTAGGGGTTAAACTCAACAAAGTTTGAACTCTCAATCCCACGGCCTCTCGACTTGGACAGCCATAGTGTGAAGCGGCCCTTATGGACCCTTTTCAAATACCTCTATTATGTTTTATACCTTGTGTGTAAATAGAACCCGAAACCAATGGTGATCCAGTGATCGTAAGGATCCTCTACAGGAAGCTTTTCACACTACGATCACCATTCTACAGTGAAGGGCGCAATCACACGGGAAATGTCGTGCATTCGAGAGAGACAGAGCATCCCTCCTTCTGAGGAATCACCGCGTGATCACTGTCTCGCCTTGCAAAATTCGCCACCTCCTGACCGATTTGCTGTTACATCAGCAATCTCTCTTTCTACGCATTCCAGTGCCTTTTCTATCTCGTTTCTTTTGGTGCTCTGTCGACTCCATGAGGTCTTTTCTTTCTGCAGCAGGCCGGGGTAAATTAGTGCGCTAACTAATCGCCCGTTGCGTTCCAATGGAGTCTGCGAGGAGAATTTCTCGCTTCCGGACCGTTTCTTGTTCCGCGTTCTTGTTGATTTGGTTGTGTTTTGTAATCGGCTTGGCATACGGGAAAGAGTGTACCAATGTGCCGACGGAGCGCGCCTCGCACACACTTCGCAGTCGGGAGATTGTCCATGAGGAGGTTGAGAGTCCGGGGTTAGGGATACTGGCGATGCCGAAGTCAGCCCTAATTAGCGCCTTCCGGAAGTTCTTGACCTGGAATGGAGGTGACGACGAGGTGCCGGTAGAGCTTGACGACTGGGGACAGGCTTGGAGGACAATGGCGAAGCCGATGCTTGACAAGACCACGCACAATCAGAGAGGCTCTAGTGATCAAAATGACGTTCCCTCGTTGCAATTACAAGTCGCTGAAGACAAATACGTGGAATCGAGTGAAGAAGTTGTGTCAGCTGTTGCGGGCTTGTTGAAGGATGTCAGCTTGCACAAGGTAATAAAATTGTGAAAGCATAAGCTCAATCACTGCTATTTCAATTATTGCGAGACGGACTAATTGTTTTATATCACATTTTTCTATTAGTATGTTTTTTTTGGTTTTAATTTTTTTTTGTGAGTGACTACTTGAAGATGTAGTATAATTTTTATTCTTGTAGAAAAATGTAATATAAAAGATATATTGCATCTCGTAGTAATTGGAGTAAATGGTGTAGGTTTCTGTTATGAAGTGCTGTAATACGTAGAAGACATTGTTTGAAACGTTCATCGGTAAATGTTGATTTGGAATCTATCTTATGAAGGGAAGCATGGGGATTATTTGGTCTTGCACAGGTGAGACTGGGAGCAGGCTCACCGCAGTTTGTGGCTCAGGAAACCAACCTGCAGTACTTGTTGGAGCTGGATGTGGACAGCATGCTGTGGAGTTTTCGTAAGGTCGCAAATTTGGATGCCCCTGGCGTACCGTATGGTGGCTGGGAATTGCCTACGTCTGAGCTTCGTGGACATTTTGTCGGTCAGGATACATTCCACCACCTTCTGGTTATTGTGATAGCTATCTTGAAGGAATCATAATTATAGTAACACTTTCTGATTGTTGTGTACTGTTAGTTCAAAGTGTTTGTAAATCCTGATTAGTTGAAAAAATTCGTCTTTTACAGAGGGTTTTATCCTTTGCGGGGTGCTTAATTGAATGTATAAGCTCTGGATTGTTTCTGGTTACAACTGCTCTACATTACCGTATGGGTTCAATGAGACCGCTGATTACTTGTACTGGTGCCAGTATCGAGTATTTGAAGCTTTTTGGAGTGATTTCCACAGGTCACTACTTAAGTGCGTCTGCATTGATGTGGGCAAGTACACATAACAAGTCACTTCAGGAGAAGGTGAATGCCCTTATTCGCGGTTTAAAAGAGTGTCAAATGAGCATTGGTTCAGGCTATTTATCTGCATTCCCTTCCGAGTTCTTTGATCGCTTTGAAGCCATTGAGCCTGTTTGGGCGCCATACTACACAATACACAATGTACGCATATCTATTCAAAGGCATTGGAAACGCTTCAAGAGCTATGATGCATAGATGATGATTGCCCTTGGTTTGACTTCTGTAACTCTTGTCGTTTCTTAAATAGAAAATGCCTTTTAAGGATATGTGGTTTTTGATTACACTTACAAAATTTCGTCATTTGTGAAGACGCTGGAGTGCAAATTTGATTGCTGCCATAGTTTTCAAGAGTACTGAAAAAGGCGTTCGTGCTGTTATTTAATCAGATTATGGCAGGATTGCTGGATCAATATGTCATGGCTGGATCTAGAGATGCCTTGGACATGGTCGTGGAAATGGCCAATTATTTCCACAAAAGGGTCAAGAGTGTGATTGAGAAATTCACGATAGAACGGCACTGGAGGTCTTTAAATGAGGAGACAGGCGGTATGAATGATGTTCTTTATCAATTATACATTGTGACGGTGAGATCTCTTGTTGGTCTGTCGTGTTAGAAGCTTTCAACCTGTTTGCCTTTAATATTCTGATTTAGAAGGCTAAACAGAGTCGAGATACTTCCCGTCTCCAAATTTAGGTTGTTCACTAGCCTCTTCTAAGTTATTTTTCGAATTCACAGCCGCTTAGTTTACAAAGTAGGGTCTCATTCTGTCCTAATAATCTGAGGATTTTTTTGGAAGCAGAGTGACAAAAAGCATTTGGAGCTTGCGCATCTCTTTGATAAGCCGTGCTTCCTCGGTCCTCTTGCCCTTCAGGTACTTCATATTTTATTTCATAGCTGAATTCTAGATCGGTCGAAAATTATTGTCGATACATCACACATTACTAGGCCCTTTACCCTAACACATTGGCTGCTGCAGGCGGATCACCTATCCGGTTTCCATTCGAATACACATATTCCAGTAGTTGTTGGAGCTCAGATACGATATGAGGTGACCGGTGATCCAATTTACAGAGTACGTCATTCTTCTAAAGTGCGCAGTTTCTTATCGATGATTCAAGTATATATAGTTTTGGCCAAATCACTCACTGAAACACAAATTATTCTTCAACCTTTCCTGCACCTGCGCATATGAACAATCTCATGCTAGTTTTGATGCACCGTTAAACAAATGACATATTTTGCGATTCTTTGATGTAATTAGTAAGACGGGCATCGCTGTAACTTTCTCTTTATCACGCTGCTCTTGCAGAGTATCGCAGATTACTTTATGAAACTAGTGAATTCATCCCACAGTTACGCTACAGGTGGCACTTCGGTTGGTGAATTCTGGTAAGCAAATTTCTTCTGTCTCAAGACTGTTTCTATTGCAGCTTTTAATTATTATCAGATTTGTACTCTGGGATCTATTAGATCATGGTGTCTGCGAACCACATTTCTTGGATTTCTCTACTTTTACGTGAAATACACGATTTGAATCCGTATATTGGAGGGTGTGCTACTGTTCTTTGTAGTGCTTCTCCCTCTTCTCTCCCGTTGTTCTGATCATGGGATCTAAGAGCAGGACGGATCCAATGCGGCAGGGCGATACTTTGCACACTGAAAATCAAGAGTCTTGCACCACCTACAATATGCTCAAGGTTGGTCTATGTCTATTGTCTTGGAGTGGGATTCCACTTGTGCTAAGGAGACCTTTTTCGATCCTTCGTTTTTAGCGGAACGGATGACGTCATTTAGCGGTTCCCTTAGGTGGGGCGCGACACCTGGGTTGACGTCATTATGCAATTTTGCATTTAATAGTGGCTTCAGATTACAAGAAGTAAGTGCTTATTGCATTTGAAGAGTTGTAATTTTTGCACCAATATGGTTGGTGCGATGGGCTCTGTCGCAGATTGCAAGGACCCTTTTCCGATGGGCCAAGGATATTAAATACATGGATTATTATGAGCGCGCCCTTGTTAATGGGGTACTTGGAATCCAAAGAGGGCAGCAACCTGGAGTGATGATATACATGTTGCCAATGGCACCGGGTTCATCGAAGGCAAGAAGCTATCATGGTTGGGGGAACAAATTTGCTTCTTTCTGGTGCTGTTACGGAACTGGTATTCTCTTCACTATTTGAGTGTTCATTGCTTTCTTTCATTATTTTTGTTGCATTTTTATCACTCTTCGTCCCTCCATTGCTTTGGCATTTCTTCTGTTCTGACGAGAAACAGCTCATTGGAACCTTATAGAAGCACTGCGATTCTGTAGTTTCCTTGACTGAGCTGGAAAGTAAATGCTCTCTTCTAGATTTTCCATTAGGTTAGATGCTGAAGGTTAGCTAGCTATGAATACTTCAAACTCCTCTGCGTTGAGATTGTGTCTTTTACTGCCATCTAGGTTCTTTTAGAAGTAATAGCTAGGTAATTGATATAGGTTTTTTTGATTCACGGAGTCTGTAGCAATACTGGTCTCTTGCACCAGTGTTTGGCATCATTTATTTGTGGTGTTGGTGCAGCAATTGAGTCGTTTGCAAAACTGGGTGACTCCATCTACTTCGAAGAGGATTCGAAGACCCCCGCATTGTACACAACCCAATTCACGAGCAGTGATTTCGAATGGGACGCTGTTGGGCTCGTGCTCCATCAATCACAGAAGCTCTTGAATGCTGAGCAGTCCGTACTTGAAGTAAGCTTCTCCTTCTCTCGTGGAACGACTGTCGGTGCAAGTGCCGCTGCAAGCGAGGAGAATGCAGTGATCCACATCCGCATACCGGCATGGACACCTCCGAAGGGTTGCCGTGCTTATCTGAATGACGAAGACATTGAGGCTCCTATTCCAGGTATGAATCGCTCTTGCATTGTACGTGTCAATGCAGAATTCTTCCATCTAAAACTACAAATATAGAGGTGGTAATAATTAATCTTAATATTTTTCCTTAGGCTTTGTACGGTGGTCAATGTCAACCTTTCAACCGGCTGATGCGTGTTATTTGAATTGCTTAGGCAACTTCTTGAGCATCGAGCGGGGATGGAGTCCTGGCGATCGGCTAGTGCTTTTGCTGCCCATGGGTCTCCGATTGGAGAAAATTCAAGGTATTCATTCGGCGCATTAATTATGAAGAAAGCTATGGTTGCTTTCAGTTCTGTGGGAATCGGTTTGAAGTGAAAAATCAAGTCAAGCTGTTTGAAGGAGATGTGTAGACCAGGAAAGTATGAGTTTTGCTGTGTCGTGTCCTGCTTTCAAAATTCTACGCTAATTTACGTCACAGAGGAAGGCTGTGAGGTATTTTCTAATGGAATTAATGATGTTTGAAACATTGTTCACAAGCATCCTCCGCCAATACCCACTTTTCATAGTTATCAAGTATCTTATCTTTCAGATGTTTCAAAGTCAATCGGTTCTGAGAGCACTTGGTTGGATGGATTGTGCAGACGACCGAAGTACCTATGCAGCAATGCATGCAATAATGTACGGTCCGTTTGTGATGGCGGGACTGAGCATGGGCGACTGGAAACTCGGACATGTGGGAGATTTGTCCAAGTGGATACACCCTGTCCCCGCTGCCTATGACAGCCAATTGTCGACGTTCTCCCAAGATCGTGTTATTGGAGATCAGTCTGGCGGCTCTCTCTTCATGGCTTGCGACAATGGCACAGCCGTCATGAGCTCTGCTCCGGTAGATGGGACTGACCAGAGTGGACTCGCAACATTCAGGGTGGCTGATCCCGTTGGCAATCATTCACACAGAATTGCACATGGAAAGCGGGTCGTTTCGCTAGAACTTTTCAGCCAACCAGGAAGTTTTCTGAAACATAACGGCAAAGATAATCTCATCTCCGCTGGACCACCAAATTGCCTTGAACATACGGGAGTGTATGACAGACTATGGACTCAGAAGCTGGCAATGAAGTTGGAGAAGTCAAAAGCACTGGGTGATTGCCCGACCAAAGATTCGGTATTTTTTTTCCTACCAGGGTTGACGGGAGAAAATGATACGGTGTCGTTGGAAGCTGCAAGTCAGCCTGGTTGCTTTCTAAGTTCAAGTTCTGGAGAAACCACAGCTGCAGGCGGTGTATTTCTACGATGTAAGACGTCAGAAAACGAGAGCACCTTTGCTGCTCAGAGTACGTTTTCTGTTCAGAGAGGATTAGCGTCATATCATCCCTTCAGCTTCATTGCTGAAGGAAAGCACCGAAACTTTCTACTTGCCCCGCTGAATTCTTTGCGGGATGAGAGCTACACTATTTACTTCGACATTCAGTTGACAGAAACGTCTACGTTCAGAGCGGTTCCTTAGCTTCAACAATGATCTCCTCAACAGACGAGTGAGGTACGTACACCTGAAATCGTCCAACTAAGCGTCTGAGCATAGTCCCTATTATCAGACTGCTTTGATTTTTGTTGGATCTTATTGGCAATTTTAAGGCGATTCCTTCTCAGCTTAGTATGTACTTTTGGACAATTAATGAATAAAATATGAATTTTCAAAGTGCTGATTAGCAAAGTCGACCCCTAAGCTCTCATGTTCAGACTGTACGTTTTAGACTAGAATCTCTAGTGTTTGCTTCTGGGTAAGGGTCGCTACTAAATGTAGTGTAGGTACCTTATGTCAGCTACCATGAATCCGTCCAAACTATACAAGACACGTAAATATTTCCTTGACGCCCAGGTTGTTCTCCAGACTACCCACCCTGAACATACTAACTTGACAAAACTGTTTTTGATCAATTCAGAAGGTGACATGTAGGAGCTGTGTGAAGGAGCAACTCAGCATCACCGACAGACTGCCAAATTTGAATCATAAAGCTGAATTTCTCAGCTTCTCTCAATGTTAATGTCTTTTTATCTTTTAGGTTCAATGTACAGTACAGTATATCTACTGGAATATATTAATCATCATCCCAACCATAGTCTGGACAGTTTATACAGTTGACCACTAATCTCGGATGGGCTTGAAATTGCGGTATGCTACAACGGCGTAAAAAGGATCCCTACCTGCAGACTGGAACAAGTTGGTAATGAAAGAGAAAGGGTTGTTACGAGATGCCTGGTCGTTGGGCGGCGGAGGAGTCTTCTTCACGACCTCCGGCGTCGTGAATCCGTCAATGCACTGGAAGTACTGCTTGACGAGTTGCGTGCGGCTGTAATCACTGCCATCTCGCCATGCGGCCACGGCTTTGTCGTAGAACATACGGTTGCTGAAGCTCACGATGCACACACCGCCAGGTCGCAGCACTCGGTAAATCTCTGCAAACACCCGCTCCGGTTGTTGCAGGTACTGCACACTCACAGTGCACAGCACGGCGTCGAACGATTTGTCTGCATTCTCAAGCTTGGGCTCTGCGTTCAAGTCCTTGACGAAGAAGTGGTCTAGCTGGCGGTTGCGTGAGAGCTCCTGTGCGTTCAGACCGTGGCCCACGACTCGCTTGTACTTCTTCTCCCCTGCGCACACATGACATTCTTCAGTGTTGAACATTGCGCTTGCATCATTCTAGCACTTAACACATTATTGCAGAATCACGTGACATGCCGAAATTTCAACAAGTTGGCAAAAGCGTGTGTAACATAGAATTCTTGAGAGGAGCTACAAATACTTTGGGGCCCATTTGTTAATTCGAGGAAGAATCAGATGATTCAATTCTGTAATATCTTTCGTTGGCATAGATTCTCATATCAGATCATGAGTTCAAGAATGACAGCATTGGTACTTGGCCAATTTTATAGAAAATTACACTGTAGCTGTAGGTGGAGTGTTGTGCAGTGCTCTAGAACGTTATAAGGAATCAACTCGTTTTAGGAAAAATCTTGAATTAAAAGATTTACAATCTTGAATTGAATGTTTACAATGCCTACTGTATCATTTCTCCTATTGAGGAATGATGTCTTTGTAATGAAGGATCAAACCAAGGCTGCTCTAGAATGTCATGCTCAAGAATGTTATGCACAGACTAGATCAATGTTGGATTGGTATGGCATCATTCTACAATGGAACATCCAAACAATGAATACCTGTTTGAGGTCCACTACTCATTAAGTCATAATTCCAAATCTAATTCGTTCATTCAATCCACTAAGAACCGTGTGATACGAACTGTACAATACTAGACTAGATGCATGGAACTAGAAAATTCTAAATAATTGAAGAGGAGGCTTGGCGAAGACTGTCATGAGCTCAAAGTCTACATTCTTTTTCATCAAAAGTTCCGGCCTGGGAGCGACTCAAGAACATGATGGAGAATTGACAAATGTTTGAAATTAGGGTTTCGCAGATGCAACTGTAGTTACCTGGCAAATGGCTGACCCAGGAGCTCATGAGATCCAAAACCTCGGCGTCGTCAGGGACGCGCTCGCGGTACAGGCTGGTGAGGGAGGACAGGAACGGGTCATCGACGTGCGTGACCAAGCGCGGGGACGAGTAGAAGCCCCTGTCGGGCGCCACGTTCAGCTTCGTCCTGCCCTCGTTGCTCAACACCTGCCGCACAATCCCACCTCCCTGCTGCGAGGAATCCGTAGGAGTCCTGCTGCTGCCCTCCAAACTCGCCATCATCCGCCACCTCCGCGTGGGGGTGGCCAATGCGCTCGTGGTGGTCTGGTTGTGGGAGAAACTCCAGGCGATTGTGGGTTGCAGTATCGTCGCCATAGCTGCACGGCGAGAGTGAAATCGAGCTCCAGGAAAGAGAGGTGCGCATTTTGTGACGTGATTAGACGAGCCTGGCTGGGCGGAACCAGCTACGTACACGACGCGTGCCTTGACGCCGTGGCTCATGGTTTTGGGCTTTTCCAGCTCAATGGCTCTTGAACGGCCGGTCTCTCCGAATCCAACCATGAATAACGTGCGGTGTAGACCAACAGTCCTCATCACTCATCTTTTGTTGCAGCTGCTTCGAATCCGAGTCAGAGCTCATCTCCACTGCTAAGAGCATCCTCACCGGGGCTCGCTATACCCAGCCGCAATAGGGTATTGCAGGCCCGGGCTTCAACTCGTCCCTCGCCCGTACTCGCGGAAGCCAATTTCTTTGAGCGGCCTCATTAAATTTTCAATCAGACTCTTCATTCTCCAGAGTCTGTGTGTTGCTTGCGCGCGCCCAAAACACGGAGTCTCAGACAACGATTTTGCTCTATTTTTGTTTTTTTGTATAGATTCTGTGTCAGTCGAAGTGATCGCAGTCTCAGGGCTGGAATCCCAGACTCCAGCTCGGCCCTCTCCCTTCGGCCAGCTCCGCAACAACGTCACCCGAGCTGCCACGTCCCCGTATCCGTTACCCACAACCTGCGTGGCAGTCAAACCTAGTCCCCCATCTCGATTTCAGGCCCTGAAGACCGGCCCAAGCTCCGCGACTGGAGACGGGTTTCGTGAGCAATGGTGAGCCACGGATTTTTTGGCGAATCCAAAGCTACGGTTTGAGCCCGTTAAACCACTTGTGGCGAGTCTCATTTCTGGAGCAATGGTGCGGATGCTCTAAGAGCATCTCCACTCCTACACGCCAGAGATGACTCACTCAAATTATTCATTTACATTTGGAGGGCCCTTGCACTCACACTCCCCCACCCTTGGAGGCCCCTCATACATCAAAAGTGCACATTAAATATTCAATGGACCAATCACAAGTAGAATGTGGGGATTTAGTCAACTAAATAGTGATTTGAACGGCCATTTCTTGACACGCTAGGATTCAAAGTCAAGAGCCATTTTGGAAGGGCCCTTGGCACTTTTCATTTACTTTTGGAGTGCAAGGGGCCCTGGGAGGGCTACGGTGGAGCTGCTCTTACCCCATTCGCAACACTAGAAGGAAATGTGCCGTTTTTCACTTACTATAAATGAAAAAGAAATGAAACGGCGCCAGACACATGGGCTATGTTTGTGTTAGTGATGATGAGTAGTTTTGGTCACAAAAAGATAGAAACGTAAGTATAATATTCCAGTACTATTCATTGTTTCCAATAAATGAGGAATGAAAAACGACAGGTTTGCTACTAGTACAACTGAATAAGAAATACGGATATGAGACATTGATATTATTTAGTATTATTATATTTTTAGAGTTAGGCAAGAAGAAATAGATTCCAACACAAGTTGAAACATAATTTTTGGATGAAGAATGAATTAGGTGTAAATTTTCAAAGTTGAAGTATGACACATTCACGTCACATAGGTAGAGTTGTTTCTGTTCGAAGAAGATTTGTATAGCACTCACTAAAGATGCTTAAACCAATCCATAACCACACTTACATATACTAAAACCAACGAGAGAGAACCCATTACCAATTGTAACTCATGCTACAACCAACATCATTGCAACATTGATTGCAGAAATTGCCCCTAGCTGTTGGTTTAAAGCGCCAGTTGGGAATGGGGTAATCACCTTAAAGGTTCATAACATTCAATAGCCTTTCAAGAGGGTGTCTTTTAGTTTCATCCACCTTTATATATGGAGTGACTAGTGATTTGTAATTGAATGAATTATTGAATCAAATAAACATTTACAAAACATTGTTGAATTGTGAATGAATCAAATAAACAGTTACAAAACTTTGTTGAATTGTGATTGAATGAGTGCTTTCAATGACTATTCACCATGGTCAATTGCTCTTGCTTAATGCCACGTGCCCCCATAGCTACTGATTTGATGTGGAATATCTCACATCATTTCATTAGGAGGATGAAATGATGTGGGATATTCCACATCATTCTGTTGGAGGGAGGCAGCAGTCACAAAGGCTACTGAATGCTATGCTGGATGTCCTAAAACCACCAACTTAAGAAATATAGCCTCATTTTAACAAGGTTATTTATGAGAAATATCTTTCGGTCATTTGGAAGAAGATTTCTCAGGGAATGCACAAATTTTCTCAATTTAATTTCCAGTATTCAAATTGATACAAATTTTTGAAGCGGAAAGAACTTCATAACCTAAATCAGACCTCTAGGTTTCCCCATGCCCGCACCATGTGATACTAATTTTCACTCATAATGATACCCAAAACTACCAACTACTTCTTCACAATGCTTGGCATGCCATTGGTTTACTTGTATAGTGAAATTGGTGGTTTTGAGTCTCAACTGTAGTGGCCCCAAAAAAACTCTATGGTGTAAACTACAATGAAGAAAAGCTTAGTTAATGAAAATCATCCGTGTATCTAAATTTATGAATTTTTGCCATACCATGGTAATACCAACCAAACTTGTATCTGCAATAAAACAATCAATTTTCAAAGTTTTTCAAAACTTCAAAATGGAGTAGAAACTAAACTTGGCCAGCTTCATTTTGTTAGGTAGGCTCAAATGCAATGGAACTCATTTTCATAGCCTACATATAGTTTAAGTAGAAAGAGCAAAAAATTAAAAACACACTACACAGTGAATCGTTCTTGTGACTCCTTTTGTACATGGAGCCCATGCAAACT
The DNA here is from genome assembly GCA_022496805.1 of Pohlia nutans. Lineage (NCBI taxonomy): Eukaryota > Viridiplantae > Streptophyta > Bryopsida > Bryales > Mniaceae > Pohlia > Pohlia nutans. Next base: position 25,730,352 of record CM040095.1, on the reverse strand, counting down.
CTAAAATAGTTTGAATGATCTAAATTTAACTTGAAGGAGTGGCACGACCAAGCAAAGTCCTTCACAGAAAGAATTGGATGGAAATCGTCCACGTAGTAGTTGGAATTGGATAGTCGATTCCATTCATAAGCTAGATTTTTGTCAGGGCGGTATATAGGGATTAGAGGCCGGTGAGAATAAAGTGTTTGTTCGTAATGTCAATGACCCAGTGAGTTGGACAAAGGGCTATTGGAACAAAACTACTCTCCTCTATCAGGAATAAATACTATAGTTCTCGACTGGTACATGATAATTTCATCACATTAAAACTTCATCACTATAGAGACCACCCTATAGAATACTATTTGCAGAGTGTCACCAAACAACATTTGCGGTTGTTAATTTCAATTTTCACAATGTAGAACCCGTCGCTAAATTCCTTGGCCCAAACCATTGGGTGGACGCTTTAGACAACCGTTTTGGGCAACAGAAAATCGATCACTCCGTATTTTGGGTAGCCCACGTGATAACAAAAGATTGGGTCAACATTGATGTACATTGCAGCGGGGCAAGCCCAACAAATGCTCGAAATAGGCGCTACCATGCAAGAGAGTGGTCGGACATGCAAGCGGGCTCAAAGGTTTATTTCATTTAACATATATTGACTTATTTTCATAAAACTTAAAAGATTATGAATAAAAATTCCGGCACACATTAAAAACCATTTGTCCTATGAGGCAATGTCAATAAAGGTGAGGGTTGAGTGTAAGGAGTTATGGAGTGTGTATATATCACCATATTGAATGAAACAAAACATTTCAAAAAATGGGCACTTTTTCAACTGCTTGTTTGAATGTACTATCAATAAGCCTAGTTTTAAAAACTTTGTGCACTTGAATCTCATAATTTTGGCACTTTGAAATTTTCATTATTTCAATGGCGAGTAATGTGCATAGTATTCTATTATTTCTATAACAGTTGAAAGAGTTCATCTTTTTCTACAATTTTCCAATGTAGATAATAATAAAATAAACTTGCATTCATTGTTGAAAGAATGGAAGACAAGTGGATTATCAATTTTTAAGTGCATGAGTTGCTAACACAATGTTTACGTGGACTCCCTCAGATTTTTGTGTTTCCGCATTTTTCGGACCCCGCATTTCTCGGGCCACTTGGTAACTGAACGTGTAACTAAATTTTGGGGTCATAGTTTATAGAGAGCATGCAGAGGGCATTTTCACGTAAAAACCTAATCCCATTGGAATTTGGGAGAAAAAAAACAACGTACCAATGCTTGGAATAAAAAAGCCTCTCGACAATGTTGTGAAGAGCAGAAGTGACTTATGCTAAAGATTATTATGTTCACATTTTCAAAACAACAAATTGTTGTTTGGAATAAAGAAAAATTAAAAAAATCAACAATGTTCTTAATGGTTGAACTAACTATTGCTATGGAATGATATGGGATTTTCTACCAGTGATCATTTTCCTATATATATTAATTACCAAACTTTCTGCAAAAAAAAATCTAAGAGTAACCTTGAAAGACCAAAAAGTGTACATTTAAACAATTTAACATACTTTTCAATGTAGAATATTTTGTAGTATAATTAGCAATTGAAAATCATGATTTTACAAAGAAAAAAAACTATAATTTTTGGTTGAACTATGTAATTAGGATGAATTTTCCTGAAAGTGACAGTTACCTAGACCACAAAATCCATGAAAACATTCAACCAACAGATCCTTCAATCACTTGAATGTCTACCGTAGTCTCTCAATACTCCTTTATATACATAACTCACATGTTAGTCAACTATGGTTGATTGTCCTAAAGCCACCAACTTAAGCAATCTGGCCTATTTTTGGCAGTGCTAAATTCAAAAAAAATGATCGCATTCGAAATAGGTTTCGATGAGGATTGCAAAAATTTGCAACATATAATTTTCATTTGTCAGTTTTATACAAAATTCCAAAGTGGAAAGTAACCTGTGACCCATACATCACATACCAATTTCCTAAGTTCACACTTTGTTGTTCCTAATTCCGCTCATGAGTTAACCTAAAACCACCAACTATTTCTTCGCAATGCTTGGCATACCATTGGTCTACTTGAATAGTGAAATTGGTGGTTTTGAGTCTCAACTATGGTGGCCCCAAGAAAGCGAAACATGTCATAATAGGGGGAGGTGGTGGTTTTAGGACATCCATGAACAAACACTTTACTCACATTGACCTTGAAAGAGGTTGTAGTTTCTATCTATATACGGTAGTGTCATTGGTCAGTGGAGTCAATCACAAGCTTTTACTAGTAGTAGATCTGCCGTTTTTCATTCCTTACTTTGTGGGAACAGTGAACATTGGCGGAATATTATACCTATATTTCTGTCTTCTTGTGACCAAAACTACTCATCAGCACTAACACAATCCATATGCCTAGCGCAATTTCATTTCTTTTTCATTTATAGTAGGTGAAAAACGACACATTCCCTAGTGTTTGTGTACAAGTTCACCATGTTACGTAGGTAGACCTTGGAGCACCACGGGCCTTGGTTTGGTGGTTGAAGCTCATGGCCCTCAATGAGGAGGTTGTGGGTTCTGTTCCCCATGTCGACGTGGTGCTCACCACCATAGTCCACCCAACTATGGTGGGGGTCTTTGGACCTTGTTGTATGGGTACCTCAAAGCCCTTTGGGGGGATACCATGTCCGGTATCTTCAAGGCATTAGTGGCTAGCTAGGTAGTAGCATAGTGTGTCACCATAGTGTCCATCCTCGAAAGGGGAGAGTAGTATTGTTCCAATTTCCCCTTGTCCAGTGGGCATCGGGTCAATGGCATTACGAACGGACACTTCATTCACGCCAGCCCCTTGCTAGAAAGGGACCGGAGTTTCTATCTATCGATGTAGACCTTGCTTCCAACTGTTGATCAAGAAGGAGTTGCAAAGGATCACAAAATATGACACAATGAAAGCTGCTGTAAACACAAGGAGGGCAAAGACAATGGCGATTCTGTTCATCCACATTTTGGATTTGAGCGGTTTGAGCATAGACTCCTGGCCGTGCTTGTGGAACTGGAAGTTGGGCCCATGTCGTCGGAGACTCGTCGCTCGTGCTGCTGCCACCTACGCATTTACCAATTTGATGCAAAAAGTCAGAGGCAAGCATTCAGAAACCACTACAACTATCATGTACCTTGTATCATTGGACATGACTTGTCTATAGTGACTCAAAACCATGATTTCAGTCACTGTGGAGTATGGACAAGTCACAACGGACTTTAACCCCTAAAGGACCGGGGGTGTTGAGATTAGCTCTTGTTTTCTTGACTAGTTCTTGTAACAAGCTCAATTCTTCATTGGTGTGGGGTAATTTTGACAATCGGCACCGTTGAAACTAAAGAAGATTAACGTAGCTTTTTTATGAAAAAAAAGATCAACAAAATCGCACAATTTTTGAGAAAATGGCACCATTGAGAAGATTAAAGTAACTTGTTTAGGGTATTTTGTACACATGCTGAAATCGGATTGTTCAAAGTGCTCCAAAAATTTTGAAATTTTTACTGTGAGTAGAAATCATCATTTTAAACATGTGCAAAAAATTTCAAGTAATTTGGAGTTGTGAGGAGGAAGATATGAGGGTCTGAAGTGGCGCCTAAATATCTACGGTGCAACCCAAAAAAATCACCAAAACTCGCTCACTTGATGAATTTTCGATCAAGAAGTACTTACAGATTCGACTCTCAAAAAGAGCCAAGGTCTCTTTGTTGCTCATCTTACAATTCAAAGCTTAAGAACCCGAATTTCTTCACTTTCTAGTTCCAGAAGGTCCCCTGGGGGCCTTACGGTCCTTTAGGGGTTAATCATTAAAGACATTCAAAGTCACATGTGAGGCATGATTTTCTACTTGTGCACTAGTAGGAAATGTGTTGTTTTTTACTTACTATAAATGAAAAAGGAATGAAATTGTGCTAGACACATGGGTTGGATCAATGTTGGTGAGTGGTTTTGGTCACAAGAAGACAAAAATCTAGGCACAATATTTTGTCACTGTTCACTGTTTGCACAAAGTGGGGAATGAAAAATGACAAATCTACTACTAGTGGTGCTACTTCATAAACAAATTCAAGGAATATTTGCAAAACATGAAATGCATGGAGTTTTAGGAGTTGACTAATTTTTCTTTCATTATATTTCAGTTATGCTAGAATTTAGGAAGAAAAAGAATAACATAGGCTTTTTAACCCTAAAAAGATGGGCCCACAGGAGTGTAGGATCTATGACCACACTCATTAAGCACTAGTAGAATCTATGACCATGCTCATTCAGCACTAGTAGGATCCATGATCATGCTCCTTGAACACCAGTATGCTCTATGATCGTCCATGGTACCGGTAGTGAACAAAAGTCATCCACTAGCAAAGGAAAAATTATTAAAAGCTTGTTGATTTTTTCTCTCCATGTTAAACGTTTCAATCCACATGAATGAAGAGTCTGTTTCACTCAGGATCAAGTTATTACGGACATCACACAAATTAGCATAGATAACGAGTGCTATTTTATTCTTTTTTTAGAAGATTGACTCTCTGACTCAACAAGCGACCATGAATTTAAAGGAACTATATCTATAAAATTAAACGCAGAGTAACCAGTGAGCATGTGTGTAAAGGTTTGCTTCAAGTTACTGTTGAGTTTTAAAACTAGTACACACATAGATCCGAGGTTTCAGACGGGTGACTGGAATAGTAATTATGTGCCAATCTCTTGAAATTTTACCACTTTGATGTTCAAAGAACTTTCAGGGTTTGGACTTTCACATATAGATTTCTTGACTTCCTTCAAGTTCATGGAACGTACATTTCGATAAAACTGGACCATATTTCATTAAAATTGGAATACCATACTGGAAAAGTGATGGAGAGTGTTACGTTGTTCATTTCAATAGAGATAGGTCCCTGATTTTTTTACAATGCTCTAATTCCACGAATAAGAACACTATAGAAAAATTGGGAACCTATCTCTAATTCTCTATTGAGAAGGGCAATAGTCCCTATAATTTTTCAAATCCAGTAGTCATTTTTTAATGAAATATGGTCTATTTTTAACGAAATGTGCGTTATGGTCACTAGTTACCTATTGAGTCTAAAAAGTAGGACAGATATAGATCTGGGGTTTCAAACAGGCATCTGGGAAAGTGCCAATCACCAGTTTAAGGATTTGATGTAGGGTACAGTGACATTTCAAGTGAATTTCATATACATATATATATATATATATATATATATATATATATATATATATATATAGATATATATATATATAGATATATAGAGAGATATATAGAGAGAGAGAGATACTCAACAAGTAACCAGTGAGCATGAACTTGAAGGAAGTTAGAAAATCTATACACTCAATGAAAGTACTAATCCCACTAGAAGCTTTTGAAGTTTTAGCCCCCGGGGCTAAAACGGCTGTGGGGGCTACACCACAATGTTTAGTCCAGGCAAAATCTCTCTTTTTTAGCCCCGGCTAAACCCAAATCTCTCCTTTTTAGCCCCGGCTAATTTGTGTTTTAGCCCTGGCTAGTGGTACAAAAAGGGGGCTAATGGTACAAAAAATTTGCCCCCCCCCCTCATTTTTCACATAGTGCTAAGGAGGGCTAAAGAGGGGGTTAAACTACCCCAGTTTAGCCCCGGCTAAACTGATCAAAGTTTCCACTGATCCTGAAAGTCTCCTTGCCTAAACATCAAATTCGTTACACTCACCGTACGTGAAACCCCAGATCGATCTATATCATTTTCTAGAGCTCTGATCAAGCTGAGCAAAGTAGCTTACCTGATGTTCGTGCTTCTCACGGTGCTTGGAAGCCTCCAGTTTCATCAAATTCTCAAACTTGCGCCAAACGACAATGATGGCGACGAAGGTTGCGAACCCGGTCACAACGATCGGGGACCAGATCTTGGCGCAGGCGAACTGCTGGCTCAACAGCTGCGGCACAGTGGAGACTGCAAAGCTCTGGTACACAGCGAAGAAGCCCACGATCTGGTAGATTTCGTTGGTCACCTCCGTGGCCCTCCTCACACTCCGATCTACCCGCTTGCGCAGGTACTCCTCTCGTCGATCCCGCTCCGCCAACGCTGCTCCGTAAGCCGGATCGCTCTTGATCCAAACAATGTCTTTGATGTCGTATCCATACTCATAGGGCTCGTCAGCAAAATCTTCCAATTCATCTCCGAGGAGTGCTGGTTCTGGCACTGCAGCAGCTTCTGCGTCCATAGAATGAGAGCGTGAGTTTGATGGATTCATTGCGTTGCTAGATTTAGTTGCTAGGATTTCATCGGTTTATACTCTGTCTATCGATTGCGCTGGAGTGGTTGATTAGTACGTGTCAAGCATCTTCTTAGACTGTACAGACAAAGTACTAGCTAATTGCAGTTGTTATATTATATAGTAACCAACAAGTAGCTTAACGTGGTGCAGACGTGCAGACACCTATTAATTAATACGTACATTACAAGCAATCCGGAGTTGAGAGGGGGTGGGAGCGCGTATCGATATTCCCCCCGCGGCTCCGCAGCCTCGCGCCGCTTTCAGTTGGTAGTCTAGTCGGTAAGTGTCAAGCATCATTCTTCTTCTGTACAGACAAAGAATTATATAGTAACCCACAAGTGGCATCACTGTAAGAGCATTCCCACCCATACACGCTAGGACTAACCCTCTCAAATTATTCATCTACATGTGAAGGGCCCTTGCACTCACACTCCCCCACCCTTGCACGCCCTTCACGTATCAAAAGTGCACATCAAATAGTCAATGGACCAATCACAAGTAGAATGAGAGGAATAATCATCGAATAGTCAACTCAATAGTGATTTAAAGGCCCAATTTCTAACATGCTAGAATCCAGAGTCAAGAAGCATTTTGAAAGGCCCCTTGAAACTTTTCATCCACTTCTTGAGGTCAGAGACCCTCTGAGGCCATGGGTGGCCATGCTCTAACGCTAAAGACCAAGGATTCATCGTTTTAACCCTTAAACGTACCACTTCTTTGTAGGAAAGTCAAACCACCCAATTTTCCAGAATTTAGCCTTCAAGATTTATCAAAATATATTTTGTAATATTTTTCATGCATGGAATTGAATGTTTCCTATCAGTCTTGAAATTTTCAGATTTTTTTGATTTAATACGGCATTTTTAACAATTTTTTAAGTTAAATACTTCAAAAAATAATATTTATTACAAAAAAGCTTTAAAATTTTAATATTTTTTTGGGGGCAGGTACAAATTACAATGGAGAATCACATGATATGTTTTCCATAGAATTTTTTTATTTCAATTTTGAAATACGAAAGCTGAACATCCTATCATTCCTATGTAGTGTAATTCAAACTTTGACCTACAAAGCATGCACAAGCAATAAAATACTCAATAATTGGAATTTTTAAGATTTGAAAAGTGGGGTACAAACTAGACTTAATAAACTTCATTTTCTTAGTTGGGTGTATTAGCAACAAAAGTCATCTTCAAGATCAAAATTGGGTTTGACCAACAAACATCCAGTAACTGGATGCGTGGACGTTTAGGGGTTAAAATGACATACGCAATCCATCATATTGTCAGAAATACATCTTAGGGCCGCTTCACACTATGGCCCTTTGTCGAGAAGTGGTGGGATTGAGAGTCCACAGAAATCTACTGAAAATAGGTAATAAAATATAGTTTTCATTTTTTATGAAAAGAAATCGACGGCCTCTCGACCATAGTTTGGGTTTCCATTCACGTTCGACTCAAACTTCTTTTTGAGAGGCCGTCGCCTTGGTCAAAAAGTGTTGCCATGTAAGCATTTTGGAGGGCGACGGCTTTTGGACTTTGGCCTCTAGTGTGAAGGGTCGAGAGACCAAACTCTTGGTTTCTTGCAATGTGATTGGTGGAAATGGACGGCCTCTCGACTTTCGGCCATAGTATGAAGCGGCCCTTAGAAGGGACCAAATTTTATATCACCGGAATCAGTGAAGAACATTGTATGTATTGGTCATAGAAAAAACAAACTTGAATCAACGGAATACTAGATATTAGAACTTACTCAACATGAGTGAAAATAAAACATGAGGCTAATTTGTGTCCAATGCTAAATTGTTCGATACCATTCAAAACCAAATCCAAGGGTTCATATAAAAAAAAATCACATAAGAAGATTTCAAAAAGCTAAAGGGAAATGAGCTTCAAGCTTTGGACACATTTCTAAGTCTACAAAGTGTCAAAATCTATATTTAATCCTCAAGCAGAGCCAAAAACCATTTGTTCACCTTGAACTAGAGCAAGCATAGAATCAGTTCAAACACATGTCATGATGACAAGTTTTGGTCATGAAAAACCATGGAGAAAAAAAGATCATATTTCAAGTGTTGAACATGTAGATATTCAACAACTATGTTTGATTTAAACCCTAGAGGACCCAAAATTGGGCCACGTATGACATATATATTTTGCAATTTTAGGTAAGTCCAATGTGGACTTCTTTTAATTCAAGTTTTTTTTTTGGTTGTTTGACCAACACATGCAACGTTCTTCATTGATTCTGTTGATATAAAATATGTTCTCATATGAATTTTCAGTTTTTTACAATAAGGTGATTGAATTTTTCATTTAAAAACCTATAAATCTTTAGTCCTTTAAGAATTAAAATATCATGTATATTATAATTATATACCGTATGATATGTATGAATCTTAATAATATAAAAATGAATTATTTTTTAATAAGTTTTGTATATGTGATTTTTAATTATTTGTAGGTACATTGGAAAGATTGAGTAAAATTGTGGAGAAGCCCACAACCACTATTGAAGTAAGACGATGAGAAACCCGTGCTAAAAATGAAAGCGATTTCAACTTCCAAAAAATTCAAACAAAAGTGTGAATCGTGTGAAGACTACAACATGCTTTAATTTGATCACTGAAAAAACCATTGAATGTAGAAATTGTGGAACTTCCATTTCAAGAGGTGAACAACAATGTGAAACAATTGAAACTGTTGGTTCTCTTGTTGGAAAGATCATAGAAGTGTTTATGAGAATACAAACAAATGGCATATAGCAAGGGTTTCAAACTTCAATGATGCGATAGAGGAAAGCTATGCTAAAACATACAACGTAGAGCTACAAAGTAGTGGGAAAGTCTTGAAAGGAATGACATTCCCAAATTAAAATGTTCAGTTTGTCTGACATGATTATTAATGTATTTTGATGATGTATTAAATTAATCATAAGTAATTGTGTATTTTGATGCTATATTAAATTTATCATAAGTAATTGTATATTTTGATGATATTTTACCCCCTAATAGACCAATAGGTCTAAATTGGCCTCATGTTTCTTTCAGTTAATTTGAGGAGGCTCTATATAGTATTCCTTTTGTTCATTTTTTTTTACCAACACATGCAATGATATTCACAGATTCCGGTGATATAAAATTTGGTCCCATCTAAGATGTATTTCTAACAATATGATCTATTATGTATGTCATTTTAATATGATGAATCCTTGGTCTTTATCGTTACCCCAACCCTAACAAGTATGTCCCTCTGAGTGATTACAAGTGTCTGCCTACAGTAGACCGATGCCGAAGTTCAATTGGAGGGTTAAGATTTCATTTTCCGCTGACTGGCATGGTGTGGCTTTTCCCGCCTAAGTAACACGGGTGCAGACGGGGGTGTCTAAATCCCCCCATCGAGCGTGGCTCAGAGGCCAGCTTTGGGAGGGGGTGGCAGGGGTGGGGTAAAACCTGCCCCCTATTTTTAAGTTGAGTAGGGCCCCACTTGATCTCAATGGGGCTCCCAAGGGTAATTTGGGGCCGCAGGGCTTAAAGTTTGCAAAAAAAAAACCAAAAAAAGTCCCCAAGTCGTCAAAACGGGGAGGGCCAAAAAAATGAGCCCAACCGAGCCTAGCATCTGAGCCACGCTCGATGGGGAGAAATAAAGAGACCCGGTGCAGACCATAGTTCGAGATGTTTTTCACGTAACCATTACAAAAAGTTTTAGGCCTCCAACAGGCCGTTAACTAAGCCAAACTGCCATGCAAAAATAATAATATATTAATATTAATTAAAAATTAGAAAGCCTACAAACAATTATTGAAAAAATTGAATTTAACGTAGCTGAAAGGGTGATACATCAAATTTTAATTATTTTTAATAATTATTTGTTGATTCTTTAATTTTATTATATTCTTATTTTTGCATGGCAGTTCGATTGAGTTATTGGCCTTTTAGAGGCTTGAATTTTTTTGTCATGTTAATGAATCTCCACTTTTATTTCCAAAATGAAAATATAGTACGTCTTGCATGCATCACAAGGCGCTCCAAGGTTTGCCCAAGGGAAAAAAGGCCATGTTTCCCTAGTAAGAATTTGCTCATTTTACACTAAAGTGGGAGTAGTCTCACATATCGGAAAATCCACAAATTCCCCTCACAATTACCAACTTTGATAGCCTCCCGTGGGATATTTTTTTTCAACAAAAAAAATAAATTAAAAATCTACCAACATGTATAGTTGTGAAAAACAATTCATATCTGCCAACTGTAACAGCCTCTTCAGGATTGAAAGATTTTTTTTCCATATTTTTTTTGGAATAACAAGTTCTCTATGTTGATATGGTTGATTGTCCTATAACCACCAACTTAAGCAATTTGGACTATTTTTGGTAGTGCTAAATTCAAAAAAAATATGACCGCATTTGAAATAGGTTTTGATGAGGATTGCAAAAATTTGCAACATCTAATTCTCATTTGTCAATTTTATACAAAATTCCGAAGTAACAAGGGTTTTGTTAAAAGTGCAATTCAATATGTAAAAGTGCACATGAACAATTTTTTGGAAATTTATAAATTTCATTGAAAATATGATCATTTTATAATTATCCTAGTAAGAAAAATATCATCATGAGGGGTGTGGCATGTACCTCACCCCTTAAGATAGGCAAAATATTGTTACAAAGGGTGTGGCATGTGCCTCACCCCTTAAGATTTACCAAAATATTTATGAAAAGACTCTAGCCAAAGTACAATATTATTGCTTATACAAACCAAAATTTAGGATTAAAATATTAAAAAATAATCCCAAAAAAGAGTGCACATTTCAATAGGCACTTTTAACGAAACCTGTGTTAATTGGAAAATAACCTCTGATCCATATATCACATACCAATTTCCTAAGTTCACACTTTGTTCTTTCTAGATTCCGCTCATGAGCTAACCCAAAGCCACCACTATTTCTTCTCAATGCTTGGCATGCCATTGGTTTACTTGAATAGTGAAATTGGTGGTTTTGAATCTTAATTGTGGTGGCCCAAGAAAGCAAAACATGTCATAATTGGGGGAGGTGGTGGTTTTAGGACATCCTACCTTAACATATGTTCCAAATTTCAAGGCCAAAGGATCAATACAAAAAAAGATAATCACAATCTACCAACATGTGTTGTTTCAAGCAACAATCATGGAAACCATTTCACTGCTGTCAACTTTGACACCCTCCTATATATGGGCTGAAATTTTTCTTTATTCACTATGAACTTTTTTTCCCAAAATGATTTTTATGTTGATAATATGTGTGACAAATTGCAAGGCCAAAAAATTTATATAAAAGAAGATATCCAAAATCTACCAACATGTGTAGTTATGAGAAAGTATTTCACTACTGCCAACTTTGAGCCCTCCCAAGGCTTGAATTTTTATAAATTTACCATGAATTTTTTTCACAATATCTTCTCTATGCTAATGACATGTGTGCCAAATTTGAAAGTCGAAAGATTTATATATATAAGAAAAAAGATATCCACAATCTATCAACATGTGTAGTTGTGATATCCACAATCTACCAACATATTCACAACTACATATGTTGATAGAGTTTTGATATATTTAAATTGGTGCATCTTTTTGCCTTCAAATTTGGTACACACTTTATTAACTTAGAGACGATCTTGTAAAACAATTCGTGGTAAAACACCAAATTTTCAGCCCTCAGGAGGCTATCAAAGTTGGTAGTTGTGAAATTTTCTTCACTACAAAATCAAAAACGCCATTTTAATTGTCACTCCACTCTACATTACAAGAATTTTTTTGTACAAATAGATTTTGAGTATGAGTCACAATAATGTCACATAGGTGGATGGCAAGTTTGACACATGTATGCCAAATATTTATTTTATTTCAAAGAATAAATTTTGACAATTGGAAAATTCTGAAAATTTCATCAATATTCTCTTCTCAGCATACCCAAATAAAAACATAGAAAAACAAATCCCAATTTTTTGGTATACAGAGTATAATTTCCACCTCAACTGCTGGAGCTGATAATGAAAGGTACTAACAGGAACTAAATAATGGACATTTGTTGTTTGCAGCACTGATATTTCTTGCAGAGTGACATGTAGCTGAGGTACCATATGTCATGGTCAGTTTTGACATTAATTAATTACTCTTTTTCTAAAGTGCCACATGTCATCCTGTGATTAGTTCAGGGTTCTCAATATCTGATGTGGAAAATCAGTTTCAACACACGACGGTCTGAACCTGACCCGCAAATACTGTAGTACTTGTGAGGGCACACCGACATGCTGTCACTTGCATGACTATTGTACGGTCCTTGACAGCATGTCGTTAGGTCGTAGGTCGTTCTCTTGGGGTCCCTGCACATATAACTTAGGACTCGACTTTGTGCACAGAATGGGTGCATTTGTTCGAATGTTATCCAAGAGAATGACAGACTACACATTCACAAGCAACAAACTCGCATCTCCAGTGTTTTTCCTGTGTTGTTTTTCTTGAAGCCTGACTGGCAACGTAAAAAAAGCAGGGAAAGAATGTTCAATGGCAAAATCTTAAGTTTACAATCATATTTTTTTATAGGGTTTTTAAAAATTCTGGTATTTTTCTTGACAAAATTTGGCTATCTTCACAAAAATTATAGAGAGAATCGAAAAATATAAATTCAAATTTTTCTCATTTTTTTCCTTAATAAAAAAGAAATGCACATTTTGTAAAGAAATCTGGCAAACTATATCCGGAAAAACTAAAATGTTCGACATCTCCCATCAGATCAACCGGAAAAGCATTTCAAAAATTTCATAAATCATCCCCTTTCTAATCGGATATAGTTCTACCCAACTTCCGCCCGTTTCTATGCACATTTTCATGCCCCGGGATTGGGGAGGATTTGAGAAGAACTCTGTCCATTTTGAATGTATTCGACCATGGACTCTAAATGCGTCCCTTGTTATACCTGTTTGAGGGGGCCCCACCAATCCATACATGATAGTTGTCATTTTGCATAAAAATTTACGAGTGTTTTTTTTCAAAGCTAAGTGACGATTTTAAACAATCGATCTTTAACAAGAAGTCGGTTCTTTCCTTTCATTCCTTGTATGTCTATGATTTTGCCCAACCTAACGATGCATATTTTTCATATGCGAAGATTTTGAAAGAATGAACAAAAGCTCCTTCTATTTTAAAATCATTTCATCATAGGCTTTGTCGTAACATTTGTTTAAGAGGTTTCAACCGATTAAAACATGACACTTGTCACTTTTCATACGAGTTTATCATTCAGTTTTTGTTTATGTTTTTTCCTTCTTCTCACGAGGTATTGAAATTCAACCAGTCAAGTGTCACTTTTGATAGGACAATGTGTAATTGGAGTCAGAGAAGAATATTTTTGCACAACTGACCCTTTGTCAGGTGGGCACTGAGTCAATAACATCACAAACAAACACTTTGTTCAGGGGGTCTTTACACTAGTGACCAAAAGCCGGGATGGATAATTCTCTTGGTCAAGAGCCATGACCAAGAGCCAACTTTCCCATCCATTGGTCACCAACAATAGTGTAAAGTGAACTTGGACCAAAGGGAAGGTGGGCTGAAATTTTTAATGTATTTTTGAAAAGAGTAGATTTGATAACTTATTTTTCTTTTGCACTCCTCTTCTTGGTCTTCTTTCCATCCCGATTGGAAAGGAGTTATAGATTGTATTGAAAGGGATTTTATATTGTATCAATTTAGTGGAGGCAACGATTTTATAATGGCCATGCTGATTTTTGCCAACGAGGGGTCTGAGCATGGTATGCCTGTGGAGCCCAGGTAAGTTTATATTGGAATTGAATTAATTTGTGAGGTTAATTTTTTTGTAAAATACGATTTCGAAAATTCAGAATTAGATGCGTAATGAAATTATGAACCCAACGGTATATAGCATGTAAATTTAGAAGTCATATTGCAAAAGTTACGGCCTAGAAACTGTTTCAGCATTTCAAAATCTGGCCTGAAATGTTCAGAATTGGAAGATTTTTCCAGGAAATCTTCACTAAATTTTTTCAGCAATTTTCAAAGATTTTTTAAAAATTAGCGGTTGTCCAGAAAATTGTGAAAAAATTGAAGTTGTTGGTGATGGTAAAGTCTAATAGGAAAAAAAAATTGGCCGATAATTCCAAAAAATGAATCCGTGATTGCAATTTCAGATTTTTCCAAATCTACCAATTTCTTCCTTGTTTTTTTTTTTTTTTTTTTGGAGTCAAGTTTAGGGTTTTGGGATCTTAAAGACTTAACGGTTTCTTTTCATCTTGGAAAGACAGGTAGCCGCCCTGCAACAGTAAAAACAGTTGAGCAAAAAATTGTAGGCAAAAAATGTTTTAAAAAATATTTAAAAAAAAAATTCCACTGGTTCTTGGCTTTTTCAGCTCTTGGTCCCCCGAATATTGCGGCGAGAGAACCTCTTTTGGTGATCTCGCCGTATTATCCGGGTGACCACGAAACCTTATCCATTTCTGGACATGTAGGATTCCATGTCATTTTCTCATTCATTTTTAGTCTTGGTCTCTTCCTCCTTTTATAGCTAGTGTAAAGTGTACTTGGACCGGCTGGCTCTTATCCTCCAATCATAGTGCAAAATTTCCCTTGGCCGCGGCCCTTGGTCACCAGTGTAAAGACCCCCTCAAGCTGACCTCCAAAGAAGACCGGAGTTTCTATCTATCTATCTGGAGATCGGTTCTCCCCTTTCATTATTCATACCATATGATTTTGTGCCAATTCGAATGCACATTTTCACCACAAAAAGCGACTTTAATTAAAAGTCATAAAACGATTGACCAAATTTCAATGCAACTGAACAAGTCAAGCCTCATAAAACAAGCACAGAGTCAAGACAGTGGGAGCATCTAATGATCTCATTACTAACTGTTGAGATCAAACAAATGACCGTGCCCAGCCTTTAACGGCCTCCTTAATCATGGGAAACGATGAAGCGTCAATAGATGAATGAAAACCGGGACCCATCGATGGATGATATAAACAAGCAAATCGTAAGTAGTGATGAATGGAAACTAACGGAGATTTTGAAATGTAAGCCGAATGTGAGGAAGGATGCAAATGGAGCGATGGATGAAGAAGTAGAACAGCCAGATGTATGTGTGGATGCAGCGGGGGGTATGTAATCGTTGTCATGAATGGAAAGTAACGATGTCCATGGAGTTTTTTGAAAAATTAGTGTTACGAATTAATTACCATCCGTGAGGGTCCTTTTCAGACAGTCTGGTGTCGAAATTGGTCTTCCACGTCAGAATTTAGATATGTCCACGTCATACAGAATTAACCACAAGATGACACGTGTCGATTGTATTTAATACAAATCAATGTCGAAACGGACTAGAGATGGATGAAGTAGCAGAATGGACGGATAGATGGGTGGATGGATGAAGAATGGCATTCAAAACCTAGAAACAGAGCACCAGATTGCTTTTGGAGACCTTGTTGCAGAGCTTTCAAGCTCGCGATCGCCATAGCCATCGGGACGTTCTGGTTGGCAGGTCTCCGATCGGGGAAGGAAGGATGGAGAGAGCTCGGATGCGCCCGCGGAGGACGGCCGGGATCACGGTGCGGTTTACGGGACGCAAAATGGTGGAGGGGCGAATGAGCACGATGTAGTAGGGGAGAGTGTGGTGTCAGGGGAGGTGGAAAACGGGCGGGCGATGCAACAATGGGCCAGTGCTATGGAAAGGTTGACGGTGACGATTCGTTCAAGCGGGAGGTCGTGGCCGCACCGCCGAAGACGCCGAAGCACCATCACTTCAATGGCAGTCGGGGGAGTTTTAGCAGCAACGGAGGCGGAGCGTCGCCGTTGAGGCGCAAGACATCGTTCGGGAGCAGCACGCAGCCGTCGCCGCGGCATCCGTCGTCTGGGGCCAGTCCTCTGCCGCACTACGCGAGCTCTCCGGCAAACGCTAGTTCGACTCCCCGGCGTCTGTTCAAACGGCCGTTCCCTCCGCCGTCGCCCGCCAAGCACATCCAGTCGTCGCTCGTCAAGCGCCACGGCGCCAAACCGACGACCAAGGACGGAGGCGCGATCCCGGAGGCCGTGGAGAACGAGAAGCCGCTGGACAAGCAGTTCGGGTACCCGAAGAACTTCACCAGCAAGTATGAGCTGGGACACGAAGTCGGGCGCGGACACTTTGGTCACACTTGTTACGCGAAAATGCGCAGGGGCGACCAGAAGGGACAGCCCGTGGCCGTGAAGATTATTTCCAAAGCCAAGGTACTCAGATTTCTGGATTTTCGTTGTGGTAATCCTCGTCAAAATGGCATGTTTCAAACGTCGAAAATTGTGATATTCAAATGTACAAAGCTCTAGACTCTGGAGCTCGAATAGATCTGAGGTTCCAGAAGTGCCAATTTCTTGAAATTTTGAACGTGACGATCGGTGGTTCGGTTAGGGATTGCGTGGGATTTGGAGAGTGTGCAGTTGCGTGCAGTAGATGGCAATGGCTAGTCTGCGTGCGCGTGCAGATTGGAAGAGCTTTGAGGGAACAGCAGAGATCTAGGAGGTATCGAAGAATCGAGATTGGGAATTAGGTTGCGGTGAGGCAATTGACGTAGAAGAGAATTGACTTTGCGAGTTGAGAAGAGAAGTCACTAGTTAGTTTTAGGCTTGCAGATAACGCACTCGAAGTGTAGGTTGATGAGCACATGGACGATGTGATGCGGGTGAGAAGTTTGTGCAGTTAATGGCGACTAGCAAGCTGTGAGGTGCAGAGAGATTCGAGTAGCTGTGGGATTGGTAGTTTGGGTCCAATAGTAGGGATCACTTTTTTTTGGAACATGGTCCATTTTGGATGTACTTTCCTTACTGCTTTCTGACAATTTGGGGTCCAGTTCTAGATTTGTTTTGTTGAGATAAGGGTTGTTAACTAGTCCACCGATTAATGATATGGTATTTTTGGATTTTGAATTGCTTCATCGTTCCTAATTTGTATTGAGTGCGTGAAACTGAGTGGATGAGGTGTTCGATCCGGAAGGTTTTTGAGATGAATTGAGTGCGCTGTGGCAGATGACGACGGCGATTGCGATCGAGGACGTGAGACGAGAAGTGAAGATATTGAAGGCTCTGACGGGACATCACAACTTGGTTCGGTTTTACGACGCTTGCGAGGACAATCTGAACGTGTACATTGTGATGGAGTAAGTGGCGATCGATCCGGTGAATGATGATGGGATGGGTCGACAATATTGTAGTGGATGTAAAAGTCTGGTTGATGTTAATTCGATGAATTTGTCTTAGACTCATATGATTGGGCTTTTCCAAGCGAAGGACTTGTAAGTAGCTTCTGATATGCTGTGATTATGATGCTGCTCTCTGTTTTTTAGTAGGATCCTTGTAGATTTTACTCTTGCATTGAAGTGGAACTTATGGTCACGAGGGAAATGTTCTTCGTTCTCTTAATTTAGGGGTTAGTTTTGGGTATTCCCGAAACAATTGCAGGATTTGAATTCGAAACAGTATTTTGACTGCTCTTCAAATCTGTCGTGCAGGTTGTGTGAAGGTGGCGAATTGTTGGATCGAATTTTGTCTAGGTAAGGACATTCCTGTAGTTGATAGTTCTGGCATTTTCTCTTGTTCTATGCGTCTATTTCATTTGATGGCGTCATGGCCTTGTATGTTGCGAGCTGAGTAGTTCCTCTGGGATCTACATAGAACATGAGCTGTAGAAGTTACTTGACCTGATTTTTTGTAGCCCTGAATGGGAACCCACTGGGAGAGCTGTCGCCGGAGAAATCTCTAAATGAGACATCGTTTTAAAGACCATCGGATCTCATCTTGGGCAGTAGTTTTAGCTCAGTATTTCCGATGTTTTATTGCTATGCACATTTTGTATGTGTTTCTGATCTCCCAACTTGGTCGAGTAGAGGAGGAAGGTATTCGGAGGAAGATGCAAAGATTGTGGTGCAACAGATTTTGAGCATTGTGTCATTCTGCCATCTTCAAGGTGTTGTGCACCGGGATCTTAAGCCTGAGGTGTGTTGCGCTCCAATTGGCGAGGAAAATTTCGTTGACTATCTATTAGGGGTTCATGGAAGGTTCATATAGCATATGCCTTAAAGAAGCATTCTAAATTGCATCATACTGCTCTGTTAAGGTTGAAGCTATTTGCATGTAGTGGAATAGAAGTCTTTAAAAATTCCTGAAGTTCCTGCTGCTGCATTGTTGCTCTCTTTGAAAGATTCAATTATTGTCTTTGACCTCAATCAATCTTACGCATTTTCCTGGAAACTTGCGTGCAGAATTTTTTGTTCACCACAAAGGATGAACATGCTCAGTTGAAGGCTATTGATTTCGGATTGTCAGATTTCATCAAGCCCGGTGAGTTTTCCCATTTGTTAGGTTACTTTTTGTCTCCTGGTTGTTCGGTAGACCTGCACTGCAAGTTTTGCGGATTGTGTCCTCTTAAGGCGGACTTTGGTATTTGTTTGGATTCCCTGAATGTAGGGATGACAATTTACACTGGTTGAATCGCAGATGAACGACTGAACGATATTGTTGGGAGTGCGTACTATGTAGCACCAGAGGTGTTGCACAGGTCATATTCTATGGAAGCTGATGTGTGGAGCATAGGGGTAATCACATACATTTTGTTATGTGGTAGCCGGCCATTTTGGGCGCGGACAGAGTCGGGAATCTTTCGGGCAGTGTTGAGGGCTGATCCCAGCTTTGAAGAAGCACCATGGCCTTCGGTTTCTGCTGAAGCTAAGGACTTCGTGAAGCGGCTTCTGAACAAGGACATGCGGAAACGCATGACGGCAGCACAAGCGCTGAGTATGTATATACTGTTTAGTATGCTACTGGCAAGTTTGTTCATTTCGTTTATGATGTGGCTTAATCGTTTTGACAAGGTCATATTGATGCGCTAAAGCTGCACTTGAAACGTCCAGTGTATTGTAGCGTGTGATCCTAAGTGGATATCTTTCTTTGGTGTTCCAGCCCATCCATGGATTCGAAGCAGCGACGTGAAGATACCGCTGGATATCATAGTGTATGGGCTGGTGAGAGCTTATCTTCGTGCAACATCTATGAGACGAGCTGCTCTTAAGGTTAGTGATGTCGAACATGTGCCGTCCTCTTTCCTCTTTTTCTGCATTGGCTGGAAGAGAGTTTCTCCACCCTCTCTGCATTTGTGTTGTGCAAGTGATGATCGTCTATAAAAAGTTGGGTTCACCTCTGGTGTAGTGCGCACAATCATGCACAGCTTCCTGTATCCATTTGGTTGCTTTTGCAACATCTAAATTCATCTTGGTAGATCCAGGTTTGTTGACTTAGTATGAATTGGATTATTACAGGCACTGTCAAATACTTTGACTGAAGATGAGATGTTATATCTACGCACCCAATTTGCGCTGCTGGAGCCGAACAAAAACGGTCGTATCACATTTGAGAATTTTAGACAGGTTGGTGGATATTCCTGCAATCATAGCCTTGGGTTGAATTTACTTTGCCGGTGGTTTCTTGAGGAATTCTGATTGTTATGGGTAGTGATGTGTATTGTTCTTTGCCCAGGCTGGAATGCATGTTGGGTGATTGTGAGGGGCTTGTTGTTGTGTGGCTAGCTAGTGGGTTGAGGGTTCCTCTGCATGTTGTTCAACTATCCTTGTCCTGATTGTACTGTTTTTCTTATTTTGATACTGTTTATCAGGCACTATTGAAACATTCAACAGAAGCGATGAAGGAGTCGAAAGTTTTTGAAATTTTGACTTCGGTATGTTTATTTTCTGAATGTGTATTGTACAAATGCTGCAGTCTGACCATTGGCAGCATCCAATTTGTTTGTTGAGGAACCGTGTTGCCATGCTTGATTTGACCTACACAGTGATTACTTTGATGCTTGAATGACTCGACGTTGATTTTTATCCATGGCAGAGTTGTGCTATTATTCTGACCCGGAAGTGCTTGTGACGTACAGATGGATGCGCTCTCTTTCAAGAAGATGGATTTTACAGAATTTTGTGCAGCGGCCATTAGTGTGCACCAGTTAGAAGGCACTGATCGATGGGAGCAGCATGCTCGTGCTGCTTATGATATTTTTGAGAAAGAGGGTAATCGTGTCATTTCTGTGGATGAACTTGCACGAGTACGTCCTTTTCATCCCTTGTCAATTTTGAATGTTGTGTTTTTCATGTATTTACCTATTCTCTGAGTTGATCAACGGTTAGAGCATTCCTTTGCTGTCACCTGTTAGTGTTGAAGTAGAATTTGTGAGATGGGATCAAGAAGGGACCACTTGAAGAAAAACCGCTCTTGTTTAAAATTTTGTCTACTGTTTTCAGGAGGTGGGACTTGCGCCTTCAGTACCAACTGACGTGTTTCAAGAGTGGGTGAGACACTCAGACGGTCGACTGAGTTTCATTGGGTTCACCAAGTTGCTGCATGGAATAAGCACCCGTGCCACCAGGAACCAGAACAAGTGATTCAATCTTGGGGGCACATTGCCTGCAACATGGATTTTCCCAGCTCTTGAAGAGGATTGTTGACTCCTGACTACATGTGCTGCTTCGCCAATGCTCTGAGCTGACAGGATTATCTTCTGCTTTATGATCTGTCACCACTCATCAGTCAGGCTTCAGGATTCTTCTCAGCATTGGACAATTTGTTGTTGGACCTTTCTCAAATGGCGAAAGGAATTGCAAGATGATTGTCCTCTCCAGAATGGTAATGTAGTCGAATTCAGGACGTCCCTGTGCCCTTGCGGCTGGACTTCGTGCCTTGCCGGCCTCGTCCTGCAGGACCCCGCACCCCGACACGGCCAGGGCGTGTGCGCAACCGTCCTGTTGCCACCTCCGCTGCATGATGAGGACGATTTCGTCCACCACGATTTCAGCCATGATGCAGCTGTCGTACGCGATTTAAATCAAGATCCGCCGCCGCCGTGCACTTTGAAATCGACGTATACGTCCTGCGTGTGCTGCAAGTTGAAATTGTTCTTGGCTTGTGGTTTAGGGTTTAGGGCGGCGGTTTAGTAGGTTCTGTACTCTATTTGCTGATTTCCAGTCCTTATTCCACTGATTACCAATCTTTATTCCAAAGTGCTCTACAAGCTTAGGAGGTTTAGGGTTGTAGCCGCAGCTTTAGGGTGTAGAGCGTGACATACGGCGTTTTTCAGATGTATACATTGTTCATATCCTGCGTTTTGAGAGTTTTGGGTGTTAATTTGATTGTCTAGTTGTAGGACGCGTTTTAGAATGGAGCTCAAACTTCTTGTGAACATTGTATACATGATGCTTGACTAAGATTTTTCAGTTACTACGTGATTATTGCCTTTCTCATAGTTTAGGGATTCTCTTGTACAGTCGGGTACAAGATGGGTACGAATTTTGGATCCAGTTGAGATTTGTGGGAACTTTGGAAGGCCCCTGTATGCTAAAAAATGAACAGAATTTCAAATTGTAAATTGTATTGGAATCACACTAAGGTCTACTTTTCCATCATTACATATACACAAATGTAATTGAAAATTATTCAATTTTTTTTATTTTTTCTACATGCTATCTACCATTTAGTGCTGCCATCATTTGTAAAAGTTACAACTTGTATTTAATGGTACATATTAGAAATGAACCTTCACAATTGCTTTAGAGATACTTGATCCCACAGTGCTTGAACTACTTGTACAATTTCTTACTTGATTTGTACTTAAATGTAAAAAATCATTGACTATTTTCCAAAGGTTCACTATGAAATGATAGTGTATAAAAGAAATCTAAATTGTTGTATGATTTTAATTTCATTCTCTTTTTACTTATCATGAAATTGAAGCACGCTTCATTGCAATTCCAATGCAATTTGTGGTTTCAAAATCGGTTCATTTTTGAGCATTCAAGAGCTTCCTAAAAATTGTTGAACTTTCTAGTGAAAAGTGATTGAAAAATTTGTAAGCATGTTATACCTGATTGTACACCTTGTAGAAACGTCTCCTTTTGAAGAAGACAAACCTTACCTTTTGAGAGCCTATGATGCACAAAACGAAGCAAAACTCTTGCAAGCACTGAAAGACACAGTGCAACATTCAATACCCGGGTTATTCCGGTATGGCAATCTAAATTGGCTACCTCATAGAACCACGATAAAGGGGTCGTAGGTCGACTCCTAGATTGTAGTTATTCCATGGGATAGATTGGAACACAGTTAAAAGAAATGGACTACAGAATAGAAAATCTTGCGGTGGCACTTGACCGGACCACCACAGCCTAAACCAATCCATCAAACGTGTACTGCAATAGCCGTCCATTTTAAATAGAGGCTAAATATCACGATTGTATTCAAGACTACAATGATCACCTCTATACATGAACTCAAGGATGTATGGCCTAAACCCACATGCGATGTCTACGACCCTGTCGAGCTCTTGTTTCAACATGAAATGCTACCATGGAAAAGTCACTTAATGTATATGAACACATGTAGCACATAAGTCCTAACATTCCACTAATACACGGTGAATTGCATGGAACGAAAACAATGCGGAAATCATGATGGCAAACGTTTGACTATACTCACTGGTCAGCACTAGAAAGCTGCATCTCGGGCTCATCGCCAACAGGGACTTGTTTCTAGGAAGGAGTTGAAGTATCTAGTTCTATGTCTTGTTCTCCGCAAGAACCCACGCGCGCTATAGAAGGATCTGACCGTGGCGTTAGAAAGACATAAGTCATATTGGATGGTCCAGAGCGTGGCATTAGAAGGACAAAAGCCTTGTCCCTAGGACTTGATCCGGGCAAGGCTGTCTTCTTAACCGTGAGGTTTAGATCAAGCTTCTGGATGGGACTCATTGCTACGTCTTTTCTCGAGGGCCAAAGACCTAATGAAAACCTCACGTCCCTAGAAAAATTGTTCCCATCCGCCAATGGGGTAGCCTCTATTGGCCTCAGTACGTGGAGCTTGCACAACTCTTTCACCTTGTTGGCCTCGGAGTTTGTTGTTGGTGTAGGTAATTGGGAGGACAATATGATGTTCTGCGTAGAATAATACCCCAATTCCTCCAGGAAGTTCTCATGTGCGTGCGGCAATGTCTCCTTCATAGACGCTGGCCTATTTGGTGCCTCAGTTTCCTCTTCATCTGCAAGGCTCGTACTGTGCGGCTCTGCTAAATTTCTAGTGTTTAGCTCAGGAGGTGTATCGCAAGCACAATGACCGCCTGTCATTTACTGTAGGGCGGTGAGGATGGATATGCGCAGTTGCATGAGCCCCTCCACTCAAGCCTTCAGAACGCACTCTCTTGGCTCATATGCTAAATTAGGAGTCCTCTCTCCCATAAACACCCATACTAGATCTATGTCCTTGCGTAAAGCCATCGCATTTGGGATCACCTGCTTTGGAATAACACAATGCCATTGTCAGCAATTGCAGAATTAAACACCATGAAATAATACTGAGAGTAGTCCTAAACCATGAAGTACGTTAAGATCAGAAACATCCCTACCTAGAGTACACCGTCCAAGGCAAAGGACGCAAAGTCACATATAGTAGACTTCATGTAATATATGAAGCACTCGTACTATTTGATAAATAATCGCACGATGTATCGTCAAACAGTGTTTTACCTCGTGATACGATTTCTTCACTGCTTCAGTCGGAATATCTCCATGCCACATCCTAGCCAGATGGCCACGTAAACCAAGCTTCTGCATTCACACTATAGCCCGTTGTGTCAACCTCTGGATGAAAGCGTGAATCTTCTAAAGAACATGTATCTGGTGTCCTTCACCGTATTCCAACAAGCCCAAAAGATTTGTCCTACACTGCTCTAGCGGCTCATCGTTACTAAAAATGGAAGGAAAAAAGAACCAACCATGACTTAGTCCCAGAGGACATGAAGGCCCTGTTGTACTCAACGTTAAAGAAAAGGAGGACCTACAATCCAACAAGAAAGAAGCGCAGAGGCAAGAAAGTGATTACAGAGTAAGATGTCTTCCCCACTACCATCAAAGCCAAAGGGATGAAAAAGCGGATTAGTAAAATCCAAACAGGTAAGTCTATCAAACGTGATTGCCTATGCTGCTTCTATGCAAAACAACCATATTCAGACAATATGTCAGCTCATATTTTGGCATTTGGACCAATCAAACAAAGATGGGGTAGTTGTGCAGGGTGTTTTGGTCACCAAGTTTAAGGACATTTTGGGTCCACAATTTTGAATGGCATGAAGCAGCACCTGTCCAACCTTCTTTGGCTTGGACTTTTGTCTTTGCAAGTGATGGCGCAAGACAAAGCGTTCGTGAAGGACCTGGCCATGAAGAAAAAATCTGTCATAAGGGACAAGTTTGTAATGGCCCACGACGTAAGGAACCTTGCAAAGGTCCGACATGACGTATTGTAGCAGAGACACTCAAGTGATCTGGTAAGTGTGAAGATGTGGGTTGATGAGAACCGAGAAGCGGTGTTCTGCTACCAAGAACACAACCTTCTTGACCTCAATAGGAAGGAACATACTCCTTTCACATTGGAAATACAAACGCCGTGGCAGCTTGACATGCTCCTATAGTTTGGCCACAACAGTGCACTCTCTTTCGACGCCACTTTGGTACTTCCGAAACAAAGGTATGAAAGATCTATCCTTTTGTTCATTATTGTGTCCATTGATAAACATGTCCTCTACGATTCGCTTTCTGTCCCGCACATGTCCTAACACTGTTATGGTATTTGATGACTAGGGGAACGAGATTCTTGTGGTTTTTATTTTGTTATTTTGCAAGCTCAGGAAAAGGACTTGTGCCAAACCGCCGCTTTGTCACGCGGGAGTTCCAGCTTGAACTTCTTAACGACCGTTGGCTGTAACTGTAACTTTGTAGTTCATAAGAAGAGGAGCCATTAAGTTGAATTTTAATTAAATTAATCTTTCCCTTAGAAGAATTAGTTGATATGAAGTTACTAGTAACGCGGGAGTTCTAGCTTGAACTCCTTAACGACCGTTGGTTGTAACTTAGTAACTCATGAGAATAGGAGCCTTTAAATTTTAATTGATTCAAGCTTTACCTTAGAAAAATTAGTTAATCTGATGTGACCACATAAGCGCATGTGGTATCTTTGTCATTCTGTTTGTCACTTTCTAAGTCACGAATGTCTTCCACACTTAAGAGCATACGATGAGCACCATTGATTGTTTTTTGGCTGCGCTGTAAATCCTTCGGCTTGATCTGATTGACTGATTGCAAAGATTCTTCTCCCTCTCCTGTCTTGAATCAATTGTTTGTACATGAACGTGCATAGGTGTGATTAGTGTGGACACTGTGAACTTAAGTCTCTAAATTCTTACTGGCCCTTGTATCTGAGCGGTTACTTGGTCTCCAACTATGCCTCATGTGATTTGTAGCGCTAGTATCGTCCCTTCTCCGTATACCTCACGTGACTCCAGCATTCGCGGGGTTAGGCCCTTCACTGTTGATGCCACCCTCTTCAGATGACTTTGATCCATTCAAATCCTCAAATTGAATTCTAATAGGTTGGTGATGTGTAGGTTGCGGCACTTCCAGGTCATGAGATGGAATAAGCTCTTGTTGATCAAATTCATCTTCGTCGGAAACCTGTAAGTCTTCAATTTCTCTCTTGTAAACGACTCCATTTGCCCCGGAGTCCTGATTACATCCCACATGTAGTTCAGATCAACACTCCTGACAATAACGTGCTACCGATAAAAACGCCCTCTGCTCTTGTAACTGCAAATACAAAATTGGAGCAAGAATCTTTTGAGGAAGCTCTCGAATGTCAATTCCTCTCTCTCTCATCTCTACAGAGACAACGATGGCATAGTCTGCATGCAAAGGTAATTTGAATTTTTGAAACATTTGTAGGTCTCCTATGCGACTGTGAGCTGTCACAAACTATCTTTAGTTTCTTGGGCCAAGTTGATAAAGGTGGTGAGAGTCTCTAACTTTATTTTGTGCACAGTTGTAATCTTGAAGTCATGAACTAGATGTCATGAACTAAAAATCATGAACTAAAAATCATGAACTAGAAGTCGTGAGCTAGAAGTTATGAACTTTAAGTCATAAATTGAAAGTCTCGGAAGCGTATGTGGTTACATGAACGCATTGATCATTACTTTGCCCGTGCTTGTGCAGACACAGTCACAAAAGGTAGATAAATAAAAGAAAAGAAAAACAGAGCGTGAAATGAAGAGAGCAGATAAGGCTTCCAAAAAGGAGTCTAACCAAGAACTGCAGCAATGTCAATTAGCGGAGAAGGAACAACGTGCCAAGGCTGCTAGCATCGATGCTGCAATTCAAAAATTGTTTGCAGAAAAGCAGAGGTTGCTTGGTGGTGCGTTGTCAACACTTGGTAGTAAAAGAGCAATAACAAAAAGTCACAGCCATGGATGTGAATCAGGGCGTTCGGGTGGATTGCATGACTCACTGCCTTCTGCAACTTCTTGCTCCATTGGGTTCGGGTTTACTACTAGCAATATAGTAGTCATTCTTAGCCGATATATGGGAGCCTATTGTGGAAGCCCCTTTATGCACGACAAATGCTAAGGCTCAACGAACAAGAGATTTTGGGTAAAATTTGAAGACTTTTGCTATGGCAAAAGCAGCTAGAACCTTTGACTGGACTCTGGAGGAAGCCTTGGAACCAACAAAACAATGAACTGAAGACTAGATTCAAACTAAGGTTGCACCAATTTTTTTCAGGAACGTGGGACGACCATAATCTCATGAGGCATGTTGTAGAGAGAATGAAGGATAGGCAAACTCGGGTGAGAAAGGTGCAGCGATAGTGGAATGACAAAGAAAAGATGATTGTGCCTATAGGTTGTTATCAAGTTGCTTGGGATGTGAAGATATGTTTGTTGAAAAAATCGCAGAAGTCTCAACTATGCCGAGAGGCTGCTTTAAAGCGTTTTGCTAATGGAGGCTACTCGCTTTGATAGGGAAAGAGGGGGATGGTTGGGACTGCAACAATTTTTGTAATATTCCATCTTGACCATCCATCCTCTTGCTAGAAAGGGTCATTTCATTTCACAAAAGTGTTTTAACTTTTAACCCCTAAATGTCCAAGGAATCATGGTTTTAAAATGAAAATTGTGATGTTTTGATTTGGCTTTGGATACAATTCTAATTCATTTTTGTTTTACTTCTTATTAGGAAGATGAATTTGATAGAAAGTTAACACTTAAGGAGGTGGAATTTTCCAAGTTTCACTCTTACCGAAGATTGGCTGAACAAACCAAATTAAATGCATCACTCGAGAATAGGAAGGGTCAGGATATGGTGTTGTTTGTAGAAGATGAAACTAATAGCAGCAATCTATCCAAAAAGAGGAGACCAACTCAAAAACAACCACCAACCACATGCGAAGATCCTGGTGTACAAGATACGAAGAGCAAACAGAAGAAGACAAGAAAGGCGGGTGGAGAATAAAGTGTTTCATTATCCAAGTCCTCAGAAGAGAAAGGAACTAAAGACGATGGATCAGACTCAAGTTCAAGCTCATCGGATTCAGAAGCTGATGATAGCCTGCCTGAGGCCTTAATTTAGCTGATGGCTCCTCCATTTAAAGCCAATATGGGACCCCCACTTCCAAGTCCAAAAAATCTACAATGGTAGACAAAAAAATTATCCTCTTTATATGTACTTGCATTTTGCGAATATTATCATTTTCAATTCTTTGTTGAGAATAAAGAACATATTTTTCCTCAAATGGATTTCATTGAAATTCTTATACTTGTTACACGTGGTGATGTGGGGATTTCAATCTTGCATGTATAAGCGGAATATCTTTTGGTTCACCAACTAAATCAACCAACGTGGTAGGTACAGCTACAAAAGCTTGCTAGTGATTAATGATCCCCCCAAAATTAGTGGATCATGAATACTATTTCTGGTTGACGAGAAATTAGTGTTGCAAGTTGGAGGAACTTGTGAGCATTTTTAATTTTACAAAAAGATAATTAAAAAGAGCACTCCTGTAATAATAGCATAATAAGTGGCAGTCATCAAAAGGTGAGAGTCCTCTTTGTAACTCTACGTGTTACTATTAGTATGCGTGAAACTTACACACTTTACCGTGCTAAATTTACATCTGGAAAAAAATTAACTCAAAATAATTGATGCTAACTGAAATTCACATTAACTAGCGTATGAAAAGAATCCATATATTTATAATCCCAATTTACCATGAATTTTAACATTGCAATGTGGTAAATGATTAGTCAATGCCACGTGGTATGTATCCCATTCTTAAAACCGGGGGTAGTAGAATGCGACCGTGAATAGGGAACATCATAAATAACATGTTCCCAATGGTAGGAGAACCATTAATATCAAGTCCGAGCAAAAAGGTGGTTTGAATCACACCCCAGAGGTGGTTTAATTGGAAACAACGTTTTAACCACGTTTCAAGCCACGTTTCAAGCATGTCTAGAGGACTCATTTCTAATGCAAAAAATCACGTTTTTAACATGGTTTTCTTCAGGCCATTCTAGTAGTGTGACATTATTCTTGGGCTTAGTCAACTACTATAGGAAGTTCATAAGGAAATTTTCTAAAGTAGCAGGGCTATTGTTGGATTTTCTCACCAATGAGAACAAGGTAATTAAATGGAGTGAGGATTGCGACAAGTGGCCTTTAGAGATTTGAACTTAGCACTCTCCACAGCGGATGTGTTGCAGTATCCAAACTTTTCAAATTCCTTTTGAAGTCCACACAGACACGAATGGATTTGCTATAAGCAGGTTGCTAATGCAAAATAGACACACTATCGCATTTGAGATTAAGAAGTTGACAGGAAATCAACTAAAGTGGCTTGCGCATGAGAAAGAACTATACGCTGTGGCCCACTGCTTTAAGACGTTGAGGCACTATCAAGGTTTTCACGGACAACATCTCACTTAAGTACTTTGACTCTAAGGCAAATGTAACTCCTAAAGAGTTGAGATGTATGATATAATCGTTTTGATAGACGTGGAGTTGATCCACAAATCGAGCAACGATAACATCGTACTTGATGCATTAAGTAGGAAAAAAGAGTACCTTTCAAATAGGATTATGGTCTTAGTGCAAGAGAATGAAGACTCTTATTTTTTTAAGGAAATGAAAGAAGCGAATCAAATGGACGCTGATGCAATCGAACACAACGCGTGGTTTGAGTTCAAATCTTGCCTACCCGGTGGAAACGCAAATAAGTTTTTAAGACTTGGAGTTTTGAAGAAGGTAAATGAATTGCATTACTTCAAGCAAACAAGACACAATATTCAAAGAAAGCCAAGAGTCTTTTGGGACCTCTATCCATTGCACGACTATCTTTTAAGAGTATATCAATAGAGTTCATGTCCGGATTTCCTAAGGTTGACAAGTGGGATGCGGTGCTTGTGGTGGTGGATTAATTCAGCAAGACGGCTAAATTCATCCCCACTAAGAAGAAAGAAACGACGGAGTTCACCGCCAAGTTATTCTTTGGTAAGT
The DNA here is from genome assembly GCA_022496805.1 of Pohlia nutans. NCBI lineage: Eukaryota > Viridiplantae > Streptophyta > Bryopsida > Bryales > Mniaceae > Pohlia > Pohlia nutans. The sequence continues at coordinate 25,700,611 of CM040095.1, read as the reverse complement.
GGGTAGCTCTCTATGGGTTACTCGAAGATATTGTAAGTGATAGGGATCGATGTACAATTCCAAACGGCCTTTTGGCAACATGTGATGAGGCAATCAGGAATTCACTGTCCATGACAACCTCATTCCATCTCGAAGGTGATGGACAAACAGAAATGATCAACACGATCCTAAATATGTACATGAGGAACTATGTGTCGACAGATCAACAAAATTGGGTAGACTTGCTACATGTGGCTGAGTTTTGTTATAACACAATGCCGACATTCACTCACAAGGAAACACCCTTCTTTGTGAGTCATAGTTTCAATGCCCTCAAACATATAGATTTGATAGCAACTCGGGACAATGAGTATAGGGATAGAGAAACCGCTTTGGGGCTATTTTCAACTGAAGCCGCGGAATGGATGTCTAAGAGGGGCATAGTTCCACTTGGGGTACTTCAAAAGACCGTCTTAGCTCTTAACCCCTAAAGGACTAGAGTGTTTTTCCTTCAGAAACACTCCAATGCTGCCATCTCTACTCCTACGTGTAAATATTTTTAAAAATATGTTTTTTACCTTTTAATTGCAAGATCTTGTTGTAAACTACTTGAATAACATCCACAAGAAATTTCGTCAACATTGACCGCACGGATTGCAATTTATTTGGGTTTGATGAAAAAAAACACCCCAAAATAACACCTGCCCAAAAATTTCAGCTGCGTTTGACCGTGGGTAAATCAAAAAAGTTCCACTACCAAAACCTGTCGCACTTCACTTTCACATTCTATACGATGTTACTTAGTTGTGTACCAATTTTCGTTGTGTTTGGAGATGTTTAGGATGTTGGGGTTTTAAAAGTTTAAAACAGACTCTTTGTTTTTGAAATTGCAATATTTTCAACTTTCGTTATTTAGAATATGAATCCGAGCGGTGAAACATAAGTACATTCCACCCTCTATAGAATGGAGAAAAAAAATTTGAAAAAAAAAAAAAATCTCCAAATTTTAAAAAACATATAACATATTTTCTAAGAATTTTGGGGGTTAGGGAGGAAGTAAAGGGTGGAGGAAGGGAATCCAAGTGCGACCTCACCCAACCCATTCATGATCCCACCAACTTCCAAAAGGGGAGTTGAAGACCCTTTTAGTGGATTGCCACGTGGCAGTCCCTCATTGGATGATTTTTTATATATATTAAAATTTATTTTTTAAAATTTATTTATTTAGTTTATTTTTAAATTTATTTTTTATTGGGGTCCGGGATTAGCTTTGAAGCCAACCTGGCCCCCCTTCAAAGACTCCCTGTAATGCCTTGGAGTGTTGTACTCCAGGGACTCCTTCCTTGGCATTACCAGGAGTCCCTGGAGTGTATCCCTTTGGGGATTCACTCATTCTTTTAATTTTTTTTAATTTTTTTAATTTTTAATTTTTACTATGTTTTTTAATTTTATTGTTGATATAGTTAATAAATTTAATAAAATAAAATTAATAATCAGTCACTAAAACAAGGAAAATGAAAAAGAAAATGAAAAATTTATCAAACAAAACCTTGAAAATATGAATGCAAAAAAATGGGTAAAGATACCCAAAAAATGACTTTCCGGGATAGAATAAAAACAATTTCTCATACAATCTTAGGATTGGGCATCTTTATTTTTGAAGATGATAGGCGAAATAAAAATGGAGAAATGAATTTTTTTTAAATGATACTGTAAATAAATGAATACATATTTGAACATGGGAAATCATATAGAACTAAATAATTCTACTACATCTATGGAAATAAAGATAACAATACCCTAATAGTCCCTACTACTTCTACCTCCCTCCACGTTGGTGTAGCTGCTTGTGATACCGGGTGAAACAACCTCGCGTCCAACACATAAATTTGTTGCACCTAGGACAATACCAATGAGGTCTTTTCCCGGTGTTGCAAACCACACAAGGACTCTTGACTGTGGATCTCACTAGGACACAAATTCCACTTCCTGCGGGCATTTGGGGACCTCTACCTTCCCAATTTTGCGTGAGTGCTTCACATAATTGAGTGCGAAATTGTAAATAGGTTATAGGCCTTCGAGGTGGGTTTTCGTTTTTACATTTGTCCAAATAAATCAAATACATATTCACCACCGTCATATCAATGAGGAAGAAAAAATACCCGATGCCACCATTTGTGTGACTGATTTTGAGTTGAGTACGAGGTGCGCAATTGGTCCGCTACGTCCACACCCCTCATGTGCGTTACGTGCGTAGTGTATTCCAAGTGAATGGGGGAGGTCATGATTTCCTCCGGCACAGCACCATTTCTTCGACGAACGGTGTCTACGGGCATGCATGGAAATCCAATAGGCAATGCATGGGTAGAAAGTAAAAGAACGGGTTTCTTATCTTTCCATAGCACACATGACATACCCCGCAACTCGTGCATTCTCCATTTCATCTCCCCTTGTAGCGCTTTTGAGAACGCCCTAGTATTCTTCAACTCATCCGGTAAACCCACTCGATTTGATCGCACAGTACCTGTTGCATAAATACTCTTGGACTCTAATTCTTTGAATAATCCTACACTAGTTATCCATCGCAATTACATGGCCCTTTCCACCAATGTCATTTGTCAAATCCAAGACTACCATGTGGGCCAATTTTGGCTCACCACGTTGCGATGGTGCCACATCTACGGGAACAATTTTTTTACCACAGTAAACCTCGAAATTCCAAACATATTTTGTAATTGAGCAAGCAAGACACCACACCTTGATCCCCCATTTTTGCGGTTTTTGTAGCATATATTGTCGCAATGGGCAATAACTACCTTTGTAACGGATCATCATCTCGTCTATAGTGCAGTACTTTCCCAAATTCCATACTCTCTTTCAATTCTTTCGAATGGCATTTACTAACCACCTAACTTGTCCTAATTTATCATACCCTAGTAAATCGCGATTTCTAATATAACGTGCCGGATTTGTAATATGTAAACATCGCATCAAGGAACTAAACCGGTGCCGAGTCATGAGCTTAGAAATAATTGGGCAATGAAAAATGCTTCCTGGACTATGCCAATAACTTTTGATATTAGGTTGCCGCTTCATATCCATAATTCCATATACAAACATATTGCAATGAAGACTTTCAACTCCGCTACACTAGTGCTAGTCCAATCAGAACCCCCTAATGTATTACCATCCACATCTACGTCCATAGCATATCGGTTGGTTTCTAAAACAATTACTATTAGAATTGTACTAGGCCAAAACAACGAAAATAAGAACATGAAGGTAGGGAAATAACGGCCGTTGGCATTAGAACCCGACCTCCCTAAAATTGTACCTCCCTTAGGGTCATAAGTGAAATCCGTGTTTTTCCATGTGGCATCCCGATACATATATTTTATGCCATTCACATCTCCAATGTCCTCACCATTCTCACCTCCATCACTCATATCCATTTCCGATTCACTAGTACTCTCATTTAGAGTACATATGAAATTTCTCTCTGGACATGCTCTCCGGATTTGATGCGCCCTAGGAATTCTTGCATTTTCCTCTTCAGAATTACCTTCTTCCTCAACACCCCAATGATCGTCTTGACCATAAAATTCACTGAATTCTTCCTCACCCCTCAACATATTACAGTCATCATTGGGGACATACCTTTCACCCTCCATAGCAGATGTAACATGACCAACTCCTGCACTGGACGTTGATGCCCCAACATCTCCATGAAGTAGACGATGATGTTGTCCTTTGTTTCTTCGCGCACGCTTTGTTGGGGGAGCATGTAGGACCTCCGGAGGCCATGAAAATTCCTCGAGAGATGTAGGATTCTCATGTACAACATCATACTCAAAAATATCATCCTCACTAAATTCCTCACAGGATGATTCTCTACCTCGTCAATCTAATTCTTGGCTATCAACGAATTGCTCATCATACTCTCCAATGCAATCTTCTAATGTGTTGTCCAATTCCTCCGTGAAATCGACTAGTGGGGGTGAAAGAGCATGGCTTGGCAATGGAGCATTGGATTGGAATCTAGAGCTACGCCGTGCGCTTGATTCTGCACTCACTTGCTTCGCTTTGCACGCCGTATCAGATCTTCTAGGCATATTGCTAAACTTTGGACTATACTAGCACAATCTCACTACTCACAATGTGAATACACACTGCATTTGCATCGATTGTAGGCACAAGATTTTGATTTATAAGCACAAGAGTGTGTTAGTAGAAAAAAATCTTGCTATGAGTCATTGGGTGTCATAAATATGCAACAATCTTTTCGTTTGAAGAAATTGTTTGATGCTTGATTTGGGTGTTTACATTTACAAATGGTGATGCTATGAGCTACCACAATCTGCAAAATCTTCTTCAAAATTTGTGAAATTTTGAACAACAAGTGCCGCAACACTTGAGCGACAGATGGGAAAGTAAGAAAGTCGGAATTTCTGCTCTAGAGCAGCGCCCGTGGGTCTGAAGACCCTCCCCCCCCCCGACGGTCGGCCCTGCCGACCGCCAGACGTCCGCAGGGGTCGGTGGCAGGCTCGCAAGACCCTCCCCGCCGACTTGGAGGGGTCTTCTGGGCGCCGACTTGGGGGGGTCTTCAGACCTACGGGCGCCGCTGCTCCTCCCCATACATCTAATTTTTCCCTGCGATTGGATTCCGCTGCCCTCCCCTCAAATTCAACTCAAAACTGTTGCCCCTGCTGTCCGATCTCCCGAAACAAACACATTTCTCTACATAACTTCCACATACGGTGTCGGATTTCAAAAAAAAAAAAGATTCACATTCTCGTGATACATTAGGGAATCCACCATTAAATTTTTGAGCAACTTTGATTAAAAATGTGTTCATCGGAACCTACCTGGTTTTGTAAATGTCCTAGTTGACACTTGGTCCTTTAGGGGTTAGATGAACCATTATAGCAACTTTGATTATGTCCTCTTTAATAAGAAAATAGCAAATGAATCAACCAAATGTGGTTTTGATTTCCTACACTCATGAAGTACTTAAGAAAAAACTCATGTCAAAATTAAAGAGTTTTAAAGATTTAAAAAAAGATTTTATGTCTTAAGATCAATGTTTGTCTTAACTACCAATAAACTTTCAAAAACATTATTTAAAATATCAAATGATGTCATTTTGGTAAAAATTTCAAATACAAAGTACATTTAGATACGGGTTACTTGAATTGGTTACTTTAAGGAGTAAAATATATTTATACATAATACTACAATGCCTGCAAATGCTTATTTTAGAAGACATTTTCCAACAAGCATAAAAATATGAAAAGTAATGTGTTCAATTAAAAGGTTGAACTTGAATTGAAGTGTTTGATGTCACTGAGGTGTGGATAATTTTTTAAATTAAAATAAATTAATTTTAGTCAATTGAAATGAACAAATTCAACAAAATTTGGAAGTTCGGAAGTGAAATTCACCTACTTGTTATGTAAAAAGAGGGGTACCCTTATTGGAACTATGTTCAGAGACAATCTATTTGGAATAATGCTAATGCATTCTTGCAACATGCTCAAGACAAGTTAGTATAAGTAAGCCGCGGATAAAAAGAAGCGTGAAGTTAAGTTCCAAGTCAATGACAAGGTGCGGCTGGACACCACTAACTTCACTCATCCAAGCGACGTTACTCATAAATGGAGTGCGCAATGGACGGGTCCCTATGAAGTGCAGAAGGTATTGCACCCAGATGTTTACATGCTAGACATCCCGCCAAGACTTAAGTGGCATCCCATGTACCATGTCTCGGTACTCAAGAAGTATATGCGGGATGATCACAATCTACATTTGGATCAAGAGGAACCAAAGCCTCCTCCAAAATACAAAGTGTGGTATAAGTACATTTTAGGTGATTGTAGCAACAACACATGGCACACTAGGGCACATTACAACGTGTGGTTACAACAAAGGAGACTTTACACAAAAAGAAGTTTTTAACAACGAAGAAATTATCAACAAGATAAGGACATCAAAGTTGTGGCAATGACATGTCACACTAGTAACATTAAAATCTTAAATTGAAGATCTACAATGTTATCATAGGGGTGAAATCAGGGTAGGGCGATTAAAATGTATAGTTACACTTTCAAATTTCACGGTTTTCTGGCATTCAAAAAATTCTAGTAACTACTTAAAATTTATTTTTATATAAGGGACTTTAAAAACTATACTGGAAAATTTCAAATTTTTAATATAAATTATTCAAAGTTTTTTAACAACATTTAGATTCAAATGTGTAATGTTATTGACTATTACACCACGGGAACTAACCGCTTCACATCATCCGACAAATGATGCACGGGCTCAGAGGTCTCATAGTAGCCAGGAGAAGGAAACCAACCCAGCCAGAATATAAAATGTGTAAAGAGTTAAAAAATATTCTATAAATAATTTGAAATAACATAAAGATTCCAAATATTTTGAAAAGTTTCCTTTTAAAATATACTTAAACATTTTCATAATTTTAATGTAATCCTAATGATGCAATAATGTCAAATGTTTTACATATTGTAAACATTTTTGTTTTGGACAAATTTGACGCCTTAGCATGAAGACGCCCAAGCATGAAAATGCCTATGGAGACATCATCTCAATTGTTGAGAAATGATGCATGCCTCTTTATAAACTTTTTAGAAAAGGGATCAAATTAAAATTGTACTAGAACAAAAGACACTTTTCATCCTTTCAATTAAAATTGGTACACTAAAATTGTGATTTAATATCTAGCATGAATTGATGTTTTTTTACCAAATTTTGTTTAACCTTGTAACGCCGGCACTAGTAACCGCTGTTGAAAATGAGAAATGGACCATTGACCTTGAACTCTTTGCAAGGTTGTAACAGTAAAAATTGTGAACCTTTTTTGGAGTTTTGAAGCTCACTGGACGGATGGGTCAGGGTTGTTCGGATGCTGGGACACGGACGTACACGTCCGGACGCAGACGTTTGGGTTTCAGCGTCCGATGACTACGAAAAACATAGATGTTTTATTTTACTGTCGGGCCGTCCGGCCGTAGGGTAAAAACCGTCCGCTTTGAGGACGGCCCAATCGGACGCAGCTTTTGGAAGACGGCGGAGGGCGGACGGCGGACAACATGTTCGGATGTTCGGACGCTTGGAGGAGGGTATCGGATGGCGGACGGCCCGATCGGACACATCTTTTGGAACAAGGTCGAACGGCGACGGATCGGATGTTGCTTTTGGAGGACGAGCGGACGGGGCTTCATCGGACACAACTCTTTGAGGACGACAATGGGCGGATAGTGGACGACCCGATCGGACGCGCCAAACGGACGGCGGATGGCGGACGGGGCTTGATCAAACACAACTCTTGGAGGACGACAATGGGCGGACGGTGGACGACCCGATCGGACGCGCTAAGTGGACGGCAGATTGGCGGACGGCCCAATCGGACGCGCTAAGCGGACGGCGGATGGCGGACGGCCCAATTGGACGCGCTAAGCGGACGGCGAAAGGCGTCAAGTTTTTGGAATTGGAGGATTGAGTGTTGTGTTGCTTCATCTCAACTCTAATTTTTCTCTCAAATCAAAGTCAACATTTATTTTCATATTCCCCACGTTTTTCGAGGATGTGCTTTATATTGAATTCTCTGACAACTATACTTGTCGGAATGGAACCTATCTTCATGTTGTCTCTCCCTTCTTCTCTTTCTCTCTGTTTCCCTACTCCTTCTCGTTTTCTTATGAATTCTTCTTCTTTGTTTGAAATTTGAAATTTGAAATTTTGAAGTTGAAATTTAAAAATTAAAACCGTATCATATTTCAAATTATTGAATTATTTTTTCTAAGAAAGTGGTAGTGTATATAAAAATAATAAAAATAATATATATGAAATTAGTAAACACATATGAAATCCGTAAAAGCTATGAGTGTTTGACAACTTGTGTTGAAAAATTAATTCAGACTATGAGGAAAAGATAATAATTAAAAATAAATTTCATATTCATTTAATAAAAATTTGACAAGTAGAAGAAGGTACAAATGTTCTAAAAATTACAATTGATAATAATTTTGATACAAGATTGGAAAATACCAATTCCAATGATGAAAATTCGAATAAGCAAGAAATATCTTAGTTGTGTCATTGAAAATTCTAAAAATTTGAGTCAAAAAATTTATATCGTATATTATTTATACCATCTCTGTATGCAAATTTTTGTTGTCATAGCTGTCATACAATTGCTAAAAATAAAATTATTCAACATTTTATTTTTCAGTGTAGATCCTACCTACCTTATAAATGTTTTAAAGTTTACAATAATTTAAAAAGGGATGCACGCTTTGACATATATTTTTATTTGTTTTTAGCAAACTATAATATTTTCAATACTTATTGAGATGATGCGTTCACGTGCAATAAAACATTATACATAAAGCATAATGATCTATCTTAATTAATTTTCATGCAAAATTCACGAAAAGTCCATGAAGATTTATTAAGTCATTAAGACTTGCGTAAATTTTCAATAGTTCCAAATGAGGCTACATAGTCCTTCAGAGGTTAATTTTTTCAAAAGATGTTTCTTTTTTGTAAATTTGTAATAGAAAATATATCTTCATATAACCTACAAACAATACAAAGATAAATTTTTATGCCACTTCAAAATATACACTACTTCAAAACTTGTTGAGTTGCTTTGAAAAAACATAAATTTCACTTCAACATAAATGAATTCATTTCCTTGTTCCTGAAGAAATTTGTGTCAATACTATTCTAAACACAGCATATTATGTAGACAAAAATAATTGGTATACAACATGCCTTGGCATAAAGAGATTTTTGCACATAGTTTTGAAAAAATACGTTTAATTGTGATTTTACCCAAGTTTGGATACGTTTTGAAGTTGTTACGGGGCTTTGAAGTTTCTGCAACTGGCCGACAGCCGTCGACCAGGCGCCATCTGCCATCGCGGCTGTCCGATCTGACGGCCTGCAGGGCTTTGAGAAGGCCGTCCAAACCTTCAGAGGCCCATGACTTCGTCAAAACGTATCCAAATTGGGCGTATGAGATGTTTTTTGGAATCTACAAAAAACTGTAGATGCCAAAAAACATCTCATACGCCCAATTTGGATACGTTTTGACGAAGTTATGGGCCTCTAAAGGTTGGTTGGCGGAGAAGTTGCCCACAAGTCGTCTGATAAGGTGGACGGCCGCCGCCGTCCGCCGCATCCCAGTCGGACGGCCGCTGCCTAGGCAGCTGACCCCTCCCTCTCCTTCCATTGTCCCTTCTCCCTTCTCTTCCCAACTTCCTTTCCTCCCCAACTCCCTCCCCTCCCTAACTCCCTCACTTTCTTGGCAGAACAAAGGGTCCTTCAGACTTTCTGTTTCAGGACGTGCAATCTTGCACGTGTAGGCCAAATCGGGAAATTTCTGACACGTGCATTAATAGTCAAAAGAATGTCCGCAAGATTCTCTGGCGGAAAGGACCGGATCTACTTCGGAGAGGGGTATAGTTATGGGCATACGTTTAAACTATTGAACTTAATAGTTTCCTTTTTAAGTTCATAAATTAAAGTTTCGGGATGGTGGTGGGAAATTAAGTTATTAGAGAGAAACAAAGGAATGAAATTTGGATGGGGGGGTGGTAGATGGAAATTACAAACAAAAGATGGAACAATAATATTAAATAGGAGGGAAACTTGGAATTAAAATAAAAAAATAAAAAAATGGAAGATAAAGAAGGTAAGTAAGGCGAGGAGACAAGATTTAGAAATTACATTTCAAATAAAATAAGATGGGGATTGAAAGTGTGTGGGGGGAGGGGTGGCATGTTAATTAAAATTGGAAGATAGTAAATTAGAATTAGAAGTCAGGGATGGTGGATAGGAATTAAAATACGAGGGATGTAGATAGGAATTAAATTACGAGGGGGGGGGAGTAGAGGAGGAACTAAAAAACAAGGACCGAGTCATATCAAAAGGGTGGAGGTTAAAATAGGGAGGGTAGATGAGGGGATAGGATTAGGAAATCATAATTTAAAAATATTAGACGGAGATTGAAAGTGTGTGAGGGGGGAGGTACATGCTTATTGAAAATGAGGAATGGTAAATTAGAATTAGAAGTTGGGGACGGTATACGGGAATTAGAAAACGAGAGATAGTATATTAGAATTAGAAGTCGAGGATGGTAGACGGGAATTAGTATATGGAGGATGGTGGATGGGATTCAAAATTTGGAAGTCATAGAGGAGGAATTTAAAAATGAGGTCCGAGTTGGTTTAGAAAAATTTAAAGGTTAATGAAGGTAAGCAAATTAAGGGGACAAAGTTGTTAATCATTACATTTTGAAAATAGTACATGGTAATTGAAATTGTGGGTGGCGGGGAAGATGGAAATTAAATTTGGGGGATATTAAAGTAAAACAAGAAGTATCTATTTCTTAAAAATCATTACCCACTTTGAGATAGAATGGACAATTAAATAAACATATCATTCAAAAGACATGCCTAAAGCACATTTATGACTTATGATTCATGAATTTTTTTGTGCATTCTAATATATATATATATATATATATATATATGTATATATGTGTATATATATATATATATATATATTTATGTATATATGTGTATATATATATATATATTTATGTATATATGTGTATATATAAGTATATATCTTTAATTATTGTTTCAAAATCATTGTAGCATTTACTTGGAGAATTGAAATGATTTAATAGGACCATATCAATCATTGTATTGTACAATAGATGTGCATACATTTCTTTTTCCATAATCTTATAAATCTCTAGTTTTTTATAGTATGTGCCTTATAAAAAATAGACGCTTAAATTTAAAAACGCACAAATCCCTTGGAACATGCAAAGGACTCATTTGTTGTATATATCCATCCATTCTAAGTTTTATGCTTTTCTCTTACAAAATTCTCCTAATATTTACATTGGAAATTAAATATATTCATGATCCACATATATTTTGTATTCAATGGAAATGGTCGCTTTTGCTCACACACTTGTATTCCATCACTATTTTTTAAACAAAATTTCCCATGTTGTTAGTCATAAAATATAAATTCCACCTAACATCCCCGACTTCTAATTCTAGAATATACTATCTTTTGTTTTTAAATTTCTATATACCATCCTCGACTTCTAATTCTAATATACTATCTCTCGTTTTCTAATTCCCGTATACCGTCCCCAACTTCTAATTCTAATTTACCATTCCTCATTTTCAATAAGCATGTACCTCCTCCCTCACACACTTTCAATCTCCGTCTAATTTTTTTAAATTATGATTTCCTAATCCTATCCCCTCATCTACCCTCCCTATTTTAACCTCCACCCTTTTGATATGACTCGGTCCTTGTTTTTTAGTTCCTCCTCTACTCCCCCCCCCCCCCCCCCCCCCCTCGTAATTTAATTCCTATCTACATCTCTCGTATTTTAATTCCTATCCACCATCCCTGACTTCTAATTCTAATTTACTATCTTCCAATTTTAATTAACCCCTAACTGCCCAACCATGCATATTTTGCATGATGTACAGATTTCATCCGTAATTTCTCATCCATCATGCACTTTTTGTAGTGTGATTTTTTTACTGATTTTTTTTATGGGAAGTTAGCTTCATGTATGTGTGATCCGATCGAAAAGGAAACAATTTCTGAAAAATTTATGCCTCATTTCGTGTTGCAGTGTTTCACCCAAAATTTGGAAGATTTTTGTCTAAAAGTGTTCTTGAAAAAAAAAAACTCATAAAATCAAGCATCCAAAAAATCTCGAAAAATCACTACACCTAGAGTACTACGTTATAAGCCATCACAACAAATTTCATCCCCACATTGTCAATATCTTATTCGTAATCGAATTACAAAATAATTTTTTATTTTATGTTTCAAAATTTATAGAAAAATATCAGTGATAGCAATTAAAGATCTAACCGTATAGATTGAATCTAAATTTCAAAATGTATAACTTTCATTCGTACACCAAGTTTCAAATATTCATGTTAGTTGCATTTTATAATGCATCTTTGCAAAACATCCCAAATTGGACATAGGTGAGGACGTTTAGGGGTTAACATGTCACCCCTCCCCCCACACACTTTCAATCCCCATCTTATTTTATTTGAAATGTAATTTCTAAATCTTGTCTCCTCGCCTTACTTACCTTCTTTATCTTCCATTTTTTTATTTTTTTATTTTAATTCCAAGTTTCCCTCCTATTTAATATTATTGTTCCATCTTTTGTTTGTAATTTCCATCTACCACCCCCCCATCCAAATTTCATTCCTTTGTTTCTCTCTAATAACTTAATTTCCCACCACCATCCCGAAACTTTAATTTATGAACTTAAAAAGGAAACTATTAAGTTCAATAGTTTAAACGTATGCCCATAACTATACCCCTCTCCGAAGTAGATCCGGTCCTTTCCGCCAGAGAATCTTGCGGACATTCTTTTGACTATTAATGCACGTGTCAGAAATTTCCCGATTTGGCCTACACGTGCAAGATTGCACGTCCTGAAACAGAAAGTCTGAAGGACCCTTTGTTCTGCCAAGAAAGTGAGGGAGTTAGGGAGGGGAGGGAGTTGGGGAGGAAAGGAAGTTGGGAAGAGAAGGGAGAAGGGACAATGGAAGGAGAGGGAGGGGTCAGCTGCCTAGGCAGCGGCCGTCCGACTGGGATGCGGCGGACGGCGGCGGCTGTCCACCTGATCGGACGACTTGTGGGCAACTTCTCCGCCAACCAACCTTTAGAGGCCCATAACTTCGTCAAAACGTATCCAAATTGGGCGTATGAGATGTTTTTTGGCATCTACAGGTTTGGACAGCCTTCTCAAAGCCTTGCAGGCCGTCAATCGGACGGCTGCAATGGCGAACGGCGCCTGGTCGACGACTATCGGGCAATTGCAGAAACTTCAAAGCCCCGTAATAACTTCAAAGCCCCGTAACAACTTCAAAACGTATCCAAACTTGGATAAAATCACAATCGAACGTACATTTTTAAAAACTATGTGTAAAAATCTCACTATGAATGAAGAGTTATTTGGATGAATTATTATTCTATTATTTCTATAGTCTCATGTTTTTTGTTCAAAATATAGACGTTGGGGCACTTAAGGATTATGCAATAGTAATTGGTGACTTACTGTCTTTTAGGTTCATGCAGAAAGGATGTTTTTATTCACTAATTAGTATACAGAGAAGTTATTGTAATCAACAAGAATAACTATTTGCACTAAGTGTTAGAATGACCTTCATTGTGGATACTTGGCTCATGTAGGTATAGTTTTCCAATTTATTTTTTTATTGAATTTAAACTGTATAACAAAATAGAAATAGCGGGCATCCCCTTTTAAAGTATTGTAAAATTCAAAACATTTAGTAAGTAGGTTAGATGTACATTAAAAATAAAATGTTGAATAATTTTATTTCTAGCAATTATATGTAAGATATGACAAAATAAAATTGCATACAAAGATGGTATAAATAATGTATGAAATTTTATTTTTGACTCAAAATTTTAGAATTTTAAATAAAACAAATAGGATATTTTTTGTTTATTAGAATGTCTTATCATTAGAATTGGTATTTTTTCCAATTTCATATCAAACCTACAATCAATTGTATTTTTATACCATTTTTATCTTCTACTAGTTATATTTTTATTTAATGAACATGAAATTTATTTTAGCTTTTTTTTCCCACATGCTCTCAATTGATTTTTCAACACAAGTTGTCAAACACTCATAGCTTTTACAGATTTCATATATATGTTTACTAATGGCCCCCAATGAGGAGGTTGTGGGTTCTATTCCCCATGCCGGCGTGGTGCTACCACCATAGTCCACCCAACTATGGTGGAGGGTTCTTGGACCTTGTTGTATGAGTACCTCAAAGCCCTTTGGGGAGATACCATGTCCGGTATCTTCAAGGCACTAGTGGCTAGCTAGGAACTAGTATTGTGTGTCACTATAGTGTCCATCCTCGAAAGGGGAGAGTAGTATTGTCCCAATGTCCCCTTGTCTAGTGGGCATCGGGTCATTGACATTACGGACGGACACTTTATTCACGCCCGCCCCTTGCTAAAAGGGACCGGAGTTTCTATCTATCTATCTATATATATATACATTTTTTTCTTAGAAAAAAGAATTCAATAATTTCAAACTTTCAAAATATTTTCAAAATTAATTCAATAATTTTTAGCAATTGTATGACAGCTATGACAAGATTGACAACAAAAATTTGCATATAAAGATGGTTTAAATAATATATGATATTTTATTTTTGATGCAAATTTTTAGTATTTTCAATGAAACAACTAAGATATTTCTTGCTTATAAAAATGTTTCATGATTGGAATTGGTATTTTTCAATTTCATATCAAAATTATTATGAATTGTAACTTTTTTACCGTTTGTACCTTCTTCTACTAGTTAATTTTTTATTAAATGAATATGAAATTTATTTTTAATTATTATCTTTTCCTCATAGTCTGAATTGATTTTTCAACACAAGTTGTCAAACACTCATAGCTTTTCCGGATTTCATACATATTTACTAATTTCATACATAGATACATATATATACATATATATATATATATATATGTTTATTTATTTTTATTTATTTTTATATACACTACTACTTTTTTAGAAAAAAGGATTTAATAATTTGAAATATGGTATTATTTTAATTTTTAAATTTGAACTTCAAGAATTTCAAATTTCAAATTTAAAACAAAGAGAAAGGATTCAAAGGAAAACAAAGAGTAGGGAAATGGAGAGAAAGAGAAGAAAGGACAGACAACTTGAAGATGGATTCCATTCCGACAAGTATAGTTGTCGGAGAATTAAATATAAAGCACATTAAATATAGGAACATTCTATATTTGTAGTCTTGTACATAAGATAGACCTCGAAAAACGTGGAGAATCTTAAAATAAATGTTGACTTTGACTGGAGAGCAAAATTAGAGTTGAGGTGAAGCAACACAAAACTCAATCTTTTGAGAAACCTCGAGTTCCAAAAGCTTGACGCCTTTTGCCGTCCGCTCGGGCCGTCCGCCGTCCGCTTGGCGCGTCCAATCAGGTCGTCTCCCGTCCTCCTTTTGCCTTGCTTGAAGAGTTGCATCCGATAAGCCGTCCGCAGTCTTCTAAAAGCAACTTCCGATCCGGTCATTGCCTCCTATTGCCATTCGATCTCTTCTCAAAGAGGTGCGTCCGATCGGGCCGTCCGCAAGAGAGTTGCGTCCGATCGGCCGTCCGCCACCAGACCTAGCCGTCCGTTGCCCTCTTCTTATAGAGTTGCGTTCGATCGGACCGTCCGCCATCCGACCTAGCTGTTAGTTGGCCTCCTCCAAGAGAGTTGCGTCCGATCGGGCCATCCGCCATCCACCTAGCCGACCGTTGGCCTCGTCCAAGAGAGTTGCGTCCGATCGGGCCGTCCGCCATCCACCTAGCCGTCCGTTGGCCTCCTCCAAGAGAGTTGCGTCCGATCTCGTTGTCCGTCCGATTGACCGTCCGACAGGGTTAAAAAGCCGTCCGCCGAGGTAATTCGGAATTTACCTCACGGACGTTGCGTCCGAGCGTCCAGACGTCAATTTGGACGTGATTTTGTCCAAGGACGTCCGAAATGACAACCCTGAGATGGGGGAGTTGGCTCTACAGTATCCCCACTCAAATGCTTGTACAACAAGGATTTTGTCTTGTACAGCTAATTTAGCACATAGTTCATGAATCAAATGAAGAAGGGCAGCACTAGAAATAGTGAGACAAGAAAAGGTGGTACTTGACATAGAAGATTGAAAGTGGAAATCATGATGACAGTCCAACTAGCATTTGAAAAGAAGAAAAGGAACATACGGAGACTTTAGAAATAGCAAGTACTGAAGCTTGCATTTGGAATATATATATAAAAAAACTTTGACACAAATTTTGGAATTTTGTCTTGTCCTAGTGATGAAATTAGGTGCATACATGATGCACACCCCTCCCTCATGCACGAAATCCAGAAATTTTGTATCTGCATCTGGAAAAAATCCTATAGTTGCAATTGTAGATAGAGGAAGGCAAATTCTCGTGGTAACTAGAGTGGGCAGCCGGGCAGTGGAACTTTGACCCCGGGTAACATGGAAATATTGTAGCCGAGTGGTTGCTGACCTCTTGTGGCTGCTGACTTCTTGACCGGGACAGTGTTCGAGGCAGTTGGAAACCCCAGTCCTTATCCACTGTAGAAACCATTGGCCAATCACGCACAGTCATCCCTCGTGGCTGTCACCATTCCAGCCCATGACGAGATGAAAGCTCTGTCCTTCTTGAACTCCATAGCAACTGCAGACCGTGTCATTCCAGTAGTGTAGAAGAAATGTAGTGCTAGTTGCATTAGGAACAACTAACTGACACAACTGGCTATATAAAAATTATCAGATCTATGTAATGTATTTCCTCAAAAACCTAAGGAACCGCCTACAAAAATATACAAATGTACAAAAAAGTGATACCCCGTTAGATTGTGACATACTCCCTATATCCGGTACAGAAACAAGATAAAAAACAGTGGAATTACTACCAGTGCACATCCCAGTAACATAGAAACTTGCCTATGTATATGTTTCCACATCCAAGACACATATGGCTACACTACTTCTTGCAAGCTCAACAAAATTTACGTTTTCTTCCCATAGGCCAAGGCCCATGCACACTGGCTCGATTGGGTGCAAACTTTGAGAAGCCTACTTTTCTAGCTCCCCAGTCTGCCGATAACTCCTTTGCAAGTTGCATTTGGAATAACAAGTGTGTCATAGGCTCATACATGAAACAAAAGCTCAAATCCAAAAGAATTATCCAAAAATTGACAACCACTGTGTACAACAGGAAATGAAAAATCATGTGCCACCATTTGTGGCTACGTGTCAGAGTGGAATGATTGCCACGTAACTGACCGGCACTACTTACCCCTCTCATGTTATTTTGGTATTGTAAATGCACAGGCCCTATGTTCACTTTTTTTTTTCCACCTTTCACTTTTCGGTACACCGTTTGTATCACTCCGGATGGGGGAATGGGCTCCGCATGCGTAGACAAGAGTAAAACTGCCTTTTGTCTTTCCACACCATGCAACAAATCTTCCCACCTTCATGCATCCTCCAATCTATCCATCCAAGTTCTTGTTTTTGTGTGATCAATTTTGTGAACATATGTTTTGGCACATATTTCCGGTCATACCGCAATGTCCTCATGGCGAGAATTCCTTTCTCTAAAAGGTGTAAGAACAACGACACGGAAGCGAAAAAATTGTCTGTGGTTACAATATGGCCGCGACTTTGTAATCCATGTATCAAAATCTTCACCATAGAGGGGCCTTGGAATCCAAGCCCTTTGCCACTATGCATGTCCTCTTGGTCACAATTACCATCATTATGTTCTACCTCCCCATCTTCCTTTCCACAATAGACACTAAAAGTCCATATATACTTTGATAAAGCATCTACTAATGCCCAGACCTTGATGCCAAAGCGTACATGTTTGTTTGGCATGTATTGGCGAATGGGACAATATTGGCCTTTGTAACGCACCATTATCTCATCCACAGTGAGTTGGCAATTACGGTTCCACATCTCCTGGCTTTTGTCACGTACTTTGTTTGCAAGCCACCTAATTTTTCTAGTTTTGTCCGGTGCCCCGGTAATTCCTTGTAAATCCACCTCTCCATCATCATGAACATGAAGACATTGCCTAATAGCCTCAGATCGGTCTTTAGACATTAATTTTAAAATGATAGGACATTGGAGGAGTGGCTCATTTTGTGACCAATAACATCGTGTCGATGGTAATTTTTTGATACCCATATTGAGACATATAGCAAGAAATGCACAAAATTCCGTGAATTCTAACGAAGACCAATCTTTACCACCTTGTGTTTGCTCCATGTCTTCACCAATCACTTCTGATGCATATCTATTAGACTCTCTAACAATTGCCCTTTGGATTTTTATTGTCCACAACGTTTCAAAAAGCCCAAACAAGATGGAAGACGGCCATATAGGTGTGTGCACACAGGGTCGGACCCCGCAGAGGATAATGGTCGTGTACTGTAAGAAGAACTGGTTTTTTTCCAAGTTCCTGGCCCATACGTGGATAGAAGAGGGTCAACCTTTTCTTTCCCCTTTCAATGTGACACATCATTCATGGTGTTTATGTGAAGTCTAGCTTCCCCTAAAGGAGTGTTTGCAAATGCCATACCTCCTGTTGTTTGCAATTTCTGTGGACTTAAAGAGTGTTCCACCTCCACATCATGCGCACATGACCCCTTTCTCTCTGGCACTGTTTTTTTTTTTTTTTTTTTTTTTGTAGAAGGTCCAGCACGCTCCTTACAGCCCCGGGGAAGACACTTAGGAAATTTATTAAACATGGTGCGTTAAAATATAGGGTGTGTTTTATTCATGAGCAATAAAATTTTGAAATATTTAGATGTAATATAGGATGCTTAAAATTCAAGTAAGGAATAATTACAGAATATACCAAGAATATTCGAGAATATTCAAGAATATACCTCGAATATTCCAATTATGTGATAGCCTCATTTAATTACCCCTTTAACGCACGTGTTCTACCAAAGTTTAGTGAAGTGTCCTCCCCGAGCTTACAGCTCCGCTGCATTTGCCGCTCCCTCCTGCTGCGCCCCAATCCCTGCCACCTTTGCTATCAACTAGGCCATTAGGGTTTCTCTGGACTGTTCTTCTACCGCGTGTGCCACGCCTACCGCATCTACCGGCACATCCCCGACCTCTCTCGTTGCTTGCACCTTGAGTATTAGTACTACGCATGAGGACATCCACTGCAGTACCGGGTGCAACGTTGGGGTCATGCACATGTCTTGCTGTTGCCAACTCCATTGCGGATTGGAGGCTTTGACGGCTGTGACTGCTTGTCGCGCTGTTGATGGATCTGCATTGTTGGATCGGCGCTGCTTGTGGCGTTGTTGACTACTTATAGCGCATTGTTGGATCGGCGATGTGCGCCACGAACTCGCGAAGTCCTGCAGTCCGCCTTGCCAAGCTTCACGAATTTGCTCGCCACTTCCGCAATTGTCTTCACCCACCCGGTCTGCAGGTGCGCACCGCACTCTTCTTTTCTTTTGCTTCTATATCATGCACAATTGTCTGGTGTTTTTAATGGGCTCTGGGTTGTATGAGATCGTCGCCTCAGAATTTGTAGGATGCTCTAAAAGCGCAACTGTGTCTTCCGTACTAAAACTCTCCATTGTAGGTTCTGGTATAGTTCCTTCCGAGTTAGACGAGGCTGTACAATCACTTGAAGAGGAAGTAGCTTTTAGTGAGGATGGGTGACCTGCATATGGGGATTGCGCCTCAAATTCTGCTGTGTGTGTGTTTGGAATCGGGATTGCAGTTGATGGATCAGAGTTTGGATTTTCAGATCTAATTGTGGCTCTGTGTATTCTCTGGATAGCCCCCGCGCAGACACTCTCTTCTTTTCCCGTCTCGTATCTAACTGTGAATGTACTCTCTTTTGTGATTTCGTCTATTTTGTAGCTAATGATGTGTGCCGGTGTCCAAAAATCTAGAGCGTCGTCCTCAAATTCTCCTGCATTGCAAAGAAGTGCTCTTTGAACTTGGACAACCTCATTGACAGGAAGGGCACGTGCACTTACCAAGGATTTAGTTGCTGGAGCTTGTGCGTTTTGTTTTGGCTTTTCCTTCGCTGTTGACACTTGCTTTATTGATGGTTCCTCCCTCTCCGATGATACATGCCTCCTTGCAGCTGCATACTTCGCTGATGCTGTCTGCCGCGTTCCCGATGCTGCCTGCTGCGTTTCTACCGTTGTCTGCCTCGCTGATGTTGTCTCAATTTGTCTCGAGGCTGTCTCGATCTGCTCCAGCCCCTGCGGCGCTGCTGATGGAGGTCCGACGCTCTGATACGGTGCTATAGAACGAGCTTCGGTTGGCGCCGCTACTAGCTGAGGACGACAATCCATAGGTGATTTCTCTCGCAACTCTACAGGCAGAGGTTGTTTCCAGTCGGTCATGATCTCTTTCTCCCAAAGTTGAATCTGATAAGCTTGTCAATGTTTCACGTGCAACTCGAAGCTTTTGCCTCAACTCTTGGCTATTTTTCAAGATCCCCTCGTTTGGCGATCCTGGTACAAACAGTGCAGCAATGGCCTCTTTGCATCAAATTTCCGATTGCTCATCGAATGTGGATGGGCTACAAAATCCTGGATTGTCATGTTCTACTTTTGGTTTTGGATAAATCACGTTTTGCATGATGGAGTATACCTCGGCAAAGAAACCATCTGCATGCCCTTCTTGACGCCTCTATGTCCATCTAAGCAACTTTGCCGCCCAAGAATTAGGTGTTCAGTTGTTCGGGAGTTCTGTCACTCCCAAATTGCCTATCTCTCGTCAATCTAGAAAGGCTGCAAATGTAGTTTTTCATTTAGCATCGCAAGTAGATATTCAACTTGCCAATTTTGTGCTCTGTGCTTGCTAATCAAGTATTGTGCAATGGCCGTTGCCTACAAGGGACACCGTGAGGGATAGCTAGGAAGAGGAAGTTTCAGGGATGCAGGGGCAGATATTGTGTGAGGCATTGTGTCGTATCTTTGAATGTTGTGGAAATATAAATGGTTTCAAAGTTGAATTGTGTTTGGTCTTGTTTCCATGCTTCTTAGTATTCCTTGAAACTATGGGATTTTTTGCACGTAGATCTCTGACAATGCTACTACTTGATTTCATGTATTGCGCTCTTGCCGTCTATCAGAGTAATGGCAATATGCCGCCATTCTCAACACTGCTATCTTTGTGCTCTTTATGTTTCTTACATTTTTCTCACTCCAACTGTAAACGGCTAACTGTACACGTTCCCTCTTTCGTGAAACTGCCACAACTGCCTGTGGCATGATGTGGCAGGCTGCCCAAATAATGTCTTAGCATTTTCTCAACCTACCCACAACTATATATCACGCGAGGGCTGCATTATTTTTGCGCTGCCCATGGTACATAAATTCCACAGGTCCATGACTTGCAAGCTCTCCTTCGCTCGTTTTTCAAGATGATTAGAGCGCCTAAAATTGCATCAACACGTATTCACACATTTATGAAGCCTAAGTACTTCAGATTGCTGTAAAGATCATTTACAAAATTTGAGCGGATGAAAATCATTGATGCCCAATTATTGACAGATTTTTCATGTCATCCATCAGACCATTTTGGTCTGCTTCGGCGTTACAGGGTTAAAGGTGAGGAGAAATAGTGTCCCTACAATACATAGGAATGCGCCACTTGTCATTCCCACTTCCACTTAGAGTGGCATGTTCCTCCCATGCCATGTTCTTTTTAAATGATGAGATGAGAGTGACATGAATTGACATGCCATATTAATTTTTCATTGGAACATTATACACACAAGGTTCACTTGAAGTTTTTATCATTTTAAATATTATAGTAAAATATTTTTTACAAGGAACATTGTATGCCAAAAACCCAAATAGTGTCTGTGTTTGAGAAATAGTGATCCAATTTAGTGTAGTTCAAATTATTTCAAAATTAGACTTAAGTTTTGGTTGCAAGATACAAGATCTTGTAGTTAATTTATTTTTTTCATAATAGTATATTTTTAATCATCTATAAGATCATTGTTGAAAACTATGTACCAATAAAAGGGAATTTAAGTAGATACTAAAATAATGAAGATGTTATTTAAAATATACACAAATTCGTTAAATATGTCAAATTTTAATGGCTTTTATAAATAAAAATTATTGGTTTGTATAGAATCAAATAATTTTACATTTTATTTAATTTTGACACATGGCATGTTATTTCAATTGAAAAATTCATATTCGTTTACTCATATTACAAAAACTAAGAATGATGATTCCAACAACTAAATAATGTTAAAGGCCTCTAAAGGACCAAAGACTCATGGTTTTAAAATGACAAGTTCAACTGATGATTTTTTTGAAAAATATAATTCAAATGAGGCCATATTTATCACCGTAATCATTGAAGAACATTATAACATAAGTTGGTAAAAAAACCAAAAAAAAATTACAATTTTTTCTTTACATAGAACCAACTCAAAACTACTCATAAACATGATATCCACATTGGACTTTTGGGTCGTTGAGGGGTTAAGTTATAATCCAAGTTAAATGGTATGTCCACTATGACAAGCAAAGTAGACAAAAGCAATAATATGGTCAACAACAAATTCATTGTTACATGAGTTAGGGCAACTCCATTTAATTGAATAATGTTCTCATTTGCTACCCAGTCTTCAAAATTATCACCTAGATAATATGTTCTAGGAGCTGGTGGGGGTTTAAATCTCGTACCTGTCCACGCCTCATCTGCAACAAACTTATAGCAATTAGTATTAAATAGTAATTAGTTTTTGTGTACATAAGTAATGTAATCCATGTCTAGTACAGTTCCAATAATAAAATGTTGTCACCTATTTACTAAACCCATAAATTTGGTACTAAAATAAAATAATATATTTTCTTAATCATTTGAGATCTCTCAATAGGAATTTTCATAAATGAATCTTATCAACTTTAGTTTTAGTTTACTTTTTAAATATTGTGCATTCTACACCATTTAAAAAGCCTTGTGGCTCAAGATCTATGCTATATTCTATAACACTTTCACTCGCTATAATTTTTCCAAAAAATACATATTCTAATGAATTTTGTTTACCATATGAATATTACTGTGAATTTTTTTTTCCATTAAAATATTGGATTTATGTGGATTTTTTCAAATTTTAAATATGGTTGTTTCAATAAACATAGCTCAAAAATCTTCTCAAGTTGTGCAGATCTATGCCTTACAGATTGGAAGCAGTGATCAAGGCAAACGGTGGATATACAAGTTGGTAAATTGATATAATTTTGTAGTCATGAAATCATTTCAATGCAAGTGAGAAGCCTTGACAATCAAATAGTTGTAGAATTTTGATTAGTCATGTGTAGAAGGCCACACTCCTTAGTTTACTAAATTTAAATGTAATTCTACAACTATTTTCTAAATGTTCATACCAAGAAAGGTGTTTATTTGTAAGTTATTAATACATGTGTTCAATTAGATGGTAAAATCTATCAATGATGATTTTTTAAGATCGAACACCAAAAATCTCTCAACAAGTTCACCAAAAATCAACATTCTATTTTTGGAAAGTAAAAATTTGTATGATTGATAAAAAAATTCTTCCTAAAGGCATATTTAAGTATTTAAGAAAAAAAACTATTTAGTATCACTTTACATGCAACAATTGTAGACAATTTCTTTTCACTAGATTTTTTGGAACTTCCATTTAACTGGAAAGATGTTTATTTATAGATTTTCTATGCTCGTATCCAATTATAAGTTTAAAAACTATCAATGATGATTTTAAAATGAATTTCTAAATTTAAATTCTACATTCTACTTTTGAAAAATAAATCTTATCAAAATTTTGTTTCCTTGAAGTATTGATTGAGTGTTTTTAAGCCCTAAAATAAAGGGGATAAAGGCAAAATCTAGATGTGTTATAAAATATGACTTCTGCAACTTTGATGAACTTTGGTTCAAAAGTGAAAATGAGAAGCATGATGTTTAGTAATTATCCATACAATCAAACTTTCCAAAAAAAAATTAGATACTTAGTTAATGAATTTAGAAGCATTTACCATTTAATATTCACCAACATTACAAATTTTAATTTTTAGAATTTAAAAATTGGTATCATTGTTAAAAATAGATATTCTATTCTTAAATTCAAAGAAGTAATTTTTTAAAAGAGAGAACATCATTACTTTCTCCAAATAGTAAATTTTATAACACTAGAACGATATTGAGATCTTTCCAATCTCCTCCGTGGAGTTTAACTCAGATTGACATGAATCGAATTCGGTTGGAAAGTAGACTTGATTTCCTATTTGAATATATATATATATATATATATATATATATATATATATATATATAATAATATAATATTATATAAATATTTTTTGTCCTATAAGAAAAAGTAACGACGACGAAATGGTCGTTTAGTCACTTAGGGGTTAAAAAAGTTGATTTTGTATCATTATACATGCAGTTTTGTGAGTAATAGTACAAAGAGGTGACAATCTTTTCTTAGGGGTAGTGTACTAAGGAATCAATTTTCGATTGCAGTTGCTTCTTGAACACTTTTTTTAGACTTTTTCTTTCCTTCTCAAAAATTTTAATGCAAATTGTAAATGAATTTAAGAACTTTTAGTAATTTAACCCCTAAAGGATAAT
Source organism: Pohlia nutans (assembly GCA_022496805.1). NCBI lineage: Eukaryota > Viridiplantae > Streptophyta > Bryopsida > Bryales > Mniaceae > Pohlia > Pohlia nutans. Next base: position 25,676,342 of record CM040095.1, on the reverse strand, counting down.
GGGATTTTCTTGTTTTTGAGCATCAGTTCTTCCTCTTCCTATTCATTTTTATTGTGATGTTTTGGGCTCTTGATAGCTAATACAAATTTGAAAATCACAGAAGAATTCAAGATTTTTTTTGACTAATTTAACAATTTTACCTATGTCACCAAAGACAGTAAAAAAAAAGGTCAAAAAATATTTTCATTTCATCTTTTTGATTCAAATGCTATAGCTTGCAATTTGTAGGGTCAAGTTGTATGAAAAATTGTTCATTCAAAATGTATCAAGTTCTATGAAAAATGTCTAAAAAGTACGATGCATTCTTTTGGTAGTTCAAAGCATGATCCTATAGTTAGAGATGTAAAAAAATCATTTTTGACATTTATTTGAAGCCTTACCCAAATTGCTCATTCAACCCAAAAAACCTCTTTCTCTCTATAACTTCCACCTATGAAGTTGGAATTAAAAAAAAATAGAATTCCCATTTTTGTATCGACATACGGAGTTCGCATAATACTTTTTGAAAAAAAAAGGATAAAAATTGACACCATGGGAACTTACCAAATGTTCTAGTTACGAGACATTGTCCTTTAGAGGTTAACCCCCAAAAGCCCGAGGGGTATTGAACAAAAAATAAATGTCTTATAATATGTGCCTTCCATATGTTTGATGAAGTTTGGTTCAATAGAAAAAATGTAGGTCATCATCTTTGCAGATTATGCATACAATGAAACTTCTAAAAAAACCTTTAATTATTATTTTTAATGAATTTAAAAGCATTAACCTTTGAAAATTTGTATAAATTAGAATTTTCAATTTTAGAGTTTAAGATTCAGCATGATTGGTTGAAGTTGGTTTATCTATTGTAAACTTCAAAAAAAATTACTTTCCCCGGGTAGAAAATCCTATACCATTAAGACAATGTTGAGGTGATTCACTTTGAAAATTTCTCTCGGGTGAAGTTTAATTTGCATTGACATAATTCAAAGTGTATTAAAAATTAAACTTGATGTAGTATTTTAAAATGTTTTTAAAAAAAAAACATATTATTTTTTTGTTTCAGGCAACCTGTTAGATTTGAGTAGCGACCACAAAATGATTGTTTGAGCGTTTAAGGGTTAAAGACATGACCAATGCAGTCGATATTTTAACATAAAATAATTAAATGAATTAAAAAACAAATAGTTAGCAAATTTTTAGTGTTCAGGTTTTATTGTTTTAGAAAAATCAATGATGTTTTCATTGAAATTCATGTTATTCTTTTCACAAATTCAAATTTTTCCTAATTTTAAGTTCTTAAAACTAGAAAAATAATAATTTATGTTTAGATTGAAATTTGATTGGACAAAAATCAAGATACGTTTTTAAAATTTTGAACTGTTTAAATAATGATCAATCATCATGCTGATCATTAAATTTTCTTTTTAAAGTAAATGAATTCATTAGACACAGTACATTGCTGCAAAAGAAGTCCTTATATCCCTACAATGTTTTTTTTTTCTCTAAATAAATCGTTTTTTATTAATACAAAACTCACTTTCTTTTATATCGGTGGAATGAGTGAAGAATAATACATAAGTTGAATAATAGATAAATAAATATTAACAAAGAAAATCTACATATAATCTATTCAAAATTACTGAAGAAAAACATGAGACCCCTTGGGGGCCATATGGTCCTTTAAGAGATGAATATAATAGGAATTTAATGGGATGATATTAAAGAAAATTGATTGAAGTTGCAAACCTGGCAACACGTAAAATGTGGTCGGTGTGTTTAGCAAAGGTCTACTGTGTTCATCAATGATTTTCAATTGATATTTCCCCACGCTTGTACAATATACTGTTATGATACAAAACCCATATTGAATTTGATAAGTCAGTTTCCAAGTTGTATGCACATCTAGTCGTAGCCCACCTCCCCCGGAGTCATTGATACCCATCGCTCCATATTTCCGAAACTGGACATCAATTTCGATAATATTACGATCAGTACCTCCTGTGGCAGCTGAAATTTTGTTTCCATATCCATCATAAAGGAGTATTCGAAAAACACCATATTCGTTTAATGGAAACTTGTTGCCTCTTTCCCATTGCCATATGCAGTCTGGCAGTGACATATTTCCTGCAGAAGCAAAAATAATTAAAAATAATTAAAAATCTAAATCCTCAAGGTTGATAGCTGGTCAAAATCATTTTAAAATATGAAAGTCAATTATTTTTGGAAAATGTTATTTTAATAGGATGAAAAAGGGAATCTTGAAAATTATTTGTAGTGCTGAAATGAAAGAATATCCAAAAATAACAATTATTCAACACATTTCATTAGTAGAAAAGGTGACGTTTCCCAGGGACACGCTCAGGCAAAAGCACTGCGCATGCGTGGAATTGGGCACTACTTGCCTAAGCATCTTCCTCGGCAGTGCCACCTTTTCTACTAGTGTTCGTTCATGTGGAACCAGCCTATTCACTATGGTATGTGATGGTGCAATGTACAATATGGTATTTAACTTTTTTAAAAGGAAGAAAAAAGAGGAGAAATTATTGTCATTGCAAGCATTTCCACCTCACAGAAGAAAACTACAAATTTTGTATGCCTCTTTTCATATAAACTTAGTCCACTGTAAAGTTCTCAATATATTCCTCACCTATTGAAAATTTCAAAAACCCTCTTTGATCATTTTAGAATGCCACTACTATTATAATTAGATTTTACAATTCTAGTAGATAAAAAGGATTTTTATTTATTTTTGAAATGTTGCTACAAATATAATTGCTTTCAACACATGTCTCATTTTCATTGAATTTTTCCACATTTTTAAATCATTAACCCTTTTGTTGGTTAAAGACAATTAAAATTAGGTCAGTTTGGCTAGCCAAGCTCAACAATCAGGTCGTAATAGGATTGACCTAAAGTGAAAAAACTGTGTACATACAAAATATATAAAAACAATAAGAATACCTTACAATATGTTGATAGCTTTCACTAAAGGAAAACCACACTCATATTAAGGCATTTAAGGTCATTTTTAATGAAGTGCAAAGTAAAAATATCAGTCCTCATAGAAGGCAGTTTAGGGCTGATTTCAAAACGATCTAAGGCAAATGGAGAAAATTTCAAAAAGGATTGTAAAGAAATGACATTTTAAGAGTAAGGAAATGAAAAAAAACAAGAAATGAAGTGATTTTCTACTAATGATTTCATAACATTCAATAGCCTTCATGCCTACTGCCTTTCTTTCATTAACTTTGTTCATCACCTTGAGCCTCCACCGGTCCACTTAGCTACTAGTGAAGTATTGTTAGGTCAAACACCATTTATGGTAGGGAAAGTGCATGCTACTGAATGTTATGTTCTAGAGAGCTGAACATTCATTTTATCACAACAACAATAAAAATAAAAAATAAAAAAAATCGGTAAGTGGAAGTGTACCTGCTATGATATACACATCGGAAGTATAGGGAGGGTAAATTTTTCCCATCGTGTCCCACGTGAGTTGTATTTGAACCAACTTGGAGGTATTAGCCATACCATAGCCAGTAAAATTGCACCAAAAGAAGTAGAATCCCGTATAAACGGGCAGATACACTGGAATGGTGCAGTTTAGGTTTTGCATGTATAGATCACTCTCGTTGTTGGGAGCCCAAATTGCGGCGTGAAATCCGGGATCGGCCCCCATGTACGCCTTACAACATGGGCATTGACGACTGCATTCTTGATGGTACGTTTCAATACATGCATATGATGTGCACTCGTGAACCAGCGTCGTGATGTTGAAATAGACTTGCTCACCCGATGGCATGATATTCTTAAGTTTGTCATCGCCCGCGAAAGAAAACGACGAGCATTTGTAGCTGAAGCCATACAACACGGTAGAGGCTCTCTTGTAAAATGAACAATTCAATCCATTTACGAGCACAATAGATCCAGACGACACCAGGTTGACTTCAATAATAAAAAGAAGAAACCACGAATGCATCATGATATAATGAATGAATGAATAATAATTAGGTAACCCTAACCCTAATGGTGAATGAATGAATAACCCTATCTCTAATAGTGAACGTAATCCTAACCCTAAATATGATGTAACTCTAATCCTAATAGTGAATGAATGAACAATAATTAGGTAACATTCAAATTTACATTAAAATTGAGCTAAATTAGTAACATGTCTTTTTTTGGATTTCAATTGGCACAAAATAGATTTTTAAATAATTGTAGGTTGTATTAATTCCTAATGATCCAAAAGACTTATTGTAATCAAAACCTTAATTTCTTGGGGGTCTCTTTTATGAGTGAGGAATCACGTGAGTGCACAATAGAGGGATTAATTTGAACACTACCGTACAATGTATACATACAAAAAGCATATTTAAAGTTGAAAATAGGATTGTATATTTACATTATACATATATGCATGAACAAATATAAGAATATTCTAATTATACAAGGGATATTTTAAAGGGGGTCATAAACGCACGTGATTTTAAAGTTTAATAAAGAGTGCACTCCGAGCTCAATTTAACCCTTTAGTGCCCAGGGTACTGTAGCTCAGAGCCCTGGATTTCAGTAGATTTTTTCACTGTGGTTGAGACTACCAAAAATAGAATGGGTTAAATTAGAAAGTAACCGTACAATTCTATTCTCAACTCGAGAGCACACATTTTATTAAAATTTGAGAATCATCCGATGGTGGGATCAGAAGATTATAGTATGTATTTAAACTATATAATGCACGCTCAAAAACAAGATTTTGGGGGGTGTGTGACTTCAAAGTTAAATATAATTTGAGGTAAATTTTCAAAAATAAAACAAATGAAGTTCAACTATGCCAACACCTCTCCGTTGCAATCTTTCATATCAAAAATAGACTCACACATAATTATTGTGAGATTTATAAGTGAAAGTGACTTGTCCATGTACGGTTTAGGACAAAATTTTATACGTTGAAAATTCACAGGAGTGGGTACATTAGTCAAGATCGGATTACACTCACTAATGGAAGATGAAGAGAACACAATCCAAAAAAATAAAACAAGATAACAAACTTCCAAACACAAGAAATACTACACTATACATATGTTGTATTTGTAAGTATTTATTGTACTTTCAAGTATTTGCAGTTTTTTCGCGTTCTGTTGATAGGTATTTTGATAGTTGTACAATTCCAAATTAAAAATTTCTTTTTCTGGAAGGTGCGCAATGTATGTGGGCAAATCTGAACTTCAAAATTGAAGTTCCAATTCTTCACGGATTCTCTGCTATTTGCATTTTGGACGTTGTAGTGACCATAATGTGGTTTGCTGGGTACTAAAGGGTTAAGAAGCAACCCATATCATGAGGGTGACATGAGCATTACAAATTACATTCTCACGATCTAAATGTATATTTTGTACACATATCCAGATGCTCGTGCACAAAATATCTATTCATTATGAACAATCTTTAATTTGTAACAATAGTAGACAACGAGCCCAAATGTACAATCTCCACCAAATAGTCTTGCAACTCCAATTTAAATTTTGAGTCTTTGTTATAAATTGGAAAATTAGAATGATTGTACAAAATATGAATATGTTGTAGCTCATAAGATGCAACACATAGTTTTGATGACTACATACATCCAACACTTAGTTTTGATGCTATTACACTGTATTGACACTTATTGCACTAGGCACTTAACATTCTTTAGCCAATGTTAGTACTTGCTCTTTTCGTCCTAGACTTGTCAAGGGAGGAGTCAGAACTTAAAATTTTAATAATGAGAGCTTTGTGACTTCTGTTTTACACTGAGTGGCTTCACTGCTAAGAAATTGTTAAGAAAGCAAGCCATCCTCCACTTAAGTTGATCACAACAACATTTCTCCTGAGATTCCCAATTCTTGCCGTTTTGGTTTGAATTCTCTGACGATTCCCAAGGTGTCCAGAAAGCAGGCTAAAAAATGTTATGTAATTGAAAATGTCACGTCACTGATGCAAATCCAAAGATAACTCCGATCTGGGATATCCTGTTCATAGTGCAGATCTACTTTCGACGCACTCTCCAGTATATAACTTATGCTCCAATCAACCGATTAGTGCAACCATGACGACCCTGAAATGAGACATAAAATGACAGACTGCACAATGAAGTTCAAATAGCACTAGCAGAAAAGGTGGCACTCCCCAGGGAGATGCCCAGGAAAAATCAGTGTGCATGCGTGGAATTGGGCACCACTTGCCTGGGCATCTCCCTCGACAGTGCCACCTTTGCTACTACTGTAAGCATGTGCATCAACCAATACAATCCACATGTAACCAATTGAAATGCTCACAATGACAATATAAACAATCCAGATACCTCTTAGTGAAAACCCTTGCCAATTTGTGACTTATAACAATGTACCTAACATTGTTGCAGACTTCATCAAAGAGCTGCATTCAAAATCTACAGCTTGCTGTACTGATAGCATATAGTTTTTAGAAAAAAAGTAGAAGAATGAGTTGAGACCGTAGGAAGATGGGACTATCGCTTTCAGGCATACCGTTCTTCAACCCTTGCAAGACCACAACCTTTCTCTACAATGCCGCTACAGTGTAAACTATCAATAAAATGATTCAACTCTCCAACCCTCTTTGCTTGGCCCAACTGAAGTTATTTAAGACCCTCCAAGATGCTTGTGATTCCAAGGTATTGTTGTAGATGCAGATCCTTCAGATGCCCCAAGGGTAAAAAAAATTTAAATATTTTTTGCCGGGTTGAAAATTGATTGGCTATACATAAAACTCCACCATCACTCTTCTGCAATAGCTACAATATTCGCTTGCTTCAAATCAGCCTTAGAATCGGCACTTATGAAGGTACTTCCCTTATCAGACTTGAAATACAAAATTTGCTAAGTTAGTCCAGAAGTGATTTTCCCACGTACCAAATTCCATGACTTTCCAGGATGTAAAAACCCGAGATGATGGTGCACTGCTTAATGGGCTCATTGATAATAGTGCGATTGCTTCGGACGTGTCGATTAAGAGGAAGAAAATTAGAGGACGGATTTACAGTGGATGCTGAATCTCTTCGAACAACGTATCATTCAATCTGTGAGAAGCCATAGCCCAGACCTTGAGTATTACTCAGCCACTGCCAGTACTTGTTAAGGACAATGTCATTTGGTTGCACGTCTTGCCATCGACCTTCACAGAAGATGGCATAAGCATCTCTCGCATACCTGGACCACATCAATACAAGACACCGTTAGCACACAAGAACACTAATCTTCCGCAACGACGACAACGTGGCAGATAGGAGATCGAAGGTTGCCTCTGCTCTCAATTTATCTCCTCAAATTATGTGAGCATCCACTTACTCTCCAATCCCATGAAGCTGAGTAACATTTGTCCAGGTTGCTCCCAAATAGTCTTGTGAAAAACGCTGTAAAGTTTTCGCCCTTTTATTCTGTAACCCCAACGAACGAATCACACGCCCAATTTCCTCAGTTTCTATAGAAACGCATTTCTCTGCATCAGGGCATAGCTCAAAAAAGTCCCAAATCACTTTATGCATCTGTACACCCAAGAACACCCAAGAAAAGGTTACCATAACTGAGCATCAATGTAGAGAAAAATTAATACACATATTCAACATACTTTACGAGACGACTAGCATTACAAGGAAAAGACACAAAAGGAACATTTCACAGCGCACCTCAACCCTTGCGTTATTACTCTTAAAAATAACCAGAGAATCTACAAAATCAGATAGCATTGATCACAAGAAATCCACACCTGACGGCCTCCCGTCTTGTTCAGTAACATGCATGCCACCAAAACTTTCCAGGGGTCCTGATAAAGATGTTCTTGTATCAAGCCGTAAGGAGACACTGGAGGAACACACTCCACGCCCGATGACAAACGGGCCCCTGGAAGACTGATATCAACAAGAATCTGCTGTTTTTTTCTCCTCTTAGCTGGAGGTGAAAGTTCTATGGATGATGTAAAATCCAACGGCAATGCTGGAGAAGATTCTGTGCCCCTTTCTAAAGTTGCTGTGTCTGTCTCCTTTATTGTTCTACATAAATCTGTTACAAATTTCAACATGTAATCGATACTTAATGATTCCGATCATTGACTTTCGTCATGCGAATTTTCAGCACAATAAAAAAAGGCTCATTAAAAAAACTGAAGGAAGTCGCCAATCATAACAAATCTGACCATCGCTTCATTCCAGCAAGATGAAACACCTAGGTAAGAGCAAGCATACCAGTGCAAATTTCAGAATTTGATTGCTCCGGCTTGTTTCTTTTATTCCTCCTTAATTTGAACTTTTTGCTGCCAATCTCAGCTGTCAGAAGCCCTTGTTGAATTCTCAACCGACTGTTAGCAATTCGCTCAGAGACTCTAACAGTTTTCCGCTTGGAAGCATTTTTCTTTTTTCCTTTCACAATCGCCTCCTTTGCAACTATATCGTCCAATACAACTTTGACACCATCTGGAGCATTCGTTGTATCAAGGTCGTCTCCTTCAACTTTACTATCCACACAAGAAATTTCTGAAGAGCTCTTACGATGCACGCTTCTCTTCTTACATCCAAGGGCTCCGGAGATTCGCTTGCGAGTAGACTTCGATTTCTTTTCTCTTGCTGCTTCGAGTTTCACTTTTGCATGCCACACCCAGACACCTTCATGTGAAAGCTCCTCATCGGTGCTTTTTGCCTCTGAGGCTGTTGTGCTAGTCCTAGCAGGCGGCGATGTAATGTACGTGTTCATATGCCTATTAACTTTGGTTTTAGCTAGCTCCTTCTTGATCTTGACAGCTTCAAGCTTAGCACGAGCTTTCTCCACAGAAAATCCCTTCGACTTGACTACCTTTGGCTGCTCTTGAAGTTCAGCATCCTCCTGACCACTGAGAAAATTCTCCAGTTTCCTTTTCGTTAAATGTTTCTCTCTGATTGCTTTTACACGATCCAATTTGGCTTTCGCACTTTCTAAGGTCACTTTAGACTGTCGACCTCTAGAGCCCTGTGCCAATGCATAAGCTCGCACCCGTGAGATAGCTATCGGCTCCTCCATCATATCCGCTACATCGCTATCAGCATAGCTCACGAACTCCATTTCCTCGTCATCACAATCTGCACAATGATTTTCTTAAAAATTAAAAACAAGCACGTGTGTAATCGACGAGATTGTACAATGTAGTACCCTCTAATCAACGTTGACCTGATTCCATGGCTACCGAAAACGGAATCCTCTGTTTAATTGCGTATCCGATTGCCTTCGACTGCGTTTAATTCAATTCAATTTTATCTTTTCTTCAGCTCTAAATACACAAAGAAAGATTGAAAAATGTTCAAACAACGTTCAAATTATTGCTGAACTAGCAATAGCAAACGGTTCTATACCGTTTTCCGGTAACTTTCCTGATTCACATACTCCTCGCATTTCGAATACCGAACCGTCGCTATCATTCACCCGAATAAATCAGCTGCAACACTAAAATAGCCGAACTGAAACATATCGTTCTCCAGTTTCTAATTCAGTAATAATCCGAACGTTTTTCAAATCTTTGTATGTGCTATACTTACAGCTTAAGAACAGAGACTTCCAAATCAAAATCGGAAAAATCGCCGTCAGAAACGAAGTTGCAAAATTGTGAAAATAAGTACATTCTGTTGCCAAATCGAGAGGAATGGTACAAACCTTCGTAAAACTTTTTCGCGCCAAATGTTTGCGCCATTCTTCGATGCGAGGCAGCCTCTGGTGTGTTAGGACCGACCACGCTTACAGGTGAAGATGCAAGAAGCTCATCCGACGTCACCGGTACTTCAATTCTCTCTTTCCCGATAGAACCGGCGTCAAGCGCCTTTCCCATTACCAGCCGCGCCGGGGAACTGCAAAACCGAAGTGTATGTCCTTATTCTTTCACCTCTTTCGTTTGCAATCCGTGAAAGATTGCACTAGCGACGAAGCTCTCGGTGTGACGAATTCCGAACCCTAGGCACAGCAAGCACCGCTTGAATGTTCTCCACCGACTGCAAAACGGAAAGCTCATTACATCGCCAGACTCCGCAAATGCTTGAAAAGACGTTGTTACGGAAATCATCCAGTATAGGATGTAAGTCATTCCTGGAAACGATTGACATCCATCCTCTAACGGAATTCAGGTTTAACCCTGTAAGAGCATCCCCAGTCGTGCTGTAAGCCCTGTAAGCCCTTATCATTGTGAATCTGGCCGCGATCCTCCTGTTGCAGCACATCGCAGAATGCACTTCCTACAACGCCATAGTTGTAAAGTACCGTGAGTCCGTGACTTTGACAAAGTCAGAATTAGGGCACCAGAAGTCTACGGAAACAGAGGCATATTCCGTTACTGCTCATCGTGTCAGAAAACCTACAGTCGGAGGCTACAAAACCCCAGCCAGCACTTTCGAACTTCTCTTTCTTTCACGAGGGTTTGCATTTCGCTTGTGTTGTGTACACTCGTCTTCTTGCTAGGCTTGTCAGGAGCTGTGTGCGGGCTACGACTGCTGGCGCTCCGATTGATAATCTGAAGCTGCTCGCGACATCGATCTGCCGGCTGATGCTGTGACGGGTTAGTAAGCCTTCGCCTCCGTATTCTTCACCTTCCTGTTGCGATCTTCAGTGTTTATTGTCGAGCTTGTTGCTCTTCTCGAGGGTAGTCCTATGATGCAGTGGACTGTTTTGTTCACGGGCTCCAGTTTTGAGGTTGTCGTAACTCATGCTCATGTGGACGTTTCAGATTGTGCATGCGGGTTTCTTCATCAGCGCTAGCTTTGTGCTTGTTGTTCATACTGTTTTGAAAAGCAACCCCTGCCTTGTGGTCTTAGCACCTCCGTCGTCTTTGTTCACCTCGTGTTTGTTGCACAGAGTGACTGGCAAAGCAACTGAAATTGAGCAAGTGAGGCATTGTTCGAATTGCGATGGCAAGTGGAAGTGGATGCTCAAACCAGTCCAAAGATTTGCGATTGTCCGATAATTGTTTTCCTATGGATGGTTCAATGGGTGATTCAAGGAACGTGACGGATTTTGCCACAACGACATTTGCAAGCGTAGCTGATTATGCAAGTCCGTTGACATCGTATTTCTCAACAATGGAAGAGCAGATTGAACGGTCCAAGGCTCATTGGAGCACGTTGGTGGATGACTCGGGCTACACTGATGAAGAGAAATTGGACTTTGAAGTGAGCAATGTGCAAGAATTCGAGGCTTTGCAAAAGGCTTCCATTCGGGGAAGTTTCTTCGCGAATTTCATTGGTGATGGTATGTCTACAGGCTTTGGTTATGTAAAGGGTGAGTTGGTAGTGGGGAAGAAGTTTGCAGAAGGCGGCCAAGCTGAACTCCATGAAGCCCAAGTCAAGTGGGTGGATCCAAGGAATATTGAGAATGATCAAAGATATAAACTTGAGTATGTGCTAAAGGTCGTCCAGGAAGGGACTCTCTTAAAACAATTGAAGTCCCAATTTTCGCAAGGGTTGATGTTATACCATTTCGAAGGAATGGATCATATATATCTTATGGAGTCTACACCTAAAAAAATTCCAAGATATTTCTAATGTAGCTCACGGGATATTGTTGAAGGGAGGAAGATTTGCATTTCTTATGTGAAGGCTACATTTCGATTTGCGTACTTTGTTGGAGCGGAATATGAACCTCAAAAGTGGTAAAGACTGTGAACCATTTTCAATGGTGGAGGTTGAATTGTTAATGCATAGTGTTGCATTGGGGGTGAATAGTTTGCACAGTCATGACACTGTTTATAAAGACTTGAAGGCATCAATTGTCCTTGTATACGAAGATGAAAGTGTACGGATGAAGTGGATTTGTCTTGTGGCAGACTATGAATGCTCTATTGGAGTTGTAGGCACTCATTTCTTTAGAGCCCCTGAGATATTACAAGTGTGCAAAGATCGAAAAGTGAACGAGAGGCCCGAGGTGTTTCCGAAGGCAGCTGATGTTTATAGCTACGGAATGACTTGCTATGAAATCTTGACAGGGAAGCTTCCATTTGAAGATCATCCATTGAGGGACAATTGCTCTTTGTTGATCGATCTTGTAATCAATCAACACCTACGTCCAGAGGTACCTAAACATGTTGAGGATTGGGTACGTGAACTATTGGGTAGATGTTGGCAATTAGATCCTACATCAAGACCTAGAATTGAAGAGATATTGAATGTACTTGCAACAAATTCAACAGAAGTTAGAGAATACGAAGTTCTCTTGAAGGAGAGATATGGTGAAGATTTTAGATTATATTAGTTATACATAGAATGACTTTCATAATGTTTAGTTATTTGTAATTTGCATTGAATTTTGCAATAAATTTTGTTTTGATTTGTGCACGAAATGATAGTGAGTTGATTTGAATTTATTGGCTCTCTTGGACAATTTTAGATAAAGTTCATATTATGAATTTTGAGAGACTTAGGCTATGAGGGTTGGTTGTGAAGTTGGTGTTGGATGTTCAAAATAAGCATAGATTTGGACATTCATAATTTTTGGAGAAGTTTAGATATTTCTTTTATTTATTTCATTTGATGGATTGAATTTCTTTTGTAGAGGAATATATAAAATGAGAACTAAGAAACTTCATTGTTTGCCTAATGGTATACATTCCTTTAAAACAATGCATATATAAACAAAACAAAATTATTTATTAGTTTATCATAAGCCATATAAGTCTTTGTTAGAACCTTGTACTTTAATCTTGAATACTCACAACCTTCTGTAAATTTGGAGAATTGCAATGATGCATTATAAAATGCAACTAAATAAGATATTTTGAACTTGATGTATAAATAAAATTTGTATATTATGCATTATAAATTCTATGTATACAGTTAGATCTTTGATTGCTCACGTGAATATTTTATATAGAATTTGAAATTCAAAATTGAAAATTCTTTTGTAATTCAACTACAAATAAGATATTGACAATCTATGAATGAAATTTGTTGTGATGAATTGAAATGTAATAATTTAAGTGTAGTGATTTTTGGAGATGTTTTGGTTGCATAATTTTATGAGTTGGTTTTTCCAAGAGATCTTCATAACTCGTATCTTAGAAATTGTTCGTGAATCACTGGAATATGAAATGAGGCATAAAAAATTTACAAATCATCCCCTTTCTAATTCCGTTGACAAGAGTATCTCAAAGAAGATTTTTACATGAAAATATTTCAAAGCCAAATCGTCAGAGTCGGCGTTGTTGTCGTCATAGATGAATTAGGGTTTGCAAAATTATTTTTTGTTGATTGCGGAGTGTTTTGGTAAAACCTTTTTCCAGTGGTTTCATATTTGTGGTGCCAATCCATGTGGTGATAGATTTATCTTGATGTTTGGAACTGTATTATGATTTTCGAAGGGTGATAGGATTGGAGGGCATGAGCTAGGGTTTTGGGAGGAAAGAGATGACAGGTTTGGTGGAGGATCATGGCGGAGCAGGGAGCTTGGGCGTGAGAGATGATAGCTTGGGCTTTGTTTTTGATTGAGATACGAATCTGCAAGTCTGCTTATGATGCATGAAAATGTTAGCTTTGAGATTAGTCAAAAAAACACCCTCCTGAAATTTGTTGCTTTGTTTTGATGTTAGCTTTGAGATTACTAGAAGAAATCTAAGAAGTATTCTAGAGAATCTAGCCACATTAAACCCTACCGAGTGTATTGCCATTGAACAGTCTCAAATTTAAAGTATGCCAATTGTAACGTGGTTAGGTTTTCTAAGGAGCGGGATCTCTACAAGTGAGGTTTCCGATAGTTTATCCTTTTGTTGAATGGAGCCTTGTAACGGTTGAGGTAGACATGCCAATGACCGCACACGCAGTTCTCTCCACGACAATGTAGAAACTTACACCGTCTCAAATCTTTAAAGATTGTGGTTTGTCAAGTTGGGAGTCACCTTGAAAAAATCACATTCCAAAATGTTTTGTACAATAACATTTACTGCACGTCACATACATTGGGTATGAATTTTGATGTAAATGTGCTTGGAGCCCTTCTCTACATGACGTGCGGTGATATGGCGATACCTCACATTTCTATTGAAATTGTGCAGTCATTAACATGTCTACTATGATTAAAACTATGTGGTCATCGGAATTGTGCAATGATTGGCATGTCTACTATGATTGGAACTGTGTGGTCATTGGCATCTCTATTATAGTTTCAAATTTTCCTGTGATGTATAACTTTTGGTTTCTCTCTTGCAGAGGATGAGGTAATTCGGCAACTGGTCAGATGATCAACAATCTTGTCAAATCAGAGCGCAGGGTTGAAGCATGGTTTGGTAATCGTCATTCTTCCCCCATCTGGCGGTATTAGTTGTATGGTCTGTTGAGATCAGTAAGAAAAGAAAAGAGGAAAGTAAAGAAAAGAGCCAACTTTGGTGAAGAGTATGATTCCTTTTTCACAGAGGATATGTCTCTATCCTTTATGTAAGGTAGAGGGTTCGGAAACCAACAGGGTTCTAATTCCAATAAAATTTAAACTGTGCATTTATTTTAGAACATAAATCTAGGCACGTCATAGAGTTTTTATTGGATGTTGACCAAAATGATAAGCTATCTATGGTCTACCTAGATTTAGTTTTTAGAATGACTATTGTGCCTAGATTCTGTTGAAACTAGAACCTTGTTGGTTTTGGAGCCCTCTACCTTACAAATACATTTGTTTCCCCATTATCAGAAGGGGCCTCAATAGACAAGGTTTATAGCACGTTGTGTATACGTTAATTTCTGTCTCTATAGTGTCCAATCCCAGAAGGGGTGAGTAGTTTTGTCCTAATAACCCTTTGCCCGGTGGGCAATAGGCTATTGACATTACAAACGGACACTTTATTCACGCCAGCATTGAACAAAGGCCGGAGTTTCTATCTATCTATCTGTAAATTTCAAATTAATGCAACTTCCCGTGAACTAAGCGAGCCTTTTGAACTCTAGCTCGGTGAGTATCATCAATCTTTTGGGGTCTTGTAATTCACGCCCTTAATAGTGATGTCCATCTGAGATTTCTGTACCATAGCCTAACCCTCAACTCTATTCATTAAATACAGCTCCATATTTACAGAGCTGATTATGCTCCTCAAGTTTTGTCTTGATCAGAATTGTGTGTCAATTTGTAAGATCGTAGTATAGTTTGTTCGTTTCCTTCTAATTGGTGAACATTTGCAACTTAGGTTCCTACCTAATCTCTTCTACCCTTGTTGATTCTTCTGATATCTTCTACACCATCTATTCTACATTTAAATTATTTGAAAACACCTACATCATTGTGGGTCGCTGCAACATAGCATAATAAAGCAGTGCAATGGAAAACCCTTTTGAAAACTAGATGGAATGAGAATCTTCACTTATATCCACTTTTATAAGTAATGAAAGAATGTCATTTGTATTCTATGAATTTTGGGACTATTGTGTCATTGCCACTTATACGTAGTTTCTAATTGTAATTGAATGTAGTTCCATTGCAAAACGGTGTTGGCTCCCATTGTCAAAAGTACCACATGCCATCTTGTGATTGGTTTAGAGTGACACTGACCTCCTAAAAGTTGACTGGAAAACTCAATTTCCACAGTAGGGTGTCCAAATCTGACCCTCACATATGATCAAGGGTGTCATGCAATGATTAAATTTTTGATAAATTTTCCTCTTGTGGAATAACATGTACTTCATGAATTTATCAAGAATTTAAAAAAAAAAATCAATAATTGGTTGAGTGGACATTCAAGTAAGAATTACAAATAAAGAAGTCATTTACAATATTTTAAGCCATTGAGTCACGTTCTTATTTTCAAATCATATAAGTTATTTTGGGGGTGTTATAAAAAACTTGAAAGGATTTCTAAAATATAGTTGTAAAAAGATGGATTCATTCCAAAGAATATGATAGATTATGTCTATCGCTTTATCAATGATTGTGCGTAACATCGCGTAGCTCTAGTCACTTCACACATGCATGAAGACAACTTCCTATAAATTCTATAGTAAAAAACTCCACACTACAAAAAGTGCTTGCCGGATAAGAAAATGAAATTTGATTTTGTACACTTCATAAAAAAAATAGGGTAGTTAGGGGTTAACCTTGCAAATTACACATACAATAGATAGTACCCGACTTGACAGGGTTTACTAACTCTAAGAGTGTATGGAAGGAAATTATGACTACAAGGTATCACATAACTTTTTACTAATCCTCGTAAACGATGACTCATTGCTTCAGACATCTACCATTTTTTTTCTAGTCATATTAGACACCCCAAATGATTAGAAACATTGCCAATGGGATTATTATATTGTATATCTTATTAATATCCTAATATAACACTTGCTTCGTTAAAAGTGCACATGCTATATAAAAAGTGCAATTGCTAAAAAAATTCTACGTTTGAAAAAAGTATAATCATATTTTACCTATAAAGTGCCAAAACTGAATGTACGTTACATCAAAAAATAATGTAATGCAAATTTTAGAGGGAAGTGAGTATGTTTCCACCCCCCCCCCCCCCCTCCCTCTTTTTAAAATTAAAAATAAATGTATTTCAAACTTTAGAGGGGCATGCATATGTTCCCACCTTCCTTCCCGTTTTTAATAAAAAGAAATATAGTACACGTACCACTTAAAAAATAGTCCACATTGCTATGTGCACTTTTAACGAAACAATGTAAGAGTATCATCAATGCAGAAACGGCATCAAGGCGCTGTATCGCAAATTTTTAGATTGGTCTACGGGGCTGCCTGTGTGGTGTGCCGCATGTGGATGCCTCCCCTCCAACCTGCGGTCCCAAAGCAACACTGCAAATCTGCCACCGCATGCAAAACGACAAGAAACCAACGACACATCTGCCGCTCCTCCTCCGCCGTGAAACTCGGACCCTTTGTGGCCGCGTTCCTGGGCCAAGGTAGCGGGTGCATGAGAAATCCTAGAAGTAACGGGCGAGAGGGAAGAATTGGCGTGGCCAGGTCCGCCAAGCACGGTGCCGTTCCTGCGTTGGAACGCTCAAAATCTTGCGAAACGCCCCACCGCAGAAGAAGTCTCGGTCCTGCTTCTTTTTCTGCGGTGGGTTGATGATGCTCTAAGACACGTAAAAGGGATACCCATATCATGTCATTCCCCCCATGCACTACCTTCCACAATTGATCTCTTAACCTAGTACAGCAGCTTTGAAGCCAGCTCAACGTATGATTGAGACTGATAAGATTGAAATTAACAGCTAGTCTGATCGGTGGATGTTACTGAAAAATTGAGCTACAGAATCACTGGATTAACCCCTCAAGGCCCAAGGGGACGTATTGTGTCCTCTAACTTGTTCATCAAGTCATTTTTAAAACTCATTTTATTCAAAAACTACATAAGATATATATATAAAAAAAATAAAAATTGCAATGTTAATATTAATGTGGGAATTTTTGAAGTACAAATCATATTCTCACTTAAGTTTGTTGTACAAGAGATAATTGCAGTCAAAGTTCAGTTTCTTCAAATAGTATAGAATCCCCTTGGGCCTTGAGGGGTTAACCCCTAAACGCCGCCAAGACCAAAAAATGGCTTATGAATGAAGTTAACTGTTCAATTCTAACTACTTGAGTGGATGATTTCCATCCAATTCTGTATGTGAAGGACTTTGCTTGGTGATGCCACCCCTTCAAGTTAAATTCAAATCATTCAAGTTATTTTTATATTTTATATGGGGTCCCAACTACAAAAAGAGTCGTAAAAACGGTTCACCGTGTAGTGTATTTTGAATTTTTTTACTTGTTTTACTTAAACTAAATTTAGGCCATGAAAATGAGTTCCATTGCATTTGAGCTTAACTAGCAAAATGAAGCTTGCCAAGTTTAGTTTCTACTCCACTTTGAACTTTTGGAGAAATTTGAAAATTGAGTGTTTTATTGTAGTTACAGAGGTTCAATAGGTGTCACCAAGGTGTAGCAAAAATTCTAAATTTAGATACATGGATGATTTTCATCAACTAAAATTTTCTTCATTGTAATTTACACGTTCGGTAAAAAAATCACAATTTTCTAGTACATTTTGTAATTGATGTAGATTTTCTTTACAGTCAGTTCATAATATTGTAGTAATTTCAAATTTTCACCAAAATTTATGAAAAATTCATGATTTGTAGTAGACATGTGACTTCATCTATTAAAAATATAAATTTGAATTTTGGTATTATTTCTAGTAGCAAAATTGAGTGTGACAAATAAAACATGATCCCATGGTCATAGGCCCAACCTTTAGGGGTTAATGTGATATCAGGGTATTGTGCTTATATACAAAAGTTACACATTAGTGGACTGACTAAAAGGGCCTCATTTTTTTTTAACTTACTTTCTAATAGACAAGGAATTAGACTGTAATTTTTTAATCATTGAAGTGCATTAAAAAATATATAGTGAGTATACAAGAAAATTTTGATTTGGACTTTGTGTGATTTAAACATACAAATGTGTGCTAATTTAGAGGCCCTTGGGATATAAGGCTAAAGAAGGGCCCTCTTAGCCCAAAACATAGCTCATTTGTTGTGCACTTGGACCTCTAAAAGAATTTAAATAAATTTGAAGAGCCCTCTAATTTTTTTGGAAGCTAATTAATTTTTAATGAGGTGTATGTATTTTGGTCATCCAATATCCAAATTAAGATTTTTTTTGAGTTTATCATATTTAGTTTTCAAATGTGATTCTAAGAATAGCAATTTAATTTTTTAATTCCATCTACATCAAAAAATGTATTTTTTAGAGGCCCCATTGAGGATGTTCTTTTATAGAATTCAAATTGCAGGCAATGAGAATAAATTATTAGGATGGTTTCAATGCACTATATGGAAACAAGTAGAAAATCATTCCACATTCCAAAAATAAGTGTAGGGACATAGAGCATACTGTACGTGGAAAGCAGGGTCGGCACTTTCATGTCGAATAATTAATAAAAGTTGAAACAGTGAAGGTTGGCACTTTCAAAAGTAATTGTTAAAAAATTGGCTATTAATAGCTAACATTAAATTTTCCGACTGCTAAACGATTTTTTTTTTTTTTTTTGCGTTGAGTGTTATGTTTTCATCCAATTTCATTGAGTTTTATGTTTTCATCCAATTTCATTGAGTTTTATGTTTTGAGTTTGTTTTATTTTCTTTCGCCTTTTTGTTGACTTTATTTTTGTAGATTTTGACAAAATTAATACTTTTTCAAATTATTTATTTTTTCGGCACTTTTTTGGGGAATTATTTTCTGCCGACCCTGCCTTTGACGTACGGTAATAGGGCGGTGCAATGAAGTACTCTTTGAAAACTGGATCAAAAGAGAATCTTTACTTAAATCTACTTTTTTAAATAATGAAAGAATACCATTTATATTCCATCGGAATTTTGGGACTACCGTGTCATTGCCACGTAAATTTAGTTTTTAATTGTAACTGGAACGTGGTCCCATTGCTCTATTAAGGTCGAGGCATCTAAAACCGACCAAGTACCCAAAACCAACCACCCTAAATTCTTGCCTAATTTCCAAATTTTGAAAGGGAAAATGTACCTCATTTGTACATTAGAGCATGTGATCGGTTTTAGGCAAACCTATGACTTTCACTTTGAAATTTTTTACTTATTTCAAATAATTATCAAAAAAAATTAAATTCCAGTGACGACGAAAGTCGGAGCTGGTTTTGCATGCATGGGATGGTAGGTTTGTCGTCACGACAATTTCATTTCATCACCATGACTGTTCTATTTCGTTTCGTCTCCACGACAGTTCCAACATGTCTATGAGACCATTTTAAAAGCCACAGGTGACTTACAGTAGGCGTGGGAGGAAGCTCGAGCGTGTTCTTGATGGCCCAGGCCGCGCCAGATGACTCGAGCGTCGGTCAGTAATCACTGTCGTATTTATATTTACACAATGCAACTGCTCCGAACAAAGCATGTGGGATAAACAAGAATGAAATCGTTGAGTGAGTTCGCATTTGTGAGGGAGAGAAGAGTGTGGCGATTGGAATTCAATCAATTCTAATTGAAGCCTAATGGTGGACTCTGAGATTTTTTTAAGACGACGCTGCGGCGGAGGAGATCGATTTGATTTTTTTGCATAACCCTAATTTCGTGAATTGGCAGGGTTTTGATTTTAACGGGGCGAGTGGCTGTTGCAGGGCCAGAATAGGATCTATCTCGTGTTGGAGTATTGCGCTAGTGGGGATTTGGCCGTGTACATTCAGCGTTATGGCAAGGTTACTGAATTGGTGGCACGGCAGCTCGGTATGTATTTTGTAAGGGTTGTTCTCTTCGCAGATAATTCCCTTGAGTTTTGAAGCGAAACCTTGGTTGAACCATCTGTTGGTTTTGTCTCAGGAGCTGGTCTGTAGGTTCTACGGAATAATAATTTGATTCACCGTGACCTCAAACCTCAGGTTGGTCGGTTGTAATTTCTTTTTTGAATTTGTAATCTCTCTGTCATGGAATGAGTGTTTAGTCAATTTCAGCTGTGCTTTAATTTATTGACATTGAGTTTATTTGTCCCTCGGAAATTGTAACCTTCAGTGAAACATGTCTTTTGAGTAGGTCATGTGGAGGCTTTCTTTTGTCCAATTTTATTTAATTTGTGACCAGCACATGCAATGTTCTTCATTGATTTTGGGGATATAAAATTTAGCCTCATCTGGATTGTACTTTTCACAATATGATCAATTAGATTGGTCATTTTTGAAATTATGAATCCTTGGTCTTTTCGGGGTTAAAATGTCTCATGGAATTTATGTAAGTTTTTATGGGTGTCTGACACTAGATCCTTGCAGAATCTTCTGCTGCCTACAAACGATGTTCATGGAGTGTTGAAGATAGCGGACTTCGGATTTGCCAGGTCACTTATGCCGCAGGGCATGGCGGAAACCTTGTGTGGCTCTCCACTGTACATGGCTTCGGAGATTCTTCAGTCAAAGAGATACGACGCAAAGGTAGAAGTTCTTTTCCTAGAATTTAGTCTTAGAATTTAGTCTTATGAGAAAGATCGATCTTTATGCTATTTGACAAAGGTATGTTTAAATGTAGATTGAATGGGTTTGCATCACGCCTTTTGTCGTGTTTTTGCCAGGAGACTGTTGCCAGGTTTGCGCTTGAATGTAGCATGCGTGGCAGTGAATACATCTGTGGGGTAATTTTTAATAACATTTGTTAGGTCAAACATTAATCTACTGCGCTTCCTTAATATTTAGTTGTTAGGTTGTTGCAAGTCCATACAGGATCCTTGTAGGGCACTGTAACACGTGAGTACTGGGTCCAAGGTAAGGTGACTATGGGTTTAGGGTTTAGAGGTGTTGTAACGTTTGATCAGTTTCATGTCATTCATGTGGGTTTGTTTTAAATGTGAGGTCCTTGCAGGCAGATCTTTGGAGTGTGGGGGCCATTCTTTAGCAGTTAGTGACTGGGCGACCACCTTTCAGAGGGAACGACCATGTTCAGATGATTGCCATGTCTTTTTGGTCTCATTCGGGTAACAAACAGATGGCTTTTCCCCGCATTCTTGTATCGCATTCTTTGTTACTTCAGGTCTGCATCTCGCAATATCAAGTTCTAACGTTTGCCCATGTTTCTTTCTGGATACCAGTTGCTTCAAAACATCAAAAAGTCGACTGAAATTCGCTTCCCAGCTGAAGTTTCGGCCCAGTTACACCCTGACTGTCTCGACATGTGCCGCAAATTGCTGCGTAGAGACCCAGGTGTGTCTTACTTTCCACCCAAGATAGAGTTGTGTAGAGCAGCAAACGAATGTAACTTATGCTCAATTTTGGCTTTCATGTTGAGGTTTAGGGATTGCAGTGCAGCTCAAGGAGAGAGGCTTCTTACTATCAAAGATGCTGTGTTAAATGCAATTTGCTAAGAAGGTTTTGTCGAATTCCTGTTTTTATTAATGCAGTAGCTTAGGCATGCTCTCTGACTCTTGTGAGATATTGGACAGTTGAACGATTGGCTTTTGAGGAGTTTTTTGCTCACCCTTTCATGGGAGCAATGAAGTATTCTTTATTCCTTTCTAACTTTAATTTTGCTCACCCTGTTTCTAAGAATATTATATATGGTCCTAGTTTGGCTTCAATTATGTTGATAAATAATTTTTATGCAGTATGAGAGATACCACTTTTGCCTCCAGGCCCAAGGCGGAGGATATTCAAGCAGGGTTGAGCACTTCTGGAGGCATTGGTGAAGCAAGCGAAAACTCCGAAGATAATTGCTTTCAATTTCCACTGGACGATGAGCAACAAGGCTCTGTAGATGGTAAATTGTCTTTCTCGAGGCCTCCTGTATTCTCGGCGTCACCATCTAGCAGTCCATTCCTTCCTCCGACCGGGAGGAAAATTAATGCAGGTCAATCACCCCCAACTCGGATGAGCTTTCCTGCTACAGATCACATTGATGACAGATCTAGAATTTTGTACCGAGGCGCTGAAGAAAGCGCAGTTTTGGAGGCTGATTATCATTCTTGTTCTTCTCCGAAAGGTAGGGTAAAACTTCCCATGTAGCTGCCATTTATACTGCCCATTTTCACTTCACATTTAGATTTTCTTTGTTTGCACTGCACATTTGATTTTATTTTAAAGATTTGAAGAGGATTGTAGAATCTGCTACAAGATACTGTGTGTTTTAGCAACCAATACCCCTCTTTCTATTTTTCAAGCCCGTGACTGTCTGATATTAGAGCATTCCCACCCATGCCCTCATCAAGTGGCCTTCAACGGTGGTTTGAGAGGGCACTGTAGGAGTTCAAGTGGCCTTTCAAATTCTGGACCCCCACTGTTGAGTCTCCTTGAATTTGAGAATCTGAAAAATGAAGAGCCTATGGCCAATGGGAAGCACCACATGCATGCTGGGCCATGGGTGGGAATGATTCATTGATTACATTCAAATCAAGAGGATGGAAAGCACCACGCCAGCACATGCATGTTGGGCCATGGGTGATTATCGCAATTAATGCAATGATTATCTCCCTCAAATAGCCCGGATTTCAAGCTCCAGAGGCAAATGCAAGACTCCACAACCTAGCGTGGCAAAGCTCATTTCTACAGAGGCCTTGCAAGAGAGGCCACTGGCAAACCCAAGGGTGGGAGAGATAAAAGTGTGAGGGCCCTCTACAGTGCCAAAAGGCCACTTGTTGAGGGCAAGGGTGGTCATGCTCTTATGGGTACTGACGAGGTCTTCCTTCAATCCGTTCCGACTGCTCGAGCCTTGTGATGGGTCGTGTGTAGAGGAAACTAAGACTGAGTGTATTTTGGGTACAATTGATAGTATTGGGGGTCTTTAGGGGCATGATTCTTTTTGCTTGTTCTATGAACAAACAAAGACGATTGTCAATTTTGTGACAATGAAAGCGTCAGGGATTATGATGTTGCAGTATCGGGCATCCTTGTATGTATCCTTGTATCGAAATACACAAGAAACTGTCTCCAACATTTGTTCATAGATGGAAACCATAAAACCTCAAAACTGTTTGTTACCGCTGGACATAAATCAAAAACTCCAACAACTCATGCCTTCCATAGCATTCCACTATAAATATGCAAACAATTTGCAACAACCAAATAATTCATCATGTGGAGTGTTTGCATTAGCTTATGCAACTGATATTGCATATAAAATAAATCCTGAAACATCAATATACAATATTTCCAATATAAGACAACATCTAAGTGATTGCATCACACAATCAAAAATTATACTTATCTACATATAATAAAATCATGTATACTTTCATTACACAAACATACACATACCACTATTATATGTATTATATAATATCATATATACCAATTTCTTCCTATATATGTACCAATGTATCATAAGATATCAATCGTCACTGGTAATGCGAAGAGTAGCGAAGCCCTAGTTAAATATGAAAACTTCTTAATTTCCTATTGCTAAAAAAGGAAAATACTCAAAATATCGATTCATCTATCTTAACTGATTGGTTTTAGGTGCCTCGACCTTATGCTGTGACAAAACTTTAAGGACGGATCCTATGACCGTGTAGTCAAATTGAATATTCTTTAGTTTCATTCCATGACTATGTATAGAATTAAGTTTCTTTTTATTAAATTATTATAACTTTTCTAAGTCATAAAAATTTTAGTAAAAACTTTACCCGTCCAGAAATTGGACGACTAACAAATTCAAACCCTTTTCACGTTCTCATCAATGCTTGAATGAAAGTCATTCATTTTTTTGTAGATTCCTCACCAACCCTATCTAATAGTTGGATTTAGTCATACTTGATTACACATTTTTCTAAAATTACAAATGTAAAATTATGTCAAGTAGTTGACCAAGCCAAAATTGAATTGACTATAGTTCAAAAGTGGCCTTGCAAAAATGAGGTCATAGATTTAAGAAACACATAAATTTCAAAAAATTAACATGTTTGAGAGTATCTCATTTCAAATTCATTCCAAAAACATTTACTCAAAAAATATAAAATTTTGTTTGTAATCAGTTTAGAAAGAATTTTTAATTTTCACTTTCAAATTTTATAGATAAATATTGGTGATAGTATTAGTGAATCGAACCGTGTGGATGGAATTTAAAATTCAAAATTTAAAACTTTTATTTGTATACCAATTCCAAAATATTCTTCTAAGCAGTACTTTATGATGTTTTTTCTCAAGTTGTCAATTCTAGAGGCACCTTGGTATATTTAGGGGTTAAACCATCGTAAATTTTTGAAAGTAAATGAAAAAAATTCATATTAGATACAAATATATTGAAATATTTTGAAAATTCCTGGAAATCATCTTGTACAGCATCAAACTTATATTTAAATAATTATGGACTTTTAAAATTTTAGAAATGATATTGAATGCATATGCCGAGGCGCCGATAAAAAAAAAATTAAATATTTTTAAAGTGAAAGATGTATACATGCAGAATTTTTTGCTTCAAAAAGGTCAAAACAATGAATATAAACCTATAGTTAAGTCACAAAATTGATTTTTGGCCCTAAAAACAAAAAATAATAATTTAAAAGTAATAATAATAATAATAATAACAATAATAATTACAATAATAATAAAATCTCAAAAGTGTCAGCCGCCGGCTGTATAATCCGGCTATCCACCGATAAAAGTTTCAATTGTCGAGAATTGAAGTTTTCCATGAGTTTGAAGACCACCAAGCTCTTACACACCTAATAATGAGAGACCACTAAGCTCTTCCATACCTATTAAGTATTTAGGGTGAACAAATAAGAGTACATTAAAGCAAAATTCACGGTATCTTATTCAAACACAAGGTGACTTTAAGAATAACTTTAATATTTATTGAGTTTTGAACAAGCGTAACAAAACAACCCTAACCCCTAAAGGACCGCGGTTTTTCCCGTTTTTGAGCATCATTTTCACCTCTTTCTATTCATTTTCTTGTGAATATTTTTTTTCCTCTTGATAAAAAATACCAAATCAAACATTTAAATAAAATTTAAGAATTTTTTAAACCAATTTAAAAAAAATTCCTTTGTCTTCAAAGACAGTCAGAAAATATCCAAAAAGATAGCAATTTCATCTTTTCACTTCAAACGCTATAATCTTGCAATTTGTATGGTCAAATTCTATGAAAATTTTACCATGCACTCTCTTTAACAAGATCCTACGGTCAAAGTTGAAAAATAATAATTTTTGAGGTTTAGTTTTAGCCCTACCCGCATTACCCATTCTCCCCAAAAAAGCGCTTTTTGCTCCATAACATCCACTTTAAAAGTCGGAATCAAAAAAAAACTAGATCCCCAGTTTTGTATTGATATACTAAATTCACGTGATTTATTTCAAAAAATAAAAAATAAAAATTGACACTATGGAAACCTACCCAAACATTGAAATGTCCTAGTTAGGACGCTTGGTCCTTTAGGGACTAAACCAAGGTCCGAGACCACAAGACTTTGAGAGGCGGCCATTGAGTCTCAATTGAGAACTCTCAACAAATTCCTAATCACAGGTAGAGGGCTCCAAAACCAACAAGGTTATAATTCCAATAAAATATAGGCACAATAATCATCCCAGAAACTAAATCTAGGTAAACCATAGATAACTTATCATTTTGGTCAACATCTAATAAGAGCTCTATAACATGCCTAGATTTGTGTTCTAAAATAAATGCACGGTCTAGATTCTAGTGGAATTAGGACCCTATTGGTTTTGAAACCCTCTACCAGGTAGGCGTACCTTAAACCACCAATACACCTAAAACCACCAACTTCTACACCCTTTCTTCATTTTAAGGAGGAAATATAAGTTGTCTGTACATGACTTAACTTTTGAGCAATTAATGCATAAATGATGTAATGAAAGCTTACATTTTCTTGCTGAAATGAAAGAAGGGTGTAGAAGTTGGTGGTTTTAGGTGTATTGGTGGTTTAAGGTACGTCTACCTTATCATTGACATTTGGACATAGCTTACTTAGATGAAAAAGAATTCAAATTCAAATTCAAATTCAAATCGAAAAGATTCCCTCATTTTCTTCTCTTTTCACAAGGGAAAAGACTTTTAGTGAGGGGCTCTTTGCCAATTGGGCAGAGAAACGGAAGAGAGTTGGATAATGTGATTTCAAGAGGATAGTAGCCAGTCGGTGTTGTCAGCAGTTGCGGAGGGGCAGTGGGAGAGACGACGCCATAGCCACCACAATGGCCACTTGCACTGTCGCGCTCTCTTCTTCTTCTGTGCCAGCACTCGCTCCCGTTCCACCTAAATCCCTCCACCAATTCACCACTACTCGTTCTTCCACTGGCGCTGCTGCTGCACTACGAAGAATCGATGTCCCATTGAGGACTGAGCCTCTTCGAAGAAGGGATACAGAAGCAACACAAGACGACGACGACGACGATGGACAGCAGGCGTGCTGCAGTCGTCGGGGGCTCATGGCGGCAGCCGCGGCTTTGGCCGCAGCTTCCACCTGGAGCTCCGAGCCTGCGCTGGCGTTTGACCTTGGAATTTGTAAGGTGCACTTTTGCCTTCTGCGTGCATGTAGTTTCTCATGTGATTTTAGTGCTGTAAGATGCCGCACTGAATTCGTAGGATTTGCTGGAATTCTTTTTATTACATAATGAAATGAATGGGAAAAGATTATGGCTCTTGCGTGTAGAAGAAGCTGAGTGATTCGTGATTTTAGACATCGACATTGTAAGATGCCGCAATTCGTAGGATTTACTTGTAATTACTGGAAAAAAAAATATTCCGCAGAAAGATTCTGGCGAAGCAGGATTTTCTCGTAATTGTTGGATATATATAATTTTCATTACATAATGAAATGAATGGGAAAATACTGTGCAGAAAGATCGTGTAGAAGAAGCTGAGTGATTCAAATTATACGTGATTTTAGGGCATGTGCATTATAGGATGCTGCACATCGTAGGGTTTTCTTGATACTATTGGAAAATGAAAAATTATTATTTCATAATGAAATGAATGGGAAAATGCTCCGCAGAAAGATTATGGCTCATGCGTGTAGAAGAAGCTGAGTGATTCAGATTTTAGGGCATCTACATTGTAAGAGGCTGCAATTCGCAGGATTTTCTCGTAATTGTTGGATATATATAATTTTCATTACATAATGAAATGAATGGGAAAATACTGTGCAGAAAGATCATGACTGTTGCGTGTAGAAGAAGATGAGTGATTGAAATTATACGTGATTTTAGGGCATGTGCATGATAGGATGCTGCACATCGTAGGGTTTTCTTGATACTATTGGAAAATGAAAGATTATTATTTCATAATGGAATGAATGGGAAAATGCTCCGCAGAAAGATTATGGCTCATGCGTGTAGGAGAAGCTGAGGGATTCAGATTTTAGGGCATCTACATTGTAAGATGCTGCAATTCCTAGGATTTTTCTTGTAATTATTAGAAAAAAGAAAAATGATTGCATAATGAAATGAATGGGAAAAGACTCCGCGGAAAGATTATGGCTGTTGCGTGTAGAAGAAGCTGAGTGATTCAAATTATATGTGATTTTAGGGCATCTTGGTTCTGACCTAAATCGCTCTTGGAGAACTCTCTTTACCAGCTGGGCCAAAGGAATGGTTGAGGGGCCAGAAGCGGAAGACAGCACAGTTCTTGTTAAACCCTATCGAAGCTTCTCGCAACCGGCTGTCCTCAGCTATGCTTCTTCTCTGTAAGTGAAGTGCCGTTACTTCATTTCCATGTCATGCTATCATATATTGTTCTCCTGTATTCATGGTTTCTCCGACACTTTTTCTGCCTGTTTAAATTTGTACTCAGTCCCAAGCTTATGCTCTTGTTCTACAATTAGAACTTAGGAGCTTTGGAGTTCTTCGTTGTCACTTTTACATGCAACAACTACATCGTCACAATGTTACAGAACTCCGTATGTTTACATGCATTTAGGGTGCCTAGGCTGTGACAGTCAAGTTCAAATTGGATCTCATGTTTTTTTTTAGCAGTTTTGAGTAGGGACTTTCTTTTGTCCAATTTCAATCTTTTTCTGACCAGTATATGCAATGTTTTTCGTTGATTCTGGTGATGTAAAATTTGGCTCCATCTGAATTATATTTTTCTTACTACGATGTAAGGGGTTACGCACTCGTACAAGTGCGTAACTCCATATTACTGTATCGGTGCTTGGCACCAAGTCATTGACATTACGAACGGACACTTTATTCACGCCAGTCTCAAAGAGAGGGCTGGAGTTTCTATCTATCTATCTGTGCTCAAGGGCGGTAGTCCGCAGTAATTGGGGGAATCCACGAGTTCCACTGCGTCACTCGCCGTCGAGCCCGAGTTCCTGAAATTTCCCACGTTCTCATACAAGTACATTTTCTTGTTACAAAATGTTACGTGACCTTGCACCCTTGGCGTGTATAACGGGATTTTACAGTGACGTTTGTTAAAGGTAAAAGCTCTCGGAGTGCTTAACGAATTGAATTGGTGTCTGTCATGGCAGCTTCAGCAGAGGGTTCTTCCTTTGAAAATTACGAGGAGGCAGGAAGGCTGGTCAAAGTGGCTGCACGAGATTGCACGCCATCAGAAATTGGTTCAATCCTTGATTTCCAAACTCGAAGTGGGGTCGAGGTTAGTCCATAATCTCATATTGTTTTGTATTGCTATATTAGTCAGCAGATTTCCTCAGTCATGGAGAATTCAAGGCCTCCATGTTCCATTTGGAATTGGCAGGTTATCTGTCCTCAATTTTGGAGGTTTTCTCTAGTTGTACCGAGTACTTGGTGGAAGCTGAATACAGAGCACTGACAGCAGACGGTTGATTCTCACTCATCTATCATTATGCAGGTTTGCACTTTCAAACTGGTTTTAAAAAATGCTGCATCGCTGTTACCCAAAGATGACCCTGTCAAGCTGAGCGCCGATGCTGCTCTGAATGATCTCATAAGGTCAGCAATTTTTTCTCTGAATTTTGTACACTTGTGATTTTCTTGGGGGCGGCAAAGGTTTTAGTTCAGAAGACAATCGTTTTTGATGCTTTTCACGCACTTCTTAGATTTGATTTTTGCAGGTCCTTCGTTGCCGTGGATGCGCTTCTTACTAATGGCGGAGCTAGTGCTGCAACACAGAGGTACCATTCGCTTCTCCATTGTGTTTTTTTTCTTTATATTTGCATAGCATTATTAACCAATTCTAGCAAGGTCCCTTGGCCTCCCACCAAAATAGCGACCCTGTCAATGAGGTGCCTTTTTAAGTAAAATCAGAGGGAGGATCCATCCTCTGGTGAGATCTCTGGGGTATTGAAATTTATGTATCTTCTGGTTATGAGCCAATGAATCTGTAAAAATTTCAGCAACTTTGACCACATAGAGATATAAGCATTTGATGTGAAAAAGAATTGTTGTTTTTGCACCTTGTTGAACTAGGTCAGTACTTTGAAACTTCGTTACTTAAATTTTTTGCACCATTGGAAATGATGGTTTAATTCTTTATGTTGGAGAATTGAGTTGTGAATCTACAAAATAAAATAAAATTTTAAATCAAGTTCATTTCATTTGGATATGTGATGTGAGTTATGAAGAGTCTTGTTTTGCCAGCAATTAGGAAAGAAAACGTTTATAAGATTCAGATTTAGATGGCTTGCTATAACATTCTCACCATTAGGATTATGTTGTTAGAACCATTAATTATTTTGTTTTTCCTTTGACCTTGTACCTACTTGTACTTAACAAATTATTAAAAAAAAAAATGTTTATTTTGTATCCAATGTTGACGTAATTGTGCTAAGGGTGGCATAACTTTTGCTTATGAGCATTGATTGGAAAAAATATATATTCCCACGAAGCTTATTTATTCTTCCATGTTCAAAAACAATTTCAATTGATTATACTAAAATTTGACATCATAGATACCTACTTGAACTTTTAATTGTCCCCCGAATAGACAATGGTCCTTTAGGGGTTACTTACGGTACCATTGACTTGTGAAATGACTGGCCATGTGCAGAGACGACGTTCTCGGCGCTTTGAAGCAAACTATGGTGGCATTGGACACTTTCCAACAAGGTGTGCAGAATTGTCTGGATGCTTAGAATTGTCTGAATGCTTAGGACTAGAGTTTTTTTTTCAGCGTAGCAGTACACCATGCAGGCAATGGAGGGCGGTCCTCTAGATTTAAAGCACTGTGATTGGTGTCTGCCTTTAAGAAGCCAGTAAATGAACCATACTTAGGACTTTAGGTCCACCCATCAGAATTGGAATCTTGAGGATTTCCTTTAGCACATTGAGTTTTGCACTCCGTTGTTTCATTTTCAATGTTTCTATTTAACCATGTAGTCCAACGTCAGTATCCTTCAATCTATATGCTCCATTTTGCCACTATGTATGAAAATAAATAAATAAATTCACAGATGAAATCAGAAGGAATTGAATTTTTAGTTTTTTTTTAATTGTCTTAAAATATTATTAAATAGTTTATATCAGGCAATTTTGGTACCAATGGTAAGTCCTCAAGACGTTGGTAATAAAGGAAGTTTTGATGAATGAAAAGGTAGATATTAAATTTCAAAGAATTAGTGACACCCAAAATTACAGAATCTAGAAGAATAGCCAACGTTGAGCATTCTTTTGTTACCTGAAAGCCTTTGGGGAGGGGTTGTGCACGTAAGTCAGAGGCAACTTGACCTGTGAATGCCCCTGAACAAGAATCTAGACTTCCCTTGCAGCTGCAACAAATGTAGCAAATCCACGGTTCAAGTTGAATTTATTGAGTCCAATCATTGCTATTTCATTGTGTAGTATCTTGGAACAATTTTATTGTCTCTGCCCTTCCAAAGGAGAGACTATGGAAATGCTTTATTTTTGGAGAGTTACCAAGAGTTACGTACCTGGATAGTAAAAAAAAGTTGTAAAAGTAAATCTGAGGTAAATATAAAGGCAGCGACTCCGCGACTTGCCGCTTGTTCTTAATGCGTTTAGTAATGAATTATTCACTTTTTTGGTTATAGGCCTATTCAATCACTAGGGGTGTTGAATTTTTACTTTAAAAATGTGTATCAATTTCATCATTGAAAAAAATTATGCAAAAATGTGCATTATTCAAAGCCTCTTTTTTAGTACCGTAGTAGGAAGGCAGGGTCGGCACTTTGGTGTCGAATAATTAATAAAAGTTCAAAAAGTAGGGGTCGGCACTTTCAAAAATAATTATTAAAAATTCGGCTATTAATAACTAACATTAAATTTTACTAGCAGCTAAACATTTTCCTTTGTTTTTTGTCTACAATTTTTGTTGACTTTATTTTTGTTGATTTCGACAAAACACTTGATAAATTTATTTATTTTTCCGGCATTTTTTTGGGGAATTATTTTCTGCCGACCCTGCCTTCCTACTACGGTACTAGCAAATGTATGTCAAATTCCTTAACTTCACGGTTCAAGGTGACTCTACTTTAACAAGTTTCACACCAAAAGCTTTCAAGCAACAAAAGACGCTATATTTCAAAGAATTTGTCACCACCTGAAATTATAAAAATTGAGAAGAAAATAGTTTTGATCACTCTAAAAAGTATCACATTAATAAAATGAAAAGACCTTTATACCTATACCATAAAAACAATAACTAGATTGTCCCAAATCAGTGAATATATGATTCTACCAATCAGCCCAAGCTGCTTTTTGGAATTGAATAATATAATTAACCTGTAATCCCTAAATGCAACCGAGACCAAAAGTTGGCTTATGAATGGAACTAAGTATTCAATTTCAATTGCTACGTGGCTGATTTCCATCTAATTCTTTTGTGAAGGATTTTGCTTGGTCATGCTACTCCTTTAAGTTAAATTTAGATCATTCAAGCTATTTTAGATTTTGCATGGGCTCCCATTTACAAAGTCATAAGAACAGTTCACCGTGTAGTGTATTTTGAATTTTCTTTCGCTCTTTCCGCTTAAATATGTAGGCCATGAAAATGAGTTCCATTGCATCTGAGCCTAACTAACAAAATGAAGCTTGCCAATCCAAAGTGGAACACGGGAACGGTACTCACTGAATCCATTATACAATACAGCTCGATTTATCTCACTCGACTGTTCCGCATTGGAATCCGTCGAGGAGACAACCCAAGCTCAATGTCCTCAACGGCACAGGTCCCAGTAGTCCCAATTAGTCCCAATTACCAATCATCAACATTTCAGTGGACACTGAACAATTGTCGAAGGAAGCACCGGATCCAACCAGTGAGGATTGCAAACCAGAGGACAGAATTATGAACAATAACTGAACATCTTAAGTGATACAATGTGGGAGGAGGATGGTCCCAGAAATTGGGCGAGCCATACCACGAGTGGCCGCCTACAATCGAACGCTACTCACGTACATAGTGGTAACAAATTGCAATGGACGGCACGCCAATCTACTCATTCTACTCGGTATCTGATAAATCCTCATTAGGAAATACCATCTCCATAAAACTCCAATAAAAGCACTGAATGTGTGCTGTAGAAGTACCTCCTGAAATCGACTACGATACCATTCCGGAGAGGACAATCATCTTGAAATTCCTTTCGCCGTTTGAGAAAGGTCCGAGAATAAATTGTCCGATGTTGAGAAGAATCCTGAAGCCTGACTGATGAGTGGTGACAGATCATAAAGCAGAAGATAATCCTGTCAGCTCAGAGCATTGGCGAAGCAGCACATGCAGTCAGGAGTCAACAATCCTCTTCAAGAGCTCGGAAAATCCATGTTGCAGGCAATGTGCCACCAAGATCGAATCACTTGTTCTGGTTCGTGGTGGCACGGGTGCTTATTCCATGCAGCAACTTGGTGAACCCAATGAAACTCAGTCGACCGTCTGAGTGTCTCACCCACTCTTGAAACACGTCAGTCGGTACTGAAGGCGCAAGTCCCACCTCCTGAAAACAGTAGACAAAATTTTAAACAAGAGCGGTTTTTCTTCAAGTGGTCCCTTCTTGATCCCATCTCACAAATTCTACTTCCACACTAACAGGTGACAGCAAAGGAATGCTCTAACCGTTGATCAACTCAGAGAATAGGTAAATACATGAAAAACACAACATTCAAAATTGACAAGGGATGAAAAGGACGTACTCGTGCAAGTTCATCCACAGAAATGACACGATTACCCTCTTTCTCAAAAATATCATAAGCAGCACGAGCATGCTGCTCCCATCGATCAGTGCCTTCTAACTGGTGCACACTAATGGCCGCTGCACAAAATTCTGTAAAATCCATCTTCTTGAAAGAGAGCGCATCCATCTGTACGTCACAAGCACTTCCGGGTCAGAATAATAGCACAACTCTGCCATGGATAAAAATCAACGTCGAGTCATTCAAGCATCAAAGTAATCACTGTGTAGGTCAAAGCAAGCATGGCAACACGGTTCCTCAACAAACAAATTGGATGCTGCCAATGGTCAGACTGCAGCATTTGTACAATACACATTCAGAAAATAAACATACCGAAGTCAAAATTTCAAAAACTTTCGACTCCTTCATCGCTTCTGTTGAATGTTTCAATAGTGCCTGATAAACAGTATCAAAATAAGAAAAACAGTACAATCAGGACAAGGATAGTTGAACAACATGCAGAGGAACCCTCAACCCACTAGCTAGCCACACAACAACAAGCCCCTCACAATCACCCAACATGCATTCCAGCCTGGGCAAAGAACAATACACATCACTACCCATGACAATCAGAATTCCTCAAGAAACCACCGGCAAAGTAAATTCAACCCAAGGCTATGATTGCAGGAATATCCACCAACCTGTCTAAAATTCTCAAATGTGATACGACCGTTTTTGTTCGGCTCCAGCAGCGCAAATTGGGTGCGTAGATATAACATCTCATCTTCAGTCAAAGTATTTGACAGTGCCTGTAATAATCCAATTCATACTAAGTCAACAAACCTGGATCTACCAAGATGAATTTAGATGTTGCAAAAGCAACCAAATGGATACAGGAAGCTGTGCATGATTGTGCGCACTACACCAGAGGTGAACCCAACTTTTTATAGACGATCATCACTTGCACAACACAAATGCAGAGAGGGTGGAGAAACTCTCTTCCAGCCAATGCAGAAAAAGAGGAAAGAGGACGGCACATGTTCGACATCACTAACCTTAAGAGCAGCTCGTCTCATAGATGTTGCACGAAGATAAGCTCTCACCAGCCCATACACTATGATATCCAGCGGTATCTTCACGTCGCTGCTTCGAATCCATGGATGGGCTGGAACACCAAAGAAAGATATCCACTTAGGATCACACGCTACAATACACTGGACGTTTCAAGTGCAGCTTTAGCGCATCAATATGACCTTGTCAAAACGATTAAGCCACATCATAAACGAAATGAACAAACTTGCCAGTAGCATACTAAACAGTATATACATACTCAGCGCTTGTGCTGCCGTCATGCGTTTCCGCATGTCCTTGTTCAGAAGCCGCTTCACGAAGTCCTTAGCTTCAGCAGAAACCGAAGGCCATGGTGCTTCTTCAAAGCTGGGATCAGCCCTCAACACTGCCCGAAAGATTCCCGACTCTGTCCGCGCCCAAAATGGCCGGCTACCACATAACAAAATGTATGTGATTACCCCTATGCTCCACACATCAGCTTCCATAGAATATGACCTGTGCAACACCTCTGGTGCTACATAGTACGCACTCCCAACAATATCGTTCAGTCGTTCATCTGCGATTCAACCAGTGTAAATTGTCATCCCTACATTCAGGGAATCCAAACAAATACCAAAGTCCGCCTTAAGAGGACACAATCCGCAAAACTTGCAGTGCAGGTCTACCGAACAACCAGGAGACAAAAAGTAACCTAACAAATGGGAAAACTCACCGGGCTTGATGAAATCTGACAATCCGAAATCAATAGCCTTCAACTGAGCATGTTCATCCTTTGTGGTGAACAAAAAATTCTGCACGCAAGTTTCCAGGAAAATGCGTAAGATTGATTGAGGTCAAAGACAATAATTGAATCTTTCAAAGAGAGCAACAATGCAGCAGCAGGAACTTCAGGAATTTTTAAAGACTTCTATTCCACTACATGCAAATAGCTTCAACCTTAACAGAGCAGTATGATGCAATTTAGAATGCTTCTTTAAGGCATATGCTATATGAACCTTCCATGAACCCCTAATAGATAGTCAACGAAATTTTCCTCGCCAATTGGAGCGCAACACACCTCAGGCTTAAGATCCCGGTGCACAACACCTTGAAGATGGCAGAATGACACAATGCTCAAAATCTGTTGCACCACAATCTTTGCATCTTCCTCCGAATACCTTCCTCCTCTACTCGACCAAGTTGGGAGATCAGAAACACATACAAAATGTGCATAGCAATAAAACATCGGAAATACTGAGCTAAAACTACTGCCCAAGATGAGATCCGATGGTCTTTAAAACGATGTCTCATTTAGAGATTTCTCCGGCGACAGCTCTCCCAGTGGGTTCCCATTCAGGGCTACAAAAAATCAGGTCAAGTAACTTCTACAGCTCATGTTCTATGTAGATCCCAGAGGAACTACTCAGCTCGCAACATACAAGGCCATGACGCCATCAAATGAAATAGACGCATAGAACAAGAGAAAATGCCAGAACTATCAACTACAGGAATGTCCTTACCTAGACAAAATTCGATCCAACAATTCGCCACCTTCACACAACCTGCACGACAGATTTGAAGAGCAGTCAAAATACTGTTTCGAATTCAAATCCTGCAATTGTTTCGGGAATACCCAAAACTAACCCCTAAATTAAGAGAACGAAGAACATTTCCCTCGTGACCATAAGTTCCACTTCAATGCAAGAGTAAAATCTACAAGGATCCTACTAAAAAACAGAGAGCAGCATCATAATCACAGCATATCAGAAGCTACTTACAAGTCCTTCGCTTGGAAAAGCCCAATCACATGAGTCTAAGACAAACTTTTCGAATTCACATCAACCACACTTTTACATCCACTACAATATTGTCGACCCATCCCATCATCATTCACCGGATCGATCGCCACTTACTCCATCACAATGTACACGTTCAGATTGTCCTCGCAAGCGTCGTAAAACCGAACCAAGTTGTGATGTCCCGTCAGAGCCTTCAATATCTTCACTTCTCGTCTCACGTCCTCGATCGCAATCGCCGTCGTCATCTGCCACAGCGCACTCAATTCATCTCAAAAACCTTCCGGATCGAACACCTCATCCACTCAGTTTCACGCACTCAATACAAATTAGGAATGATGAAGCAATTCAAAATCTAAAAATACCATATCATTAATCGGTAGACTAGTTAATAACCCTAATCTCAACAAAACAAATCTAGAACTACAACCCAAATTGTCAGAAAACAGTAAGGAAAGTACATCCAAAATTGCCCATGTTCCAAAAAATTGATCCCTACTATTGGACCCGAAGTACCGATCCCACAGCTACTCGAATCTCTCTGCACCTCACAGCTTGCTAGTCGCCATTAACTGCACAAACTTCTCACCCGCATCACATCGTCCATATGCTGATCAAACTACACTTCGAGTGCGTTATCTGCAAGCCTAAAACTAACTAGTGACTTCTCTTCTCAACTCGCAAAGTCAATTCTCTTCTACGACAATTGCCTCACCGCAACCTAATTTCCAATCTCGATTCTTCGATACCTCCCAGATCTCTGCTGTTCCCTCAAAGCTCTTCCAATCTGCACGCGCACGCAGACTAGCCATTGCCATCTACTGCACGCAACTGCACACTCTCCAAATCCCACGCAATCCCTAACCAAACCACCGATCGACACGTTCAAAGTTTCAAGAAATTGGCACTTCTGGAACCTCAGATCTATTCGAGCTCCAGATTCTACAGCTTTGTCCATTTGAATGTCACAATTTTCGACGTTTGAAACATGCCGTTTTATCGAGGATGACCACGACGAAAATCCAAAAATCCAAGTACCTTGGCTTTGGAAATAATCTTCACGGCCACGGGCTGTCCCTTCTGGTCGCCCCTGCGCATTTTCGCGTAACAAGTGTGACCAAAGTGTCCGCGCCCGACTTCGTGTCCCAGCTCATACTTGCTGGTGAAGTTCTTCGGGTACCCGAACTGCTTGTCCAGCGGCTTCTCGTTCTCCACGGCCTCCGGGATCCCGCCTCCGTCCTTGGTCGTCGGTTTAGCGCCGTGGCGCTTGACGAGCGACGACTGGATGTGCTTGGCGGGCGACGGCGGAGGGAACGGCCGTTTGAACAGACGCCGGGGAGT
Source organism: Pohlia nutans (assembly GCA_022496805.1). Classification (NCBI taxonomy): domain Eukaryota; kingdom Viridiplantae; phylum Streptophyta; class Bryopsida; order Bryales; family Mniaceae; genus Pohlia; species Pohlia nutans. Next base: position 25,638,681 of record CM040095.1, on the reverse strand, counting down.
CGAACTAGCGTTTGCCGGAGAGCTCGCGTAGTGCGGCAGAGGACTGGCCCCCGACGACGGATGCCGCGGCGACGGCTGCGTGCTGCTCCCGAACGACGTCTTGCGCCTCAACGGTGATGCTCCGCCTCCGTTGCTGCTAAAACTCCCCCGACTGCCATTGAAGTGATGGTGCTTCGGCGTCTTCGGCGGTGCGGCCACGACCTCCCGCTTGAACGAATCGTCACCGTCAACCTTTCCATAGCACTGGCCCATTGTTGCATCGCCCGCCCGTTTTCCACCTCCCCTGACACCACACTCTCCCCTACTACATCGTGCTCATTCGTCCCTCCACCATTTTGCGTCCCGCAAACTGCACCGTGATTCCGGCCGTCCTCCGCGGGCGCATCCGAGCTCTCTCCATCCTTCCTTCCCCGATCGGAGACCTGCCAACCAAAACGTCACGATGGCTGTGGCGATCGCGAGCTTGAAAGCTCTGCAACAAGGTCTCGAAAGCAATCTGGTGCTCTGTTTCTAGGTTTTGAATGCCTCAGCCCTTCTGTCCATGCCATTCTTCATCCATCCGACCGTCCATTCTGCTTCTTCATCCATCTGTGGTCCGTTTCAACATTAATTTGTATTGATTACAAATGGCACGTGTCATATTGTGATTAGTTTTTAACGACGTGGACAATTCTAAATTCTGACGTGGAAGTCCAATTTCGACAGCAGGCTGTCTGAAAACGACCCACGGATGGTAATTAATTCGTAACACTAATTTTTCAAAAAACTCCATCCACATCGTTACTTTCCATTCATGATGACGATTAATTACCCCCCGCTTCATTCATATATACATCCGTCCGTTCTACTTCTTCATTCATCGCTCCATTTACATCCTTACTTACACTACTTTTCAAAATCTCCGTTAGTTTCCATTCATCACTACTTACGATTAGCTTGTTTATATCATCCATCGATGGGTCCCGGTTTTCATTCATCTATCGACGCTTCATCGTTTCCCATGATTAAGGAGGCCGTTAAAGGCTGGGCACGGTGCCACGGTCATTTGTTTGATCTCAACAGTTAATGAGATCATTAGATGCTGCCACTGTCTTGACTCTGTGCTTGTTTTTTGAGGCAGTCCCATCTTGACTTGTTCAGTTGCATTGAAATTTGGTCAATCAATGATACGGGAGAAGCATTTTGTGATTTCTAATTAAAGTCGCTTTTTGTGGTGGAGAGCATGTATGAAAATGTGCATTTGAATGGGCACAAATCATCCGGTATGAATAATGAAAGGGGAGAACCGACCTCCACATAGATAGAAACTGCGGCCCACTTTCGAGGCCAGCGTGAATAAAGTGTTTGTTTGTGATGTTATTGAGTCAATTTTCACCGGACAAAGGGCCATTTGTTCAAAATTTATTTTCTCTAACTACAGGTACACATTATCCTATCAAAAGTGACACATGAATGGTTGAATTTCAATACCTTGTGAGAAGAAGGAAAAAACAAAAAAAAAACAGAATTGAATGATAAACTCACATGAAAAGTGGCAAGTGTCGTGTCTTAATTGGTTGAAACCTCTTAAACTAATGTTACAATAGAGCCTATGATGGGCAAAATCATCGAATGGGCAAAATCATCAACACACAAAGAATTAAAGGAGAGAACCAACTTCTAGTTAAGGATCGATTGTCACTTGACATTGAAAAAAAACCATCGTAAATTTTTATGCAGAATGACAACTATCATGTATGGATTGGTGGGGTCCATGGTCGAATAAATACTTTCAAAATAGACGGAGTTCTTCTCAAATCCTCCCCAATCACGGGGCATGAAAATGTGCACTGAAATGGGCGGAAGTTGGGTAGAACGTGGCATACAATGCAGCGTGGATGTGAAGATTATGTCAAGTTTGAGATATGTATCAGCTGGACATTGGATTTAGCTCCATTCAGGAGTGGCAGGACATTTTAATATTGCCACTTGTGTACTGTCAAGATGTTAGATGTATCAATTTCATGAACTAGGTCATTGGATAAAACACAGACAATTGCTGTAAGGACTGATAACCCTATCAGAGCAACCATGAACACCTTGACTCCTAAACGTCCAACCGTACAGAATGAGACACAGAGTTTTCATCGGTCATGCACTTTTTGCAGTGTGGATTTCTTACTGATTTTTTTAGTGGGAAGTTAGTTTGATTCGTATGTGATCCGATTAAACGGGGATGATTTGTGATATTTTTATGTCACATTGTTTACCAATTTTTTGGAAGATTTTAGTCTAAAAGTGCTCTTTAAAAAGTCAATTCATAGATTTAAGCAACCAAAAAATGTTCAAAAATCACTACACTTAGAGTATTACATTTCAAACCATAAAAAAATAATTCATTCACAAATTTTCAATATCTTATTCGTAATCAAATTACAAACAAATTTTGAGTATTGAGTTTCAAAATTTATACAAAAATATTGGTGATAGCAATCATAGATCTAATTGTATGGATAGAATCTAAAACTCATAATATACAACTTTTATTCATATATAAAGTTCACAATATCCCTCTTAGTTGCATTTTATGATGCATCTTTGTAAAACAACCCAATTTGGACATGGTGAAGATGTTTAGGGGTCAATTCTTAAATGTGCACACTACATTTATTCGGTCAAACCTCATCAATTTCTCACATTTTAAATTTTTTTTAAAAATTTAGTATTTTTCTCATAACAATTTATTCTTAAACCAATTTACACTGATATTTTCATAACTATTTAAATAAAATGAATTTTATAATATTTTTCAAAGTTTTTCTCTTGTAATAGTCATAGTAATAACATAAATTATGCCTAGAATAGTTTGAAATCTTTAGGAAAAATGAAACTAATAGTGATAAACAACAAGAGTAGTTGGCATATTACTTGAGCTTATATGAAAAGAAATTTGTGTGAAAAACATTTTTTTATGAGTATATTGGAATTTTAGGCTATGAGCTTTATACTGTTTTAAAATGTGCAATTTTAACAATTTTGAAGAACATGAAATTGGACTAAAAAGGTGAAGATAACTCCCCACACTTTCTAAGTTGGGATCATTTTCATTTGAAATCAGGAACTAGGTGAAAATTAGCATTTGATTGAAAAATGATCAAACATGGGCCTACAAGGCTCCTTGCGTGTTTAAAGGTTAATCCTTAAACGTCAAAGCAAGCCCCATGGGTTTATTCATGAGAGAATAATGAAGGGAAAAGTGAAATTTTTCAACCAAATTTGAAATGGATTGGTGTTTTAAAAAGGTGATGAAAAAGCAAGGTTAAATGTAGTAAATTTGCCAAAATTAAACAACTGTAGAACAATGCACAATCAAATGAAGAAATCAGGAGCTATGATTGAGCAATAGTTTTGAAGAGAGTAAAAAGTATATATTAAAATAAACAACAAAATCGTAGGCCAACAGTACCTATTGGCAAGCTTAAAAGGTTAGATGGTGGGTTTTTTTTTTTTTTTTTTCCCAACTGATGTAGACTTTTGGAGATGCTCCTCGGGCTACCCTCCAAGGACCCTTTTGACGTTTAAGGGTTAACACTTATTAAGGCCGCTTTACATATGAGCTTGTTTTTATGTGTAAATGACAGTTTGAATTCTCATCTCTGATTGGTCCAAATCCTCAAATTAGGCCCAACTCTTTTACATCAAGACTCAAGGCCAAAATGTCAAAACTAATTTTTAATTAAAAACAACAAGGTCTATCACGGGCCCAACTTAAAGAATTGGGTGCACCAAAAATGCAAGACCAATTTGTGGGTCAGGCCCATTTCAAAATTTCAATATATATTATTAAAATTACAATAAAATAAAATAAAACCGTTAAATACTTTATTTTTTTAGCATTCAGCACCTTTGGATTCTTTGCAAATCTTAAAAACTCTTTTGTGGTCTCATTTTCCATTCAACTCTTTGGCCAACATCATGAAATAAACGACTTACGTTATAATCTTATCATATCAAATAATTGAGAGCCGATTAATACGCGTTAATAGTTAGAATCCTTTTTGCACCTTACAGCTTGATGCCTACGACTTGTCCCCTCTTACCAAAAAAAACTTCTTTGATATAGTCTATCTTGTAACCAATACAAAACAACTTTTTTTGAAAGTGGAATCCGTGCAAAATCCCCTTAATTATAGCTCATGAAAATTTTCCTTTATTGTAATGTATCCAAAAAATGTTTCAAAATTCAAAAAATAAATTGAATGAAAAAAATAAATGTCAAAAATTGGTTATAAAAAATTGGACAATGAAGCCAAATTTGGATGAAACTAGTATTAAAATTATGAGTTTATGCCCAAAGTAAAGATGAACGTATAAATATTCAACTTCATCATAATATTCTATATTTTCACCCTATCTTTTTCTAAAATAAAGAATAGATATGAAAATTAAAATATAAAACAAAATAAAAACTGTTGTACACGAAACTTGAAATTTGTATTAAAATTGGACCAAAAATGATTTTATATCCAAAATATTCAACTTCATAGTATTATTCTATGTTGTCATCCTCGGTTTTTCCAAAACATGAAGGAAAAAGAAAAAACCCTAGTTCACATAGACTTCATGGTTTTGGACTTTGCCCTCTTGGAAGTCCAATGGATGTGACTATTCACATCCTTTACAACTTAGAAAATTTAATGCATTTCCGAAATTGTTATAAACCTAAATCAAGGAAAATTGATCATTAATAAATCATGCAATGATCTCTTTGATCTTCCAAATACAATGGATTAAAGATTCCCCGACAATAAGTGTTGAATTTTTAGGCAAAACTCAACTAGATTCTCTTTAAAAAGTACTACGTAATTAATAAGAGGTGAGTGCTCAACTACACTCAAAAAAAGCATTGGTCTCCATCAATGTATAGGGAGCAACTTGTTACAAGTGAGCTGATTCATTTCTCAAATAGTCAATTCAAAATGCTAATAAACACCATACTACCTCAGCTAGTTCAATGATTCTTTGCCTAATAATTATTTTATTTTTGGATGAGACGTTCGGCAAAGAAAATTCCTTGTAGATTTTTTTAGATTCATTCACAATATTTTAGAATTTGTAGGAATACAATATTTGAAAATTTTTGCACTTTAAGAATCAATTTAATTTGTGTCAAACCAGCCCATTTACTACTATAATCGATCAAAGAGAAGCAAAGCACATCAATGAACAACTAATTTTATTAATAATAAAGAACTTTTGATATTGGTTGGTTTAGCTTAATATCATACCGGATCCTTGTATAGGGGAGAATCAATGGTTTGTTACAAGTGAGCTGATTCATTTCTGAAATAGCTGATTCAAAATGAAAACATTAGCGAATCAATATTTTCTATTTTGAAGGAAAACCAAAACATATCAATCAACAAGTAATTAACAACAAAGAACTTTCGGATATTGCCTCATTTGGCTCGATTTCTTCGAACGGACCCTAGTTCACATTCTCATCGAAATGATTATTTAATGCTTCAAGTAAAGAAGAATTATAGCAAGAATGGTCCAAAAGCACGACGAGGGCATTTTAATTGACAACGGAAGCAAGGTTGTCCATAGAAAAGCCAAGGGAGGGAAACAATGGCAAGAGCAACCGCCCCAAGTGGAAGAAGAGCATTGGCAATGGACAAGCTTGCGAAGAAAAAAAAGCCCCATTTTCCAGAGCCCGGAATATGGAGCCATAGCTCCATCGAAACACGATTTTTTGGTGCACCCCATGGATAATGATGAAGAGGAGCCCGCCTTGGGATCTGCTCCACCAAAACCCATTGTAGTACCCGTTGGCACCGGCCATAAAACTAAAGCCATAGAGTCAAAGACGAAACGTGTGGCCAACGAGATGAAGTGCTACATTGAGGAGAAAGCGGTCACATATTCTCGCTCCCATTCAAAGTGTGCGGTGGACATACCACGATTGGAGTTGACCAAAGTGAAAGAAATCGCGTTGCAAGCCAAACTTGAGGCGGCGGGAGCTTATGTATGTCAAGACTGTCAAGTCGCAGTGGCCACCACTCGGGGTGAATTAGGGTTTCATCGAAGATATCCATGCCTCCTCTTCTTTTGCATTTTCTTGAACCTCATGTCTATCTTGAGTTTTCTTTTCTGTATTTCTGTTTTGAGAACTATATACCCTCATCCTGCTTATTAGAACATTTTGGAGTTGCAAATATTATTGTTCCAAGCAATACACATGTGACAAGTCATTTTTGTGACTAATTCATGCCTGCCACCTTGAAGGTAGGCCTTCCCAAACATGTCATACCGGTAGTAGAGAGGAACAATTGCACCAAACTTTAATTTTTCCACAATAGAATCCGTTGGTGTTATGAACATAAGGTTCTTTAACCCTTTCCAGGGTTCACCCTTTTGCTCTCAATGAAAGATAAAAAAATTCAAAACATGTGATTCGTGAAGTAGTGCTATTGTGGACTTTTTAGTTCTTTAACTAAAGAATTAAGGTTGATTGTCCTAAAACCACCAACTTCAGCAATCTGGCCTATTTTGGCAATGCTAAATTCGAAAAAAAAATTATGACCGCATTCGAAATAGGTTTTGATGAGGATTGAAAAAATTTGCAACATCTAATTCACATTTGTCAATTTTATACAAAATTCCAAAGTGGAAAGTAACCTGTGACCCAAATCAAACCTCTAGGTTTCCCCATGTTCACACCATGTGATACTAACTTTCACTCATAATGATACCCAAAACCACCAACTATTTCTTCGCAATGCTTGGCGTGCCATTGGTCTACTTGAATAGTGAAATTGGTGGTTTTAATTGGGTCTCAACTGTGGTGGCCCCAAGAAAGGTCTACATGTCATAATTGGGGGAGGTGGTGGTTTTAGGACATCCTACCTTACATGACATGTCTAATATTTTAGAATTTGCTACATTGATTCTAGTGCAACAATACTTATTTCTAGGTACAACTTACAAGGGCTAATGATCCTTATGAAATGGAGGCCATTTAGGAATGGTTTTGCTACAAGTGCTCGTGACATATATCCATATGTGATTTGAAGTAGGTAGGAATGCGTATAGCGTCTTCACAGGTGTGGCTCCTTTATATCATTTAATAGTTGAATATGCATTCAATCTACTCTCTTTACAATGACATTCCAGAATATGACATATTATTGTTTCAAGCTATACAAATCATTTACTAATCCATGTTTGTCACCTTGAAGAAAGGGCTTTTCAAACATGCCATAGTAGAGAGGGACAACTATTACATTTTTTGGGCAGGCATGTAAAATCTTAGAATCACCCATAATGCCTTGAATCTTGGATAGCCATGATGCCCCATGACATGAATTATTTTGAGGAATGTTAACCCCTAAAGGACCAAGAAGTTAGAATTAAATTTTATTTTTTAGTAGTTTTGAATAGGTCTGATGTGAATTTTCTTTTGTTCAAATTTATTTGTTTCTTGACCAACGCATACAATGTTCTTTACCGATTCCGGCAAGGATCCCGGTCATATAAAAATTGGTTCCATTTGAATTATATTTTTCACAATTTAATGTCAATTTTAAAACAATCAATCCTTGGTGTTTTAGGAATAATAAACAATGATGTAAAGCATAGATGCACGCAAGCGGTTGTAAAACCAAACAATTAGTACTTTGAGAATGCATAGTTTCAACATCCACTAATAGAAACACTGCCCACTTACAAACTAAACTAGTTTTGGGTCTCTTTGGGCATACTTCCTAATAGTCTAATTTATGCTGTTTGTGTTTCTAATATACCAATTATTGTCATTGCTGTGAGTCACAAGAATTGAACATTCTCACTATAATTCAATATATATTCTCAAAATAATTGTGGTATTAAGACAAAGTGTAGCCGACAATAATTCAGAATCCACACAGTGAATAGTGAGGAATTGTGATTTAGTTAGTGTTAGGTGAGAATTAATGTCTTTTACCACAATTTATTCAAAAGTGAGGAAGTACCAATTGTCAATTCCACTTCCATTGAGAGTAACATGTTCCTTTCAAGTGATAAGAGCAACATGAGTTTGCATGCAAAGTTTATTATAAAATTGCCATTTAACATTGGAATACTACATTGAGAAGGTTCACTTGAAGTTTTTTTCATTTTAAATTCTACAATAAAAAGGTTTTTTTTACGAGGACAATATATCTTTAAATTATCAACTAGTTTCTGTGTTGAGAAATAGTGTCCTAGTGTAGTGAACCTCAATTTTAGTGCAGTGAACTTCAAACAAGTAAGTATTTAACCCCTAACCGCCCAACCATGCATATTTTGCATGATGTACGGATTTGAACTCCGATGTCTCATCCATCAAGTACTTTTTGCAGTGTGGATTTTTTACTGAAACTTTTATGGGAAGTTAACTTCATGCATGTGTGATCCGATTAGAAAGGAGATGATTTGTGAAATTTTTATGCCTCATTTCATGTTGTAGTCTTCCACCCAAAATTTCGAAGATTTTAGTCTAAAAGTGCTCTTGAAAAAGTCAACTACTAAAATTAAGCCACCAAAAAATCTCCAAAAATCACTACATTTAGAGTATTATATTTCAACCAATCCCAAAGAAAATTATTATTAAATTGTCAATATCTTATTCGTAATAATTTTACAAAAGAGCTCTAAATTTTAACCCTTTAACCCCTAAACGTCCACGCATCCAGTTACTGGATGTTTGTTGGTCAAACCCAATTTTGATCTTGAAGATGACTTTTGTTGCTAATACACCCAACTACGAAAATGAAGTTTATTAAGTCTAGTTTGTACTCCACTTTTCAAATCTTAAAAATTCCAATTATTGAGTATTTTATTGCTTGTGCAAGCTTTGTAGGTCAGGGTTTGAATTACACTACACATGAATGATAGGATTTTCAGCTTTCGAATTTCAAAATTGAAATAAAAAGTTTCTATGGAAAACATATCATGTGATTCTCCATTGTAATTTGTACCTGCTCCCAAAAAAATATTAAAATTTTAAAGCTTTTTTGTAATAAATTTTATTTTTTGAAGTATTTGACATAAAAATTTGTTAAAAATGCCGTATTAAATATAAAAAAATCTGAAAATTTCAAGACTGATAGGAAACATTCAATTCCATGCATGAAAAATATTATAAAATATATTTTGATAAATCTTGAAGGCTAAATTTCAGTAAATTGTGTAGTTTGACTTTCCTACAAAGCAGTGGTACGTTTAAGGGTTAAGGTCCTGATTCAACACTGTTTTCAAAGATTCGTTAAAAAATGGTTGATGAAAAACAAAAATGGAGTTGATATACAAAGCAGAGTTGTAGATTTCAATGTGAAGATAACATCTATATGGTTGGATTCAGCATATTTGTTATTAATATATTACAGTTAATTTTGCAAGGTTTTCTCTTGAAATTCAATTAAAAATCCAAAATTAACACAAAAAAATCAAAAAATATTGTAATGGAATTGGAATAACATGCACTACAAGACTATATGGTTTCCATTATTTGATTCTACTTATTGTGGAAAATCATGTTTAAGGTCTCACGTTTTGAACTAAGATTGAAACTTGACATTAAAACACTTTTATAATTTTTCAAAAATTCACGTTACCTTATTTTGAAGATCCATACCATACAAATGGTAGTCAACTTGCACAAGAATGAAAAGAATTTTGGATGGATGAAAAACATCGTTGTATGTGTTGAAAGGACGCGTCAGAATTCATCCAGCGTCCAGAATATGGACGCTGGAGCGTATAAGGGTTAAGTTTGAAATTGAATACACAAATATCAGTAATAACAATTGCAAATCTAATCGTATGGACAGAATTTAAATTCATAATGTACAACTTTGATTCATTCGTAAAGTTTAAAGTATCCCTCTTAATTGCATTTATAATGCATCTTTGAAAAACTGTCAAATCTGAAAAGGGTGAGAACATTTAGGGGTTAAAAAGATTATCCAATTCAACACTAACATTTGCATCGTGTCGAGAATTATCAAACGGAGTTATGAAAACCCCAAATAAATCCTTGTAAATTATGAATCTCCAAGGAGTGCACTCTACATTATGTTTGAGAATCATGTGCATTTATGATCCCCTCTAAAACCCCATGTACACAAAGGGAGGGGGCACTCTACTAAACACGTACAAGTAGACGCGAGTGCACAAAAGTGGTATTAATTTGAACATTGTCGTAACTATTATTTATATATACAATAAACATATTTAGAGCTAAAAGTATTGATGTATACTTACATTAAACATATATTTAGGATGGAATAGATCTCTATACAAGGTATTTAGATATGCAACCCCTCGTATACATGGAGTTTTTAGGAGTCATGAATGCACATGATTCTCAATCATAATGTAGAGTGCATCCCTTGGGTTTATATATCTAAAAACCTTTGTACGTAGATCTATTCCATCATAAATATATGTTTAACCCTTTAACGTCCCGATTCAACATGTTTTCAAAGATTCGTTATAAAATGGTTGATGAAAAACGAAAATGGAGTTGATCCACAAAGCAAAGTTGTAAATGTCAATATGAAGATAACATCTGTACGGTTGGATTCATCGTATTTATTATTAATATTTTTTATTAATTTTGCGAGGTTTTCTCTTGAAATTCAATTAAAAATCCAAAAATAATAATATATATATTGTAATGAAATTGGAATAACATGCACTACAAAATGATATAGTTTCCATTATTTGATTCTACTTATTATGGAAAATCGTGTTTAAGGTCTCACTTTTTGAACTAAGATTGAAACTTGACATAAACCACTTTTGTAATTTTTCAAAAATTCACATTATCTTATTTTGAAGATCCACACCGTACAAATGGTAGTGAACTAGCACGAAAATGAAGAAATTTTTGGATGGATGAAAAATATCACCGTATGTGGTGAAGGGACACATCAGGAATCATCCATCGTCCATATTCTAGACGCAGGCGCGTCCAAGGGTTAATGTAATTTTACATCAATGTTTTTTGCCTCTAAATATGTCTATTGTACATATACATTGTATGGCAATGTTTCAATTAATACCCCTTTTGTGCACTCACGTATACTCGTACGTGTGTAGTACACCTCCTAGAAATGAATTCCTAGCACTCCATGAAAAAGAACCCCTAAAGGACCACAACTATGTTTCTCTCCAAACACTCCAAAGCTACCTAAAAGTATCCCTTCTCACAAATAGGCAAATATTTTTTGATCTAAAACCCTTTGACTGATTCAATTGTAGAATATTTCAACTAACTTGAATTTATTAGCACCTACAAATTTTCAATCGTTTAGGATTCCCCAATAGTAAGATTATAAGCTAAAAAGTTGGTTTCACTTTGTTTTTGACCTGCTGCCTGGAGTTTGAAACTTTCTAAAAATGCCCAAAATGAAAAATTTAATCTCAAATTCGATAAAATGAATTTGACAATTGTGTGTTAGCTCATTAGGTGCAAAAATTCACATGCATCTCATTGTAGGAAAATTTCAGGATTTGCCCACAATTAGATTTTCCGCCTTTGCATGATTGTATCTTTTGATCTATACATCACCTATGTACACAAATTACCATCCTATCTTTGTTACAAAGAGCAGAATCATCACCAAAAATCTCAAAAATTGAAGATCAATACTCATTCCACACTGAGCTGACCAAACTTGAAAAATCAGCCTTCGTCTTTTAGGGGTTAAAAAATTGGCATGCAGGAAGGGACAATGACACCAATCACCTTGTGAGGCCAAAAATGAATCTCATATAGAAATGTACAAGTATACACCGCAAGTAATGTTTGCTTATTCTCTTTACATCCTAAACCCCTTCAAGCCTCAAATTCATGCCAGGGAGACCCCAAGGTACTAATTACTGTATCCCTAAAATAACAATTATAAAAAAAATTATAAAAAAAGAAGTCATTCCTCTAGTACCAAAAATGTTTAAAAAACTCATCAAGTCTCAAGTAACAATGTTCTCATCTTGCTGATTGCAGTCAGATGTTCAGCTGGTGTACATCTCTCCATGATCAATATGTACCTATAGTCCAAAAAGGCAATTTTAGGACATTTTTCCATAAAATATATTCATCCTTCATAAATTTTGCATCCAACACATTCTTTGATGCGCTTAAATCTTTAGACTGCATTCACTAACAAGAACGAATAGATTTTTGACCAACTAATAATAACAACTATGCTCAACAAGAATAAGTGGAGGGAGAATCTTCCTACTATTTCATCTAATTCATTTTATTGCCCACCAATGACGTTGGTATCCCTATTTTCGAAACCTAATATACCAGTCCAAACCTAAGAAAATTCATAGAAGAGCAGTCTAACTGGTATCCACAAGCAATATAATGTTGTGGTTGCCAAAAAACCTTCCCAAGTCGAATCAAGACCGCGAGAAATTGGAAGATACCAATCACTAGTGGAAATGCTCTAAGAGCATGTCCACCAATGACGTTGGTATGTCTTATATTTTCAAACATGATATACCAATCGAGACCTAAATTTTGCAAGAGAAGAGTTTGGTTGGTACCCACAAAAAATATAATGCCTTGATCAGCAAAAAGTCTTCCAAACTGAAATTAGGACCGCAATTTTGAGCAAGAAAATTGAGGATACCAATGACAATGGTAATCCTATTATCAAAACCTAGTGTACCAGCCCAAATCTAAATTTTGCCAGAGGAGACAAATCTAGTTGGTATCCACAAGCAACATAACCCTACAGCTAACAAAAGGTCTTCTGAAGTCAAATTGGGACAAATGTTTGGAGAAAACCGACCTTTAGTTACAAATTAGCCAATTGAAATTCAAAATTGCTTAATCAAGTTCAAAATCTTGATCATTTGAGGGGGAAATCAAAGAATACACCCCGTTTTCTTAAGGCCTAGCAAAGAGAATTCTCCAAAAAAACTAATTGGTGCAAGGAAATGTAGGATCTTAGTTAGTTAACCCCTAAAGAACCTAGAAGCCAAAATTGAACCAACTATTTTTTTTAGCAGTTTTGAGTAAAATATGGACGTCCTTTGGTCCAAATTTATATGTGCTTTGACAAACGCATACGTTATTCTTCACTGCATAAAATTTGGTCCCATCTAAATTATATTGTCCACTACATGATGGATTGAATTTGTCATTTTGAAACCATGAATCCTTGTTACTTTAGGGATTAAGCTAAAATTTCTTCCGGGACTGTGCTGAGGACCTCGAATGAATAACAGTCAGTGTCTGGTGGGAATGCTCCAGAGTTGGTCGTGTATCTAATATAAATAAATAAATAAAAGCGGCTCATCGCGACGTCTCTGCCTTCGTATATACCCTTCGTATTTTGTTTGTACTGTTCAGCCATGTAACTCCTTAAAAACGACGTGTTTCCGTAGTCTCTCCCCTTATAATGGGGCAGAGACAATACACAAATGTCTCCAACAAGAGTGACACAGAAAATTTGTGGAAGAGTGAGTGGCAGGGAGGTTAACCTCTAAAGGACCATAAGGCCACCAGGTGGCTCCTTTTATTTTCAGAAATTTTGAGTAGGTTTTATGTAGATTCTTTTTTGTTCATTTTTATTTTTATTTTTATTCAACATATGTAATATTCTTCACTAATTCCAGTGATATAAAATTTGGTCCCATTCAGATTATGATCTTCTCAATATGATTGTTTAAACTTGTCATTTTAAAACCATGAATCCTTGGTCCTTTAGGAGTTAAGTTACCTGATCGAGCTGAGGGTGGCGATGGAGTACGTTCCATGATGAGCTAGCGGCCGACGCAGGATTTGGGGACGAAGGCGAGCTGGCGGCGCAGGGTGTCGTAGAAGACTTGGAAGTTCTGCTGCTGCACGCTGCCGATTATGGTCACGTCGGGCGACGACACCATGGACAAGCAGTACGACCCGCTGCTCTCCAGGAAGATCCAGTAGTTCGACGCCGGCAGCACCATGTCGCCGCCCTCGAAGTGGAACGTCATGCCCGGCACCCCCGGCATCTGCCCCTGCGCGATCCCTCCCAGGCACAGCTCCAGCCCACTCGCGTCGTCCGTCTTGCGCGCGTACCCCGCCGTGGACGCGTTCATCGCCGCCAGCACCTGAACCCATCAATCCATCCATCAATCAATCAATCTATCAACACCATTGGAATCGATCACTTGGACCCGTGTGCACAACTTCAATCTTGACTGACACGTACACTACACCGTCACAACCCCGATCATCACAAACTTGGCAAGTCATGTTTTTGCAATGTTTTACATATGTTGTTCAGATGAATAGGGGTGATTACGTTTGATATACGTTTATTGTAAAAAAAACACACAATCAACATATTACAAACATGAAAAAACACATCATGATAATATTTACATGTTTGTAATATGTCCTCCATACATTTCTTCTACGATAAACATATGTAAAACATATGTCAAACGTAATCACCCCTGTTCATCTCAACAACATACGTAAAACATTGCAAAAACATTACTTCCTCAGTTTGTGATGATCGAGTTAGTGTAACAACCCTAAACCCTAAACCCCAAAGTCTAAAGCGATGGATGGAGTGGCCGGGATGGGGTGTACCTCCTGGTAGGCGGGTTTGGCGAGCTGGGTGACGGTGGTGCCGGAGTCGAAGATGGTGCCGGCGCCACCGACGCGGTCGATGTCGAAGACGGAGGAGGAGATGTTGAGCAGTTTGTCGCCGACGCTGATGCCCGTGAGCTTCACGTAGTAGTACGTGGGGATCTTGGGGTTGCTGAGCAACGCCAGGAACGTCACGTTGGGCAGCGTGGGCATGGCGGCGTCGCCGAACAGCAGCGCGCTCGTCTGCGTGGGCGGCGCCAGCCAGTCCACCAGGCAGTAGGAGAATTTGCCGTTGAACACCGCCGACAGCTGCGACGTGAACGACAGCGGCCCCTGGCCGAGCCCCAAGATCCCGTCCGCTCCTGCGAACGACCCCTCGTTGTCGTGCCCGCACCCGAATGCAAAATTCGGCACCTGCTCCACCACACCATTTATTTCCCCATTGTCAAAATCCATCACTGCCAGGGAGATGAATTCATTGCAGCAATTCGGGCTGATCTTATCACAGTAAGAGCCTGGGTGCTAAAAAAATTCCATGACACCATAGATCTATTTGTAGGCTATAAGGTGGAGTAGATTCGTCAACAGAGATCTAAGAAATTTGCATCACTTGATACTCACGTCGACCTTGATTTACATCAATTTCAACTGCATAGAACACCTTACGCATTTCATTCCATGCACCATTTTTCCATTGTCAAAATCACTGCAGGAATATTGCAGCCACTCGGCCCAGCTAGATAGATAGAAACTCCGGTCCTCTTGCGAGGCCGGCGTGACAATGAGCCAATGCCCACCGGGCAAAGGGACATTGGTACAAAACTACTCTCCCCTTCCGAGAATAGACACTTTAGTAATTTTTAAATGGATGCAGCACCGGGACTTCCTGGGAGGTCACCCATCCCAATACTATTCCTGCCCAAAGGCGCTTAACTTCAGAGTTCTAATGCGATCTGGTGTAGTAGCCTTGGTATGACCACATCACTTGCCCCAGCTACAATCTATTGTCCCTTAATTTGACACTATGTATTATGAAGATATTATTGTTTCAAGCAATGCACATGTGACAAGTCATTTCTGTGACTAATCTATGCCTGATATCTTGAAGTTAGGGCTTCCTAAACAGATAGATAGAAACTCCGGTCCTCTTTCGAAGCCGACGTGAATATAGTGTCTGTTCGTAATGTCAATGACTCAATGCCCACCGGACTGAGGGCCTCATAAACAGATAATAAAGAGGGACAACTATAATCTTACAGTAAGAGGGGCTTACTATAATCTTATAAAAAAAACTCCATGTTAACCCCTCTCTTCGTAAGGGATTTAACCCTGGGCTAAACCTCACAATCCTCTCACTGAGCAAGTGGTTCTATATTCAAAATCTAGTACAGGTTTAGATCTCAGTTTTGTGCTGCTAAAGTTAACCCCTAATGAACCAAGGGTTTATGGAACAAAAATTGGAACAATCTGGCGTCTTGATTCGGAATGGATTGTCCCAAATCTTCAAAAATTGGAACAATAGGGCGTCTTCATCCATTTTTTCTTGAAGGCATACAATACCTTACACTATAGTTTTCTTTTTGTCAATTCTGCTAGTGAAGTTACGCGTTGTAAGCATCACTCAAAGTACGCTGGCACAATTTTCTGGAGTTTTTTTCCAATAGAATTATTATGATGACGCAGAGCACAGAAATGGGAAATGAGAAAACCTGCTGCTTTTGGCCGTTGATGCCGTCCATGGTGATCGTGTCATACACAAAGTCTCCAGTTGTAAGTGAGCCATCGCCGTAAGAGTACCAATAGACACATGTAGTCTGGTTGCACATGGGGTATGGCAGGCCATTACACTGCTCACTGACGCAAGATAGCTGCCAAAATGGAAAAACAAAACAAAAATGAAATAGCTACTTTCTTAGCTGCTTATGAAATAAAATTCTTCTCCATATCAACTCCACATTAAAAGATTGTATAAGGCCCGGCTCATATGACCGGAAGGAGAAGCTCTTCACCTTCCCCAGGTTGGCACAGAGAAGAGATTCCAGATCACAAAATGCGAGATGCTCATCAACTTTCACACTCTAGTAGGAATGTGTCGTTTTTCACTTACTATAAATGAAAAAGGAATGAAATTGTGCCAAGCACATGGGTTGTCAATGTTGGTGAGTAGTTTTGGTCACAAGAAGACTTTTAGAATATAGGCATAATATTTCGGCATTGTTCACTGTTCCCACAAAGTAGGGAATGAAAAACAACAGGTCTGCTACTAGTGACAAAGAAGAGACTCCAGAGCATACAAAACAAGAGAAGCTTGTCAACAAGAGGAGATTTCACAGCACAAAAAGTGAGAAGCTCCTCAGCTTTTGGAAAAATTCCTTGAAAAGTTTGCACTAGACTCTACAAGCTCCTAAATCAGTTTTCTTTCTGCCATGTCATTATTATCATCAAAGCAATCTATCGAACCTCAAAAAGGTGAGAGATGACTCATCTCTTGACACTTGCAACTGAAACTCAAAAACCAATAGAATGTAGCTATTTCTTTGAATTTCTAGTTGTGTGAATTCATACAGTCGATCATGACATTAGGGGTGTCACAGAGCTTTTGAGAAGTTGATTCTCTGAAGATTGAGAACATGGGGAGAGAATTCATGAGCCAATCGTGCTCATTCTCCACGAACCAGGCCGTGACACCCTTTAATGAGATCAACAACAAAGATTAGGAATTTACATGTGACAGTCAATCTTGGTATGAAAGTTCAACTAAGTGACCAGCGGCTGGGGTGAAAATGCTTCCTCGAAAATCACACTATTTTTAGAGGAGGTACCCATATCATGCCATTATCCAACAACACATTTCCTAATAGTGAAGTGGGAGAGGGCGGTGTACCTTGGTAAATGAGGTTGAATTGTTTGGAAGAAACAGAGAGTCGTTTTGGGCGTAGCATTTTCCACAGGGAGAGCACTGCACCCATGTCAAATCACTGCCTGTGTCCACAATGACAGAGAATACACGCTCCGGGGTGCCCAATCTCACTGTGGCTAAATACTCCCCCCTGGCTGCTGCAACAGGCGCTGTGAATCCCCCTGCAAAAGCCAAGATTTATTTATATATATTGAGCTGTGGCCACATATAAGATAGAGGATACTGAAACCATTTGGGACCTGATCCTCTCTCTTTTTGCCAACTATTATTCATACATTTGAATGTACTTCTCAGCAAGTGGTGAAAAGCACCACTTGGCTAAACGTCTATGCTTATTCATCTTTGAATGGAAATGGGGTTCATGAGAGGACACTGAAAAATTATATATATGGTTTTGGTATCCATTGCATTTCACAACAACTGGTTTGCTCAATTAAGCTTTCTTAAATAGCTGGATGTTATCACCCCGAGAAAACTATGGCCACTATAACAAGCAACTTCCTTATCTATACATAACCCCCTCAATAAGGCCCTCTCATGACCTCGTACCTATTGTAATGGTGGTCCTACCATTTTTGATAATTGCACAAGAATTTCATACTTACCGATTACAAATTAATCACTTCTGCACTCTCCAAAAATCACTCCTTCGTAAGCTAGAAATAGTGCAAATGGTATCCTAGACACTTCGTTAAAGGACATTTGGAGCTCTTGATTACATGAAACAACTGAGATGCATTACATCGCTCTTGAATCGGAATGTTACTTAAGGCACTCGATGAGCCAACCCTACACGGTGGACAGCTGCAACGTATTCAATGCCAATTGGCAAATGACTGAACTACATCATCCTGAATTATAATCCACTCTTTTGGATTCCGATGATTCTTAATTCCAAAGCAAACTCCAACTAGTGAGTGATTGATATTGTCAATCCTGGCATCGTAAGAATCGATATACATGGCGAGATCTGCACAGCACGTCTTGTCTATTCTTAGACTAGAAAAAGCAAACCGTTTCGAACTGTTGACCCTAAGGCGTCTAAAAAGTCCATCTGCATCACTGAACTTTGCAACGGTGGCATTTTCTCATTTTACCTCAGTTTTCGGAGTGCAATGTATCATTTTAAAACTCTTGTTCTATACTACAAGATCAAGAGCGTTTGATCGTATCAAGCTGAAGTCATTTTCACACACAGATGTTTTGCAGCGGGAGGTCCAATTTTCCTACACTACAGATAATGTACACAGTGGACGGTTAAAGGTTAACCCTTAAGTGCACCGAGCCTTTTCCTATACAATTCAATGTTCCTGTACAGCTGGGCGGTAACAGAGGAGAAAGTGTCCATAAATGCTGTGATTTTTTGAGGCAGTTGATCTATTGGCAACACATACTCCCAAATTTTCCTAAGATTTGTGGAGCCAGGAGTCTTTGCCCAAAAATTCCCCTTACCAATGCACTCCCACAGTAGAATATGTGTATATCAAGACATTCTCAGGCACAAAATCCCCATTGTGCAACGTTATTTTTTGTGACACGTGTCATTTGAAAGTGCTAAACACCTCCTTCCATGTGATGTAATTTTTCTTGACCAAAACAATGCCCCACATTTTACAAGATGGTCATGGACCGGTTTGGTCCATGGTGCACTTAAGGGTTAATCGATCCTCATCACTGTCATTATGCTCTTGCTCCACACAGCAAGAAGGAAAGGACAGGGATACGCTCCCAAAATTTGTGTTGCAATTCTTATCCGAGAGGGAAATGTTGATCAATTAAAATTAATTAGAGAACAGGAACGTTTCAGAAATGAGATTACCTGCTGTGGTGGTACCGGGAGGTACGGCGGCTCCGGCCTTTGATCCTTGACCGGCATGCACGCGGGGCGCCTTCCGAACCTCCTGCGCCCTGAGGGAGCTTCGTTGCACGGCGCATCGGAGGCGCTGGTGGTCTGCGTGACTCGGAGCCCCAGCTGCCGTTTTCTGCAACCCACACGGCAACTCGATCCTCTGCATCTCCACCTTCACGCCATAGCTGCTGCTGGTGCCCGTGCCACCCCGCGCATAAGCATCGATGCCGCGGACTGCCCGAGGCGAGGACGACACAGAGTGCGAGTAGTCTTGCGGAAGAGCTCCGAAGCAGAAAATTGCCGTGATAATCACTTGAAGCGCTTCAATGCGCATGGCTCGATGACCCATCGATCGATCAGCACGAGACCATCAATGGCTCCAATGTACATCCAAATCGATCTGATCTGATCTGATCTGATCTTCCTCACATAGGCCCTCCCTCACCAAGGGTTACGGTACTCCTCCGTCGCAAAAAGTTCAGAAATATCAGCAATGACGACGAGTCAGCGTTACAGTACTTTTCTCGTCGTTTCTGTCACCCTGACTTCGATTCTCCGCAAAATGTCAGTAAGAGTTGACGCTCCAAGTTGGCCATGGCTGACCTCAAGCTACAACTAACGCTACGCCCTAGCCTTGACAACCCCACCCTTGCAGCATGCAGCCTTTTTTTCCAGTCAAGAATTCGCACACTCGCTAGCTGAGCGATGGAAGCCGGGAACTTACAGCTCACAGATGGGTCTAGAAAAAAATGGGTTCTACTAGCTAGCTAGCTGCATGAGTAAGTACAGCTGCAACTCTCGAGTGGGACTTGTACTACTACCACAGCGGTGATGATGAAAGCGACAGGCAGCAAAATTGAACGTCGACGGAAACCGATCCGTGCAGAGTTCCGAATCCAATCTCTTGTTTCCCAGTCAAATATCGATCATGCATGATGCCATAGTAACTGGAACTTACACTTTTTCTAGGTTCCGCCTGGAGTGACAAAATAAAAGGGCTGCAGAAATAAAATAAAGCTATGGCGAAACGAAACGCGTGGAGTGAGACGTACACTTGACACAGGTGGAGATACTGTGAGTGTCAGCTAGCGCAGGATTGGACCGCAATTTCATACATCACTCCACTGCTGGAGCCATACGTACTAACTTACGTTGTGTTTTATTCTTTTTTGCTTTTTCTGTCAGAGCGAGAGGAATCGCATGCTGGTGCAGTTAGTAACAGTTGGGTGTCATGCGGATCGATCGATCGATCGAAGAACTGCAAAAACGCGTGAGCTCAGTTCGATCACAAGCTTGTGAGCTACTGTTAGTGTAATGTAGCTGGAGTGTGTGATGAAAGGTAAGCTTGCCTGGAAGCTAGCTAGGGTACGGTGGTGCGTGGCATAGCTTACGAGGCGGCTGCCTGTGCAAGTGATCTACAGGTAATTATGAGAATATGATATCCTGCAGTAGCTCTGCTCTTACAGTGAGGGGCCGCTAGCTGTGGTGGCAACAAGCGGTGCAAGCTCTCTGACAGATCGAGAACAAGCAAAGCTGCTGCATGCAGTCACTGCAACAACATCGGCCGGGGGAAGAGAGAGAGAGAGAGATAGCTAGAGGGACTTGCTAGCACCAGTAGGAAATGTGTCGCTTTTCACTTACTATAAATGAAAAAGGAATGAAGTAGCGCCAAGCACATGGGTTGCGTCGATGCTCATGAGTGGTTTTGGTCACAAGAGTACATACATCTAGGAAATCTAGGACTGCACTAACTTAGTACAAAATGTGTCGCTTTTCACTTACTATAAGGTAGAGGGCTCCAAAATCAACATGGTTCTAATTTCAACAGAATTTAGATCTTTCATTTATTTTAGAACACAAATCTAAGCACATCATAGAGCTTTTATTGGATGTTAATCAAAATGATAAGCTATCTATAGTCTACCTAGATTTAGTTACTAGGATGATTATAGTGCCTAGAACCCTGTTGGTTTTGGAGCCCTCTACCTTTAATGAAATTGGAATGAAGGGGCTCCAGGTACATGGGTTGTGTCGATGTTGGTGAGTAGTTTTGGTCATTAGAAGACAGAAATGTAGGCATAATATTCCAGCACTATTCAGTGTTTCCACAAAGTAAGGAATGAAAAACGACATTCAAGTCTGCTACTAGTGTTGCTAGATCCACAGGGGAGAGAGAACCTTACCTTGGCTGCATTTACAATAAATCGAGCCAATTTAGTGCATTCACAATAAATTGAGCCAACCGCGTCCAAATCTAACAACTCTTAATGTGTGCTTATAAAATTATATCTTCAATTTAAGTAGATATTAGAAAAAATTAAGACATTTTGTGACATATTAAGAACATTATAGCACATTTTAGTTGTTATTAACAACTGCTTACGACCATATTTTAGTTGTTTTGGAGTACTAACAACTTCTCAAACATGGTTAAACTTTAGCATATTGTAGAATGAAATATAATATATGTAGTTACTAATTTATATTGCATTATCAATTTAAATGATAAGAATATTGCTTAAGAATCTTTTAAATTAAACATTGGTTACAATTTCCTTGGCTTGTTATACTGTGAATATACCCTAACCCTTTAGTGCCTACGAGACCACATTGTGGTCACTCTTGTGTCAAAAACGCATATAACAAAAAATCCGTGAAGAATTGAATGTTGAATTGTGATGTTTAGAGTTAGAGATTCATAATATACATCTTCTTGAAACATAAATTTTCAATTTGGGGTTGTGCATCGATCAAAATAACTATGAACAAATCATAAAAATACTACAAATATTTGAAAATATAGTAAATACTTACAAATATAACACATGTAGTATTCGGTAATTCCTCGGGGTAATTCTTGTGTTAGGAAGTTTGTTATCTTATTTATTTATTTTGGATTTTTTTCTCTTCTTCATATTCTATTAATGTGTGTATTCTGATCTTGATCAATGTACCAACTCCTCTCATGCTTTGCCGTATAAATTTTTGTTCCAAACCGTATATAGATAGGCACTCTCACTGATAAAGTTCACAATAATTATGAGCGAGTCCGTTCTTGACATAAACGATTGCAATGAAGAGATGTTGACATGGGTCATTGCTGAACCTCTTCACTTTCATTTTTGGAAATTTAACTCAAATTCTATTTAACTTTGAAGTCACACACCTTCCAAAATCTTATTTTTGAGTGTGATTTATACACTTCAAAGACATATCATAATCTTCCAATCCAATGGTCTGATTTTACCAAGGTTTGATATGCACATGCTTGATTAAGTTATGCCTATATTTATATAGTTGAATATCATAAATAGTATCCCGAATTTCAATAGAAAAAGTTTAAAGAAAAAAATCACCAAAAAAAACATGGTTTCTCTAGAAGTACTATGGGCACTAAAAGATTAACCCTTAATCTCTAAAGGACCAAAAAGCCCAAATCAAACCTCGTTCTTTTTTAGTAGTTTCAGTGAGTAGGTTCTACGTGGACTTCTATTTGTTCAATTTTTTTTTGTTTTTTGACCAACACATGCATTGTTCTTCACCAATTCTAAAGATATAAAAATTTGATCCCATCTGAAGTATATTTTTCACAATATGATCGATGGATTTGTCATTTTAAACCCACAAATTGTTGGTCCTTTAGGATTGAATTCTAAGCGCACACACTATATTTATCTAAACATTTCCTAATTTAGAAAAAATTGATATTAAAGCTGAAAATATAGAAGTAATCTACTTTCTAAAAATGTAGGCATATACTATTCTTGTCACAGATGATGCCTAAAAATTTCATAAAAACGTTTGTCCATTACTAAGTATGATTCATAGTCAAAGTAGTTTGAAAACTAAGAAAATTAAGCCCAAGAGACGTTTAAAGGTTAACGGTCAACATGACAGGTTTCAAAGTGTCAAGATTGTGACATTCAAGTGTACAAAGCTCTATGAACTAGGACTGCTAAAGTACACCAATCTATAATTATCACCATGTTTTCAATTCCGCTCTCATGTTTTGATGGTGTATATACATTCCAAACCAAAAGAAATTATTGTCAGTACATGAGGGCGGAATTAGAATATGGTGGTAATAGGTGGATGTACCTTATATATCGCAAATACATATAGTAAACTATGCAAATTAAAGCCTTTTGATTATTTTATTAAAAAAATTGACTCCCCTTTGAAGGAGAATTAGGTTTCCATTCTTGACCAACCCAATTCTCCCTAGAGAGTTCACTATACTAACGCCAAAACTCACAAAAAGGGTTGTCATGTAGGCGCTTTGGAGGACCTCCAAAGTGAAGCCTAGGGACCAAAATATGGGGTTCTTGCAATCCGATTGGTGGAATTCAATGAGTCTTGATCTTCTAAATGTTTGTATGGTACGATCCACTAGAATTTTTGTCCCTGTGCACTCTTTTGAGGATTTTGAGGATTTGAAAAATCCATTTTAGAGAGAGAAATATGTTTTTTGAAATCTTAAGTGGTAGTGTGAACTATACCGTTAAAAGAGAAAAAAATTGATAGCAAATCAAAAAAAATTGGCATTATGTTTTAAAGGAGGATGAAACAAAGGGTAAACTAATGCATTGTCAGAGTGCATAATATGCACTCTAAATTCTATAAGAGAAGATGAACATAGAGTTGTGAATGAAATTTTGAGTTATGAATTTTTCTAGTGTTCAAATATGTGAAAAAAATTATCTTTTAATTTTTTCAAATTTTTCAATTGATTAAAGTTTCAGGTTTTAAATGTGTTATTTTGGGGAGGGATGAATTGTTTCTCTATTTAAAATAAACTTTTTAAATGGATTTCTTTTTTGAATGCAATTTTGAATGAAATTATGCAAGTTGGCTTATTTTTATATTTTTTTAATATAGAATCAAATATGAACTTTGTGTGCATTCAAGTTTGATTATAAATTGGAAAAATATTATTAAAATGGGAGTTTTGATGTTCAAAATCTTCAACATAAATCATATAAACATTCTAAAATTTTCCTTTTTGGATAAATATGTACATAAACCTAGAAGTTGGTTAACTCATTGTTCATTGAATCACTGCTATATAATTTTCAAATTGGTTTGAAAGTGAGCTCTTAACCCCTAAATTTCCTTGTGTTTTTGGGAGCTTGAAACCTCAAAACTGCGATTTTCTACCTCTATGTACTCCCGGGGATGTGAACCAAGTTTTTTTACTTCTTTTAGAATTCCAACCGTAAGATCTTGTACCTAAGCCTATTCGTAGCTATTGTTTCAAAAATTGACCGTTGGATGTTTATCATTTGCAAGATCACAACATCCAAAGTTTGTGCAAAAGTTTTTCGGGGCATTGCTTGGGAGGCATTGTCTCCATAGTGCAAAGGGGGACTTGAAGATTGTTACTCCAAACATTTTGCTCATATTTTTTTCCATGTAGATAAGTAAGTTGGGTACGCTCATGCAAAATTTTAGAGACTCATTACGCGTTTCAAACCTTCATCCAAATTAATTTCCGGAAGTAGGTATAAAAATGGCAATTTGGTGAAACATGCATCACATTAATTGTATTTGATTTTTGGAAAAAATGAACGGTGATTAGGTACCTCTATGATTTTATAAATTTTAGGCGAAATTATTTTAAAAACAATTCAAAATCTCAAATTTTGACAAATTTCGAAAGAAATGGATGTGAAATTACAAAAAACCTTGGAGGTTGTTGTTCTTTATTTTGGAGGCTGCCCTTGTCAAGCCAAGAATATAATCAACATGGGTCACTTCAAATTCTGAGCCTAAATGTGGTGAAGAGCATGTCTCCAAAAAAAAAAATTGAAAAAATGATTATAATAAAAAGTTTTTTTCTGCCCCAGTTGGACTTGAAACCAAAAATTTCAATAAAAAAACTATAAAATCCGAATTTGACTTTGTAATTTTTACCCCATACACCTTGTATGTATGACCATGCCCACGCCAAATTATAGTCTAAAATTCTTAATTTAGACCTTCCATCTAAGCTGCCCGAAACAGCATAAAGCCATTTTGGCTTTTAAGGGCCTTTAGGGGTTAAACAAAATGCTCAAAGTTCACAAATGTGCACCAAAATGCAGTTAATTCACCAAGAGGAGTTAGTGAACTCTACTATACAAATGTCCTTCTGCCATAGTGTAAACCGTCCCTTATTATTAGTATTATTATCATTATTATTATTATCTCAAATGTACAATGATTCTTTAATTCCTAAGTCAATCTGGATAGAGAAATACCAATATTATATAGAAGTTGGTTTTTGGTAATAATCCATGATTGGATAGGTAGAAATTGTTGGAGAAATGTGAGATTTTTTATAAAGCCTTGGAGAGGGTCTAGAGATGTGTTTACAGAATCTCATGAATTTTAGACAAAGAATGTGGGCTTTAAAAAGATTTGTACACTAGAATACATATGGACCACTTGGGCTCATCATCTCTCTTATTAAGGGTTAACTAATGTTTAGAATAAGATTGAGGAAACAGAAAAATGAAGGAATTTTTTTTTCTTGTTTTCATTGTTGTTTGATGGGCATTTGCCGTGAGCAAAATGGGCAACAAATGGGCAACAACTAGTACAACAGGGTCCGACAAATGTGTGTAATCTTTGGGTTTGAAGCCTTAGTTCACTGATTGTAACCGGCACTCTAAATCAACATTGCACACACTTATGATATTCAATTTTCACAAAATTAGTTTTGCAAGAGAACAATAATAGTGGTTTGCAGACCACAAATTACACTTTAGATAAAATTACGTGGAAGAAAGAGTAAAGCTTCATTTCTGAAGAAGGGATTGAAAGTCATCTCAGAGTGTACTAAAGTTATAACGAAATATAGCTTTGCAATAAAGTCTAATTAGACCTTGAAAATGAAGTGGGGTTATACTCCATGTAGTTTACAATCCCCAAGCAATGAGCAATACTCAAAGAGTGGTGCAAAAGATTGATATAGCGTGTAACGCCCATTTGACAATAACAAGTTTTGTTTCAATTGTGTTTGTATTTAGCTTAAAATTGTTAGTACTCCTCCACCGTACTACTCTACTAAGGTAGTGGAGACAAAATTATGGCATATTATATGATATGGCCAGAAAATTCACCTAATTCAATTAAAATTATGTGGTGAAGGACTTATTGCGGTGTGAGTTTAAACCAAGAAATAAAGAAGGAATGGTAGAAATAATGCTACTGCTATACAATAAGGTGAGTGTACAACATTTGCAAACCCGCATTTCTAATATGCCTGCAAGAATGCAAGCTATAATCAAAACAAATGGTGATTGTACTAAATAGTAGATTGTTGAATGAAAATTTGAAATTATTGTATGAGTTTGAGCTTTAAAGTGTGTACAATTGTGCTATCATGTAAAAAGTCAAACAACTTTCATGAGGTGCGATTGGTTTTTAAAATAGTTGTTTTGTAGTGAGAAATATCATGTCAAAGTTGTAGTTTATATCTAATACATTGAAAATATATCAAAAAACTTATATCATCTATACACTCCTCTAGGCCATTTCTCCATTTCATATTTGAAACAAACCATATTGTTTAGCATCACAACCCCTACCTTGTGCCCAAATTTTGTAACGTAAAAAGCATTAAGGTAAGTGGTATGAATTTTTACATGTTTAAAGGTTATTTTTTTTTTATTATTTATTCATTTTGTCCTATACCTTTGTGATATCAAGTTTTGCACATATGTTATTCATGAAATTGAAATGTTGTATTCAAAATCTCATGCTCATTCAACCATTTCTATGCAAGTGGAAAGTGCAAACCTTGATGACAGTGCAAAAATTACATAGACTTGTTGGACCCCACCGTTCCGTAGAGTAGGAAAATGGCCTCTTGACATGGATGGCTGCAAGGCAAAGACCATGCTTCTATCATTTTGCATAACTCTACCGTATGTCTGAATTGAGTGGTTGTACCCTTTTTCTGGTTTTTCCTGCCTCAACAATGCAACATGCATGAGTTTGGAAGGAAATCTCACATACCATAGTATCATAACTGGGTTGCCAAAAAAATCCAAAAATTAAAAACGTAAAAAATTAGAAATTATGAGGACCAAAAAATGAAAATAGAATATATTAAATAGAATATAAAGAATAGTTGTGAATGTCAATGTGTAGATCACATTTGTATGGTTAGAATCACACATTCATATTTTTAACTATGGTACTACAGTAATACAATTGTGATACCTTCCTCGATTGTCACAATAGGCTAAAAGAAATCATTATTATAAGAAGAGGATCCAAATTTTTAGGAAAAATTTTCAAAAAGAAAAATTTGTATGATGAAAAAAAGAATCTTTGTAGAATTTGGCATTTGTGAAAAAAGAATTAATTATTTGACATGAGATGTCAACCCTCATTGTTGGGTACGGTAACTATGAATAAGGCAAGATTTTGTGAGATTTCCTTCTCACATGCTCTAAAAGCATCCCATTCTAAAACCATTTATAATCCAAAGTTATTGATATATTGGAGGTTTTAATGTATAGATGATGAACATAAATTTTTCTTAAGAGCGCTATGTCATTTTCATGAAAAAAAAATTAATCAATTTTACAAGAACCCGAAAAATATGTATCAAAATTAATCAATTGTCACTTTCATTTATCTTTCAAGAAAAAATTATTGAATAATTATTTCAAGCTATATTTTCTATAAAACCCTTCTAAAAGGGCAAGTCATCCTTTAACCTTTAAACGTCAAGAAGGTTTGCTAGGCGAAGCAATCCAGAAGGCATCTAAATCTTTCAAATGAAAAAATAAAATAAAATATTTAATTTAAAGAAAAAATAATCTAAAATTAAAAATGGCTCTGCGGGTTAGTTACTGCTCAGCATTGTTGCACTGTGGTACTTATTTTAAATGGACCTCAGGTGTTCAAACTCTACTCTTGTTCAAATCGATTACTTTGATTGCTTGTGGATATTCCACAATCTCCCAAATTTTAACTAAGTTGAGAATCTAACTCGTTTTTTTAGTAACTTTCCAACACACTAATCCTTGCTTGTTTTGGTTGAGGAAAACTACTTAATTTCTGTATCATTCTTTCATGAAAAGCGCATGGAGCTTGCTTTCACGTTTAAGGGTAAACCCCTAATCGTCTCGGCATTCATATTTTAAACGTTTTTGGGGGTACATTCACCTTCAAAGAGCTCTAATTTTTGCAAAAAAACGTCTGAATAAATTGAAATTAAAAACAAATAAATAAAACACACACAAAAACAAACCGCATGATGTATGGAATGAGTGGTAAAAATTTCGGATCAGTTTGAGATGTATTGAATTTTTGGTGATCATTTGAAAGTAAAGATGGTTTTAAGTCCTAAAGAGCTCGGTTCGCTTAGGAGTTAAAAGAAGGCTTTTAGCACCTCCTACCTTATAATTATTTGGTGCAACTAAGTTGAAATGACCTTGAATGAACAATTGCTGACATTTTCAATTTTTGTGGCACTAACATGGAATGACTAATATTGTGTAGGATAAGCCCCTAAACGAGGGGTTTTTTGGAAATGAGTCCCCGCCACGAGGTGGTAGGGGAGTGCTTAGGGTCGAGTTGTAGGTAAGGCTCAAACAAAGAGGATTTTCCTGGGTGAAGAATGATTGAAATTTTTTACTAGATGACTTTAGCCGACGTAATCCACCCACGTGAATCCACCTAACAATTTTCTAGTGGATTATAATAGTGCATAATCTATTGTAGGACTATACTATAAATTCCAAAAAATAAGCGGACCCTATTTATTCACAAAAAATAATCAAAATTATTCTTTACATGATTAGAGGATTGGTTGTTTGACATCACTCGCTATCGACGTCCACATGGCGTAGAACTACCCAACATAAGGTAGCAACATCTAAAATTGCCAACGACCCAATGTGACCAACTACTTTTGAACCAAAAATGAACTACTTTTGAATAAGAAATGAGCTACTTTTGAACTAGAATTGAACTCTTATAAGTCTAAGAGCTACCAACAGCTTCTCAATCGTTGCTTTACAATTGGTTCAGTTCAATGTTGCTTCACAGTTGATACTTTGTTTCTTTTGAAAAGTCTACGGCTTAGAATAGGTGTCTACAACGCCATTGCTTCAAAAATTCCTGTAAAATTGCTCATGCTTCCAAAAAATTATGATTCCAAGGTCTAACACTTCCTCTCACATATGCTAGGACATTCATGATTTCATTCCATGTTGCCTGCATTCCCAAGGTACTACATCTCTTATATTGTCATGATTAGGTGTCTCTACCGTACATACTCTTCATTCACGCTGGTCTTCACTCACCAGATGTATTCATCTATTTCATTTGTCAAACAGAGTTTGTTAGTTGCAATTACTGTGACTGAAGAGAACAGAGAATATTGAATTCCATGAAAGCCTGTTTGAGGGTCCCGGGTGCAAGAGTAATGCAGCATGTGAAGTGAAAACAAACATTAAAAATGAACTCTTTAGGTCCTCCTGTGAGTGAGTCCAAACGCAATTTCTGCACAGTACAAAGGTTAGACTAGTATTCAAAATAAAGAAACTCAACAGTTTCCAAGAATTTGCAAAATATCCTTTTTGCAACCAAAGTAGACGGAATTAAAATTTGGCCAAATTTTCATGCAATTTTTTCCGAACTACATATCATTCAGTAGCCTTCAAAGAAACTGCCTTTTGGTTTCATCCACCTTTATAAACAGAGTGACTAGTGATTTCTAATTGAATGAACTATTGAATCAAATAAACAATGAATGACAAAACACTGTTGAGTTGAGAATCAATCAAATAAACAATGAAAAAAAATGTTGAATTGTGATTGAAAGTGCTTTCGATTACTGTGCACTGTGGTTGCTTGCTCTTGCTTATTGCCAGGTGCCCTCGTAGCTACTGATTTGATGTGGAATATCCCACATCATTTCATTTGGGGGATGAAATGATGTGGGATATTCCACATCATTCTGTTGAAGGGAGGCAGTACTCACAAAGGCTACTGAATGTTATGTACGTTTTTAGTGCGCTCAGAAGTCAAGTGCATGATTATATGCCCAAGTGCAAAAATAGGAAATTGGGTGTTGTCATTATAATAAAAGAAAGAATATGTGAGTGCACATTTATAGTTTGTAAACAACCTAAGGTAAAAATAAATAAAAATGGAGTGTATAGCATACACAATTATCATAGTATTAAATATTTCTTGCTACCTCTTGAGGTTAAAAATATCTTTTTGACAAGCACATTCTTTTGGTGGTGTGGTAGGGGCACCAAATGGTACAGATGGAGTCGGATGGGGACAGTTTATAAGGATAGATAGATAGATAGAAACACCGATCCTAAAGAAAGAGCCGGCGTGAATAAAGTGTCTGTTCATAATGTCAATGACCCGATGCCCACATGACAAAGGGACATTGGAACAATACTACTCTCCTTTCTCGAGGATGGACACTATAGTAACCAAAACAAAGTAACAGTAACAGTAACAAAGGAGAAAAGCGAAGTACTGTTGGATGAGTGCTAGTTTGTATAAGGGTATGTTTAGTGTTAAGTTTTATCGCCAAATCATGAGTTCTTTGGTTGGTTGGTGAAGGGCGTTGTATCATAGTTATGTGGTCCGGGTTCGAAACCAGTTGAGCTCGTTGAGCAGTGATGTGGTACACATAGCTTGGTGCTGCTAGTGAGTTTATCATGGCAGGAAAGTTGTACCAACCAACCGGCCCTTCCTATCCCCTGAGACAAGTTGAGCTAGTTGTTTAAAAGAGTGGCTAGCAGTGGTTTTCATCACTACCCTCCCTCTTTTTAATGTACTACGTCTGTTGGTATTGTTTGATTATTCTCTATACGTCTTTTATGTAAAAGGATAGATCCGGCATATTGTATGGCAATGGTATTTATTGCTTTGAATGTGTGTTTTATGGAGGTTTCACAAATGTTGAATTTTGTTTCTAGTCGTTTCATTGAGGGGACGTGTGTGGTTCCTCTAGCTCCAGCTATAATGACTATGATGGGATCTACTTTCCAACCTTGTTGTATGATGTTATTAATTAGAGGTTGGTATTTTAAAAAAAATCTACCAATTGTTTCTGGTGAAAATCTGTCGTTTGTGTATGTGAATTCTATAAATTGTATGGTTAGGTTATCATCGAGGTTTAGAGGAGGTGGGCTTTGGTATGGGAGGCCTTTAATGCATAATATATCTGTTTTGAATCTGGCATTACATTGACATCTTTGTTGATTACAAGTACATGATAATAACCATGCAGGAACTGTGTTTTCTTGTGGGTTATTATTGAATGTGCCCGCATTCATGAGGGTGCAGTTTATAAGGACATAATGTAGAAGCCCTTGGGTTCTGCTTTCTCCTATCCAAACCCTTCACATATTGAGTAGCTATGCCTCCTTGCAATCATCATGTGAAAGGGCTATATTTAGCCAAATTGCATAAGACCCTCTTAAAATGGTAATAAAATGCAAGATGCTATCACACACTTAGGGCCCAACAAGTTTATAGGCATTGTAGCAAAAAAAATTATTATCTATACAAGTATACCCTCACTAAATGAATTTATTACTTTCATGCCTTCAAATCTATTTTAATGTATTAGTTTAGTTTTATTTAGGATAATTTTTTTTTTATATGTTCAAGAAGATTTTGAAAAACATGTTCATAAGGTTCATTAGCCCTTCAAATGTTGACCTCATAATCTTTGTTTCTATACATGAATCATTGTAGCACATTTGGAGTTATGGGCAAGTCCACATCATCTTTAGCTAAAGATTGGGTGGTGAGACTTTGAATTTAATGTCAAAGCTTCTACAATACTACTGTTGAAAATGATGGACCCCATTAATTGCTAAAGAACCTTATGATTGAAATTGCCAAAAAAAAATACCATTTTATATATGCTTATGAGATTTTATTTTCAATCATGTCAAACTACACTAAATAGGTAGATTAGTGTTAGATACACTAATTTACACAAACATGTTGTAAGTTTTTACTGTTGACCAGTTTTTTTACCCTCTATATTAGTCAAGATGGGGATCTTTCAATAGTATTGGAATCAATGTCTTTGGTAATTTTTTTTGTCGAGAGTAAAAATCTATAATATTTTCAAATCTTATAATTATCTAACACTAATCTACCTATTTAGTGTAGCTTGCTACACAAATTGAACAACGGATGGTAATGTCCTACCATTGTTTTCACAATAAGGTAGAAGCACCTCGAACTGTGAAGTTTAGGGGATTTAGTATACAGTTGCTATTGCCAGAACCAATGAGTAATGTTTCACTTGTGGAGAGAAAGAGGCCCTAAATAATGCACATTTTTTTGCATGATTTTTAGTTCACTGATGAAATTAATACACATTTTCAAAGCAAAAAGGTAAATTAACCCTCCTGATTGTTGAATAGGTCTGCCTAAAATGAAAAAAAAAGTGAAGTACTCATTCCTGAACGTTTGTGTGCTCAATTTTGTGAATACATGAACTAAAAAACGTTTTAGGGTACAGTGAAATAACAATGACTCGACACACTAAATAAATAAATAAATAAGTTGTTGCAATAGGTCCAGCTTGCTACAGAACTAACTTGCAATCATTCATGTGACATTCACGGTTCAAGGTACGTCTAACTTACTCCAAATGGATGTAGCCTCCTGCGGGTAGAAATACCCTTATGAAATCTGAATTGCAAGCATTATTTTCAAGTTCCAACAGAACTGCATAATCCTGCTTTCACACATTGGTTGCATATGTTATGACATACAGAACTGACTCGAGGTACTATGGCAAGGGACCTCTGTGTTCATTGTATTTCTCTGCTCCTAGAATAAAGGAAAGCATTTTTCACTCCTCATTCAAGCCAATGTAGAGGGAGATCTGGAGGGAGATCTGGCAGTTAGTGTAAGATCAGCTGAATGGAATTGCTAAATTACCGATTGAAACTCATAATTTTAGCTTAAAATTCAGATAAAATTTGTGATACTCAAATGCTACCTAGGTGAAACATGGATAATAATCGGATGGGTTCTCGTCTAAAACCAGTTGTATTATCCCTGTAGAATGTAACTAGGGGCTACATTTGCCGAGGTGAGGTTCCCAATACTACATGTGTCCCATGCCCACCTTGGGAATCTCAACGTTCGCCAATCCTGCTGGCTTGTCGCAGCACAAGTACATATCTGCAGTAAGGCCAAAAATTCCTGTCCGAGGCCCGGAGATTTTATTTGTTTCCATGTGACACTACAGTAAGACAAATGATTAGTATGATAATGTACACATTTAAGCTTATACACATATATGCTGTGCATAACATACTAGAGCCTCCGTAGAGCATATTATATGATTGGTCAGCTTCACTCTGCACGACACTTGAAGAAGCTGCAGATCCAGGCGCTGCAATCAAGGCAGCGGAATTTGAGACTTTAAAAAAGTTGGGTGCAGAAACGCCGGCTCTCTATTCGAAAAAGGATCTGCCGTGTGTCGTTCCAACATTGGTTGAGACGTTCTGGGATCTTACGTGGAAGTTGTAATTCTAACACTAGAAGAAAAGAAAGGTTGAAATAATAGAGAGTAAACCCGTACCACCTTGCTGGCCCGTCGCCATGAAGACAAGGCATAAGGGAACAGTGTTTTGCGCCGAAGAGCACCAGCCATCATTCATTGTCTGTGAGGCAGCCCATTCAATTAATGCTGGCCCCTGCATATCCGGGTACCCACAACTGACTGCATGCACCTGGCCGGCCCTGACTCTAAAGGCCCTGACTCTAAACCCTCCCTCAACATTAACCCTTAAGGTAGAGGGTGCGAAACCCACACAGGACCAAAAATCGCACCCTACGAATGAGCCTGGGGTGCCAAAAACCGTGTGTGAAAAGCTGTAATTGCGCAGGAAAAGTGGACTCCTGCCGGCAGAATGGAAATAATTTTTTTTTGGTGTGGTTATTGAATGTGCAACGTGCGGTGCATGGTTTTAGAGTGTGCGATTCATGGTTTTAGGTGTGCGATTCATGGTTTTAGGTGTGCAGATGAGGGTGGTTAATTAAGCCAAGATTAATGCTGAGATGGGCGATTACTGGTGGCAGTTACTGTAGGTATGGAACTTAATTGAGTTAGTTCAGCGTCCTTGTTTGCATGGTGAACAATGGCGGCGAAAACTTAATAACATAATCTTGCAAGCTGATTTTGGTTCAGCATCATGTTTATTACGACGCCCAATATGGCCAAACTTAAGGACGGGGTTGGGGAATGCATGCTCAAAGTGGCTCAGCTTGAGAGTAATCTGTCTAAGTTTGAGAGTGATCTGTCTAAGCTTGAGGAGTGATCTGTTTAAGCTTACAACGACGGAGAGTGATCTAAGTTACAACGACGTGCATGGGAGAGCCTGCAGGTGCATGGGCTCCGTTGGGAGCAGGTGCTGGTGTCAGTACGGGATCTCCGATTGTGGATCCAGCCTTTGACTTCGACGATCTCCTTCTCTCTGCTCCTCAACAACGATCTAGCAGCAGACATCGACATTTACAACCCAGGTTGCATACTGCAAGAGGACCCTCTGCTGCCTGGAGCAATGACAACTCAATTGGACGTAGACTTCATGGTGACTGTTTGTCTGATCAACAACAGTATGCGGAGGACTTCCCGGTGGCGTGTGCACAGGAGTGCAACGACAGCAGTGACGACCAAGACGACCAACACTGCAGCAACGTGCAACAAGTTGGTGGCTGCGGGAGCAGGAAGAATGTGAAGAAAGGCAAGCAAGGATGCTGGAGTTCTGAGAACCTGGAGAAAGCGATGAACGCCATCACTGACCACGGCATGAAGATCAGAGAAGCGGCAAGTGCATACGGCATTCCAATGTCGTCACTTCGGAACCACCTCTACGGCAGAACAAAGACGAGACAAAGAGGTAAACAGCCAACCTTAAAACCTGATGAAGAAAAAAAGATTGTGGACTACATATTTAAGATGCAAGATCTAGGGCATCCATTGACTCCAGGAGAACTACGTTTAAAAGTAGCATTAGCAACACAGACAAGAAAGACACCATGGAGTGCAACAGGAGTGCCAGGCAAAGGGTGGCTAAAAAGATTTAGAGGTAGACACCCTCAGATTGCAACAAGAAGATCACAAGGATTAGAGATTGCTAGAGCTCGTGCCTTATGCTCGGCAACCGCAGAAACACTCTATTGCAATTTAGATTATCTCTACTCAACCTATCACTATCTTCCAAGCCATATTTGGAACTGCGATGAATCTGGGGTTCAGGCAGGGAGAAGTGGTGGAGCAACGGTTTTGGCCAAAAGAGGCAGTAGATCTGTCCACTCCATAGAGCCTAATGAACGGGAACACCTATCTGTACTATCATGTATAAACGCAGATGGAGGATGCATTCCTAATTTCTACATTCTAAAAGGCCATTATTTTCTAGAGGATTACATTGCAAAGTGTGAGGAAGGGGCTGTGATGGGAATGCAGCCTAACGCTTGGATGACAAAATGGCTTTTTGAAAGTTGGATTTCACACTTCATACAATGCCTAAAGAAAGGACCATGTCTAGATCTACAGAACCGACATATTCTAATTCTCGACGGGCATAATTCCCACGTGACACTAGAGGTGGTTAGGATTTCTATGGAGTCTGGTTTAGATATAGTCGCCCTACCATCTCACACGAGTCATGCATTGCAACCCTTGGACGTCTCATGCTTCAAGCCCTTCAAGACAGCGTTCAAGAGAATCAGAGATGAATGGACTGTCATGAACAAGAACAAGCGCGTGACGAAATCAGAGCTTTGCGAATGGACATCAAAGGCATTGAAATGTGCTTTAACTGAAAAAAACATAAAATCAGGGTTTAAGAAGACGGGTATCTGGCCCTTTGATCGAACCATAGCACTCTCCAGAATGAGCACTGCCGCGGGTTTTGAGGAGGGCCTCTCTGAAAACCTGGACACTGTGGAGCAAGGCGGGGCCACCGGCACAGATAGTAGCCCGATCGGGACAGCCAATGAAGAGGCCCACAGCAGCCGCGGCTCTGATTGTGGACAGAGAGGGCTCGGACCAGGCTACCTCGACGATGACGCCGGCGACGACTCTTCCAGCGATCCAAGTGATCTGCAAGACGAGCGCCTTGACGATGACGCCCCAGCAGCTGAAAATTTCAGCAAGGTGCATTACTACGTAGATCTGCCTGATGGTTCCGATGGCGATTATGACGAAATGGAGAGGAATGTGCAAATCGATCCTGGATTGCGCGAGCGGTTACATGAAGAGAACGAAGAAGACATCGGTAGATTTCTCGCCCTCCCCAAGATCATACCAGCAAGAAAACGGAAACGTCAACAGCCATTGCTAGATTTCACAAGATCCAAAATTT
This sequence comes from Pohlia nutans, assembly GCA_022496805.1. Taxonomy (NCBI): domain Eukaryota; kingdom Viridiplantae; phylum Streptophyta; class Bryopsida; order Bryales; family Mniaceae; genus Pohlia; species Pohlia nutans. The sequence continues at coordinate 25,601,941 of CM040095.1, read as the reverse complement.
TGACCTCTGCAGCATACATAGAAGGATGTAAGGGGTTGCTAGCTCAGAGGGAGGCTAATGCAAACAAGGCAAAAAGGAAAGTTCAAGAACGGGAGGCCACAAAGGAGATCAGGAGAATAGAGAAGGAAAATCGGACCTTGCAAATGCAGCAGCGGAAAGCCGAAAGAGAAGCCAAACGGGCGGAGCGGGAGCGCCTACTCGCTGAGAAGCGAGCGCAAGGCAGGAGACGGCGTGGGCGCCGCGGCGGAAACGAAATGCCGAACACCGCCTCTGCCGAAGCCGATGCCGAACTGCAATCATCGAACTGCAGTCATCGAACTGCAGTCACCGCCTCTGCCGATGCCGAACTGCCGATGCCTTCCCTGCCGTGCGACACCTCCGCAGTGAATCTCCAAGCACAACAATGTTGGCCTTCACCTTTCTACTTCAATCCTCTTATAGGAATGCCTCAATTTTTCCCTCCAGTCTCTCCAAATTTCACCAATCTTGAGAGTAACGGTAACCCTCCTTGGATTTCGCAGCAAAATGTGGAAAGCAGTGGCCAGCTACACGGGACTGGGGAAAGGCATGTGCGGTTCCTGACTCCTGAATTCACGGCACCTGCTAGCTGTCTGCGCGCTACAGTACCACAGCAAGGTGGCTCACACCACCTCCGCCATGCAGTTGAAGATAATCGCCAAGTTTAGATCACAGCCTTTTTTTGTTTTGGAATGCACTTCTCGTGTGTGTCAGCTTTGAAGTGGCAGTGAACAACTTTTGATTCGTGATTGGTGGACTCTCCACGTAGTCTAGGGCCGGGTCAGGGCCTCCCTACTTCCAATCTTGATTTATTTGTAACTAAATCAAGACACACTTGAAATTTAATTTAATTTTTTAACCGGCTTTATTTATACTTTTCACACCTCTGAAAATTGTCTGGACCAATTCAGCAACTCCTCCCTGTGCATGATGAAATTTGTGCGGTTACTGGACCTTCTACCTTAAAAGGCCCTTGGGGTCCCTCTCTACAACTTGTATTTAGCCTTATATGATTTTTACTATACGAATTGTGATATATTGTTAAATACATGATATCACGATTATCAATTTTGCGTTGTACTGAAAAGTGTTCGGTCATTGTTATTTTGATCATAAACCATCAAATATCACCAAATAACATCGAATATGAAATATTCTACACAACTACAAAGGGATTTGGGTTGTTCAAGGGTTAATGCAAGAGGACAAAACTTGCCATTATTTTGGACCGGTTGGGGCCCATGTTTAAAAAATCCCCTCTTCCAATGGTTTGAAATTTCCGAGAGGGTCCTACATGAATTTGGGGATGTAGGCTTCGATTTTTTTTTAAATTGCCATAAATAGTCCTTAGGATACCCAAAATGGAATAATTAGAAAATGAGACCCATGGATGAACAATGTTTGCATTAAGGTGGTTACCCCATTCCCAACTGAATAAGACATACGGATATGAGACATTGATATTATTTAGTATTATTATTTTTTATAGTTAGGCAAGAAGAAATAGATTTCAACACAAGTTGAAACATAATTTTTGGATGAAGAATGAATTAATTATAAATTTTCAAAGTTGAAGCATGACACATTCCATTCATGTCACATAGGTAGAGTTGTTTCTATTTAAAGAAGATTTGTATTGCACACACTAAAGATGCAACAATAACGAATCCATAACCACACTTACATATACTAAATCCAACAAGAGAGAACCCATTATCAACTGTAACTCATGCTACAACCAACATCATTGCAACATTAACTGTGGAAAATGCCCCTAGTTGTTCACTTGGGTTTAAGGTGCCAGTTGATAATGGGATAACCACCTTAACGTCAAGGGGGAATTTACAGTCGGTGCCCCGCCGGGCTCTCTGGGAATTGAAGAGTGATATTTGAATGACATACCCACTTGTGTTAGTTGTTGTCTGGGCACCTGCATGCTTCAACATGATCATATGCAAACGTACAATGGCTCAGCTTCTCATCGAGTGTCTGTATGACGAGGAAATTTCCCCCTGTCGTTCATGGCTTTCGATTAATTCTTTCATTCATCATCTCAATGCATGAGGACGTACAATCTACAACTGGCAGGCTGGAAGCCATTCCAGATCGAAGAGGACCTTGCGTTATGAACCATGACCACGTACCCAACCTTTTCCAGTTTCTATTCTGACACTCCATTCTCAGCTGAGCAGAGCATCTGTCCATAACCCTCACATGTTTTCATCCAAGAAGAGAGTAATTCATCCATGAACTGGACTTGCAACTCGCAAGTCTTGGCAGCTCGATGGTTACCTAATCCATAGCTATGATAACATTGTAGTATATGATTGGCTTTGGCACTAATTATATTATTTTTAAAAGGGTCAAAATTTTAGGATTTTTTTTCACTTTTTAAAAAGAAAAATTGAAAAAAGTAAGAGTGTCAAATTCATTTTTAGAAAATTAATTAAATATTTGGCACCTGAGTCACAGCAATTCACGCCTCAAGGGTTGACCCTATGAGGTGAGCCCTATAGGATTAAACATGTGAAGCGTGGGTTCTTCCATAAGGGAGGAGCCTTGAAAACCAACGCAACGTTGGCTGGTGGGGATTATGTGAAAAAATGCACTACTTGATTACGTATGCACAATTGTAGTTGAGATTATGTTAAGTCCTGAAGGAGCAAGTGTCCTAATTGGAACATTTGAAGAACCGGGTAGGAATCCAGTGACCGCATTTTTAATTGAATTTTGAAGGAAATTTAATAGTGGATTCCCTAGTGTACCACGAAAATGGGGATTTTTTTATTTCTTTTGGAATTCCAACACCATATTTGAAAGTTATGAAGGGAAATGTCTTTAATTTGGGAGAAAGGGTAGCAAGCTAGTATAGAAATAGTTGAATTTTGGGGGTGGGGGGGCAACAAGGTGGGCGGAATGTAGAAAATGGGGTAGACTGTAGAGGGGTTAATATGGATTGACATGGTAGACTGTTAAGGGTTAATAAGGGCCAAAATTTTAGGATTTTTTTCTTTTTTTCTTTTTTTTCAAATTAAAAAAAAACTGAAAAAGTACAAGTGACGGAATTATTTTTAGAAAAATAATTAAATATTTGGCACTCTATAGATGAATCCAATTGTATACTACATGTAGCATCCTAGTTGAGAGTGTACAAGGTAATTTAGAGCATTTTCACTAATGACTAGTATCCTCAAATTTCTTTTTAAAATTGAAGTCTAGATTTGACTTGGAAAGACTTTTTGCCAATCAAAGCATTTAAAGGTGGTTTATTTCTTGTAGATATCAACCAAAATCCTCTTCTCTTGAACAATTTAGATTTGTCCTAGTATACTAATTTTGGAAATAGGGATACCACGTTCACTAATGGGCATGTTCTTAGAGCATTTTCAACAAAACTATAAAGAGGCCAAACCCTTTGGATAATGAATGAAAAGCTAACACAAAATCATACCGGGTTCTATAAATCTTTTAAATATTCAAAGTCCACGGACTGACACATGTTGACACATGTGGTGGCGCATGATTGGATCATAGAAGGTAGAATCCCGGGTGAACTAGTAATTTGTTATTGGGGAAGTAACATTGAAATTGACTATATGTGTTTTTCAGAGTTTGTTTGTTTTGCCAAATTCTTATGGAGATGCTCTTATGTCAAGAAAGGGGAGGGGTCTAATTAAAAGGGTCTTTTTTATGTGAAGCTTGTTGAAGAGGGAGGGCTTTGCCGAACCAAAAAAGGGGTCTCTCATTAGGGTAGCACGAATGAAAGGGCCTTGTTCAGCATAATTCTCGAGTCAACCAACAATTCACGCCTCAAGGGCTGACCTTATAAAGTCAGCCCTGTGAAATTAAATATATAAGGTGTGGCTTTTCCCATAAGGGAGGAGCCTTCAAAACCAATGCGACACTAGCTCACATGAGATTATGTGAAAAGTACACCACTAGATTGCGTATGCACAATTGTAGTTGAGATTATGTTGACCCCTAAAGGACCAAGTGTCCTAACTAGGACATTTACTGAACCATGTAGGTTCTGGTGAACACATTTTTATTGAATTTTGAAGGAAACTTAAAAGTGAATTCTCCAATGCATCGCAGAAATTAAAATATTTTTTTATTTTTTTATTTTTTTGAATATGAATTTTGATAGTGCCGTGTAGCATTGGCTAAGATAAGTCAAGACTAAGCTAAGAGTTAGTCTAGACTAAGATATTAGTTGCACTAGAACTAAGAGAACTAAAAAGGTTCTAGAAGGTCCTAAGATTAGAAGGGGAAGTATTTTTACTTTAAGAAGTAATTGTTCCTTAAACTTAGGAAGCACTAGGCATGGTGGGGAGGTATATAAGACACTCCAAGGCTAAGAGGAACTCACTTTATATTTTCTCCAATATATATTTGGGTTAGAGTCTTGGGGAGTACCTCGTGGTTGGGTGGTTCATGCCAAGAACACTTAGAAGTTGGCTAGAATTGTCTTTGGTTCTAGTTGACTTAGAAGATATTTATTACATTGGTATCAGAGCGACGTCTTTCGATTTTCTTATAGGGAAAGATGGCCGGCAGTGTTTCCCCAGACGTTGATATGGAGAATGGTTTTGAAGAAGCTTTAGATAAGTCTATCACGTTTCAGCAGCTTATGGCTGAGATGCGGGAGTTGAAGGCGGCAAGAGATTGTGCTGAATTGAAGATTGCAGTTCTTGAAGCTGCAAAGGAGAAGGAGCAAATATCTAGGTGCAAGCCAGCGGATCCTGAGAAGTTTCAAGAAGGAGGGCGGGTGCGTATCAACGCTTGGTTGGATGCGATGGAGAGTTATCTTCAAGCCGGTAATACTGCCCCTAAACTTTGGGTTGATTTGGCTAAGACTTATTTAGAGACTAAAGTTGCTCAGCATTGGCAAATTGTTGCTAAGAATTTGCAGCTTGAGGGTAAGGATGCTAAGGATTGGGTGCTTTTCAAAGAGGCACTTATTAAGGCCTATGGAAATGTTAATCCTGAGCAACTTGCTAGAGCCAAGCTGGCAAAATTGACTCAAACCTCATCTGTGGAAAGTTATGCAAATAAATTTCAAAACTTATGTGCAGAGATTATAACTTTACCTATGAGTGTTGGAGACAAGATTCATCGATATATTGCTGGATTGAAACCAGAGATAAGATTAAAAGTGGCTGTGGACCCAATGAATAATGCCCAACCTTGAGAGGATTTTCAAAGATTGGTTACATATGCTGTTTCTATTGATGCTAATCTCCAGCAAGTTAGGGCTTCACTAGGTGAAGCACCTAACAAGAGTATCGAGAAGAAGAATCCTACCACCAAAGAAGGGGCGGGTGGTCCCATCAAGGCTAAAAAGAAATCTCTGATCAAGTTTGATGATGGTAGAGAGATTGATTACAAAAAAGTAGCTTCCTTAAAGAAAGAAGGAAAATGCTATTATTGTGAAGAAAAGGGCCATAGAGCAAGCAATTGCCCTAAGAATGCCAAAAAGTCTAGTGGTGAAAAGAAGGATTTTTAGATCCTCAAGAGAAGAGCAGTGAGCAATCTCTTGAGGTAGAAAGGAGATTTAGGTTTAAGTTTTTGGAGTCTTTTGTTCCCATCTTAGAATCCAAGATAGGAAGTTCTATTGATTTTGTATTGGATTCTAGAAATTTTGATATGAATAATGAGATTCAATTGCCTTATCTCCATAGCTCACTAGATACACTTTTTGATGAAGATTCTAGTGTTTATGGTCATTGTTTATTACTTGATCCTTTTCTTGAGGATTTAGCCAATTATATACCAGCATATAAAAAGGGCAAAAGTAAAAGGCCTTTTGAGACAAGTGCTTGTATTTTGGTTAAAAAGAAAAAGGGTAAAGTAAAAGATAAAAATGACAATAGACAATTGTCAAGATTTCAAATGCTACATGAGTGTGAATACACTTATGGAGATGCTCTTGGATTGACAAAGAAAGAGGTTTGGCAGGTGTATCATGATCCACCTAAACCTAGAATCTTGAATGCTCTAAGTTTAAGTAGTGGTTTAGTCATGCAATTTCTTGGAAATGTTTCTGGAATGGATGCGCATGTTTTGTTAGATACTGCTGCTAGTCATTGTTATTTGAATTCATCATATGCTAGACGTATAGGTTTGCATGTAGAAGAAGATAATGGTAAAGTTGTTTTGGGAAATGGATTAGAAGTAGAACTTGAAGGTAGTGTCAATGTGCATGTTAAAATTCAACAATACCAGTCTCAAGTCTCATGCTTGGTCATTAAGTTAAGTGATGGCTTTGACTTGATTTTGGGAGATAATTGGTTGAATAAACATAGAGCCTATATTGACTATGAATCTAAAGCTTGTATATTGCATAAAGGCAATAAGAAAATCACTATTAGTAGTGTGAATACAAGCAAGAAGAAGTTCAAACCTCAAGATAAAATCCTTTCCGCATTACAATTCAAAAGGGTAGTGAAGAAAGGTTGTCAACCTTTACTTATCCATTTGAAGAAGATAGAAAGTGGGGAACCATTGGAGAATTCTCCAATGGAGTCTGTTTCTTTAAAGGTGGAAGAAAGCTTTGTAGGGCCTTTGGTAAAAGAATATGAAGATATTTTTCAACCAATACCCCCAAGACTTCCACCTGAGAGAGAAATAGCTCACACTATACGATTAGAAGAAGGGCATAAGCCGCCTTTTAGACCTATTTATAGGCTCAGTCCATTGGAGATTGAAGAGACTAAAAGCAAATAGCAGAATATATCCACAAAGGGTGGATAGAACCAAGCTCTTCACCTTATGGGTCACCAATCTTATTTGTTAAGAAGAAAGATGGTGGATTAAGAATGGTGATAGATTATAGAGCTTTGAATAAACTAACCATAAAGAATCGATATCCATTGCCAAGAATTGATGATTATTTGATCAATTGGCAGGATCTTATGTGTTTAGTTCATTAGATCTTGCTCAAGGGTATCATCAAATTAGAATCTCAAAAGAAGATGTACCTAAGACTGCATTTAGAGTGCCATTTGGTCATTATCAATTCAAAGTTTTGAGTTTTGGATTGACTAATGCACCAGCAACTTTCCAAGGAGTAATGAATAAAAAATTTGAACATTATTTGGGAAAGTTTGTGTTGGTATATCTTGATGATATCTTGGTGTTTTCTAAGAACCAAGACGAGCACCTTGAGCATTTGCGCAAAGTATTTGATATACTACGCAAGAATAAACTATATGCTAAGTTGACCAAGTGTCACTTTGCAAAAGAAGAGTTGGAATACCTTGGTCATGTGGTGGGTAAGGATGGAATTAAAGTTGACCCTAGGAAGATTGAAACAGTGGCTAAGTGGGCAAGGCCCAAAGATGTAAGTCAATTGCGTTCATTTTTGGGTCTTTGTAATTATTTTAGGAGATTTATTCAAGGTTATTCAACCTTGGTAGCTCCTTTAACCCACTTGACTAGAAAAGATGTCAAATTCACTTGGACAGACCAATGTGAAGAATCTTTTGAAGGGGTAAAGTATGCATTAACTCATGCACCTGTTTTAATCTTACCAACATTTGGTGAAAGATTTGAAGTTATTTGTGATGCTTCACTAGTAGGTATAGGGACGGTTCTTTTACAGAATGGTAAGCCTATTGCATTTGAAAGCTGCAAGCTTACACCCGCCGAGAGAAATTATACTACTGGTGAACAAGAATTAACTGCGGTTGTGCACGCTATGCGGGTATGGCGTTGTTATTTAGAAGGTTCAGAATGTGTAGTGATAACAGATCACAATCCATTGACCTATCTAAAATCACAACAGAACTTGTCAAGGCGTCAAGCTCGATGGTTAGAATACTTGGAGCAAAATTTTGATTATAGATGGGAGTACCGCCCTGGGAGAAACAATGTGGCTGATCCCTTGAGTAGGAACCCATTAGATCAAAGGCAAGTCAGGCTAGCCTTGCTGACTAGAAGTGCTTCAAGTCGCATCAAACAATTGGTGGGGGCTCACACTAAATTGGGAGATCCTATCGAAATGACCAACATCAGAGAAAGTCCCCATGGGTTCGACAATGACTTTTTAAATAAGGTCATTGCAAGGTATGCTTTAGATCCATGGTTTAAGAACCCGGTTAATTTAGAAAACTTGGTTTTCAAGGATGCCTTGTGGTGGCATCACAATGCAATTGTGGTGCCTAAGGTAGATAGTCTTTGTAAAGATATACTTATGGAGTGTCATGATGCTTTTTATAGTGGACACATGGGTATTACAAAGACCTTGAAACAAGTAGAAACAAGATTTTGGTGGCCAAGTTTGAGGGATGATGTAAAAAAATATGTGAATAGTTGTGATGTATGCCAACGTGGTAAAGCCTCTACTACAAAAATTGCAGGTTTATTGCAACCCTTAGAAATACCTGAGAAGAAGTGGGAGTGTGTTAGCCTTGATTTTATCACTGATCTAACTCCCACTAGGCAAGGGCATGATGCAATATTGGTGTGTGTGGATAAATTGAGTAAGATGGCTCATTTTATAGCTACAGTTACCACAGTTACTGCAGAAGAAACATCAAGGTTATTCATAGACAACCTGTTTAAACACCATGGTCTCCCTGAAAAACTTATTAGTGATCGAGACACTCGATTTACTAGTAGATTTTGGGCTGCATTGTGTCACATATTGGGTACTAGACAAGCTATGTCTACTGCTTTTCATCCCCAAACAGATGGCCAGACGGAGAGGGTTAATAGGATTCTAGAAGATATGCTAAGATATTATGTGAGTCCAACTCAAGATGATTGGGATATGTATTTATCCTTAGTTGAGTTTGCATATAATAATGCTTGGCAAGAATCAATAAGAACCACTCCTTTTATGTTGAATTATGGTCAGCATCCCTTGACACCATTGAACCGTGGGATCAGCAGGTGTCATGTCCCTGCTGCAAAGGACTTTGCGCAATCAATGTCTAGTATTTTGCAAGAGGCAAAGAAGCATTTACTAGCGGCGCAAAATAGACAAAAGTCCTATGCTGATACAAAGAGAAGAGAACTCTCTTTTGATGTTGGAGCTCAAGTACTATTAAGTACATCTAACATTAAGTTAAAGATTTCAGGAACAAAGAAGTTGTTGCCTAGATGGATTGGTCCTTTTAGGATAATGAAGAGGGTGGGCAATGTGGCTTACAAATTAGAGTTGCCAGAGACATTGAAGATACATCCTGTATTTCATGTTTCACTTCTAAAGCTATATAGGGCTTCTGGCAAAGTACAGCCCCCACCTCCACCAATCCTTGAAGAAGATGATGAACTGTCGTTTGAAGTTGAACGAGTTCTAGCACATGAGATAAGGGGTAGTCGTACGAGGCCTCAGAAGTATTATCTCATTAAGTGGCTCGGATATGGCCTTGAACACAATTCTTGGGAGCCAGAAAAGAATTTGAGTTTAGAAGTGCTCAAAGAATATTGGGACACCGTGGCACGTTCACAAGAGCGGCTAACACTAAAGAAAGGTGTCAAGAGTGTTAGTGTTTCCAATAAGAAAGTTGAAAGAAATTTCAAAAGAAAACACTCAGAAATTTAAGATTTTTGGACCATTTGAGCAGAGACGCTCAAGATTAAATGGGGAGGAGTGTAGCATTGACTAAGATAAGTCAAGACTAAGCTAAGAGTTAGTCTAGACTAAGATATTAGTTGCACTAGAACTAAGAGAACTAAAAAGGTTCTAGAAGGTCCTAAGATTAGAAGGGGAAGTATTTTTACTTTAAGAAGTAATTGTCCCTTAAACTTAGGAAGCACTAGGCATGGTGGGGAGGTATATAAGACACTCCAAGGCTAAGAGGAACTCACTTTATATTTTCTCCAATATATATTTGGGTTAGAGTCTTGGGGAGTACCTCATGGTTAGGTGGTTCATACCAAGAACACTTAGAAGTTGGCTAGAATTGTCTTTGGTTCTAGTTGACTTAGAAGATATTTATTACATGCCGTATGTGAAAGTTATGAAGAGAAATGTGTTTTTTTGGGAGAAAGGGCAGCAGGACAGTATAAAAATAGTTGTATTTTGGAGGGGGGCAATAAGATGGGCGGAATGTGGAAAATGGGGTGGAGTGTGAGGGACATAAGACGACTCCATTTTCCAAACTTATTATATATATATATAATTTAAAATTATTTTTTATAAAGATTAATTTTAATCGTATACTGAAATTTATCGTTTTAAATCAAAAGTTCAATTTCATAATTCAAAAAGATCATTTAAATTTTTAAAATTAAAATCATTAAAAAAAATTAAAAATTAAAAATTAAAAATGTCTAATGAAGGATTGCCACGTGGTAGTACACCTCGAGAGTTAGTGGGGTCATGAACATTGGAATGGGTTGGGTGAGGTGGCACTTTGATCCCTTGTTCCACCCTTTATTCCCCCCTAACCCCCAAAATTCTTAGAAAATATGCTATATGTCTACTAAAACTTGGAGATTTAATTTCTTTTCAAATATTTTTTGCCATTCTATAAAGGGTGGAATTTACTTATGTTTCATAGTTTGGATTTGTATTTTAAATAAAGAAAGCTGAAAATATTGCAATTCCAAAAACAAAGAGTCTTTTTTGAACTTTTAAACCCCCAACAAGTACAGGGTGTTCTTCAACATCCTCAACATCTCCAAACGCAACGAAAATTTGTACACAACTAAGTACTATTATATAGAATGTGAAAGTGAAGTGCAACAAGTTTTGGTTGTAATTTTTTTTGATGTAGCTATGGTCAAACGCATTTGAAATTTTTGGGCATGTGTTTTTTGGGATGTTTATCTCCATCAACGCAATTATCTTGCAATTCGTGCTGTCAAAATCAACAAAATTTGTTGTGTATGTATTTCAAATAGTTTAAAACAAGATCTTACAGTCAGAAGGTAAAAAATAACAGTTTTTTGGAATTTTTTCATTGTGAAAATGGCAGCATTGGAGTGTGTTTGGAGGAAAAACACTTTGGCCCTTTAGAGATTAATCCCTAAGCACTCAAATGACCATTTTCTGATCGTTGCCCAAATCTAATGGCCTGCTTGGATCAAAAAAATTATTTTTTGAAAAAATAAAAAAAATTTAAAATACTACATCGAGTCTACTTTCCAATCTAATTTGAATTATGGCAATCCAAGTTAAACTCCACCTAGGAGAATGTTTCAAAGTAGATCACCTCAACATTGTCTTAGAGTGATAAAATTTGCTATTTGGAGAAAGTAATGATGATCCCTTCATCATTTCTTTTGCTTTTTTGAGGTTTACAATAGATAGCCCAATTTTAATCAATCATACTAAATTTTGAACTCTAAAATTGAAAATTATAATTTATACAAATTTCCAAAGGTCAATGCTCTTAAATTCATTAAAAATTGATCTAAAGTTACTTTTGGAAGTTTGACCGTTAGGATAATTTGTAGAGATGATATTTTTTCATTCTGTTTATCAAACCAAACTTCATTAAACATGCGAAAGGCACATATTATAACACATCTATATTTTATTCAATACCCCTCGGGCTTTTAGGGGTTAACCCTTAAACATCAAGGAAAGCCCCATGGGCTTATTTAAAAGAGAATAATGAAGAGAAAAAGTTGATTTTCTCAACCAAATCAAGCGAGACTTGGTGCATTGGAAAGCTACTGAAAAAGCGATCTAGATTCCAAATTTTCGCCTCGTTTGAGAGATTGTGGAATCGTTGGTAAGCAATCAAAGTTATCAAATTGAACAAGTTTTGAGGTTGGGGCAACTGAAGTTTAGCAGTGCCCCAGTGCTATAGTGCTAGCTAGCATTGCATTGCAGAGCGGTTTTGCAATTTTTTTTAATTTTTTAATTTTTTAATTTTCCCCAAAAAAATTAGATGCCTTCCGAGCTGCCCTATCCAAGCCTTCTCAACGTTCAAGAGTTAAGCAACTCCAGTTTGGAAAAAAGTACATCCTGTGCTAAGTTGACTTGCTTGGCTTTGTTGTTTCTAATTTCCAAAACCAACTCTATATTTATACATCCTCGTTCTTAGCATTTAACTCTTTAGTGCACTGCTGACCACATTATGATCACTACTGCGTCTGAAATGCGAATAGTGGAAAATTTGTGAAGAATTAATTGGAACTTTAGTTTTGAAGTTCACATTTTGCCATATACATTACACACCTTTCAGAAAAAGAAATTTGAAATTTGAAATTGTACAACTATAAAAAATACCTATCATCAAAACGCAAAAACATTGCAAATACTTGAAAATACAATAAATACTCACAAATACAACACATGTATTATGCAATATTTCTTGTGTTTGGAAGTTTGTTATCTTGTTTTAATTTTTTGAATTGTGTTCTTTTCTTCATTTTCCATTAGTGTGTAATCCAATCTTGACTAATGTACCTACTCCTGTCAATTTTCAACGTATACAATTTTGTCCTAAACCGTATACGAGACTGTATATAGGTAAGTCACTTTCACTTATTTTCACAATAATTATGTGTGAGTCTATTCTTGATATGAAAGATTGCAACAGAGAGGTGTTGACATAGGGCATAGCTCAACTCTTTCCTTTCATTTTTGTAAATTTAACCCAAATTCTATTTTAACTTTGAAGTCACACACCCCCCAAAATCTCATTTTTGAGCGTGCATTATATAGTTCAAATACATACTATAATCTTCCAATCCCACTATTGGATGATTCTCAAATTTGAATCTCAAATTTGAATAAAATGTGTGTTCTCCAATTGATAATAGAATTGTACAGTTACTTTCTAATTTAATCCATTCTATTTCTGGTAGTCTCAATCACAGTGAAAAAATCCACTAAAATCCAGTGCTCCCAGCTACAAAATGATCACTAAAATCCAGTGCTCCTAGCTACAAAATGATCAGTTCTCACTAGGTGTGTAACCGGTGGTCACATAAGACAAAAACCAACTTTATCTTGTGTGACGAGTTGCACTCACCAAGTGAACATTTACCATAAGAAAAGACTCATTTACCACTAAGAAAAGACTCATTATGCTGTAGTGTATGCTTCTTATGCTTCTTTGCAGGATACGGTAATCTGATTCAAATTCTACTCATATGATGTTTTGTCATGAACTCATGATCCACGATTAGAGCCAATCCTCCTGACCCACATGGAACGATCAGGAGGTATGTGACAGCACAAAATCAAACTCATGTAAGCTGCCTTTTGTCCCGGCCTTTTGTTTTGTCGTCTACTTGCATCTGGTCTTTTAACTCAATGTATATGTATAGCATTGGCATTTAACACAAGGGTTACAGATAACCAAAAAGATTTAAAAAATTAGTAATGGACATTGGATTCCACAATGTTCTGCAGCTATCGAATGCATCAAAGAGAAAAGCTTGAATGATCCGATCCTCTCATCAGCCCATCTCTTTCAAATTCTTCAGCCATACTCCATGTTTTACATGACACTAGTACCACATGCACAAGTCTCCCAGCTGTTCGAGAAAAATATATTTGAATGGCTGATCAAATCCAAAAACAGGATGTTTCATCTGCTTTCAGGATTTTCACATTCCTCTGGGAACAAGAAAATTGATGAAGAATAGTGCATTCAGAACCAAGAATTTCATTATAATAACAGATTATTTTCTCAATGTCACCTGACTGTCGTTGTACACATTTTCCAGTTTAACAAAGGTCTACTTAATAAAACTGTTGAACTCACCTTGCATCGTCGTTCTTCATAAATAACTACGAAAATTATTACTCTCATGTTATTAGGGTTTGATTAATTCACCGTGTCAAGCTTACATCAGGATCGCCGTCGTAGTTATATTTCTATATGGTAAAAAGAAAATTGATCGAGAAACGTGCTTTCATAATGAAGAATTTAATTATAATAATGGATTAGTTTTCAATGCCATGCGGTTCCTGCTGTACACATTCTTCAGTTACAATTTGTAACAAAGACATAATTAAAAATTGTTCCACTCACCTTGCATCGTAGTTCTTCAATCGTAACCACGAGCAAAATAATTAATATTCTCAAATTGTTAGGGTCTGATTAATTAATACTGGCAGGCTCAACTTGATTTTCGATCCATGCTTATGTCAGAAGGAGCGAACAGCTTACACCTCGGCCTTGGACACATCTGGCGCGTCGTCGTAGTCATCTTCGTCGTCACTGTCCGTCTGGTGCTCCAAATCCGGGTACTCGTTCATGGCACGCGACATGTTGAAATCCTGGTCGTTCTTGGAAGCGTCGTCCTCTTCGTCTTCGTCAATCCAGTGGTTCCAATCGGCCTTGACAAACGGCGGGGCTTTCCCCTCCTTCTTCAACAACCTCTGCCACCACGCTTTGTCTTCCTTTTCGATGATGCAAAACGTGTGGCGCCGGCCCTCGTTGATCTTGCTCTTGTCCACCTTCACGCGGCCATACAACTGAAGCTCCGTCTCGTACTTGGCGTCCTTGGACGTGGCCGTGAACGTGAACCGGCCGTCCTCCTCCAACTTGACTTGCGCATTCTTGGCATCGGGAAGCTCCACTGTCAGGTACACCTTGTCGGACCGCTGCGCCCACAGAATCTCCGGGTGACGAGTACTCATGGCTATGGCGGCAAGGAACACAACGATGCGAAGGAATCGGAAGCAATAATTTTGCAGCGTGACGCGCAGATCTGAAGAATGGTCAAGAAGAATAGACTGCAGCGTTCTCCAACCGTTGCCGCCCTCCACAGACAGAGACGGAGACGAAGCTTCTGGGAATCCCCCTCGTTTCTTTTCCTTTCGACTTCATCGTTTCTTTCATCTTTCTCGCCTGCGTCGTTCCTTTTCTTTTTTGCCTTCGTCGTTCCTTTTCTTTTTCGCCTGCGTCGTTCCTTTTCTTTTTTGCCTTCGTCGTTCCTTTTCTTTTTCGCCTTCGTCGTTCCTTTTCTTTTTCGCCTTCGTCGTTCCTTTTCTTTTTCGCCTGCCTCACGTCTTTCATCTTTTTCGGCTACATCAATCTCTTTTCATTTGCGGCTGCATCAATCTCTTTTCATTTTTGTACTAGAGAGCTTCAAAACCCAATTCGGGCCATTTGATTAAGTGAAAAGAGAAACACATACTAGAGAGCATTAGAGAACACGCATATACCGGTGACACTAGTTGCAAAATTGTCGTTTTTCATTCTCCACTTTGTGGAAACACTGAACAGTGATGGAATATTGTGCCTAGATTTTTGTCTTCTTGTGACCAAAACCACTCACCAGCATCGACGCAACCTACGTGCGTGGCGCAGTTTCATTCCTTTTTCATTTATAGTAAGTGAAAAACAACACATTTCCTACTAGTGTGAGTTTTGCCATGCAAGAGGCATAGACCGGTGAGTTCAGCCATGCAAGCGGATGTAGGTCAAGCTCAACAGGGCGAGACCTGTGGCCGCTCGCGTGGCAGAATGCGTCGGTATATGCACATTTTTAAGTAGGCCATTCTACCGAATCGGTATATCAATAAGCATAATCGACTCCCTCTGTTAGTTTTTCTATGATTGCAGACTTTGTAATCTAAGATGAACGTTGTAATCTAAAATGAACGTGAAATAGGCAGAAAAAAATGGCCTACTTTTAACAGTTGCATCAATCTCATTTCATTTCGGCTGCATCGTTCTTTTCATTAAGCACTTGGATGAAATTTTCCTTAGTGTATTCCATCCGTTCTACAACACCGCATTTACTGCATCCGAAATGCATGTAATGGTGCGCAATGCACCATTACATTTTATAACCCTGCAATGCACACTCCCTGCCACCTTGGGAATTGGAGGAGAACCGGTGGAAATTCCCTTTTTCATCCTCATGTCGGGTTACAGTGCATATCACATACCCAAAGCCACATTCCAACGCTCGTGTCTATGGCACTCAGGCAACAATAACACGTTGTGCACTCAATACATCAGGAACTTTAACCCCTAAAGGACCAAGTGTCCTAGCTAGGATATTTCAATGTTCGGGTAGGTTTCCATGGTGTCAATTTTTATTTTTATTTTTTGAAATAAATCATGTGAATTTGGTATATCAATACAAAAATGGGGATCTATTTTTTTTTTTGATTCCGACTTTTTAAGTGAAAGTTATGGAGCAAAAAAAGTTTTTTTTGGCGAGAATGGGCAGTGCGGACAGGGCTTTAAATAAACCTCAAAAATTAACTTTAACCCTTAAACGCTCCAGCGTCCATATTCTGGACGCTGGATAAATTCTGACGCATCCTTTCAACACATACAACGATGTTTTTCATCCATCCAAAATTCTTTTTATTCTTGTGCGAGTTGACTACCATTTGTACGGTATGGATCTTCAAAATAAGATAATGTGGATTTTTGAGAAATTACAAAAGTGGTTTATGTCAAGTTTCAATCTTAGTTCAAAAAGTGAGACCTTAAATATGATTTTCCACAATAAGTAGAATCAAATAATGGAAACCATATTGTCTTGTAGTGCATGTTATTCCAATTACATTACAATATTTTTTGATTTTTTTGTGTTACTTTTGGATTTTTAATTGAATTTCAAGAGAAAACCTTGCAAAATTAATTTAAGTATATTAATAATGAATATGATGAATCCAACCGTACAAATGTTATCTTCACATTGAAATTTACAACTTTGCTTTGTATATCAACTCCATTTTTGGTTTTCATCAACCATTCTTTAACGAATCTTTGAAAACAGTGTTGAATCAGGACCTTAAAGGGTTAACTGTAGGATCTTGTTATAGATTACCAAGAGAGTGCATGGTAAAATTCTCATAGAATTTGATCGTACAGATTGCGAGATTATAACATTTGAAGTGAAAAGATGAAATTACAGTCTTTTTAAATGTTTTTTAACCGTCTTTAAAGACATGGGAAAAATTGTTAGATTGGTTAAAAAAAAATCTTAAATTTTATTTAAATGTTTGATTTGGTATTTTCTATCAAGAGGAAAAAAATATTCTCAAGAAAATGAATAGAAAGAGGTGAAAATGATGCTCAAAAACAGGAAAAACCGCGGTCCTTTAGGGATTGAGACATGTAAACATGGTGCCATGATGGTGCATTGAAATGCAATTAAGATAATTTAGTGCTAACAACCTAGTATCAACCTAGTATAAATGACACTAAAATGACCTTTACGTGTAAAAATGGCACCAAAATAGCTTGGCCCAACTTTTCCGATGTATGCATCATAACCCCTTGCTTTTCAATTGCATTGATATTTTTCCCTCATTTCTGATTGCATCAATTTTTGTCCTTTTTTCAGCTGCATAGATATATATATTTGTCCTTTGCATGGATATATATTTGCATCAATTTTTGTCCTATTTTTTTGACTGCATCCATCTCCTTTCCTTTTTGGTTGCATCTAGTCGCATCAACCTTTCTCTTTTTTTGCTGCGTCAAACTTTTTCAATTTCCCACTGCCTCTATCTTTTTCTTTTTTGTCTGCATTTGTTTTATATTCTGTATGAATGTGTATGAATGGATCATTAATAAATGTCATTGGGAATGTAAAATTAATTCCCTACCCATGCTAAATAATGGAAGGAACAATAAATTATGTAGTTGGTGGCACCAGTACTCCATATTGTAACAGCATGTGTGACATTACTACCTATGTCATGATCAGTTTTGATAAATTAATTCATTTAAAAAATTTATCTTCTTGTGATTGGTTTAGGGTGAAGTGGAAATTCAGTTTCGAAACCAAGGGTCTTACCCTAACCTGTCTGAATCTTACCCTAATGTAGGGTACAGTGGGCAGTTAAAAGTGACTTACATCAGTGACCAGCATGAATAAATTACACCAAGCCCAAAGTACCATCAGAATCATGGCAGGATTGACCAGTGCTGTTTTGAGGATACTTGAGATCCCAGGCTCCCGGTTCTTCATAAGTTGTACTTGTTAGGGAGGATCTTATGGAGAATCTTGTTGAATTTTGTCCCAAAAAATTCAGTGGTCTAATTGACCTACAAATTTACAATTCTTGTAAAAATCACTACCCAAAACTCAACAATATCAGAGTTATTTGTAAAGGGAACCGGTCTTTTGCCCTCCTTTTTTCATGAAAATGAAAATCTAAATTGTATATGAGTGTAGCGGCAAAGTAATCCTGTGAAATAAACTCAAGATTTGAGTGTTTTATGGAGGTGTCAGTTGCCACAAATGGTACAAATCTCCCCAAAAAAATCTTCACAAATGGCACAAATCTCTGCTAACTACCACTCCCTCCCTCAAAGATCTAACTTTGAAATCCAAGTCCCTTCCATCAATCATCGTCCTGACACCACCACACAAGGAAATTGTGACTTGACTTGGCGTCCAGTAAAAAGCTAGGACAAAACTAGTGTCATGGATTTCTTGATGGCGGAATTGAGTCTTTCCTGAGTTCTATTTCTGGTCTACGGTGAACCCTGTCAAGGCCATCTGCTTTTCAATTTAGAAGTTACAAACCCACGGTTTGGTGTACTTTGTGGATAACTCTATCATATTCATAACATTCTTTAACCCTTAAACGTCCCCATTCAACATTGTTTTCAGAGATCATTATAGCAAATTAAAAGCCCAAATTAAAATTAAAAACATATAAAAATATTGTAATGAAATTGAAATAAAATGAACTACGACATGGTATGGTTTCTATTGTTTGATTCTACTTATTTTGGAAAATCATGTTTAAAGTCTCACTTTTTGAACTAAGAATGAAACTTGATATAAACCAATTGTGTTGTTTTTCAAAAAAATCACAATATCTTATTTTGAAGATCCATACTGTACAAATGATAGTCAACTAGCACAAGAACCAAGACAAATTTGGATGAATGAAAAAATTGTACATGATGTAGTGTTGAAAAAGGTTGCAATTTGTTTGTCGTTCATTATATGGACAGAGGCGCGTCAAAGGGTTAACTAGTATTGCAGCACACCGTTTTTCTTGTGCAATGAATCAATATCTGAATAGTGAATCGATGATGTGAAACATGAAGAAACTATTAAAAAAATAGAAATATGTTGAGCTGCCAAGCCATCTTTAGCTAAAGATGGCTTTTATTCTCCAATAGACTACAATTCTTGCAACATTTCTGGCATGTGATGCTAATTTCTAGAGGTGAATAGTAGGACTACTAAAGAATGTTAAGTTTTTCAAATGAATTTGAGAGAACATGAGTATCCAACAAAATGTATATGAATCAATCAATACACTTTATGTGATATAATTTTGCTACGTTAGCCCATGTCTTAGTCCCATACATTAGTTTCAACAACTAATTTATTGTGTAGATCGTGCGTGTGTGCGTACATAGCCTCTACTACACTAGATTGACATATGCTAAAGTTCAAGATAACCATTCCAATAGAGAGTGTGCGTGTATATAGACTAGTGGGACCCGTGCCGTTGAGCACATTGTTTTTGAACTTGGGTTGTCTCCTCGACGGATTCCAGCGCGGAACAGTCGAGTGAGACAAACCGAGCTGTATTGTATAATAGATTAATAAAAAATTCTTAGATATTCAAAGTAGTATGAACTATCACACAATAGTTGAGTTGAATATAGATTCAAATTGATCATATTGATAGATTGTTAATATTTAAACGTGGAAAAATGATATAAGCTTGAAGCTAATTATTCATTGTTGTTTGAAATTTATAACATATTTTGTTGGTTTATTGAATGTGAATGAAGTTTATTCTATGCTTAATTTTTAACAAATAAATATTTTTATTACTTAAATTTTCATAGCCCATTTGTATTAGCATCACGTGCGCTAATTCCTAAGGTTACATGACTATTTTTTTCTTCTTAAAAAACACTTAAAGTTGTCATTTCACTCAATTGACCAATTAATTTAATTTTTTTTCCAATTTCAATCACATAGTCTTGTATTAGGCTACCAAAAGAATATGTCTAAAAAATCTCAAGCCATTTGATTGCATAAATTGCATAAATATTGACTTGTAAAGTGGACTAATTTTTTTTCCTCACCTTGTCCAAAGTTTGCACTAGGCTTTGACTACCCTTGTTGTATAGTTTTGGCACTAAATTTTCATAGAAATGATTTATTATGTAGAAGATTGTGTTAACTATCCGTGTGTTGATTTCCAAAAGTATTGGAGGGATGTAGTATATCCAAAACGAGCCAAATTTTTCCCTTTTCAAAATCAAAGCAACTCCGGCTAGGCTGCCTTCCCTCCCATATAAAGTGATATTTTGGCCATAACTTTTGTACCATAAATTAGAATACGATTTTTTCATATACTCTCACCAAACTCTTGGACACTTCATCAAATTTCTCACCAAACAGTGACAAATAATACACATGACCGAATTCTTAATTGCCTCCATAAAGAACACCAGGTGTTAAAAAAATGAAAGATTTATTGTTTTGAAAACTTTCATATGAAAGGTAACAATTCGAAGTACAACACTGACCCCACTGAGTAATGGGCCCTCAAGTTACACGCAACGCCTGTTGACCATGACCGTCGTCACACCGTCGTCACGCCTTCATCTCCACCGTCGCCGTCGCCGTCGCGTCGACTCCGATGAGAGCTCTGTTTCAGACGGTGATGGTGCGAAACCTCCTGCGCAATGGCGCGGCAGACATTTTATTAAGAAAATTGCTCATTGTAAAAAGATTCAATAATTTTCTCAGCATTGTGTTGTTTTTCAGTGTAGAGTTGACGAAGACGGAGAGGCAGGCGGCTCACTTCAGCAGACGATGGTGGAAACCAGCCAGGCAACATCAATTAGGTCCGTTAGGTTGTTAATTTCGGTCAGCTGCATTGATAACAAAATTAGTTGAACGCTTGTCAATTTCGTTCGCTTTCGTCTTAATGGCGTTCGGCAGTACTTTTAGCGGTGGATCTTGGTTAATTAACATAATTGTGAGGTGGATCTTCTATTTGATCAAAAATGTAGTGAACTGACTCGCCGTTTCCGTAGGGTTTGTGATTTATGAAGATCCACTCCACTCCATAGGTAAGGCCGCTATTCTAGGGTTTGTGATAAGGTATACATGTCTCCCGTTGATAGCAAGTGGAGAGATGAAGATGTTTTTATTAGAGCTCACATTTTGCTTAACACGATACCGCATTTTTGATACGGTAGAGTCACTGCAGGTTTTTTCGTGAGCTTATTTTGCAGTTAATTTGGTAATTGAGGTTATGATGTGCTTCTGGATTTTTGATAAAAGTACTGTCGTGTTTCTGACAATAATCAATGCTAAACTTGAATGATCAAAAGTATGTCAGATCACGGCATTCAGTGGCTGCTGGTTTACATGTCTCCGTAGCGAGGTCTCCGTGTGCACCGCAGGATAAAGTTTTTTAGCCAGGTCCAGGATGTCGACGATGACACATTGAATTCTTGTTCTTGTTCTTACCGGACTTGTATTGATGAGGCGAGGAGCTGGTTGTATTCAGATTGAGATTTCTTCAATCGTTTTCGGACGACTGAACTAAGTTACCTGAGTCTCCTCTTGGCTTGTGTCAGATGGTAGCTGGACAGTCTGTTACATTTGTGGAGGTTTGCAGTACAGCTGCGACCATCTCAAGAACTACGTCGCAGTGACGTAGCAACTGCAGATGAGGTCCGTTTGTCGAGCAGAGAACTTATAAACTCCTCCGTTCCGAAGCGGCCAGTATTTTACTCTGTTGATAAACCTTTCAGAAGCCAGGACCGGAATGCTGTCTTGAACGTTGGTAAGGACGGAACTTGAAACTTTTTGTGACTACCGAGTGCTTGTAGGCTGGAATGGAAATGCAGGTGTGTGAGTGTTGTATCTTGCTGTGCGTCTATTGCAAGGGCAGCGAAACCAGTAGAATGACATCTTTGAGCTAACATTGGACCTGTTACTATTATGGTTGCTATTTCGCTACTTTTGTAGTCTGGCATCTTCTGAGCAAGGATTTATGCAGTCATCTGTCTTTCGTGCAGATCTTGGAATGTAGAGACCAGACGCTGCGCACCTTTCAGATAAGTATTTCATGTACTGAACTGAAGCAGCGTCCGCACCGAAAGTGAGAACGATGATGATCCCAGGGTTCATCAACCCGGTGACGAACACGATGACTCTAGAAAGAGCAGTGCCATTTCATGATGACATGGACAGGCTATTAGGGGAATGGAGTGCTGCTGGGGAACGTGCACTCTGGTTTGGCTCGGCGCTGTCTGGCATCGTGTTTTGTAAGCTCGTACGTTTCTCTCACTATTAAATGTGTAGGTTTTTCATTCACTCCAATCTTTTATACTCATTTGTTCAAAGCCGAGGAGCTCTCGATTTATATGTACTTGTTTCTTGGTCCGCAGTAGACCGCTGTAGTCACTCTGGTAACATTAATAAGGTTTAGGAGTTCAATGATTTCCAAAGAGTGATCGAGGCTATGTTACCTGTCAGGGTTTGTGTAGCCTTTCGTATCTTAACTCTTATTTTCGGTTGTTGGATGCTTTCAGGTGTTCGATATTTCAAAAGCACTAAGCCCAGTCGTATTCCCAGGCTACAACAAGCTCACGAAAACGGAGAAAGTGGAATGGAACAATAGGTATGCCTTCTTTTCGTCTCTACAAACTAACTACTCTCTCGATTGTTTCAAGGTGAGAACATGTTGTTGTAGAAGAATGATTTTTGATGACCCCGTTGGTCTGATCCAACAATAAAAATTTCCAAATCCTCTCAAGTCTTAGTTAGGTAACCTTATCATTTCTCTAGGTAGGATATGAGGCAACAACTATTCAAAAGACTCATTGTGAGGCATGGAATGTGCAGCATGCCAGCACCAATCTTTACATAATATTTGGCTTTAATTTGCAGAACTTGTACATTCACTCTTTTTCTTCAGCTCTCGCTTCAGCTATAATATTTATCGTCACTTGGTTTTCTTCGGTTGCGAATTAGGAGCATTCAGGAATATTATCCAGCTTACACAGCCTAAATGTGCTTGCTGGAGCCCTGAACCCTGGCGAGACGTCGCTGATCGTCTTTTATTTGTGTATTTGCAGGTCCTTCTCAACAGCTCATGCTTTGGTATCGTCTGCCATCGCATTTTATTTGTTGTATATCAGCGACGTATTTCTAGATTCTGCTCCGTATGGGCCTGTTATTTACCGGAGCACGATCCTCTCTCAGTTCGGCCTTGGGGTAGAGTGTCCGTTCTCTTGCTTGCACATTCTTAACTTTCAAGGTTATGGTTTGCGTTGGAAAATCTGATGTCTTGTAAATGGAACGTTCTGCATGCCATTTGCTATTGAACTCATGGTTTGGTGAATTATTGTGGTCTGCATGTACAGTTTTCTTGTGGGTATTTCATCGCAGACTTGGGAATGGTACTTGCATTTTACCCGATTTTAGGAGGCTACGAATTTGTGAGTCTCTCCTACCTTAATCTCATTCATTTAGAATTTTTTTTGAGAAATAATAAATATGATCAGCAGAAGATTTTGAGAAAGTTCGCTGTTAGTTTTTTGAGCAACTGTCACCATCTTTCGAATTTTTGAGATTGTAGAAATACGTTGGTTGTGCTGTACGTTTTGTTTGCTTTTCTTTATCATGGTTGGTCTGTGGTTGCCAGATTATTCATCATTTGGTGTCAATGATATCATTGATTTTAGCCGTGCACTCTGGACATGCTCACTTGTACATGTACATTGTCCTTCTGTCGGAATGTACTACACCTTTCATCAATCTGCGCTGGTACATATCCCATCTCTCCTCATCGTTTTGTAGTATTGACGCGTTCCTATTTCTGGTGATTTTTGTGTTGCTCTAGGGGACGTGTGAAGTTATATGAGCACCCCACTGGGTGAGTATAGTTGCATCGTATGTTGTGTAACTTTGCTGGCAAACTATATTGGAGTTTAGGAGTTTCTCCTAGGTAACGAAGTTTTTAGAAGCTTGGATGCATCGTTAAACAACGTTTCCGATGGCAGGTACTTGAACATGATGGGTCTCAAAGATAGTGATGCTTACACCTACAATGGAGCATTCACTGCCTTTTTGTGGCTGGTATGTACTCTGCCTACGCTTCTATTGATTCTCGAAGAGCCTTTGTAATGTAGTTAGAAAATCATATTACAAGCGTCAGTGCAATGCCTCGAGCAATGATTGGAATGATCTTCTCTTGTCAGCTGGGAAGTGTTTGATATTCTTTCTGAGAGGGGAAGTACGATCGTTGCAACTTCTGAGGTTTGTTGGCTTTTGCAGATGGTTCGTGTGATCAACTTTCTGTATTGTTACCATCATCTTTACACTCATTTTGACCAGGTGAGAAGCTTGTCTTGTACGTACCATTTTGATTTTAAATCATTTTGTACCTTACGTAGCACCCCCTCTGAAAGCCTACACATTGAAGCATTCGCATTAGCTCTTGAAGCATACATTAAATTATGATTTAATGCGGCTCAGTCGAAGGCATAAATTATTGTGCCCACGAGTGCATCCATTGGGACTCCTATTATGCCATTTTGAATGATACCATATCTGACCATTTGGTGCAGTTCAAAGGCTTTCTATCCGTCAATATTGAAATTCTGAGTATTTTGAGGTTTACTGAAGTACGGAAGTTGCATCCGAATATTGATTTCTTTCCTTGCATTTGACAGGCGAAGCTTCTTCACACAATTGGGTTTACGTTCCTGCTACTTGCACCTACAAGCTTGGGTGTGATGAACTTCTACTGGTACTACAAAATAATGAGTGTGATATATCGGACATTGTCCCGGAAACGCGCTCCTTAGATTTTCAACTGAACGTATGCAAGATTCACTATATTTTCTCCCATCAAGATCAGTTTCCTGAAATCTGATCTGCATGGATTATCATCTTGCAAACATTAGTGATCTGTTTCCTGAAACTAACAATCGTTGATCTAATTTTTTTGGGTTGACTGTGCTTCTATCTTTCTGTATTGTTAGAGCATCTCCACCAGCACTCTGGGTAGCTCTCTGGAAAAATGGATGTGCATGGGTTGATGAATGACTATGACAATGAATAATGTAACCGAGGTTGGGGCCCTCAAAACCACTCAAAGCTAGTGTATCTTTTCTTCTTAATTGCACATCGTGATTGTACAACCCATGCATGGTGAATTGTGAGTGATTTACTTACTATTTTCAGAGTTTAATTGTGTGATGTTGGTTGGGGAACTAGAATAGTATGCTCTGAAATTTTTGGATGACCTCAGAGTGCAATTCAGAGTTGCTGGTGGAGATGCTTTTACCATCATCTTCACTCAATTTGGCCAGGTAGAAAGCTTTTCAAGTTGTCCATTCCCTACTGTACGTCCTTATCCACTGTACGTTCCTTTGTTCATCTGTAACGGTCCATCTGAGCTTCGAATTTCTGTTGTGTTTTGCACTAATCCTTGAATGTCTCGAAAAAATGTCATTTTTAGTGCAGTTGGTGTATATGATCATCCCATCATCCGTCGAGGGCGAACAAATGCAATTTTCATCATCTAATATTTGTCTAACACATCAAACTTCAATCATCTCCTTTTGACAAACACAGCCAGACTGTGATTGACCATTTTCTAAACGCAACCCAAATAGCAGTGACTAAGAAATGACATTTTTCAAGTTTTGATTTTTTTGTCAAAATTGAGGATAGAGATTACGTCCTAGTGTTAGATACATTTCATTTGCAATATTGAGGCTCACTATGGAATTTTTCAAAGACAAACACCATAACACTGTCCTACTGTTATAAAGGTTTCTATTTCGGGAAGATAATGATGTTCTCTCATTTGAAATTTTTGCTTTTTTTGGATTTTAGAATAGAATGTGTAGTTTTAATCAATATTGAATGTCAAATTCTAAAACCAAAAATTGTAATTTTAGTGAATATTAAATGGCAAATGATTCTATATTCATTAAATGAGTGTTTAAAACATTTTTTGAAAGTTTGAACATGCAAAGAATTACTAAACATTATGCTTCTCATTTTCTCTTTTGAACCAAATTATAGTTGCAAAAGCAACATTTTATAATACATTTAGGTTTTGTTGTTACCGCCTGTGTCATTTAGGAGCTAATAGATAGTTCAAATAGTTCTTGTATGAGAAAACGAATTTTCAGGAAAACCAATTTGAGTGTTCAGAAAGGGAAGTTGAATACTTTCACAATCTTAGTTATAGTAGTTTTTAAATTAATAGTTTGGATGCTACATATGATTCAAATCATGAACAAAAGTGCCTCTATGCATTGTTGCCCAACCTTGCACAAATGTTCTACCATTTTTCGAATGCCTTTTGGTAAAGAAATATTTTAGTTTGTAAAACTCTAATCTTAACTGGTTTTGTAAAACAAAAGTATAAAAGGTACACTTGTTTTCAATACTACTCAATACACAAGCAATAGCAATATTTGCAAGTTTTATGTATTCAAACATGCGGTTTATGAAATGGACATTTGTGTCCAAAACCGACCCACATTATTCAAGGTGCTTGATTCTCTCATGCCTAATTTTGCATTAGTTTTTATGATTGTCTTGAAAAAAGTAGTTTTTGTTTCTAACTTATGTTCATTAATTGACTCAACAAGTTGCTTGCATTGGGCATCTCTTTAACAATTGTAAGTGCAATAGAAAAACACTATTCACTCATAATCTTTTTGGAACCAATATTGTGAAAAGATTACAAGGACTGCATATATAAGCTTCCAAATCAAAAAGCCTATGCTCGTCTAAGCAATTAAATTTTTGTGGCCAATATACTATCCCTTGACACTATCAATGATTTTCTCTCTCAATTGAATACTTATCACCAATTTTTGCATCTACTTGATGAGCGGGATACCAATGATTGCCCATTCAACAAACCAAAGTTTTGACAACATTAACCCTTAAACGTCAAAAGGGCCTGGGCGGGGCAACCTGAAAGACATCTAAATTTTTGGAGGTGAATTTTTTATATTTTATATTTTGTTTTATTCTGTTTTTTTGGAAAAAAACTGCTCTATTGGCCAACATTATTGCGGCACTGTAGCACTGCGGCACTTTTCAGAAAACGACCTTAAGTGCCCCAACCTCAAAACTTGTTCAATTTGATAACTTTGATTTCTTACCAACGATTCCACAATCTCTCAAATGAGGCGCGAATTTGGAATCTAGATCGCTTTTCTAATAGCTTTCCAACGCACCAATCCTCGCTTGATTTGGTTGAGAAAATCCACTGTTTTCTTCATTATTCTCTTTTGAATAATCCCATGGGGCTTACCTTGACGTTTAACCCCTAAATGTTCTCACCCTTTTCAGATTTGGCATTTAACAAAGATGCATTATAAAATGCAACTAAGAGGGATATTTTCAAGTTGATGAATGAATAAAAGTTGTACATTATGCATTTTAGATCCTATCCATACCGTTAGATTTGCAATTGCTATCACTAATATTAGTCAATACACAATAATACCGTTAGATTTGCAATTGCTATCACTACCAAAAATGAGATGTAGTTAAGATGTATGTCGAAAATGTATTTTAAAATAGAAAAAATATTCACAAATGGTCTTGAGTTTATTTTATTCATAAAAATATATTTCCATGTAAAAAAATCTCAATTTATTAACATTTACATGTTAAAAAACTCTCCCCTCCCACCACCAACACCATCTCTACTCAAGTTTCCAAAATTTTAAGTGCCACGTGTCACATTGTGATTGGTTGAAGGTGACGTGGGTCTCGTTCCGTATGCCAAGGTCCCTGGACATGCAAGCCATTTACTTCTTCCGCTTTCAAAATTCCCTCAAGATCGAGGGTTGCGAATTAGGGTTATAAAAGGTGTTGTGTTTCTTTCAGCAATTTGCATTTGTGTGAGTAATGTCGCAGAATCGGTGCTCATGATTATTAGGGTTTCAAAGCTCACGGCGGGGCTGTTTCCTCAAATTTCGTTCGTTCCATTACTACGTCGGCAGAAGAAGTGGAGCTCGGTTCCTTTGAGCAGAGAGAGTCGCGACTTCTGTTTGCACCGACGACGTTTCAGCGCGGACATTGTTGCATCATCTGCAGGAGACGAATCTCGAGGTATGATGAAATTCGCTGCTTCTTCTTTTCTTCTTCTTTTTTTTTTTTTTTTTGGGATGCAAATGGATCCTCTTCGACGTGGAGTCAGGGTTTGTGTGTGTGAGCCAGCCTTTTCAAACCTTGGGGTTTGGCGTAGTTTCAACTAGGAAAGGGTTTAGGAAATAATAGGTTTCTCTTCCGACTTTTTTTTTCCACCGTAGATCAAGGATTTTTTCATTTTCTATGTTCCTTGCTTATGAAGCTGGAGTTAGCTTTACATGGCCCGATGATTTTAGGACCCCTGTAAATGAAGACTTCCGGGTGTTCTTTGACCACAAATCCTCGAGGGCATAAATCTTATAGAGCAGCATGAGTAGGCTTTGTGGTGAGGCTGGAACAGCTGTGCACGCTGTCCTGGTTAGGGCCTCATGAAAATATTACGAACAAGGTCTTTTTTTAAAACCCTCGTAAATCTCAAACCCTAGAAAGCGAGCAGAGGGATTAGGGTTTGCGGTAAGGGCTGGAAAGGGTGTGCATGTGCAGGTTCTCATAAAAAGATTACGAAAATTGTTGATCTCATTGACCTTTGGTTTTTAGGGGTTTTTACAGTTTAGAAAGAACTGAATCGTCTGCCAAACCCTACATAACGCTGAGTCTGCACAGCGGGTCCTCTATACTACTACTGTCCCTGTAGTTCTCCAGATTTGCAGAGAGGTATCGTTCATTCGTAATATAGAGCTTCCAATTCGGTCTTCCTAAACATCCTACAAAGTTTCCAGCACTAGGACATCTTCTTCATACATTCCAGCTTTCGAATGTCGTGTCCATTTGAATTCTATCTACCTTTTGTCTCATTTTTCTTCTCGGTTCAATACGATGATGTATTCAAGTATGTTGCATATTGAAATACAATGGTGTATTTTAATTTGCTGTCGATTCAATACCCGACATTGACGATGTGTGGTTTTTTTGTACCAGAGAAGAAAATGGCGATGGGGCAGGAGATGAAACTTGACGAAGTAGACAACAAAGTGGCGGACGATAAAAAGGAGGAAGTGGATATTGATGATGTCCCACGGGCTGTTGGGGAGGAGGAGAAGCTTGATGACGAGAAAAAGGAGGAAGGGACGGACGCCGTTGACATGAAGTGTGATGATGTCCCCGAGGAGGACCAACGGGCTGTTTTGCAGGAAGAGAAACTTGATGATGATAAAAAGAAGGAAGAGAAACTTGACGAGGGTGACCAAAAGGAGGAAGAGAAACTTGATGGTGGTGATAAAAAGGAGGAAGTGGAGAATCGGAGAAGTGGTGAGTGGTTCCACTTGACAGGGCCATGCTCGCTGGTCCTTCACCGTGGTGACATTACCAAGTGGTTCAAGGACGGGAAGACTGATGCCATCGTGAATGCCGCCAACGAGATGATGCTTGGTGGAGGAGGGGTGGATGGTGCCATTCACCGAGCTGCTGGCCGAAAGTTGCTTGATGCTTGCTTCAAGGTTCCCGAGGTTTCAAGAGGAGTCCGGTGTCCCATTGGAAGCGCAGTAATCACTCCAGGTATACACCTGATATTTTATTTTTATCTTCTTTTCCTTCCTAGATACTCTTGCAACAACTTGCCAAACAATGTCAACATTCTCGTACATTTATGCGGTATTATTTCGGCACTCCCTCTGTCCGGAAATAAGTGTCCTAGTTTTTTGGCTCTGTACCTGAAAATGGTCTATCTTTTACCCCTAAACGTACCAACCCTTGGAACAGAAGTAGATTCTAGCCTCAAAAGTAGATATTAGCATGGCTCAGATGTACATGAGGTGTACCTGAGAAGACCATTGCAAGCATAAATCTACCCAACAAATTTGACATACTTGTAGTTGGAGGCCTCTTCAATATTTTCATCAGCTCCCTATGACAAAAGATTTATTATAATTGGTAGAGAATTTAATAAGCTTTTAAAGGTGATTTGGATGAAAATCATCCAAAGTTATATGAGAAAGTTACAAGGCTTCGAATCTGTTCATGATCCAGTTTCTGGACGCTGGGACGTTTACGGGTTAATAGTAGTATGTAGCCTTTATGTCACTCTCATTGTCCGCCCCGTTTGGCATGGACAGGACTCAAGTTCTAAGTAAAAAATTAGGACGATTATGTTGGAAAAAGAAATGCCAAAAACTTGGACAATTATTTCCGGAGAGAGGGAGTATTATTTTAGCTTCGTTTTCCTCTAAATTCCAGGTGAAACTCTTTAGTTGCACACTATTTTGTAGCTTTGTGGGTTAGTTTGTACTGTAGGACCTGGAGGAGGAAATCCGTTATACTATAAGGTTTCTTCCCTCCAGGCCCAATGTTTTGAAGACCTTCGATGAAGGCTTCAGGGTGCTCTTTGAAGACCCCTCATAAATCACAAATCCATTGGGCACAATGCTTTAAAAAACCCTTGATCAAAGACCTTCGATCGAGGCTTCAGGGTGCTCTTTGAAGACCCTCATGATACACAGACCCTGTGGGCACAATGCCTAAAGTCCCTCGATCAAGGCTTCAGGGGTCTTTTTAAAGACCCTCATAAAGTACAAATCCTACTGAGTGGTGTGAGTAGGGTTTGTGATAAGCCTGTAATGGTCGCAAGACTGTGTAGGTTGTCTTGCATAGAGTGTTAAAGAATTTATGAAAAAGTGATCCCCTCGGGTCATCCTTTGCTTTTTGTAAATACACTAGGGTCCTCGATACACTCAGAGCGCTTTTATATCTCACCTTTGGTAACCAATGTACATGAGTTCAGGAGAATTTGGCATGTGGAAAGTGTCCAATCACATGTATACACAATAGCAAATATTGTCTTGGGAATGTGATTTTGGAGATTGTGATAAAAACGAGTTTAGAGTGTACTTTGGAGAGTACTTTCAATAGAACGTCAGGTCGTCCTCTAAGATAAGCCACCCTATCTGTGCCATAATTTGGAAGTACCCTATTTGTGCCACTGTATCAATAGTGTACATATCAAGTTTTAAAATGTAAGACATTGATACAAAAGTGGCACAAATAGGGTGGTTTACGTTATACTACTGTCCCGCTTTGTGAATGGGGCCTGTCATTACTGGTGAGTATTTACTGTGCTGACAAAAAAGCTGTGTGCTCATTTTGCAGGGTTCAGGTTACCAGTGGCACAGGTCATTCATACTGTGGGACCAATGTATCACAAGGAAGAGGATCCAGCCGGTATATTAGCCAGGGCTTACAAAAGATCCGTCGCTCTTGCTAAGAAGTCAGGGGTGAAGTACATTGCTTTTCCAGCAATCTCCTGCGGCGTCTATGGGTATCCATATGAGGAGGCAGCCAAGGTTTCCATTCAAGCACTTCAAGAGAGTGCTGGGAATTTGGAGGAGGTCCATTTTGTGCTCTTTGAGGAAGGCACCTATCGTGCATGGCTTGCTTATGCCGAAGAAAGTTTGGAGAGATTGACTGCCTAAGTCCCTCCGCCTTTAGTTGTAAATACATACATATATGTATCTTTCTGTTGCTCAGCTCTACATAGAGCGTAGTCCTTTGGTGGGAGTTTTAATTTACCTCTTGCGATTTGTACTTCTGAACTGCATTTAATGAAGCTTCTGCAGTGCCTGCATTCCTGGATTCCCAAGCATGTTTGACGTTATGGTTCAATAGGACAACTGATCTGTTTTTATGAATCGCTGTTGTAAAGAGATCTGAAAACATATCTTGTTCATGAATTCTCAAGCAGTCAGTGTACAACAGTGTTTTTTTTTTTTGGAATTTTTATAAGAGCATCTCCACCAGCAACACTCTCGATGGCTCCCTGGCTCTGGAAAAATGGATGTGCATGGGATACTTAAAAATGCTCAAAATACATGGGGCCCAATTCTCAGTTCTTGGTCGTTTAGGGGAAAAAAACATATAGATCGCTTAGCACCTATGTTTTCTTATAATCTTTTAGCTACGTGTGCATGGACCAACTTACCTTTCAAGAACATTCCTAAACAATGCATTTCACTCTTATTGCTTTTGTGAAAAGACTAGCCTTACCTTGAAAAATAACATTCTTGAATGTCATAATTTGATCTTTTCACTACAATAAGGATTCCAAGAAACTCATTTGAAAGGTGCCATTTGAGAATGTCATGAATAGTTAGTGTGTAACATTAGAATATCATGAACAATTAACTAGTTCCTTTATGTAGCAAGATGCAATGTTCCTTAATTGTAATAGGGCATAATGTCGTGCACACTTAGTGTGTGTGACACAACAAAATGTCATGAACACTTGGCAAAATGCCATAAATAATTAGTTGGTATGCGGGACAAAATGTTGGTGTATGTGACAATAGAATGTCGTGAACGTGAACGGTTGGTGTGTGAAGAAGAGTTATAGTAGAATGTCATAAACAATTAGTTGGTGTATGTGACAATAGAATGTCGTGAATGTGAATGGTTGGTGTGTGAAGAAGAGTTATAGTAGAATGTCATAAACAATTAGTTGGTGCATGTGACAATAGAATGTTATAAACTTGGGGGTGCAATCTAAATTATGTTTGAGAATCACGTGCGTTTATGACCCCTTCTAAAAAACCCCTTGTATACGAGAGGTTATATGTCTAAATACCTTTGTATACACATATATTATGTTTTAAATATATGTTCAATGTAAGTATACGTGAATATTTTGAGTTCTAAATGTGTTTATAGTATGTATACGTGATATGGCAATGTTTAAACTAATACCCTTTCTATGCACTCACGTATACTAGTACATGGTTAGTACAGTGCAACCTCCGGGTCATAAACAATTAGTTGGTGTATGTGACAGTAGAATGTCATGAACGTGAACAATTAGTTGATGTGTGTGAAGAAGAGTGACAATAGAATGTCATAAATAGTTAGTGTATGTGATAGTAGAATGTCATGAACATAAAGAATTGGTGTGCGAGGAAGAAGAATGTTATTAGGCATAATGGCGTGCGACATAGAGAAAGGGTTCAGTCAAGTTAGTTGGTGTGTGACAAGGAAGAAGGGTTGTTAGTTGATGTGTGATAGGAAGGAAGGGTTGTCAATTGGTGTGACATAGAGGAAGGATTGTCAGTTAGTTGATGTATGACAAGGAAGAAGGGTTGTCAATTAGTTGATGTGTAACAGGGAGAATGTTGTCACACATAATGCACACACATAAACTTGGATGCTCAATGTTGTAGTTAGATCATAAATAGTTGGTAGAATGCAAAATGATGTGAGTTTGTGAACAGTTGGATGGAGAATGTTGTAGTCAGATCATAAATGGTGGTAGAATGCAAAATGATGTGAGTTTGTGAACAGTTGAATGTAGAATGTTGTAGTCAAATCCTAAACACTTGGTAGAATGTAAAATGATGTGAGTTTGTGAACAGTTGGATCCAAAATGTTGTAGTCAACATTGAATACATTTTGTTCTCATGAACAGTTGGTAGAATGCAAATGATGTGAGTTTGTAAACACTTGAATGTAAACTGTTGTAGTCACATAGAATGCAAAATGTTGTCATGAACAGTAGGTAGAATACAATATGGTATCAGTTTGTGAACAATTAGTTGGTTAGTTGATGTCATTTTTGAATATATGGTTGGTGTGTGTGACATGCAAAATGTCATGAACAATTAATTTGTCGTTTTATTGCACGAGAGCATGAAAGGGTTGTAAAAACATTGTAATTTTAGTATCCATTGCATGTAATGTGTACGCAAAAGATATGTGTCGGTTTAACCACTATTTGTATTAAAGCAAAATGGTGTACTCATATAAGTTTATCCCCTTTAAATCGGTTACAAAATGCTAAATGTTATCACCTCTTGAATCATGGTTTGAGAAAATTACAACTATTGTGACAAACAACTTCATTCTCTATGCATACCTTCTTAAAAAGGCAAATGAAACTTGTACCTACAGTCGTACTCATAACTACAAGAATGATGTTTACATCAAAAACCGTATTCATAGTACTAATATCCATGATCAATGTATACGAGGTAGTTGTTTTGTCAATTGTAGTAGTTGTATAACCAACTGCACCAGTTGTCAATTTTTGCAAATAACGATCAAGAAAAATCAATTTAAATCAATTTGAATTGATTTCTTAACTAGTTATAGAATCTCTAGTGAATGCACATTGTAAATGGAGAAAAAGTGAATTTTTATACAAGTTGGCACCACCTATGTGAAAAATAATTTGAGGATATAGAATGGACATGCACAAAATTGTTGTGAAGAAAAGAAGAGATCCCATATTTGGACAGGATTCAAACAAAAGAGGAGATCCTCAGGTGCTAGAACCTTCCGATTCTTTACTACCGATGGCGCCAACTCGCATCACGCCTAACCATCGATGCAGATCAACGGCTGCCGATCCTCGCCGCTTGGGAACACGAGCGTTCTCACGTTCTCAAACCTCCGTTCCCCACTTCGTCTTCTCCCTCGAGTCCATTCTAGACTCTTCCACAGCATTACTACTCGGGCCCCGCTTTGCCGCCTCCGCCATAGCCACCATTAGGGTTTCCTCCTGTCACCGCATTGACGCCGCGATCACCTCTCTGCCAATTCGTCGTTACATTTTTTCTGTCGAGGAATTTTATTTTTGTGGAACCGGGCGAGCGGGCGGGAAGGATGGCACGCCATCCGGAGATTCAGTGGGCGCAGCGCAGCGACATGGTGTACTTGACAGTGGAGCTTCTGGACGCGAAGAGCCCCGAGGTGAAGCTATATCCCGAGGGCCGCTTCACATTTTCCGCAACGGTCGGCGTGAACAACCAGAAGTTCGAGACCGATCTGGAGCTTTTTGCACCGATCGACGTGGAGAAAAGCTCCATCAACAAAGGCCAGCGTCACACCACGGTCGTGCTGGAGAAGACGAAGTCGGAGTGGTGGCCGCGGTTGCTGAAAGCGTCTGGGAAAGCGCCGCAATTCGTGAAGGTCGACTGGAATAAGTGGGTGGACGAAGACGAGGAGGACGAAGCTCCGGCTATGGACATGTCGGGAATGGGAGGTATGGGTGGCATGGGCGGCATGGGAGGTATGCCGGATTTTTCTGCCATGAGTGGCATGGGCGGTATGGGTGGAATGAGTGATTTCGCTGGCATGGGAGGAGACGATGATGAAGACATTGAAGATGAAGATGATATGCCTGAGCTTAGCAAAGTGGAGGACGAGAGCGAGCCGATTAACACGGCCGTGGAAGTGAAGCCTGAAGACGGAGCTCAGGAATCGAAGAAACCCGAAGCTGCCAAGATATAAGAACACACGTTTTTTGTTTGTTTGCCGAACTGATAGAGAGTGGATGTGTAAATTGATAGGAGAGTTGGAAGAGCGGTGGTGGTGGCTAATCTTTCTTTGGCATGTAATCAGTCATGGCTTTTTAAAAATGTCCGGCGAGCTTTCACATCTGTTGGAGGTCTCATACTCATTTTGTAACTCGATCCATGCGTTTCCTTTTCCTTTCTTACTCTTGATCTTTCTGTTACAAGAACCATTGGAAACCTAGAACTCTTCAAGAGGAGTTTATAGGTATTGTTGCTGTTGTCTGTTGGCGTTGTGAAACATGCTAAACCTTCTTTAGAGAAATTT
The DNA here is from genome assembly GCA_022496805.1 of Pohlia nutans. Classification (NCBI taxonomy): domain Eukaryota; kingdom Viridiplantae; phylum Streptophyta; class Bryopsida; order Bryales; family Mniaceae; genus Pohlia; species Pohlia nutans. Next base: position 25,566,364 of record CM040095.1, on the reverse strand, counting down.
GAGTTTCAGGTCAATATGGACATCATCGACCTTGAATCACCTATCCATTTTTACGCTCCTGGACTGCAGCTGACAAATGACACGTGCTGATGTTGATCAAGCAGAAGGTAATGTTCGTGTCTTTGTTCTCTGGGACGGTTTTCGCTATTTCGATTTGAAGTGCTGCATTTCCTTCTTATTCATCATTGATAAAAAGATCAGGAGTTGTGCGATGATGCACACCCCCTGACCTCTTTAATCTGACTGCCTGGGTCCCCAATAGTTACATTAAATAGGTACTTGTGGTTGCTGGATTGGAACTCTTTTGTTCACCTGTCAAACTCTTTTTTGTCACAATCGAGTTCAACTTCTTTTGACATAACAGAGTGTGACAGTGTGAGTATTGAACTGGGTGTGTCTTTCTTAGGGTTTGGCGATGTTAGGACAAGTGATTTGAAAGAGGTGTGTACCTTCTGTCTATTAGGTTAGTAGAGGTGTGCTGCCGAAACTGTGACATGGTGCCCCTTCCATGCTTCTATGTTTGGAAGGTAAGTTGTCTAGAACACTATGGGTTCAATTTTTTAATTTTTTTGGAGCACATTATGGGTTTCATTGTATTGCATTCGGCAGGTGATAAGTTGTTTAATGGTTTTAATGATTTAATGTTTTGAATGATCTTTCTTTTTTAATAATGGTGGCCTCGTGCAGAGTTACCTTAGTCCAGGGCCAACGTATTTGCTCTTCCTGTGTGTGTCTTATAACTCGTAACGGAGTGAGTTGTCATTTTAGGGCTTTGATGGTATGTCCTCAATAGGATAATGATGTGACCATCCTCAGTGAGGTGATCGTTATAGATGCCTCTTTTAACCCCTTAAGAGCTCAAACGACCATTTTCTGGTCGCTGCCCGAATTTAACGGGCTGCCCGGAATATAACTTTTTTTTTTTTGAAAAAATAAAAAATAATTAAAAATACTACATTGAGTCTACTTTCCAACCCAATTTGAATTATGGCAATCGGAGTTAAACGCCACCCGGGAGAATGTTTCAAATTAGGGCCGGTTTAGACTACGGTGGAGAAGTCCACCTGTCATGAAAAAAAGGGCGATTCTAAACTGTGATTGGCCGAAATTGCAACTCTTCACCGGAAGGTGTTTACACTAGGTGAAGACAAGAATGGTGGTGAAGATTTTTCATGGATGATAAAATGACATGGCCGCCTACATGGCAGCACTTTTTGGACTTGGGCTTCTCCGGAGGAAGAGTTTCTTGTCCGGCCTCTTGAGGCTGGAGAAGAAACTCCTCCTCCGGAGAAGCTCAAGTGATTAAAAATATTTTATTGCCTTTCATTCTTCTCCGGCACATCCACCATTTGCCTCATATAAGGTAGTAACACCTTAAACCGACAGAATAAGGGAATTGGTAACCGGGGAGTGCAAAAAGCATGAAGTGAAACCATGAATGTGTTAGCAAATTGGAGACGAAGTGTTGGGTCTTGGAATCAAAATTTTTGGACGCATGAGCAATTTTACACGAATTTTTGAAGTGAAGGTGTTGTAGACACCTAATCAAAATTGTAGACTTACCCAAAAGAAACAGAAGGAACACATGGACAAAACTTGTCAATGCTTTCATCTCATTGGTTCCATCTCATTGGTTCTCGTGAAGTTTTAGTGAAGTTGTGGTCCATATTAGGTACACTCCCAATCACTTTGAGTGAGATTCTAGGAGGCAAGAATGGGTAGTTGGCAGTTTAAGGTGTTACTACCTTAACCATGTCTTGGCCAAGCATTCTTGACCGACCGGAGGCCTTCTCCACCGTAGTGTAAACCGGCCCTTAGATCACCTCAACATTGTCTTAGTGTTATAAAATTTGCTATTTGGGGAAAGTAATGATGATCCCTCCATCATTTCTTTTTCTTTTTTGAAGTTTACAATAGATAGCCCAGCTTTAACTAATCTTATTAAAATTTGAACTTTAAAATTGAAAATTATAATTTATCCAAATTTTCATAGGTTAATGCTTTTAAATTCATTAAAAAATGATCTAAGGTTATTTTTGGAAGTTTGACCGTATAGATAATTTGTAGAGATGGTACTCTACATTTTGTCTATTGAACCAAACTTCATCAAACATGTGGCAGGCACATACTATAACACATTTATGTTTTGTCCAATACCCCTCGGGCTTTTAGGGGTTAAGTTGCAGTCTAGGGTAGTTCTGGAGAAACCACAGATTTTTGGTAATTATTTTTGAAAAACTCTGTTGAAATTAGGGATACTACTAATAGTATCTAGCCGTATAAATAGCTTAATCAAACCAAACAAGAGTGCTGGGGATTGGACCATTGGATTGCAATATCATGGCCTGTCTTTGGACACCTCAAAACTGAGACTTACCAGGGTGTATGCCTTCAAAGTTGAATTTGGGTTAAATTTTCAAATATGAAAGTGAACACGTTCAACAATGATTTATTCCAACACCCCTCCATTGCAATCTTTTATGTGAGGAATAATAGTCACACATAATTTATTGTGAATTTCATAAGTGAGTTATGCCAACACTTCTCCATTGCAATCTTTTATGTTAAGAATACTCACATAGTTTTTGTGAATTTTATAAGTGAGAGTGACTTATCCATATATATGAAAGGAGTTGTTACATAGATCGTGATCGGAATACATATACTAATAGAACATGAACAAGAACACAATCCAAAAAACAAAGCACGATGGTGAACTTTCAAACACAAGAAATATAATCCAAAAAACAGAACAAGATGACCTTTCAAACACAAGGATTGTAGCGTAGTATTTTGGTGTTTGTACATCGGTATTTGTAAGTGTACATGAGGGCACTTTCAAGCTGCACCTTAGTGCCATTCATTTCAAAACTTGCACACTCAACATGCAAGCAAGGACATTATCATGTATAGAACTCTGGTACTACAATTGGCGTGAATAGAGTTTGTTCGTTTGGAAGAGTGTTGTTGGTAGGCCCTATGGCTTAGACAGACTCTTCAAGAGATTATCACTCTCAATAGATTGACCATTTCTTTAACAAGTTTTGACACTATATCTTGTCTTGTGCATGTCAAAAGAATATCAAGGAGCCTAAGTTCATCTTTTAATTCCAAGTGGTTTGTGTGCTATGAGCATTTGTAAATTTAACATTCTTTATTTAACCCTTAATCCCTAACTACTTGAGCGTTCATTTTTAAACAATGTATAGATTTCATCCATTCTTCTCATTCGTCATGCAATTTTTGCAATGTGGATTTTTTACTCTAGATTCTATGGGAAGTTAGCTTCATGCATGTGTGATCCGATTAGAAAGGAAATGATTTGTGAAAATTTTATGCCTCATTTTGTGTTGCAATGATTCATCCAAAATCAGATAGATAGATAGAAACACCGACCCTTTTGCAAGGCCGGCGTGAATAAAGTGTCCGTTTGTAATGTCAATGACCCGGTGCCCACCGGACAGAAGGACATCCAAAATCACAAAGATTTCAGCGTAAAAATGCTTTTGAAAAAGTCAACTCATAAAATTAAGCAACCAAAAAATCTCCAAAAATCACTACACTTAGAGAATTACATTTCAACCAATTACAACAAATTTCATCTACAAATTGTCAATATCCTATTCGTAATTGAATTACAAAAGAATTTTGAATTTTGAGTTTCAAATTTTATACAAAATATTGGTGATAGCAATCATAGGTCTAACCATATGGATAGAATCAGATCTTTATAATGTACATCTTTTATTCATACATCAAGTTCCAAACATCCCTCTTAGTTGCATTATATAATGCATTTTTGCAAAACTGCCGAAATTGGAGAGGGCTTTAGGCATTTAACCCCTAAACGTCTGAACGTGCCGTGGCGACCAGTAGAATACGGTGTATTTTGGTTGTATTTGGAATGGATCCACACCTTTAATGGGTTTGGGTGCAAAATAGAAGTTGAAATTTACATCAATGCGGTTCTAATGAGCTTTTAAGATTCCAATTTAGAGTTTGTTGTTGGTAGCAAATCTCAATCATACAACAACGTATATACCATTCCCATGGGACGTTTTAGGGTTAAGGGTTAAACGTCCATGCTACATTTATCTGGTCAAACCTCATTAATTCCTCCCATTTTAAAATATGTTATAATTTTTTGTGTTTTTCTTATATATGTTTTTAAATTGATTTACTTTAATTTTTTCACAATCATGAAATTAAAAATGAATTTTATGAAAATTTTCAAAGTTATTTTTCTTGTAAAAATCGGTGTAATTACAAAAATGCTTAAAATAGTGTGAATTATTTAGGGAAAATGTAAATAATAGTGATGAACAACAAGGTTTAGGTAGCATGCTTCTTGAGCTTACACAAAAAGAAATTTGATAGAAAAAGTTTTGAATTTTAAAGTGTCGTAACAAATGCAATTTTAACAATTTGAAGAATGGAAAATTATACTGAAAATTAGAAGATAGCCCTCACACTTTCTTACTTCAGATTGTTTTCATTTGAAATTAGGAATTAGGTGAAAATCAATGTTTGAGTGGAATACAACCAAGCATGGCTCTATGGGGCTCCTCACGTGCTTAGGGGTTAAGGTTGATTGATTTTTGGCAATTGCGGACATGATAGGAAACCTCAAGTCCTAAGTTTGGTATCAAATTGAAACTCTTCCAGTTATTTTCAAAATGAGACCACATCCAACTTGCAGTTTTCAAAGTTGAACTCACAATGAGTGATTTTCAAAACTTATAGGAATTGTGATAGTGTGGTTCCTTGTTCCATGTAAGGTCTTTAATCAATTCCAATAAGTTTTGATGTAGTGTCTTTAATCAATTTGAAACTCAAATTTAAATTCAAATTATGATGATAGAATTAGCACCTAAAGTTCTTTGAGAGCATTTGGTCAGCAGTTGTCTGCCTCTTAAAACAAGGGTATTTTATTTATTATTATTATTATTAATTTATTTATTTATGGTAGGTTCAGATGTAGGATTTTAAATCATCTTCTCGATGCATGTCTTCTTAACCCCTAAACGTCCACGCATCCAGTTATTGGATGTTTGTTGATCAAATCCAATTTTGATCTCGAAGATGATTTCTTTTGCCAATACACTCAACAAAGAAAATGAAGTTTATCAAGTCTAGTTTGCACTCCACTTTTCAAATCTTAAAAATTTCATGTATTGAGTAAGTTATTTCTTTTGCAAGCTTTGTAGCTCAAGCTCTGAATACACTACATGGGACGTTTACTTTTTGAATTTCAAAATTCAACTAGTTTTTTTTTATGGAAAACATATCAATGATATCATGTGATTCTCCATTGTGATTTGCATCTCATCCAAAAATTAATCAATTTTTTGAAGTCCTTTTTGTAATTAAAATGAATTTATGAAGTATTTGACTTAAAATTTTGTAAAAAAAGTCATATTAAATCAAAAAAATCTGAAAATTTCAGGATTTATAGGAAACACTTAATTTCATGCATGTAAATATTACAAAATATAATTTGATTATTCTTCAAGGCTTAATTTTGTATAATTCTGTAGTTTGACTTTTCCAGAAAGGACTGGTACGTTTAAGGGTTAAAATCTCAAAGGAAAAAGCTTTAGTAATTGCAAGATCATAAAAATTCCAATTTGGAACAACCTCTTTTCAATTCATTAGAAAGGTGAGGTTTCAATTTTCAAATTAAAATAATGAAATGATGTATTCCACAACTCATTCTTCTTCATACCATGTTCGGGAATTGAATTAAAAATCTATTAAAAAGATAATTAAGAAAAAAGTAATGTTGGTTTCCATTCTAAAATAAATAGTTATTTACATGAAGGAGTTACAAGATGAATGACAAAACCATTGTAATTTTTTTATAAGTATGATATAGAATCGAAACCCCGGGGGTGCACTCTACATTATGTTTGAGAGTCACGTTCGTTCATGACTCCTTTAAAAAACCCTTTTATATACGTGAGGTTATATGGCTAACACCTTTGTATACATATATATGTTTTGTTTAAAAATATATGTTTAATGTAAGTATACATGAATATTTTTACTTTTAAATGTGTTTACGATGAATTTTACTACTCATCTCCAGCTGGTAGATATCCTTACAAAGGCGTTACCTCCTGAGAAATTCATCGAGCTGTGCACTGCTCTCTACATCACCAAGCACGTTCAAGTCTACGTGGGAGAATGTCATTATTAGTTTTAGTTCTATTGTTTGACCTTTCTAATCATGAGTTGTCATGCTTTTGTTTTTTATTTTAGTATATAGAGTTGTAGTAATCTGTGATTTTGTACTCATGAGTGAATACTATATAATACAGAGTGTAGATAGCAGTTTACAATGTGAATATGATGATTGGTATACTCGTGACCATTATCACTTCTGAACTTAGTGAATCATGTATCATGATCTCTTTGGACGATCCGGCAAAGTGTACATATATAATCGTAAACCTCACTTTTCTGACTCATTAGAAAAACAAATCGATAAGCAAAGCAATCGTCTTTGAAGGTAACGAAGTATCAATGTCCTCCAAGACTGGGAACATGAATAGAGGATGTATCAAAGTAGAAAAATTGTCCAAGATGTTTTACTCGCTTTTTCTTATGATCGATTGACAGGAAATGAGAAACGGTGTTGTTTCCCTTTGACACAACTCACACAAAATGGTAGGTTAGCAGAGGATGGAATGATGAGACCATCAACTGCATTAGTCTGTAGCATATGTTTGATTGAGGAAGGCTTGCATGGCCCAAATGATGGTGCGAGCGGCGTAAAAGGTGATCGGCAAGACTAATAACTCGAGAAATATTAGTAGAGGATACGATATTAGCAGAGCTAATATGAGGTTTGCTGACAATATTAAGATGCCAGAGTAAATTTTCTTGATGGCCTATAAAGATTAACCGGCGTCTTCCACCATGAGAGATCATCTTGCAAGTGTTATTAACAAATACCACGGCAATGTTAAGATCCATGAGTTGACTAATAGAAACAAGGTTCTTACGGAGATCAGGGACGTAAAGAACGTTTATCAGAGTTTCTTAAGTAGTGCAACCATCAATGATACTCTGAACACGAAATGTTTTCTATATTACGAACCAAAAGCCTATGATCATTTGTAATAGTGACTCCCCAGACACGATCAACAATTGGTTGAAAAGTTCTAAACCAATGGCGATGATTTGTCATGCTCTCCATCGCGCCAGAATCAGCAAACCAGGCTTCACGATCAGAAGTGAGAGCAGATGTAGTAGTAATACAATAAGCTTCATCTAATATCTCACTATCACAAGAACCAAAGTCAAATTGAACACGGCTTGAAGTAACGTGAGCATGACCACGAGTAGTGCGTCGACGGCGATGAAAAGACTTGGAGCAAATATGTTTCTTTTCTTTGAATGAGTGAGAGTAGAACTGTAGCTCACTATGAGAATCATCAGAGTCAGAGGCATTAGCGCAACATTTTTTGTCACCTAAGAAGTGACCAAGATGACGACAACCATTTCAAGGAGAATTCTTCTTGAGTTTCTCAAGTCACAACGCTTTAGCCTTTTTTTTGTGCAATAGTGAGTTCAGGACGAGACGAAGAACGAGTAGAAGTCTTTGAATAAAATGCTTAAACATGGTTAAACATCTGTTTGACCATCGTGTTCCTTGAGGGTATCCTCTCGTTTGATAACACGAGATTGAAAACCTATGAGTGTCTATTTGGCTAACGGGACACTGTCCCAAGCAAGAAGGAAAGAATCATAACTTGGAGGTAATCCGCTCCCGATTTCTGAAATGACTTGCCGTTCAAAAATGATCTCTCTGAGTTCCGTAAGTTGTCGAGCAAGATTCTGCAGAGTACTGATGTATGAGATCAAAGAGTCAAACTCGTCTAATTTGCACTTGTAGAATTTCTGTTGTAACCCGACGATGCACTCAACCGAGTTGCGATCGTAAAATGTAAGCAACTGACACCACATTTCTATAGAGGTGCGTCAATGAACGACTTCAGCCTTATACATAGTGCTAATAGCGCTGCCGCTCTGAGTCTGCGCTTGCGCTGAGGGTCGTTTAAGCTTGGGTTTGTGAGCTGGTTGCAGTGGTGTGGTGTATGCTTGCAGGAGTCGCTGTGGACGAGGCATGCTGGGGATTGGCTACAAACAAATAGCACACTCTTGCAAACCTCTGCGGTGAACTGGGCTCAGTTGGAGAAGTGCGCACGAGAGACGGTGCAGTGTTGGCACCGGTGTGGAGTACTCAGCAGGCTGGGCTGCAGCGCACTTCGAGACCCAGGAGCTCACGCCCGACTTTTTCGGATCTGAAGCGCCGGCAACCAGTTTTAAGCGAATGCACAAGATCTACTTCGAAGGTGCACGACTCACCCCCGTACCTGCCTACCTCGAATGCGACGCACACATTCTCGAGATTCTCAACTTCTGTAACCCGCTCCTAGATCTTCTGCGCATGCATCGAAACGGAACCATAGAACCTAGTATCCCGGTCCATGTACTCGCAAGCTGCCTCCAGCAACTTCCCAACCCGAGCTTCGAACAACCAAGTCCGAGCTTCCAGCAACTCACCCCCGAAGGTTCAGGTATGATCCCGAACCCTAATTCATTCCTTCTTTACGCGCTACATCTCCAAAACGACAACCCGCCAGGTAAGTTCTCAAACCCTAATTCTTTCTTTCAGCAACCCTCTTGCCTTTCGTTCTCTTGTAATTCCTTCCCTGACACAACTCACTATTTTGCTAGCAAGCAAAATTCTAACCACCTCCATACTAGAAAGTATGAGAAAAAAAGAAAACATTGTTGGATTTTGCCACAGATAATCTATACCAGAGACCAACCCCGCAATTTTGCGTGGTCCCCCACCAACCTCAACAAATACAGCATCCCACTCAAGAAGGTTCAACAAATCCAACTCGCAAGCTGCCTGCAGCAACTTCTCAACCCGCACTCTGAAGAGTTTGAGCAACCTCAGCTGGCGCCGACAAGCTTCGACTTTGTCAACAAGACAGCTCCCGATCGGCAGTTGCAACTACTCCACGCTATCACAGGTACGTTACTAACCAATCTCAAGTCCATTCTTGCAAAGTTTAAATTTTTTGTTTCCCCTGTTTTGCATTTGCTACTTTTTTTGAGAGTCCAAAGCAACCCATGTAATGCCTGGAAGGAACATACCTCCAGGAGGGCCACTGCAATGGACTACAAAAATTATATACTACAAATGTACAATTCCATCTGTTCTCTAGAAATACACAAGCAAAATTACCAGTACTTTGTTGCAAACCAAACCCATGATCCTTACTTTCTTTCTATTCTGAAAGCTTCATTAACAACCCCATGTTGCATCACATGTTTAGTCACCACAGATCATAGCCCTTCTTCAATCACCTCAGTCTATCCCACCTACTCAGTTATATCCTACTTTTCTATTACTTGGCATGTCCTTTTGCTTACCACAACCGCATATCTCTCACGAGATTATTTGTATTTGACTTATAAAACCACTATAAAAATAAAAATAAAGGATAGTCCTTTTTCTTGCTCAAATCGTGTGTATAATCCCATTAAAGTCATCACAGATCCTAGCCCACTCTTAGTCACATCAGTTCATACCACCTACTTCAGTACATGGCCTGCCCTCTTGCTTCAATTCATACTACTTACTTCAGTACATGGCTTGCTCTACAAAAGAACAAAAAAATGTAGAAGGACCAAAGACCACATACTAGAATACAGAGAGCATAATGTATATCTACTCCAAAGGAGTATTATACTTCATATTGTACAAGTATTTTATACTCAAGAATATACATCCTCTATTATGCTCCATATTGTACGAGTATTTTACACTCAAGAATATACAGCCTCTATTATACTCCATACTGTACGAGTATTTTATACTCAAGAATATACAGCCTCTATTATACTCCATATTGTACGAGTATTTTATACTCAAGAATATACATCGTCTACAGTATTTATACATGGTATGTATAGAATACATTACAGCAAAAAAAATACATACCTATATACAAAAACAATATTTTTTATTGTCATATTACACTCAAAAATAATAAAAAGGTATACTCATATACGATTCAAAAATCAACATACAAAATACAAAAATACCAAAACAAATACTAATACTAATACTCAAAAAACAATATGCTCTACAAATAATAATAATAATAATAATAATAATAATAAGAATAAATACAAAAATTGTATAAAAATAAAACACCCCAAAAAACCTAAAATATACCACAACAAAATACACAACAAAAACCCAAAAAATGCAAAAACACACACACCAAAAACATCACCAAAAACATGCACATCAAATCATACATCCAAAATAAATTATTACAAAAACAAGAAACATATAAACCACATAATACATAAAACAAAAAGAAATGTCAAAAATCCCAAACTTGGGCTACTTGGGAACCCCAAGAACCCCAAGTTCGAAACAAACAAACACCAACAAACTTACACAAAAAAAACAAATCACAATATAAAAATAAAACCCAATAGTAATAGCACAAAGTACAAAGTAAAAGCCCATCTTTTTAAAAATAAAATATTTCCCCAACACCTTTTACTTTTACATAATGAAGAAACAATTACAAATACCCATACAAATACCAATACTAACACCACTACAAATGCCACTACAAATACCAAATTAAAAATCAATACAAACACCAATACAAATACCAATACCAATACCAAACTCAACAAAACCAAAACAAATAAAAATGACAAAATATTTTTTTACAAATACAAACAACATACAAAATACATAATACACAAAACAAAAAGAAATATCAAAAACCCCAAAAACAAATACTCCAACAAAAATAAAAAAACCAACAAACAAAATAAATGGACTCGGCCTACCGGCCTCGTCCAAAATAGACAAAGAAAAAAGGAAAAAATGGCCCAAAAATCTCTTCTAAAAAGAAACTTTTTCCACCTAATATTAATGTTATGCGGGGACATAGAAACCAACCCCGGGCCCATGCCTGACTTATTAAAAACACACCCGCCCACACATCGAAGAAGATCCAAAACATACTTTATACCAAGTACGATTAAATTACAACCAGAATACCAACATTTAGCCAAACAATTTTCATCTATTGTAAATATAACGCATCCAAATCACGCGGAAACCTGTAACGACTATCCACACTTATCAAATTATATTTATCAAAATCAACATCATCCACCACCAAGAATACTTTACGCTCTTATCATTACAATTAGTCCATCAAAAGAAACATGTGACCACCTCCTAATACAAATTCCAAACCCTGACTGGACAACTCTACTACTAGAAAAAATGGCCCTGCTACAAAACCCACCCGAAAGGCACATTTTAACCAAACACCCGTACACAGAATTCACAGAAAATAACCAAAACCTAATAAATCCACCAAAAACCATTCATAAAGAAATATACGATTTTATTCACCAACACAATGATTCTATAACCCTCCAAAACATGATTGAGAAATTTCCATTTCTCCCTATCAACTTATCAGAAGAAACCTTAAAAATATACGAATCACTACATGAATACAACCATCCCCCACCTCTCCCAAATATACCTATAATACAACCACAAGTAATACAAACAACAAATAACAATACAAGATTTATTACATGGAATGCCTCATCATTAAATACGGCCCTTCTAAATTTACATGAACTAATTACCAACACACCAAATGAACCCGCCATCATCACAATACAAGAAACTAAAATAACCGCTACAAAATCCACCAAATACATACAAAACCTATTTCCAAAATACAAACTAATTTTTAACAACACACATGCCCTAACAAGATGCATTCAACAAAGAATTCCATACATCCCCGCAAGAGGAGGTCTCCTCACACTAATACATCATAAATACGCATACCCCGGTAACGTCACTAAAATCCCAACACCCAGAGAAATATCACCTTATTTACAAATAATAAAAATAGACAACAAACCACTACAAACGTGGCTAATTATCCATATGTATATGCCATCACATGCAGAAGACATACAATATATACCAATGATCCAACAAAAAATAACACAACAAATCAATACACATCAGAATGCTACACACATACTATGTGGTGATTTTAACAGAGACATAGCACTCATTGGACGACAGAATGGAACCGACACAACTCCACCACAAGCAGAAGACATAGAATGGAGAACATTTACTAATAACCTCCACCTAGAATACGTCCCAACAAACTGCCCATATTCCAGACAAGAGGTCAAAACTATAATCAAACCAGCCTAATAGATGGATACTATATCAAAACACCAGATAATACTTTATACACATCAACCACAGACAACGACCACAACCTTAACTCTGACCACTCACCAGTAACACTACACATACCACCAAACGCCTTATTAGCAAGACCCATTCCAATAACAAACAAAACAACAAGAATTCTAAACCCCATCCCACAAGAAAATATGGAAAAATTTAAAATAGAATATTTTGAAGAAAATGCTCTACAAATAAATGAACTTGTCACAATATTATCAAATGATCAACTAACAGACGTCCAATGGCAAACATCATGCTCAAAACTAGATCACTTCATACAAAAAATATCAGACAAAATTCAAGAAACCTGCAATGCACCACCACTTCCAACACTAACAAATCACACCTCTCAACAAGGAGGCTTCTTACCAAGAAAACTACAAAAATCATGGAAAAAACATCTATCCACCTACCATCTAATTAGAAAAACAATCTACATAACAAAAAATACACATAACTGGCAAACACATCCAATATTTGCAGAGTTAAAAACCCATACAAATGTAAACATTCCACCACTCCCAACCCAAGAACATGACCAAATAGAATGGATCCAATCATTAGTAGAAATAGCCAAAACAGCAAAAATACAAGCACGTAAAATCACCACAAAATACACACAAAGTTGTATCAAAAAGGCAATTCAAAAATACAGACAACTATACGACAAAAGCCCAAAGAAAATAAACAAGAAAGTCTTCAAAAATCAAGAAACAACACCACTAGACTGCATTATGGACAGAAGCAACAACATACTGACCAACCGAGAAGACATAGCAAATGAAATCCACATACAACAATCAATTAGTAATAGACCTACAGTACCAACATGCTATTACCAACCCGATCACGCAGTACAATGTACTTGCGGAGTTAGACAATACCCATGGCACGACCTTGATGGTTTTGTAATAGAAAAAAGAGGACATCCACAAACACCACTCTATAAACACTTTGATAAGGAAACATATGAAATGTGTCTTAAAAACCTATCCAACAACAAAACACCAGGCCCAGACAAAATTCCCAGCTCAATACTAAAAAACATGCCCGAAAACTTCCAAAAGCTACTCTTTTTATTTTTCACTCATTGCTACAAACAAAAACAAATCCCAGCCTCATGGAAAATCAGTTTAACCATACTACTTTATAAAAAAGGAAATCCAGCACAACTGCCAAATCACAGACCAATAGCACTTGCAAACACAATATACAAACTCTTCACCAGTACGCTAACATACATACTATCATCATACGGTGAAAAATACCAAATCCTACACGATAGTCAAGAAGGATTCAGAGCAGAAAGAAGCACAGCAAGACAATTACAACTCCTCATAGCAACACTAGAAGATGCAAAATTTACAAACCAGGACATATATCTACTTTATATAGACTTCAAAAACGCATTTGGCTCACTAGATCACCCAAGACTCCTAACTATAATGAAAGACCTTGGATACCCAGAAGATGCAATCATGTTAGTTGGCAACATCTACTCCCATTCAAACACCATTTTTACTGGTGAACACTTTGGCAAAACAAAACCAATACCGATTCAAAGAGGAACCATACAAGGAGATACACTTAGCCCATATCTTTTCATAATTTTTCTAGAACCACTCTTGAGATGGCTACAAAGAGGGGAAAATGGCTACAAATTTGGTACATCTAAAATCCAAATTAGTTCTGCAGCATACGCGGATGATTTAGCAGCTATATCAAACAATATAAAATCACTACAAGTACAACTGAACAAAATCGACAAATTCTGTGAATGGGCGGGAATGGACTTGGGAGTCACAAAATGCGCTGTTACCGGTTGCCCAAATAAATCCAAAATGCCACCAAACAAATTTAAAACTCACATCACAAACCAAAAAATCAATTACAGAGACCAAACATTACCAGTACTCCATCAAAACGAACCATATGTATACTTAGGCATACAATTAGTTCCATCACTAAAATGGAAACTCCAAACACATATCACCACAACTAAAATAATAGACCAATGTAAACAATTATCAAAATGTCCTGCCACCATCAAACAAAGAATCAGTATGGTGGACACAGTAATCAGAGCAGGCATAGCCTACAGCTTCTATGCAGTCCCATATTCACTACCAACGATTAAAAAACTGGATAAATTTTTTATTGCAATCCAAAAAACAATATGTGGACTACCCAAAAGCACGGCAAACATAATAACTCAACTTCCTCATGATTTATTTGGACTAGAAGCCTTCTCTCTAAAAAATGCCTACCTTAGATGCATTGGGGAACAACTCCGTAATGCACTTAACGACAAAGGAAGACTAGGAATAATATATAAAGGACTTATACAACACATACTTGTCAAAGCCGGAGGTGCCGATGCCATCCCAAGAATTAAACGCCAAGACTGCATTACATCACCTACAACACGAACACTATTCCTTCTGAAAACAGAAATTGGTATACACCTTAAAAGCACAGAAGAGAACTTTCAACTCGATATGACTGAACTAGAACGAGAATGGCGATCTGCAGTCATAAATGACCTACCACAATTAGACCCAAAACTCTCCATCAAATTATTATATAAATTAATGGAACACAAAATCTACAATATTAATCAAATCATCCTTCCCAACGGCACAAAACTAATGTCACCAGAAGAATTTAAAATATACTATCAAAATCCAACTAAACTAGACAAAAGTGCACTAAACATAGCAGAACAACTCTTCTGTGAACCAAAATGTGATGAAGATTGCCCAAACCCATGTCAAATACACTTACCACCCCGTACTCTAAAAAATAAATACAAAATATACAACCATAGAATAATACCAAGAACACCAACAAATCCTGTACAAGACCCTCAACCTCCACAACAACCAGCCCCACCACAAAACATAAAAAACGACCCCATAAGATTCCCTATTCACACAATATTAAACCACAAAACAATTACAACTAAAGACAAATATAAAATACCAAAAAAATACAACACCTATCTATGTCAATGGATAGACTCAAACCATATAACATATAATAAATGATTAGTACAACGCGAACTATTCCCACTAAATCTACCAACAGTAATACATCATAATATAAACCTACTTACAAATTACTATAGAGATTTTAAAAACAAACACTATCAAAATATTATAAATACACAATTTACACTCGAACAAAACAGAGACACTAGACACATCCCACCCCCAATAATAACTCCCTACATCAAAACATCCACAATTGAATGCAACCCAGACAGAGACATAGACACAAACAAGTACACCATTCAAACACAAAATGATAAAACCCACATATATAATGACATCGGTAAATATATCACCACCATTCCAACTACAAGAATAAAATGGTTATGGCAACAATATAACAACAATAAATACAACAACCACAGACTAATACCTGCTATACAACCATTTGAAACGGAAGTAGTCTGGTTATACCAAAGATACAAACACAAAAACCACAAAAAGAATACAATAAAAACACCACACCATACCATTCCATCCAACATTCTAGACACACTAATAACAACATTTAATATAACACACTCATACTTTTCCTCACCAATTACATGTTCCATGAAATCTACCCAATTCTTCTCTACATTCGCTAGAGATAGGATTTTTGGCTCACTAGGAACAGCCTTTCAATACAAATGGAAAGGTATTGGATATGCTCACCCAAATGACGCCGAAACAGCACAACAAGCAATACACTAGGCTAGACTAGCAGCAAAACAAGACCCAGAAACTGTCACCATTTTAGCAATCCCGGACACCAACTGGTACCAAAACCTATCACCGTACAACGGACCCTTTCCGGATACGCACGCCATTATACACTTTGCCGCAGACACCATTGCATATGACGAACCAACAATCCCACTAATACCCAACAAAACCCGAAACGAACCACTTGCAATACACATATGGTGTATTCATCATTAAAACAACAGCATTGGCACAATAAACCAAATAAACACCATAAACACAGCAATTGTAAATCTACAAATTACACAATACCATACACAAATAGCACCACCAACACCATTAAACACAAAAGTTAACAAAAGCACAAAATGGAACAAACTTCTATACCCACCCCATAACAATCTACAAAACACGTGGATCGATCCCCTTCCAAACTTCGAAATAAACACTACACTAAAATTTCTACCACAATACAGCTATTACACAGATGGATCCTTTTTACCACCTAAAGAAGCGGATGATGGCCATTGGAAAAAAGAAAAAGCTGGATATGGCATTTACAACTCAACAAAACCAGATGTACAAATATCAAAAAGATTGCCTGGACTACAAACATGCTTCAGAGCAGAATTAATGGCCATACACGAAACACTTTTACTAATCACTACTCAATATATGAACGAACCTGCACATATTTTTACTGATTGCCTCAATTGTATACATGTTCTAAACACACAACTAAAACACCCTACCCAACAAAATAACCACGCAGATAAAACCATATTAAAAGAAATGGTTGCAATGCTACAAAAGCGTACACAACCCACCACAATCTACAAAGTTAAAGCACACACAAAAATCAACGGAAATGAATACGCAGATCAACTTGCAAAAGAAGGAACCATGAAAAGAGGCTATCAACCAGCAGCAAACCCACACGAATTTGCACATACCACACCTTACTACTTCCAAAAAGATACCTGGCCCGGTCGTATCAAACGACCAGACAAAGGCCCAGTTAGATGCTTGGAAGAATACATCAAGAAACATGACCGTGAACATAACCTCGAACTACTGGCAGAACACTTCCCCAACATCAACAAATGGACAACAAACCCCATCATAGATAACGAAATGTCCAATGACTTCTGGAAAAACCCAGAAATAACAGACGCACAAAAAACAAGCATACTAAAATTTAGAACCGGTCAATACATGGGTAATGCCAGAAAACAAATAATTTTCGGCATACAAAGATTCCCCTCAAAAACATGTCCCATATGTAATTCACAAGATGCAGATACATGGCTACATGTACTTTTAATATGCAAACAACACCACATACACGCACTAAGAACCAAAAGACACAATAAAGCGGTCTGGGAACTAAGAAAATTAATATTATCCTCAAATAAATCAAGATGCTACACTCGCATGAATGCAGGCACATTCAACAATAACTCACAAGAAAATACAGTTCCTCCATGATTATTACCATGTACTTGTAATCAACAAAGATGTCAATGTAATGCCAGATTCAAACCAGATATCCTATGCATTAAAGGTCTCCCATACCAAAGCCCGCCGCCTCTAATCCCTGATGATAACCTTACCGTACAATTTATAGAATTCACATACACAAACGACAGATTTTCACCAGAAACAATTGGCAGAAAACTTTTAAAATACCAACCTCTAATTAACAACATCATACAACAAGGCTGGAAAGTGGGTCCCATCATAGTCATTACAGCTGGAGCTAGAGGAACCACAAACGTCCCCTCAATGAAACTACTTGAAACTAAATTCAACATCTGTGAAACCTCCATAAAACACACGTTCAAAGCAATAAATACCATTGCCATACAGTACGCCGGATCTATCCTTTTACATAAAAGACGTATAGAAAATAACCAAACAATACCAACAGACGTAGTACATTAAAAAAGAGGGGGGTAGTGGTGAAAACCACTGCTAGCCACTCTTTTCAAACAACTACCTCAGCTTGTCTCAGGGGATAGGACGGGCCGGTTGGTTGGTACAACTTTCCTGCCATGACAAATCACTAGCAGCACCAAGCCATGTGTATCACACCACTGCTCAACGAGCCCAACTGGTTTCGAACCCGGACCACATAATCGTGATACAACGCCCTTCACCAACCAACCAAAGAACTCATGACTTGGCGATAAAAATTAACACTAAACACACCTTTATACAAACTAACACTCACCCATCACTACTTCGCTTGTTTTTTGTTTGTTACTGTTACTGTTACTTTGTTTTGGTTACTATAGTGTCCATCCTCGAAAGAGGAGAGTAGTATTGTTCCAATGTCCCTTTGTCCTGTGGGCATCGAGTCATTGACATTACGAACGGACACTTTATTCACGCCGGCCCATTTCTTTGGGCTGGTGTTTCTATCTATCTTCTATCTATCTGCTAATAGCGCTAAGAATTGCTACTACGGCAGTTTTAACCTTTTGTTCCCATGCAACAGGATCGACTAAGTTTTCTTTCGTGACCGTAGTGCCATCAACGATAGAGAACAGATCTTGTAGCTAACTTGATGTAGGACTAAAAGAAAACACTCAACAAGGAAAATCTAACGGCAACAAACTATTTGCGTCAATACAGGTTCATAACCTATTGAATTACAAGACTGAGCTTAACCCCTAAACGTCTGAACGTGCCTTTGTGGCCAGTAAAATACGTTGTATTTGGGATGAGTCCACACCTTTAATGGGTTTGAGTTAAAAATAGAAGTTGAAATTTAGATCAATACGGTTCTAGTGAGCTACTGAGATCCCAATTTAGAGTTACTTGTTGATAGCAAATCCCAATTATACGACAATGTATATACTATCCCCATGGGACGTTTAGGGGTTAACACACATGATGCAAAAGGACAATACACCAAAGCTAATAAGAGTGCAACTACACATCTTTATTGATGAGGAAAAACAAGAAAGACAGATGGAGTGTGAACATGACAATTCAAGTACAGAGCGAGTAGCTCATCGAGACAAATGATGAATAACATTCTTTTATCATCATTCTTGACCTAGCAATCATCCAACGTGATCGAGTACGTAGTCGACAATTATCTCTAAGCTCAATAATATATGTTTAATGTAAGTATACGTGTATATTTACAGTTTTAAATGTGTTTATTGTATGTATACGTAATATGGAAGTGTTCAAATTAATACCCCTTCTGTGCACTCATGTATACTTGTACATGTTTAGCATTATAAAACCCTTAGGATTGAAACACGTCAATTTCAATGGTAAAAATGTTGTAACAAGCTGCCTATATCCTATATAAAAACAAATTGCAAAAAGTGAGTTCAAAATCAAACCTTGTACGTTCTTTCCATGTAGATTCTATGATTGCTCACTAAAAAAACTCTATGATTTTTGGCCTTACTAGTAATTATAGAATGAATCAAAGAATTATTTGTGTATATATATTCTTAAAAAGAGCTTTTTCAACTTTTAATTTTGGATGCCTGTAAAACGCAAAATAACTTCAAACCTTTATTTATTTTGCAATATTTATTGGAATCTTATTTTAAAAATCTTTGTTATACAGCCCAAAGAAGTTTCCATTTAAATATCAAAATATTTCATATACATGAAGTCACCAGAGCTTGCTCAAAATCTCCAAAAAGCCTTTTTGAGTTTGTTAAAATTTTAGGGATAAATTGAATATAATCTATTATATAATGCAAGGTGGTGCACACATGCACAACCCCCCACAATGATTCCGCTGCAGAAAGGTCATGCTAAGCTCTAGTATTCTAGCAATAACCAACCTAGTTTTTATAAAATTTATTATACGGTAAATAAATTGACTATGTCTATAGTGAATTTCACACAAAAAAATCACAAAACACTTCATTTAAAATAAACATTCACTGTTAAAAAAAGACTTCTAACCAACATTACCGTACATAATTGTTTTTAGTTGTACCATTCAATACAAAGTACTATATGCTTTTTGATTTTAAATAACTATAGAAGATAAATCATATGATTAACCCCTAAATTTCCTTGTATTTTTGGGAGCTTGAAACCTCAAAACTGCAATTTTCTACCTCTATGTACTCCCGGGGATGTGAACCAAGTTTTTTTACTTCTTTTAGAATTCCAACCGTAAGATCTTGTACCTAAGCCTATTCATAGCTACTGTTTCAAAAATTGACCGTTGGATGTTTATCATTTGCAAGATCACAACATCCAAAGTTTGTGCAAAAGTTTTTCGGGGCATTGCTTGGGAGGCATTGTCTCCATAGTGCAAAGGGGGACTTGAAGATTGTTACTCCAAACATTTTGCTCATATTTTTTTCCATGTAGATAACTAAGTTGGGTACGCTCATGCAAAATTTTAGAGACTCATTACGCGTTTCAAACCTTCATCCAAATTAATTTCCGGAAGTAGGTATAAAAATGGCAATTTGGTGAAACATGCATCACATTAATTGTATTTGATTTTTGGAAAAAATGAACGGTGATTAGGTACCTCTATGATTTTATAAATTTTAGGCGAAATTATTTTTTAAAAATTTCAAAATCTCAAATTTTGACAAATTTCGAAAGAAATGAATGTGAAATTACAAAAAACCTTGGAGGTTGCTGTTCTTTATTTTGGAGGCTGCCCTTGTCAAACCAAGAATATAATCAACATGGGTCACTTCAAATTCTGAGCCTAAATGTGGTGAAGAGCATGTCTCCAAAAAAAATTTGGAAAAATGATTATAATAAAAAGTTTTTTTCTGCCCCAGTTGGGCTTGAAACCAAAAATTTCAATAAAATTTTTATAAAATCCGAATTTGACTTTGTAATTTTTACCCCACACACCTTGTATGTATGACCACGCCCACACCATATTATAGTCTAAAATTCTTAATTTAGACCTTTCATCTAAGCTGCCCGAAACAACAAAAAGCCATTTTGGCTTTTAAGGGCCTTTAGGGGTTAATAATATTGAATAGCTTGGGAATGTCGAATAGCGCACAAACTTCCTTGTCTTCCACATTCAATGAAGAAATTTTAACTTATTGCTTTATTATAAGCAAACACATCGCAATTGCAAACTGGTCACAAAATCAAAACATATTACGAGCATGGAAGTTCTAAGTGGCTGCCGTTTCATCATTCCACTTAGTTGTGATAACACCTTCATATTTCTAATTTTTCAACCATAATGGCTAGATTTTTTGCCCCAAATCACTTTCTCTTCCTTCACCTATTCAATATTGTAGTTGGATCCTTGGCTGGTCATCAATGTACAACAATTAAAAGTGCTCCTGTGTGTTGAAATTCAAAAGCTCTCTTGTAGTTAAAGTTTCTCCTATAGCCCTATGTATGGCATAAAAGGTTCTCTTCTAGTGCCAAGTTCGTCTATACACATTTCCAAAAGCATTACATTAAATATTTTATTTAGTGTGGTATGAGAAGTAGTGTAATTTATCCTTTTACATTATAAGTAAAGTGAAACAGAGTATTGTGTACACTTTATGAAATTATTATTTAGTCGTAAAATAATTAAATTTTGTTGCATTGTACAAGAAGAATATATCATGATATAGGATATTATTAAATTTATGTTGTAAAAGAGATTTGTGTTGACACAACATCTCATAAATACCAAACAATACATAGTTTGATAAATAGTATGGTATGCACTAATTAAACTTTTTAGTGTACCATAGTTTAAAGTTCTCTTATTGAATAGTTTGAGGTTTTTTTATATAATCAATAATTCTTTTACGTATTGATGAAAGTACCCTTGTATTAAAATTTAAAAAACAACATTTATATAATAAACAAAGGTATACTCCAAAGCAATCAAGTCTCTAGAGTTGTGGATGAATAACTCTCTTCTTGGATGGAAATATGTGAGGACTATGAACAAACATTCTATTCATGAATGAATGAGCAATTGGTTATTAGTCACAAAGTCTTATGCACTCCCATACAACAACACTCACAAACAAAGGAAAATTCGTGACCTTACACCACTAGTAGAAAGGTGATCTTTAATTTGGGCAACAACTAATAGTTATTGATTAAAAATTTAGTCATCATGAAGTAATTTGATGCATTGGAAACCAAATTTGGTTTCCAATTTTCCTTATGTAGACAAATCTTTCCTCCATGGCATTTCACCAGACATTAGCATCACCGGTGCTGATGCCCTGACAAGTGAGATTCAACTCTCTTTGCAACTTGGAATCCTTGGCTTTATTTGTTCCTTAACATAATACTCCCTTTATCACAAAAAATTGTCCTATCTCAATGAACGTTTCAACTTAAGGTATTATTATGAATCACTAAAAACTTCAAGTGAACAGTTTATTATGTTTTTTTTTTTTTTTTTTTTTTCCAAAAAAGAGCCACTTCTTCAAGAGTTAACATTATCAACATAAGAATATCTCCACTAGCACTCTAGATTGCACTCTGAAGGTCATCCAAAAAGTCAGACTTCACTATGTAATTCCCCACCAACATCACTAAATTAGACTCTTGAAAATAGTAAGTGAACCAATTACAAGTCACCACGCATGGATTGTGCAATCATTAAGAAAAGAAGATACACTAGCAAGAGTGATTTTGAGGGCCCTTGTTTTATTGACTTATTTAGTGTCACAGGCCAAATAAATTATTCACCAACCCAATCTCATCCATTTTTCCATAGCCAAAGCCGTATTCAAAGTGCTAGCGGAGATGCTCTAAAGATAGCTTTTCAAATATTGTGATGGCTTTTTTTGGGGGGGGCAAAAATAGCATTAAGTTGAAACTTTTTATAAAAGTTATAGGACAGTTATTTCCGGACATAGGGAGTACTATCCTCATGGTGTAGTAGTATACTTGCATGAGAAGGCCGGCCAGGGCACTTCCTTCAAGGTTGGAATGGCTTACCATTTTCCACTCCTACAAGTCACAGCCTCACAGAATGAATTCCTCTCAACCTGTCCTGCCATTTTTTCCTGAAAATCGAACCGCACGAGCTCATGGCATTGGTATGTGAGATACCGGTGTCGTTGGAAATTTGTTAAAACAGGGGCTGTTTGGAGTGCCATTTTACCTCCACTCTACTTTGGTCAACGACCACTACAAGTAGAGGCGTCGTTTCTCACTCTGGAGAATCCTGTTCATTGTCGCTTTTCATTGTACAAGCTTGTCTTACGTGACAAATTGCACTCACCAAGTCCAACCAAAAAATTGGTGAGTGCAAAGTGGCCCCTTTTGACTCACGGAAGGAGAGAAAAGCGACGCCTTCTCCTTGTAGTGGGCAAATATGCACAAGTAGCAGATCTATCGTTTTTCATCCCCTAATTTGTGGGAACAGTGAATAGTGGCAAAATATTATATCTATATTTTTGTCTTCATATGACCAAAACTACTCACCAGCACTAACACAACCCATGTTCCTGGAGCGGGTTCATTCCTTTTTCATCTATAGTAAGTGAAAAACGACACATTTCCTACTAGTGATGGCTGAGGCGGAGGAGAACCAGCTTGATTAAGCGACCTGGTGGAGCCCGAGGTGCGAAGGAGGAGCCAATGTAACGCTGCGGTTCAGACCTGATGGCATTTGGTTGGTGCAAAAGTCTCAGTGGCTTCACGGACGCCAAATTTGTTTTCGCAAAACTGGACTCGCCACATGCTGTTAAGGGGCTCATTTACATAGCAATTGGTGGCCATGCTCTTAACTAATTGCTACATTATTGGGGTGTCAAACCTCATTTGCACAATAATCCCTTGAGTATTATCGCCCTCATCTGTTGGAAGGTTGCGATTGGTGGTTGTGAGTAATCATGATTCTGTGTTGTACACGACCCTCAGGGTTGATTTTCATGTAGTGAAGCAGCAAAGAGCAAAATAGAAATTTTACTGCAGTTAGTACAATTTCCCGTTTTTACAACGTTATAGCATTCCAGAGAAGATAAGGTTCAAGATAAGTGATATGTGTAGGTGTAAGAAAGGAATCTCAAAACTCATTTTGATAATCTCCACTCCAATCGATTTCTTTCTCTAAGTTGATTGTCTTATCATCAACCACAGAATTATTCCGTAAAGGGGTTTGACAGTCCAAGTATTGCTACTGAACTGCTGTAAGTGAAGTTGTTGTGCAAGTAAATGAAGACCCTCTGTCACAAGTAAGCTTGGTTACCTTGACCTTTTACATTGCTACTCTGATCAAGGGCTACAGACTGCAGTACCATAGTAACTTTACAAGGAGAAGGCATCACTTTTCACTCGTAGGTGAGTCAAATGGTGCCACTTCACACTCACTGCAAGCGCTCAAGACTTGTGTGAGTGCAATTCGTCACGTACAACAAGTGTGTACAAGTTTTGAGTGAGGAGCGACGCCTTTGCTAGTAGTGTAAGTGAAGTTGGAATGCAAGTAAATGGCCCTGCATGTGTAAGAAGTAAGCTTGATTACCTCCGACCTTCCTTGGATTGATTTAGATCATTGCCTCGATCATTGCTTACACTAGAAGAAGAAGGCATCGCTTTTCACTCTTGTTGTAAGTCAAACGGCGCCACTTTGCCCTTACCATTTTTTTGGTTGAACTTGATGAGTGCGATTCATCACGTAAAACAAGCGTGAAAAGCGACAATCAACAGGATCTTGTAGTGAGAAACGATGCCTCCGCTTGTAGTGTTACTTAGCTTGCCGACAGAGACAACACTAAGAAATATAACCAGGGTGGAAGTATGCTAGACCCATGTACTTTAGAGGTCACAAGTATTGATCATTCTAAGCTATAGTATTGTGTGCTAAGCTATATTGATCAATAGTGGTCATCTATTAGCTATGAATACACTAGGATTTGGATAAGTACTTTTGGTACACTATTGTAGTTGTAGTACAACATGATTTTGCCAAAAGTGTATGGGGTTTAGCGTACTTGCACCCACCACCACCTGTACGTGTTTCATTATTAGGCGGCAAGGCAATTGAATCGAAGGCTAAGCTTAATTAAAAGCTCCCAATCTACGCACACTACAAGGAGAAGGCGTCGCTTTTCACTCCTTCTGTGAGTCAAACAGCGCCACTTTGCACTCACATGTTTTTTGGTTGGATTTAGTGAGTGCTATTCATCACATAGGACAAATGTGTAGAGTGAAAAGCGACAACGAACTTGATCCTTCAGAGTGAGGAACAACGCCTGTACTTGTAGGAGCTGCCATGTATGCATGAGAGCTAGGGTTTCTACCCCTTGGCACTGTTCGCCCCCACCTTGCCACTCTGCTGGCTGGCTCAGCAAACAAAAGAACCACAAATTAATTTAATTTATATATATTGAGATCAGGGGTGAGTGATTCCAAGGTACGCCGGTACGGTAGTGTTTTGGAGTACTTTTTCAGCACGTATTGAATGCACTCTTTGAATTATGAAAGTTATCTTCCTTGCACTGGAGTCTGATGGGCCATTCACATCATAACTTACACCAATGCTGCCGCATGCATGCAAGTGTGATGTAAATTTGAGGGAATCTATTGTCAACCAAGAAATACATAATATGCAATTAGAAATTATTCTAAGGCATGACAGAAAGGAACACAACGTAAAAAAGGAGAATGGCTCTACTTGCGGCACTGTAATGAAGTTGCTTGCATGATGTACTTGGCGTTTGTATGGTCCGTGTCAACCAATAGTAAAGGATGAAGAAAGAAGACAACTCTGACACGGGCCGAGGAAAGCGAGTTGGGTTTCTATTTTGGTCTGATCCAATTTTTGTTTTTAGAATTTGTCTTTGGTGCATTAGAATATAATTTCAGCCCATTAAAATATAAAATTCAAGGAATAGCCTTGACTACATCATGTAAAAGTCTTGGAGTCACATCTTCTTGTTTCAAAAAAATAAAAATAAAAAATAAAACAAAAATTAAAGAACAAAAAAAACAAAACAAAAAAGTATTGGGGTTGTTTTTATCAATGAGCTATAAGGATTTAGGCTTCTCAAGCCGCAAAAGTGACATTCACCCGTCATGTAAAGCAAGCGTTAATCCTCAAGCATCCACACTACAATTACTCGGTCAACCGCATCAATTTCTCACATTTCAACATACATTATACTTTTTGGTACTTTTCTCACATAAAGTATTGTTAAACCAATTCACCTTGTTTTTTGCATAATTAATAAAATATAAATAAGTTTTATAAGATTTTTCAAAGCGTTTTCTTGTAAAAATCATAGTAATTACAATAATTTTTATAGTAGTATGCAATGTTTAGGGAAAATGCAAATAACAATGATGAAAAACAAAGTTTACCTGGCATGCTTTTTAACCCCTAAGTGTCCCTAGCTTTTTTGGGTTTAAAATCATCATCGCTTTTTATGTGTTATAGGTCTAAATGCAAGTGAGGTATAGAAATCTCAAATGATGTGAGATATAGAAATCAAAAAAGTGAGGTATAGAAATCACCAAAAATTCAACACATCTCAAATTGATCGGAAATTTCTACCACTCATTCTATACATCATGAGGGGTTTTTTTTTTTAAATTAATTAAAATTGAACAGCTTTTGCAAAAGTTACAGCTCTTCGAAGGTGCATGTGCCCAAAAACAATGTTCTAAATATGGACATTAGGACAGTTACAGGTTAAGCTTACATAAATATAAATTTGATAGAAAGTTTTTTTTGCAATGTATATTGGGATTTTAGGGTTTTGAGCTTTAACCCTTCGACGCGCATGCGTCCATATAATGAACGACGAACAGATTGCAACCTTTCTCAACACTACATCTTGTACAATTTTTCATCCATCAATTTCTCTTGGTTCTTGTGCCAGTTGACTATCATTTGTACAGTATGGATCTATAAAATAAGATATTGTGATTTTTCGAAATACAACACAATTGGTATATATCAAGTTTCATTTTTAGTTCAAAAAGTGAGACCTTAAACATGATTTTCCAAAATATATAGAATCAAATAATGAAAACCATTGCACCTTGTAGTGCATGTTATTCCAATTTTATTACAATATTTTATAATCCTTTTGTGTTAATTTTGGATTTTTAATTGAATTTCAAGTAAAAACCTTGCAAATTCAACTGTACAAATGTAATCTTCACAATGACATTTACAACTTTGTTGTGAACATCAACTCCATTTTTATTTTTTCATCAAAGTTTTTATAATGAATCTTTGAAAACAATATCGAATCGAGACGTTAGAGGATAAAAGTGTTGTAAAAAAAGCAATTGTAACAATTTTGAAAAATAGTAAGTTGGATTAGAAAGTAGAAGATAGTCCCCCCACACTTTTTTAGTTGGGACCATTTTCATTTGGAATTAAGAACTAGGTGAAAAACAATGTTTGACTGAAAAAAACTAAACATGGCCCCACGAGACTCCCTCGCACACTTAGGGCGGACTTCCATGTGAGGCGGGCAGTGAGTGGAAGGTACTAGAAGACAAGAATTGAGGTCTCAAGAACCACCCATGCTCCACCCATATCGGTACAAATGAAATTTATACTCTAGAATCCTCTTGTTTCCACCCATATCGGTGGAGCTTCCTCCTTTAGAGGACCGGCCACCCACTGCCCCCCCTTGCATGGAAGTCAGCCCGTAGGGGTTAAGTCACTATGATTGCATTAATAGAAAAGGTGGCACTACCAAGAAAGATGCTCAAGCAGGTAGTGCCCAATTCCAGGTTGAGACACCCATTCCCGATCAGGTACCCAAAACCGATCAGGTCTAATTTCTAGATTTTGAAAGGGAAGATGTACCTCATTTGTACATTAGAGCATATGATCGGTTTTAGGTACACCTACAACTTTGCACTTTAAAATTTTGTACTTATTCAAATAATTATCAAAAAAGTTTAATTAATTATGAAAACTTCCTAATTTTTGTAGTGCTAAAAGAGGAAAATAATCAAAATATCGATTCATCTATCCCAAGTATAGTACATGTCTTATTTGATCGGTTTTAGGTGCCTCGACCTTATGTGTAGTGATTTTGCCTTGGCATCTCCCTAGGAGCGCCACCATTTTTTATTAATGTTGTGCCACAATATTTGGGTTTGGTTTCCAGAAGCCAGAAAAAGAAATAAAAAAAACGTGCTGTTCTATAGGTTCGGTAACTGCATTGAAAAGTGTAGTCAAACTAAAAATTCACTCTAAAAAGAAATATTTTGTAGATAAGTTAGGGTACTCAAGTGCAGTGGGCTTTGCACACAACCTCCTTCATTCAAAAGTGTCCAGATCATGGGGCCAATATTTCCATACTCCGTGCCATAAGTTACATCATCATAGTGGCACAAAAATTTGTGCCACTATTGATATCGTAGGCAAATGTAGGCAAAGGGCAGGGTAGGCAGAAATATTTATTGTCTCTGCCCCACCTAGGGAGAGATTACAGAAACACATCATAACATTCACTGGCCTTTGTGACTGCTCCCTTCCTCTAACAGTATGATGTGGAATATCCCACATCATTTCATCTCCCCAATGAAATGATGTGGGATATTCTACATCACATCAGTACACTAAATAGTGTATTTAGTGTGAGGCACTGTAATTGCAAACATCACTCTAAACATCAAAAAGCCTACTTTTGTAAAAACACTAAATGTGAATTCTCACACTATTTATGAAGAATAGTAACATTTTGACATTGTGATCTTTTGAGATATGGATATTTAGTGTGAGTAAGGAATGAAACTTGAGATGAAAGTTTAGATGGAAAAACTGAAATTTTAGAAATGGAATGAATCAAAATGGATGATAAGTGAAATCATCCAACACTAATTACCCACAAATTGACAATTAGTGTTAGACAAGTAGTAGGGGTAAGCACATTATTCATCACCTCACACTAAATACACTATTTAGTGTAGCTATAGGACACATGGCATTAAGGGGCGGTTTACACTATGGACCAAGAGCCATGACCAAGAAAATTAAATCATTTTCATGGTCATGGCTCTTGGTCAAGAGCCGTGACCATGAAAAATCAAAAATGCAATTTTAAATGACTTGGTCACTCTTTGTAGTGTAAAGTGGATTTAGACCGGGACAAGTTTAAGCTCATCATTCTCTCTTTTATCCTCCCCTTTTTCCTCCTTTCTCTTTAAATAATTGAACACTAGCCAATCAATGATTTTTGAGCCCCATGGTCTCCTAGATTATAGTTGAGTCGAGGCATTTGCTTCGACTCAACTATAATCAAGGAAAACATTATTCATTTGGGAAATTTTAGCATTTTTGGGGACCTCAAAGTTAGTGGTCATTCTCCTTTTTTCAAGGTAGTGTAAAGCCAAATGGGACCAAGAGCTCTTTTTGGGCCAATCACAGATTTTAGAATTCCATGGTCATGGCTCTTGGTCCATAGTGTAAACCGCCCCTAAGCAAGAGCAATCAACCTTGGTAAATAGTAATTGAAAGCACTCACTTAGTCACAATTTAATAGTGTCTTGTAATTGTTTATTTGATTCAATAGCCCATTCAATTATAGATCATTGGTCACTCCATCTATAAAGGTGGATGAAACTAACATGCAACCTTTTGGAAGGTTGTTGAGTGTTATGTTGTTTTCAACGAGTTACATGATTGAATAGTATAAACACAACCATAAAAGTAAATCTAGGGTAAATACTAAAGAGAGACAACGCAACAAGCGGCTAGTTTATTTCCAAAACATAAGGTTCTACAAAAGGGGTGCTTGTGGATATTTCTAACCTTCTTATTTTCACCACATAAAAACTATTTAATTTTTTTAAATTGAACTCTTAATAAAACCCAAAACTGGACATTTATTTTTTTAAATATTTTTTTGATGACTTTGCCCTTCACCTATGTTAATAATCCAATTTTAAGAGCATAGCCCACAACATGCAATTTCATGGGTCCAACAACAATTTGGATGCTCAATTGTGGAGCTTTAGCTAATTAATGAGGCTCAGTTGTGTCTTCAACAACGCCAAGATTTACACCAAGATGAGGTGGCAACACCATGTTTTGCATTCTACCCCACCATCTGTAGAACCTTTGGTGCAAGCAAATTACTCATACCAAGCAAGAATCTTTGCCCAATCAATGGTTAAATAATGGACTAGAATACTATTCACAGGCACATGCGTGATAGCCATCAAGTTCTTTTCATAAAATCCTCTTTTAATAAGTTGCCTTGGTGTTTGCGCAAAGAGTGTTGTTGGCTTACCTCAAATCTAACATTCCTCTTAGTTAAAAATAGCCTTCAAATTATTGTTTAGTGGACTTGTTTGGACTTCAGCTATTGGGCATACTCTAAGGTGAATTGTCCTTAAATATCCCATTAAAATGTTGTGTTTTGAAAATTTTGAAAGTGGCGTATTTAGTGTTCAGCAAGAATTGATGTTTTTTACTAGAATTAGTTCAAAGGTGAGGAAAATAGTATCCCTACAATACATAGGAGCTTGCCACTTATCATTCTCACTTTCATTGAGAGTGCCATGTTTTTTTAGGTGAAGAGAGTGACATCAATTGGCACGCCATATTTATTATAAAGTTGCCATTTGTCATTGAAATGCTACGTTCAAAAGGTTTACTTGAAATTTTTTATCGTTTTAAGTTCCACATCAATTCTTTTTTACTAGGACACTATATCCCCAAAAATTCAAATAGCTAGTGTCCGTGTTGAGAAAGAGTGTCACTAGAACATTAAATAACCCATTTAGTGTAGTAATTGGAGATGAAACTCTGCTTTGAAGTGGGAATGGAACTCCGATTTGAAGTGGGAATGAAACTCTGCTTTGAAATGTAAATGAAACTCTACTTTGCTTTGAAGTGGGGATGAAACTTTGCTTTGAAATGTAAATGAAACTCTACTTTGCTTTGAAGTGTGAATATGTCATGTCGCATCTGAAAGATGCACTTGCACATTAGGAAAGAAAATAACGTCTAAGGAGTTTGAAATGATCATATGACATGTATCTCCTCATTGTTGTTGCTGCCCAGAAGGGGAGGGACTACAAAAACACTTTGTTTTCAAGACAGTTAAATCAAGCTGAAAAAAGAAAATATTCTGGGGTAAATACAAACGCAGAGATTATGCAACTATGCAATTAGCCGCTTGTTTTTAACCCTTTGACGCTCCTGCGTTCAATATTTGGACGACGAACATATTCAGTTGTTCGATTCTCATCCAAATTGGACAGTTTTCATCCACATAAATATCTCTTGGTTCTTGTGCAAGTTTACTATCTATTGTGCGGTTAAGATTTTTAAAATGGGTTACTATGATTTTTGGAAAAATCACACAATTGGTTTATGTCAAGTTTCATTTTTAGTTCAAAAAGTGAGACCTAAAACATGATTTTCCAAAATAAGTAGAATCAAATAATGAAAACCATACCATCTCATAGAGCATGTTATTCCAATTTCATTACAATTTTTTAAATTTTTTGTGTGTTAATGCGGGATTTTTAATCAAATTTCAAGAGAAAATCTTGAAAAAATAATTAAAAATACTCAATAAAAAAATATGATAAATCCAACCGTACAGATGTGATCTTCATGTTGACATTTACAACTTTGCTTTGAACAGTACATCAACTCCATTTTTTGTATTCATCTAACATTTTGTAACGTTTCTTTGAAAACAGTGTTGAATTGGGACCTTAAAGGGTTAAATTAACCATGGTCCTTTTTTTAAATCGTGATTTTTTTTAATTATTAATAAATGGGTATGATGATCACCAAGTCTGGCTCGCTCGCATCTTTTGCACACACGGCCTATGATGAGTGCACACAGTTACGCTCAAGAGAATCTCAAACTTGAGGAATGATGGCCCATTCCCACAAAGAAGCTCCAGCATTTGCATTGAGTTCCTCGGGAATGCAATTCCTAGAATACGATTTCTTGCAGTGTCAGAACCTTGTACTGTATCTTCTTATTTTTGGTCAACGCATGTGCGTTGGTGAAGTGTAATTTTTTTGCGACACCCAAAATGCGTTGGAGCAGCTTCTTGCATGTAGGTTAAAAAGATTAATTTTAGAGGAGCACATAGTAGTTACCAAAAAGTTACTTGACGAACGTAGATTCTTTGTCACACTCGCATTGGGTGATGGCCCATTTTACATACACCAATGTTGTCGCATGCATGCCGTAACATTGAGGGAATACGTTGTCAACCATGAAATATAAAATACACAATTAGAAATTACTTTAACGCATGATAGAAAGGAACGTATGGCAAAATGATAGCATAGCTCTACTTGCGGCACTGTAATGCAATTGCACAATGCTTGAACAATATTTGCAACGAGAAAAAACAAGGCTTTGAATTTTTTTTGGTTTGTCGGTTTTTCCTTCCTCCATTTCGAGAACACATATGCAAGTGCGGCAGGGGCTAGGTGTGAATGGACCATGACTAGTGTGAATGCTCCAACTCTAAATCCCATCCTCCCTCCTCCTGCAGACGTTAATGCTAGCACTATTCACCGATGGGCCCCATTTTCTAAAATTTCTATTTATCGCAGTACAAGGTATTTTTTGACAATAGAGAAATTCATAAAGTCCTGAAACCTCAAGCTTCCGGTATTGCGTCAGTAAAGATTCTGGCTCACTGGGTATGCCGCCGGAGCTCGTCCAATTATGCACCACAAGATTGAAATATAGCCACTGCCAAGGATTGAACCTTGGACCTCGTGGCCCCCAAGAGACTCGTGGGCTTCTAAACTTAATCCGGCACACCTCTCTTGAGCTTGTGTGATGGACTTTCCGGATAACTCAAATATAAAGGATGAAGGACGGAGCTCTGGATCATTGATCCACAGACTTTATGAATTTCTCTAATGTTTTGCAAATTTGGGGCCTACAACCTAAAATTGGTCTTTGGGGACCCTTGGAAATTTTAAAACCTTGGAAGAGGGAGTTATTTTTTAAGGTGGCCCCTATATGCACAAAATACGGGTACTAGACTTTGTCCTCTTGGATTTAACGTCCGGGGATTTAGAGTCTTTGGTGTGAAACTGTGAATGGGGGATTTTTTTAAATCCCCCGGTGGTCTTCAATGAATGGGGACAAAAGTGCCCTCTATTTTTGTTCTTATCAGGGCCCACTTAAAAAAAAAAACCCCTCCTCCAATGGTTTTTTATTCTCAAATAGGTCCTTTAACCCCTAAGTGACGGATCAACCATTTTATGGTCTCTGCCCTTTTTTTATGGGCTGCCCGAAATAGAAAAAACATTTTTATAGAAAATAAAAAATATTTTAAACAGGTAATCAAGTCTACTTTCCAACCCAATTTGAATCATGTCAATCCGAGTTAAACTCCACCCGGGAGAAATTTTCAAAGAAAAACACTTCTACATTGTCTAGTGTTAGAAAACTTACTATTTGGGGAAAGTAATGATGTTCTCTCCGTTGAAAAATTTGCAATTTTTGATTTTAGAATAGAATGTCTAGTTTTAACAAATCATAAGAAATTTCAAATTCTAAAAATAAAATTTGTGATTCTTATAAATATTTAAGTTAAATGCTTCTAAATTCATTATGAGATGATAAAAAGCTATTTTTTTATATTTGACCGTATGGGAAATTACTAAACATCAAGCTCCTCATTTTCTCTTTTGGACCAAACTTCATCAAAGTTGAAGTAATTTTTTATAACACATTTATGTTTTGCCCTTACCCCCTCCGTCATTTAGGAGTTAAGAATAATTTAGGGCCGTAGGTCTCAAATTTGCAAAAAAGATTGCCAAAAAAAGCACGGAAGGTGCCCAAAATGGAGATTTCAAAAAAGGGGGGGCATGAACAGTGGTCTGCATTCAAGACCACCGGGGTCCGGGGATGTAGAGACGGGGTGAATGGGCCATGAGTAGCAACTTGAAGTTCCTGAAGGAATATACTAGAGAGCAAAGACAGAGGCAGAGAGGTCGGCTGGTCAACGCAGGACGCGTAATGCAGGTTCATTTCTACCACTCTCTTCTGCTGACTGGTCGCCTGGAGTCCACGACCGCATCCACACCCAAACAGGCAAAAACCCCCAAAAATTAATTAATTAATTAAAAGGATAAAAAAGAGGGGGAAAAAATCCATATGAATAATTGTTGTATCAACAGACAACAGCCAGTATTGTGTCTTTGGCCCTGACCTCAGTTTGCAGTTCAGTTGGGGGATTGCCAATGAAACTTGTTTCTGAAAAATATTCACAGGCCAAGTGAAACATGCTATAACAAAAAGTAGCTTTTGCGAGGCTGCCTTTGGGTTTCATCCAACTTCATCCATGAAGTTCTCCATGCTCCTGTCACATGCCCTCTTAGCTTATGATGGGGACCGACGAGACGATGAGGCATATTCTTCATTATTTCATTTAGGGGAGTTCAGTCCCTACGTTCACTACTAGATGCTATCGCAACCGCTTTGTCCTCTTGTTATGAATGCATAGAGGTACAAGGGACAAAGACAAGGTAGTTCAAGAAGGTTATGTTCAAGGTTTTTTTTTGCACTGTAGTAGTGTTCCATGCATGCAATGGAGAGTGGTCCCTCCATATTTAAACCATTATGATTGTGTCACGATAGTGGAGTTTGGCACCATGGTGCCAAAAAAAAAAAAAAAAAAAAAAACCCTAGTTATGTTGTGCATGGAGTAGCATAGCATAGGCTCCTATTCACGTTCTATCAATGCTATGAGTGGAAAACACACCGATGCGATAGAATTTTTGCAGTTAATTGATTAGTTTTAATTAGGGAGAGAAAGAGAAACCGTGTAACCCAAGGGTGAGCATGGATGAAAAGTTTGTTGAAAGACGTGCTACCGGTTGGGCCACCACGACGAAGTTCACGGGTGCTAAATGCCCCGTTTCAAAAGTAGACACTATGATCTACTTCTTTTGTCCCACTCAGCAGTCCTAATCTTGACTTCAAATTTGTCCCAAATCAAAGTCGTGATTTCTGGGACAAAGGAATATATACTACCACTCACTATCTAAATGAACATTGCATATAAGTATGATTTGGATCACAAATTCACACATTGATTTCATCTTGCAATGCCTCCAATCATTCCCTCAAGTTTGCGAACGTGAGTTCTAAGGTAGAGGTGTTGATTTCAGAGTCAAGTCTAAGTGTTTGCAGCAAATGAAATAAGTAAACGTCAACATATTGTTCCAGGCTAAGGTCGAGCCACCCATTACCAACCAGGACCCCATCTGCAGCATGTAGGGTTGTCCAGCATGTGGTGTAAAGAGTTTTGGTTTTTGGTGCAAAAATTTCCCTACCATGTGACGTGAAGGTTTAGTTCTAAACTTTCAATGAAATCATGTCTTTTTAGAGCATGTTTTTGTGGGCTCCTATAAACAAGTTGTTCGCAACCGTGGCAGTCATCAATGATGCGTGGGTTTAGGTATCACAGTGTCTGGTTATAAGAGCATCCCTAGTGCAACACGGTAAAGCTCACTGCAAATCAAAACCTATCTTTTGACTGACCTAAAATTAGAAACTGAAATTACTATCATTAGAAGCGCCATTAATATTACAAAAATTACACTTCAAGGGAAAAAAATTGTGAAATTGAGACGTAGGTGAAATGTCCCATTGAAAACACCACATTTTCAAAATTTAGAGGTAGTAAACCAAATCTTGCTTAAAAATGGAAAGATCCTCCCACACTCCCTCTAAATTTCAGAAATATAGAGGGAGTAAGGGAGATTCTTTCCATTTTTAAGCAAGATTTAGTGTACTCCCTCTAAATTTTTGAAAATGTGGTGTTTTCATTGAGGGATTTCACCTACGTCAAATTTTTACAAATTCTTTTTTCTTAAGAAATATCTTACGTTTATTTAAATGCGCTTCTAATGATGGTAATTTCAGTTTCTAATTTTAGGTCAGTCAAAAGATAGGCAGTGAGCTTTACCGTGAGTGCATTGGGGATGCTCTAATGCCCCGTCTCTATATCCTCCGGTGGTCTTGAATGCGGGGCCACTGTTCATGCCCCCTTCTTTTATGAAATTTCCATTTTGGGCACCTTTGGTGCTTTTTTTGGCATTATTTTGCAAATTTGGGGCCTTCGGCTCTAATTTACCCTAGGGGGACCTATTTGGGAATAAAAAACCATTGGGGGGTTGTTTTTTAAGGTGACCCATGACAAGGACAAGAATAGAGGCACTTTTGTCCCCATTCATTGAAGACCACCATGGGATTTAGAGGAAATCCGTTATAATGCTTAGAACAGGGGCACAACTTTAGGAAACACACGGATTAGCACCATCTACCTTAAGGTGACAATAAGGGGACACTATAAGGAGAAGGCGTCGCTTTTCACTCCTTTTATGAGTCAAATAACGCCACTTCGCACTCAATCATCAATTTTTTGGTTGGACTTAATAAATGCAATTTGCCATGTAGGGCAAGCATGTACAGAGAAAAATGACGATGAACAAGATCCTCCCGAGTGAGAAACGACACCTCTGCTTGTAGTGAGAGAGAAACGTCTACTTTTTCCTTTATCCTTTCTCCTTTTTTTTTACAAATTGAGAGAATCAATTGCAAAGAAAAATCACCCGGGCCTATTGCACTTCACGTAACATTTAAGGTAAGGACACCCATTCCCGTGACTGCACCCATTCCCGTCTGCATACAGGGCACCTCAATCCGAGAAACTCTGATCTTGGGTGGTTGAAGAAATTTGCTATTGTAAGGAACTTTTCATGGCAGAAGTTGCTTCTCCAAGTCACGGAATCAAGTGCATTCAAACACAATCAAAATGTGCAAATCATTTTTTGGCTTTGACTATCGAGAACGTACACAATTTCTACAATAACATGACTTTGTCGATGCAGTCTAGATTAATATCTAATTGCCTTTCCCTTGATATAATTACCTTACAAACTGCTCATTCAGAAGTATAATAATCTGCTTAAAGTCACGGGAATGGGTGTCCCTACCTTAGTTGCCTTCGTGCTCACTGCCCTTCCTTCATGCATCATTTTAGGATCAGACTTCACCTGTCCTATTAACTACTGATTCGGTCTGGTTGGGTGTGGAATATGATGCACCATCTACTGTGGGGCAATGCATAGCCCATAGGCCCCATACAAACTATTGAATGATATGTTGGTTCTATGATATGTGATTTTCTCTTCTTTCAACGGAATAAAAGCGTACTATTGTTTAAAAAAAGAAAAAGAATACAAAGCCACTGCGGCAAAACCGCCACGGGGTAAAGCCCAATTAAACTAATGAGAGAGAATGGTCTACTAATGGCGAGATCCAGAATGGAACATGTCCATATTAGAAAAATTAATTGATTTTAAAAAATCAATAAAAAAGGACATGTCCATGTGGCTTGCCCTTTCAGTTTGGCTTCCTCCCCAAATTGGCGTCAGTTACACAGCCCCTTGTTTGCCGCTTCTCTATTTTTGTACCTACAGTTACACAGCCCCTTGTTTGCCGCTTCTCTATTTTTGTACCTACAGTTACCGTTCCCTTTGGTCAGATTCATTAGGGGCTTAGGGCATATACGAAATTAATTAATTTTAGGGTTATTTTTTATTCATTAACTGATTTTGTTATTTTTTAAATTTTAAATTTGTGATGTCTAATATTCTCCATTGACTTTTGATTCTATGCTTTATTTGTTATACCTAGTTGAGCTTTTTATTGTTAAAAATCTTGAACATTGATATAGTACAAGATGAATTCATTCTCCTCTTTTAACAATTTGTTATGATTTTTTTATGAATGGGTGTTGTAATTTGTTCTTGGGCAGGTTGTTTGCAAAAAAATCTTAATTTTTCATGATATTTGGATTATTTGCATCAACATTTTCTACACCATTCAATTATACCACCTTATAATTTCTGAAATTTTTACTACATGTCATTTTTAGTAAATTATTATTTTTTTATTAATGAATCTGACTAAAGCATAGGGTACTTACCGAAGAGGCCATTCTCCGGGTCTGCATGAATCATTGCTCAAAATCTTACTAAAATTTAAGGATGTGGTTCATTTTGGTCTTCAAGCAAGTATTTAGAATGCACACAGGAGCATTCCCAACAGTTGCTCATTGTGCACCAAGTACGCATTCAAGATGGTGTGTGAGAAGTGAAAGCTTCCCTAGCAACAATTACCAAGCGTGCCAATAATAAAGTGCACCAATCAATTACATGTTAATACTTTTGTCACTACATAGACAATCGTGATGGTGGAGAATAAATTTACTAAACTCAACTTCATAAAGTGTGAGCATGGTCTTGAACAAATTGCTTGATGTGAGAACCACACCCCTCCCCCCCTCTTATTTGGTGTGCAAATATTAAACTTCACACTATGGGACATACTATATCATACAGAAATAGAATCAGTGAGTAAAAAAAAATTGATGTTGAACATGCTCTAAGGGCCGCTTCACACTATGGTCGAAGGTCGAGAGGTCGTCGATTTCCACCAATTGGATTGCAATAAATCAAGAATCCGGCCTGTTGATCCTTCACACTAAAGGCCAAAGTCTAAAGGCTGTCGCCCTCCAAAATGCGTACATAGCAACACTTTTTGACCATGGCAACGGCCTCTCGAAAGGAAGCTAAGTTCGGGTCGAATGGAAATGGAAACCCAAACTATGGTCGAGAGGCCGTCAATTTCTTTTCATAAAAAATGAAAACTATATATTATTGCCTATTTTCAGTAGGTTTCTTTGGATTCCCAACAAAGTTTGGCCACTCAATCCTACGGCCTCTTGACTTAGACGGCCATAGTGTGAATCGGCCCTAAGGTCAATACTTTCTTGTTTACTGTCTGTGCTTCCTAAGGGGCATAACATTGAGTTAGTTGTTTTTGCTGCTTTTCTCGTTTGGTCTAAAAATATATATATAAATTCATTTACTCCTTCATTTGGTATCAAAATCTATTCAATCTATAATGTCACGACTCCTATGTCACAAAATTTGTCACGTTTTTATCCAAGTCTTCCATCCATCAATTATCATCCAATATCTCATCATATATCATTTCATTCATTTTCATTCATTTGCATGTTCTGTAAACTTAAAAATAAAAAAATTGAGTTTATTTTCTTTTTTTGATAAATAAGATATTTTTTATTTTTTTCCAGCTTATAAAATTTTCATCTATACTAAAAAAAATCAATTTCTTTCGATCAACATTCTTTGCAATGGAGTCCATGTTTCTTGATCGTGTTTATATAGTTTTGTGTTGTATTGCAACGTAGGATTTACTTCTACATATATTCAATGCACCTATGCTTGTAAGCGGGTTTTGAATCTTATTTGGAACCCATGTGGAACATTAGATTTAGGTAGGGTCATGGTCCTTGTCCTACCTTGCTAGACCTTGCAAGGTTGTATTGTATGCTTCTCTTTCTTTCTACCAGTAAAGGCTTGCCTTTACAGCCACTCAATTCTTGAAGGAGTTTAAGTCGTTTTGGTGTAAACAAAGTGTTTTTTCCATTTGGGTTGGCCATTTGCCCCAATGGAACCTTATTGGCCATAGGTTTAGCTCAATTCTAAGCAAGATTTGAATGTCACACGGCCTCGCCAAACATGGTGGGGTTTGTTTGTATGTATTTTATCTCTCCTAGCCACATTAGTGCAAATGGTTCCCTATTTCACCAGAATCGATCATCAAAAGTGTTCAATTTCACCAAAAAATTAGATCTTTGATAAAATTGAACACTTTTTTAGTGGTTATTTTTGGTGAAATAGGAAGCCCATTGCACTAGTGCAATAAAAGGTTCTTTTTATTTGTGTAATTTTTCTTAATACATATATGTAACAAGAAGAAGAAACCCCAAGTCTTCAACTGTCCAGAGAGGATACCTGAACAGAATACTGCTCATCAATTACAATATTTAAACAAAGTACACGGAATTGGCCACATCAGCAATTTTTATTT
This sequence comes from Pohlia nutans, assembly GCA_022496805.1. Lineage (NCBI taxonomy): Eukaryota > Viridiplantae > Streptophyta > Bryopsida > Bryales > Mniaceae > Pohlia > Pohlia nutans. The sequence continues at coordinate 25,526,411 of CM040095.1, read as the reverse complement.
TTTTATTTTTTTATTTTTTGAAACAACTGAATGCTCTTATTCCCTTAAAAGAAGAGAAACATCGAGAGAACCAAGTTAGGGCAATAGGCCTGGGCGAGAGATTTTTTGGGGAAGATTTTCAAGCTAACCAGCCTATGCAAATTGATCAACACTAGGGAGTGCATTAACTGCCTAATGTTGCGAGGGCAATTCCATCCTTTGGTAAGTGTTGTAATCTGAAATTTTGATTAGAGTTGTGTTAGTGCATCTGCACCCATGTCCGTAAAGAATTTGACACACGCAATAACTAAATGAAAAATGCTAAGGGTCCTTCAAAAATGTCTCTTTGTCTTCAATCCTAGCACGGTCCCTAAAATGGTCCCTAAAATTTAATTTTAATTAACTACATTCAACATTCTACTCGTGATTGGTGCGTCGACTATTTGATGTGCACTTTTGATGCTTGAGGGGCATTCAAGGGTGGGGAGTGTAAGTTTAAGGGCTCTTCAAATGTAAATGGCTAATTTTAACGAGTCAGCTTTAGCATGCATTGGTGTAGATGCTCTTAGAATCATATGCATCTGCCATTAGCTCACTGATTCCAATAATTAGACCCATAAATTATTTGTCACTAACTTCACTTATTAACTCCTAAAATCCTAGCCATTGGTGTCAATAGAGGCCCCATGCTCTAGCATTATTCCTTCGTGCCTAAAGACTGCCCTTTCTACTAATGGAGAGTGTTAGAGTGCGAGCTTCTCAAGCAAGACTCCTACGTGGTGCCCCTCCGCAATAATGAGTTTTTAAACTTCAATTAGAAATTGCAAAGATTATCATTAACAAGGAGTCAAGCGTTTGCATTGAATAAGCATGTGGGTTGGTGTGGGGGCACATGTAGATTCCATGGTGGAAATTCAAGTGTGCATTCGTGGAGCTTCTTTAGCTTTGGGAAGGTGCCATGTTCGAATCTCCCTGACAATGCGATGCATTTAATTGATCAGAAAAATAGAAGCCAAAACTTGTTTCCGCCACCTTTCAAGCTCAAATACCAATTTTACCTCGTCTTCCCTCTTGTAGAAATCTTTTGCTCAACTTTATATATATATTTTTTAAAATGGACATTTTATTCCAATACAAACAAAAACATAGGGAACTCGCCTTTACTGATAACTCTTTTATCTGGATCTTAGAGCATCCTCACCCAGCCGCGCCAAGAGTGGCTCGGCAAGAGAAAATTTCAGGGCTCGTGGAGGCATGGTCGACGCGCCAAATTCTCAGATCCTCACCCATCCGCACCAAACTGGCACGCGACAGGCAGCCCACGTTTGTCGAGGGCATCTCGCCAGCTCGATTCCCGGCCAGCTCGTGAGAAAGAAGGGAACCGACCAGTACGAATCAACGCTGCAGGGCAAGTCGCCGGCGTTTGCGGCTGAGGTGGCCGACGCCACGGAGGCGGTTGAGGTGGCCGGGACCACGATGGCAGGCTCCTTCGCCACGAATCTAATCCACAAACGAAAATAGCCAAAAATCTGCCTTGCAATTCTCCGTCAAACGGACGCGCTCAAAACCAAACAGACTCTGGAATTTGGCGAGCGAGCGAAGGAATTTGAGGAGGCCGCGGCAGCGCGAGCCGTTCAGCACGCCGCGGTGAGGGAGCAAGCGGAGCCCGGGCCCGCCAAACCGTATCGCGGCCAGGTTTGGCGCGGCCCGGTGAGGATGCTCTTAGATGTGGAGATTCCAACGCGCTCTATTGCGAAGACTTTCTTTTTCAGGAATCATCACATACAATCTTTATTTTATTTTTATAAAAGTGAAAGAGAACAAGAATTCCTGCAGTTTAGTACGTAGGGCACTGACTACGCGCTCAATAGTAGCTCATCAGCAAGTGCAGAAGCTTACCAGGAAATCACAAGTACAAACAACTTTACACGGACAAACGCTCCTTCCGTCAATCCTGCCAAACTGAGAAACTAGAAACAAAAGGAATGACGTGAGTGGTCATGGTGGAATCAAACGCCGGACTCTCCTGCTGTCAATCGATATATCTCGGAGGGAGTGACGACGGAAGCTTCAAGCCTGCCGGCAGGCTGTGTACGTATGTGCATCAATAAGTTAGATTTGCATGAGCACGCGGTGCATGAGTTCGTTGCAGAATTGTTCAACATATTTACAGCCAATTGAAAATCATTCTGTCAACTTCATCAATCTATCACGGAGTAACTATATTTTACTTCTTTTAATTAATGCAAAACTTAGTCGGCAGAATCAATCCAAGCGACTTCGTTCGATGTTCATGGCAAAATTAATATCATGGCCTGCCGCATTAGTCAACGTTCTGGCGGTTAGCATGTTACGAAATTCATGTTGACTTCATGGCGGTTAGCATTTTTCAAAATTCATGGTTTTGGTGCTCGTATCGTTGACAACGACAGTGAGGGCCTCTTTGCACTACATTAGTGTTAGATAATTATAAGATTTGAGATTATTATAGATTTTTACTCTCGACAAAAAAAATTACCAAAGACATTGATTCCAATACTATTGAAGATCCCCATCTTGACCAATATAGAGGGTAAAAAAATTTGTCAATAGTAAAAACTTACAACATGTTTATGTAAATTGGTGTATCTAACACTAATCTACCTATTTAGTGTAGAGGCGAGAAGCCGTGAAGAAAGAAATTTCAGCTAATGGGAGGCCTGGAAACCGAGTTGACCAATTTCTCATTGGCTGAAATTTCACTCCTTGCGGCTTCTTGCCTCTAGTGTAGAAAGGCCACTTGACGCAATACTTGTCTTGATTTGTGAAGGATGTCTTGGCAACTGAGTGGTAAGGTAATAAATTACATATTTTTGCCTCATTTTGCTGATGTACAAAAAGAAATTTCTTATAACCTTTACACGTCAAAAAAAGTCTCTTGGGCTTGTTATAAAGGAATAATTGAGAAAGAAAAAGTAGTGTTTCTCAACCAAATCAAGCTTGGATTGGTGCGTTGGAAAGCTACTAAAAAAGCGATTTAAAATCTAAAATTGCGCCTCATTTGGGAGATTGTGGAATCATTGGCAAGCAATTAAAATGAATAGGAGTTGAGGTTGGGATAGTTGAGGTCGTTTTTTGAAAAGTGCCACAATGCTACAGTGCCCCAACAAAGCCATATTTTCTTCTTTTTTTCCTCCAAAAATTTAGGTGCCTTCCGGGCTGCCTCGCGTAGGCCCTTTTGACATTTAAGGGATAAGAATGAAAGAAAAGATGTGAAATTATTCTCAAAATGAGAATAATTGCATGTCTTTGAACATTTGAGGCTTTTATTCATTTTTGAGCATCATATTCACAACTTTCCTTTCATCCTTTTGAGAAACTTCTTATTGTATATTATAGTGTAAACTATAATGACAAAAATGTATAATTTATCACCTTAATTGACCAATTTTATAAATAAATAAAAAAGCATTAATCCAAAGTAGGCCATCTGTTTCCCTCAATTTGGATGATGGGATGAATTTAAAATTTGAAAAACCAAAACAAATAGATAATCATTGACACACTTTGAAAAAACAATAGCATGATTGAACAAAACCTCATGGAATTATGCGTGATCAAAGTTTTTGTTGACTTTAGGTAATACAAATTTTGTGATGTGTATCTCACTTAATATTGACTATTTTTAGAAATAAATAACTTCAATAGATGGGTTGGGAAATTTGGAGCGAGAATTAATTTTTCAAATTTTGCTGAAAACATCATTTAAGAACTCAAAATACCATTTTGTTTCACATCATCTAGGTTGACCCAAACTAGAGCCGAGCACAAGTGTTCTTGTGGTGGAACCGTCTTGGAGTTTGCACTACTTTTTGTTATATAATAGACTAGATTGGCTAATGTTAAAGCCGGACACGATGCCTCCAACAATAGAACTACTGTAGGAAGCGTGTGTGATTGGAAAGGCTACGTTATATAATAGATTAGTTAGGAGTTTGATACAACATGACTATTCCAATGTGGACTTGTCATAGGAAGCGTTATTGCCTTGTGCATTGTGGTTCTTTTCTTTTGTCATTGACATGTATCTTTTCAATGTGCTATAAAAATAATTAAATCTATATTATTAAGTGAGCATTGTCACAAAATGTGTCACGAATTCATCGAAATGGATGGTCACGCTCACATCTATGCAACCTTTCATTCAATAAGATGAAGGTACTATTTATTTCTACCATTATTATGATTGAGCTTAGGTTGTCTCACTCGACCATTCTAATGTGGAATCGATTCAGGAGACAACCCATGCTAGATTGTTCAAAAAAGGTCAGGGTTGTGATAGAAGTTCATTTAGACGTGCCCTGATTTTAGGACCCGTTTCTTGAATTGATAGATAGGAACTCCAAACCTCTTTCAAGGCCGACGTGAATTTGGAAAGTCACTTAGTATAGATTTTGGAATACATGAGCAAATACAAGGTACTTAATGGAGGGCTATGAAATAATTGGAATACTCTACAATTTATAATATATTTAGAATATGTTCAGAGTATATTCTAGGAATATTCATAGAATAGTCTCAAATTGGTTTTGAAACACAAAATATTACTTCTGAAAATCTATAAAGTTTATCTTAAGTGAATAAAAGACACACTTTTTTTGTTCTCTCATGATTATCTAAATGTTTGTCAGTGACTGCCCGGAAGGCGTGAATAAAGAGTCTATTCGTAATGACAATGATTCAATGCCCACTAAAAAAGATGCCATTGGTACAAAACTACTCTCCCCTTGCGAGAAAATACACTTTAGAAACCAATAACCAATAAAAATAACCATATTTAGTGATTATGCAAGTATCTAGTATAATTTTCTTTGAGTGGGGTGCAAGATTGAAATGAGTTCTGCCATTGGTTGGTGAAGGACAATGTGTTGCAATTATGTGGTCCGGGTTGAGCAATAATGTAATATACATGACTTGGCACTGCTAGTGAGTTATCATAGGCAAAATAGTTGTTAGCTATATTACTAACATAGTTAACACTAGTAGTTCAAGAAGTTGATTAGTTGACAAAAATTTCTACTCGTGGCATTGAGCTTGCTTGTTAACCACTCCATAATGAATCAATCCACACATTGATTTTGGGTGTATTGTATTCTCCGCTATGGGTGCTTTTACCTAAGTACATATATCTGCTTTGAGGTAATATTTATCATGAACTTACCCTATCTATCGAGGTGACCAAATTTCAACAAAAAACCTCTATTGAATAGCAACATAGTACTATTAACTCTTAAAAGTTAGGATACTTTGCAAGGGTTTGTGATTTTTAAAATGGCATTTTGAGCTCCAAAATGATGTTTTAGCCAGAGTAATTTAAAACTCTCTCCCTCCAAAATTTTCCAATCTATCTCTTTGAGTTGTTTATTTATTAAAATAGTTAATATTAAGTGAGATATACACATAAAATTTTGTGCTTCTTGAAGTTAATTAAACTTTGACAATGCATAATTCTATGTTGTTTTGTCCAATCATGTTATTTTTTTTATTTCAAGTGTGTCAAATGAATATTTCTTTTTTTAAATTTTTAAATTTCTAATTTAGGTTCATCCCATCATTTTAATTGAGGAAAAACCAAAAAATGGTCTCAAGAGCTCTTTTTGGTGACCTACTTTGTACCACTCAAAAAATCTAATTTGATCAATCAAGGGAATAAATTATTGATTTTGGTGTACACTATGATGTACAAAAAGAAATCTCTCAAAAGAATGAAAAAAAAGTTGTGAAAATGACCCTATAAATGAGAAAATTTCACGACCTTTAAGGATTTACCCATGCAATTGCAATGTCTTGGTTCGACAGCGTAAATCAAGCCCAATAGCTTCAGATCAAATATGTTCACCAAACATTAATTTGAGGACAATTTTTAATTGAAAGGATTGTTTAGATTTAAAGTACTCCAACAACACTCCTTGTGTGAACACCAAGGCAATTTATCACAAGAAAATTTTATGAAAAGAACTTGATAGCTTGAAGCATATGCAGGTGAATAGCCTTCAAACTCATTATTTAATTTTTGATTGAATAAACGGATGTTTGTTTAGTGTGAGTAAATTTTTTGCACCAAAGCCTCTGTAGGAGCGAGGAAAACTCTAATTTGGCCCCAAAAACTATTTTTTGGCATTAGTGGATAGTTGTTAGGCCAGACTTTGGAGCAAGTGGAGCTGACTATACCAAATCTTGGCATTGGTTCTTTGAAAGAACTTATTGTTGGGCGTGCTCTAAGTGAACCATGTATATGTAGTTCAAAATTAGTACCAATGGACCTTTGTCCGGTGGGCATTGGCTCATTGTCAAGACGAATAGACACTTTATTCACGCCGGCCTCGAAAGAGGACCGGAGTTTATATCTATCTATCTAGTTCAAAATTAAGACTATAATAAAAGTAAAAGAACTTGTATTTAGAAATTCTTGGCAGTTTCCTTAGCGATTGGCGTTTGCCATCCAATTAATAAGTCCTAGAGAAATTGTAAAGTATGCCAATTTTTAGTCATAGATAACTATATGTTGCCCTTTCAAGAGCAATTTCATTCAAACCGCATCACAAACTTTCTTCCACAAAATAGTACGGAATTCAAAATTATCAATGTTGTTTCCCATGAAGCTCTCTTGCAATAATTTAAAATTAAAAAGAATCCAATTTTCAATTATTTGTGATTATTTTTAAAAAAAAATTATATATTGAATTATGGGTACATATGGTTATATGGTTATATGTTGAATTAATTATTTTTTATTTTTTTTCAAAATTATGGTTATATATTGAATTATTGGAAATTTTAGCTTGCTTTCAAAGGGGATTGTTTTAAAACGTTGTTGGCCAAAAATACATTGTGAACTTTAAATGTAGTGTTGATTATATCCATCATACCAACATCGACTTGCTGAACAACACGAATCCCACTAGTGTTTTATGCCCTACGGTAATGCAAAGTGGAGAAAAATCAATCCAAACATAATACTATTACATTGCAGTGGGCTTTGTTCTACTTGAGGAAAGACGATATATAAATAATCATCATTTTTGGTAACAAATTTCACCATGTGTCTATCTATCTACTTATATATATATATATATATATATATATATATATATATATATATATATATATATATATACATACATATAATATTTTTAAATTTTAAATTTATTTATTTTAATATTTTTAAATATTTAGGTCACACAAAATATATTTAACTACCAAATGATAGAAGAGGTACCCTTAAAGTGTTGTTAAGTACTCAAGGGTTGGCAGTTTTATTCCATCCATAAAATCACCAACTCTAAGAGCATCTCCAACGCATTCACGGTAAAGCTCACTTCCTATCTTTTGACTGACCTAAAATTAGAGAGTAAAATTACCATCATTAGAAGCGCATCAAAATAAATGTGAGATATTTCTCAAGAAAAAAAATTTGTAAAAATTTGACGTAGGTGAAATCCCTCAATGAAAACACCACATTTTCAAAAATTTAGAGAGAGTACACCAAATCTTGCTTTAAAATGGAAAGATCTTCCCTTAATCCCTCTATATTTCTGAAACTTAGAGGGAGTGTGGGAGGATCTTTCCATTTTTAAGCAAGATTTGGTGTACTCCCTCTAAATTTTGAAAATGTGGTGTTTTCAATGGGACATTTTACCTACGTCCCAAATTCACAATTTTTTTTTCTTGAGAAATATCTCACGTTTATTTAAATGCGCTTCTAATGATAGTAATTTAATTTCCTAATTTTAGGTGAGTCAAAAGATAGAATTTGGTTTGCCGTGAGCTTTACTGCGTTTCATTGATGATGCTCTAAGAAATGAAAACTCTCCGGCGATGGGTTGCCAAAAGCAGCTCCTCAACTTGCCACGAGTTGCAAAAGCAACTGGTGTGCCTTAAAAACAAATTTAAAATTCTCTGCAATTGAATGCCCTTCGATTTGTTTTAAAATAATAATAATAATAATAAATAAAAATTTAAAACTCTTTTATATCTTTCCAAAAATACTCCAAAAAATCCTCCATTTCATTAAATACTGTGTACTTTCATTATTCAATGTGCCGGTGGCAGGGTGGGGGCCAAACTGACACAAGTGACCCCGCTGTCGTAAAATTATAATAAATAAAGAATCTGTTAATCAAATTAACGAAGATTTAGTTTCCTAAAATAATAAAGTAACACTGTACATTATTTTAGCTTTACCTGTGCTGATGCAGGATACTAAGACCAAGAGCATTCCCACCCATGCACTCTAGGACGAACCCTCTCAAATTATTCATCTATATCTGAAGGGCCCTTGCACTCACACTTCCCCACCCTTGCACGCCCTTCACGTATCAAAAGTGCGCATCAAATAGTCAATGAACCAATGACAAGTAGAATGCGAGGAATAATCATCGAATAGTCAACTCAATAGTGTTTTCAAGGCCCAATTTCTAACACGCTAGAATCCAGAGTCAAGAAGCATTTTGAAAGGCCCCTTGAAACTTTTCATCCACTTCTTGAGGTCAGAGACCCTCTGAGGCCATGGGTGGCCATGCTCCAAGAGTCGTGACTAAGGAAAATGGATTAACCCTTAAACGACAAAGCAAGCCCCACGGGCTTGGTATAAAGGAATAATTGGAGAAAAAAGTAGATTTTCTCAAACAAATCAAGCGAGACTTGGTGCATTGGAAAGCTACTGAAAAAGCGATCTAGATTCCAAATTTTCGCCTCATTTGAGAGATTGTCGAATCGTTGGTCAGCAATCAAAGTTATCAAATTGAACAAGTTTTGAGGTTGGGGCAGCTGAAGTTCAGCAGTGCCGCACTGTTACAGTGCTAGCCACCAGTGCACTGCAGAGCCGTTTTTGCAATATATATATATATATATATATATATATATATATATATATATATATATATATATTTAAAAAAATAGATTCTTTCCGGGCTGCCCCGTCCAGGCCCTCTTGACGTTTAAAGGTTAAGGTAGGCGTATCTTTAACCCTTTAGTGCCCAGGGTGTTTCTGGAGAAACCAAAGTTTTGTGGTGGTTTTTAAAAAAAAAAACTCTCTTTATTCAAACTATGGAAACTATTATATCAATAGTATTTAACCGTATAAATGTAAGCGTAGCTTAATCATACAAGTGCCGGTTAAACCTTGGTAAGATCCGACCGTTGGATTGAAAGATTATAGTATGTCTTTGAACCGTATGATGCACACTCAAAAATGAGATTTTGGAGGATGTGTGACTTCAAAGTTAAATAGAATATGGGTTAATTTTCAAAAATAAAAATGAAGAGGTTCACCAATGACTTATATCAACACCTCTCCATTGCAATCTTTCATGTCAAGAATTGACTCACACCTAATTATTGTGAATTTTACAAGTGATAGTGACTTATCTATGTACGGTTTAGGAAAAAAAATATACGTTAAAATATGAAAGGAATTCGTACATTGATCAAGATCGGAGTAGATACTTTAATGGAACATGAACAAGAGAACACAATCCAAAAATTTAAAACTAGATAACAAACTTCCAAACACATGAAATACCGCATAGTACATGTGTTGTATTCGTAAGTATTTACTGTATTTTCAAGTATTTGTAGTATTTTCATATTTTGCTCATAGGTATTATGATAGTTGCACAACTCCAAATTGAATTTTTTTTTCCCAAAAGATGACATTAAGAATTTTGCAACTCTGAACCTCAGAGTATTAAACTTGAATCTTTGCAGATTTTCCGGAATTCCCTTTTCCAATGACCGAGTGACCACATTATGGTCTCCTGGGCACTAAAGGGTTAACCTCCACAACACCTAAAACCATTAACTTTTACACCCGTTTTTCATTTTAGGGAGGAAATGTAAATTGTCGGTACATGACTGAACTTTTGAGCAATTAATGCATAAGTCATGTATTGAAAGCCTATATTTCCTTCTTGAAATCAAAAAGAGGTGTAGAAGTTGGTGGTTTTAGGTGCTCTGGCGGTTTAAGGTACGTCTACATTAATTCAATGGTCACACCTATGGTCACACTTCCATAATCACACTTGAAAAAAATGTAATTTTTAAAGTCCTTGGGCGTCTCACTAAGTGTAAACTGAACTTGGACCGGGACTTTTAAAAAACAATAAAACAACAATTCATGCCCATGGTCTCCTCGTTCGGCAATGAGAGAATCATTTTTGCCTCTGACCACAAAATCTGGGGGACCCTTCAACATTATTCACTAGACCTGTTTCTAGGCCTTTTGAGGACCTCAATTCCTCTGGTCACTTTTTCTTTTTTCCTTGTAGTGTAAACCAAAGTCATCCCAAGACGAGTTGATGGAGCCAATCACAAATTTTAGATCTTAGTTGAATCAAAGTGTAATCTTTTGCTTGAGTGGCTTTGTATTTTATTTCTCTTTGCCATTGATTCTTTCAATTTGTGCCAAGAAAAATGAAAGTGTAATCATATTTTTACAACTAAATCCGTAATTTTTATGAATTTTCAAAGTGGTATGCCTTGAAAGTATAATATCGTCCCAAGGTGGAGGCTATGAGCATCCCAAAATAGTTATGTATTCATTCAAAATCAACCTACAATTCAATTGATAAAAGAGTTTTTTAAAAACCATCCCCTTTACACTTATTTACACTAAAGGAGTCTACTTGATTGTCGTGTTGAATTGCTTCTTTTGTTGTCTTAATTTTTTTATGTTTAAACAACGAAGTGGCCCTCCTAAGGACGGTTGGGTATAAAAAAAAAATGTTAATTTAAGCTCCAAAATGATGCTTTTAGCACCCAAAAAAAATACATAATCACCCCCTCCAAATTTTCCTAACCCATTGACTGGAGTTGTTTTTATTCTTAAAATGTATATTTGTCAAACAAGTTTTGCTCTTGAATGCCATCGACTCTACAATTTGATGCCTCCACAATGGCCTCTACAATCTTTGTCTAAGCTATAGAATTCTTCTTATAAATCTTGCTAACATACTAGGATTTTTTAGCAGCCTTGGTACTAGAAGGTACTTTGTTAAACTCCCTCGCGGTTTCTAAATTGCTTGCAAATTTTGAAGTGTCGACCTACGATTGCTGATTGCAATAGGTTGATTTTAGCTTGAATGGCATGCTTTGCCTTGAGGGGCTTCCACCATCCACCCATTTTAGGAAAAAATTACTAATTGCCAACAATTCTCATACATAAAGTCCGTGCACTTTGCACTCTTAGTGCGGAACAATTCCTTGGCTATTACTATTATATTGGCCTATATTTTCCCACTTGTATGCATACTCTTTATTTGTCAATTATTTCCAATAAATTTGTTTAAATCATGTTTTATTATTCTCCATTTCGACTCTAGCAATCGTGTTCCTCTATATCTTCCCGACTTTAATGCATTGTAATGAACAAAGAATTGTTCCCAAAATACACTACTTTTCTACTAGTTGTCGGTGATAAGGTATTGGGAAATAGCCAAAAAACTACGTATCAATTAGCGTTCTCCTTCACGAAAAATTCTTTCATTTAGAAGAATCGGGTTCAATCAATGCACAATTCCATCTTGCCGCACTTCTCCATTGTTCCGCGTCCCTGATCATCACAGCGTCTCCCCTATAGAGCCTCTATCGCAGGTCTGAAATTGCTTCCTCTACGTGACCCGCCACCAACACAAAATTTTATATGTTCATGCAATGAATGCAAATGATTACCTCCCACAAATAGCTTGCATTTGAAGCTCATAAGCGAAAAACAAGATTCCACATTCTTGAGAGACAAAATAAGTTTCTGCAAAGGCCTTTGCAGAGGGACCCCTTATTGACCATGCGATGGGAAGAATAAAAATGGACGGACCTTCTAAAATTACAAAAGGGCAACAGTTGAGGGCACGGGTGGTCATGCTCTAATGTAATGCGGGGAGTGGGTCTGTGTTTTGTCTGGTATTTTATCTTGCCTTGTAGGAAAGGGTCCCCTTTTATTAGGGCCGCTTCACACTATGGTCGAAGGTCGAGAGGTCGTCGTTTTCAACCAATCAAATTGCAAGAAACCATGGTTTAGCCTCTCAACCCTTCACACTAAAGGCCAAAGTCCAAAGGCCGTGGACCTTCAAAATGCTTACATGGCAACACTTTTTGACCAAGGTGGCGGCCTTTCGAGAGGAAGTTTGGGTCCTACATTTTGCAAGACCCGTCACTATGGTCGGGAGGCCGTCGATTTCTTTTCATAAAAAATAAAAACTATATTTTATTGCCTATTTTCAGTAGAGTTATTTGGACTCTCAATCCCATGACCTCTCAACTTGGACGACCATAGTGTGAAGCGGCCCTTAGTGTCGAAAACAACAATAATAAATTAGTTAATATGATGGAAATTATTCCGTACAAATGGAGATGCAGTGGAGCCCCAAAATGCCAGGGAAGCATCATCCCAATTTGGAACTGCATGAATCAAGGGGTGACCTTTTCTTCCTGGTCTGCCCTGAGAGCTCTCGCTAAAAGTGGACTTGGAGGTCACCTAAAGTCAAGGCTTATTTTTTATTTAATTTAAAAAAAAAATCGAAACATGTAACATTAACCCTTTAAGGTCCCGATTCAACACTGTTTTCAAAGATTCGTTATAAAATGTTTGATAAAAAACTAAAATGGAGTTGATGTACAAAGCAAAGTTATAAATGTCAATGTGAAGATAACATCTATACGGTTGGATTCATCATATTTATTATTAATATTTTTAAATTAAATTTGCAGGGTTTTCTCTTGAAATTCAATTAAAAATCCAAAATTAACATTAAATTTTAAAAAAATATTGTAATGAAATTGGAATAACATGCACTACAAGATGGTATAGTTTTCACTATTTGATTCTTTTTATTATGAAAAATCAAGTTTAAGATCTCACTTTTTAAACTAAGAATGAAACTTGACATAAACCACTTTTTCTATTTTTCAAAACTCTCAATATCTTATCTTGAAGATCCATACCGTACAAGTGGTAATCAACTAGCACAAGAATTTTAAAAAATTGAATGGATGAAAAACATCCCCATGCGTGGTGAAGGGACGCGTCCAGAAATCATCCAGCGTTCAGATTCTGGACGCAGGCGTGTCTAAGGGTTAAGGTTATGCATCCCTGTTGCTTGGTTTGATTTTTTGCTGGCATAGGAATTTTCCTCAGAACTAGAGTGAAAAATAACACTTGCCATTCTACGAAGAAATTTAATAGAAGTGAATTAACCCTTTGACGCGTCAGCGTCTAGATTTTGATATCTGGACGCTGGATGATTTCTAACACGTCCCTTCACCACGCAAGGTGATGTTTTTCATCCATTCAATTTTTTTTAAATTCTTGTGCTAATTGACTACCATTTGTACGGTACAGATCTTCAAAATAAGATATTGAGATTTTTTGAAAAATAGCAAAAGTGGTTTATGTCAAGTTTCATTCTTAGTTCAAAAAGTGAGACCTTAACCCCTAAACGTCCCAACATCCAGAAACTAGATCACGAACAGATTCAAAGCCTTCTCACGTTCTCATCAATGCTTGGATGATACTCATCCAATTTTTTGGAGATTCTTCACCAAGTTGTTGTCCTATCTAATGGCTGGATTTAGTCATACTAGAGTACATAATTTTCTAAAATTACAAATGTAGAAGTATGTCAAGTCGTTGACCAAGCCAAAATTGCATTGACTCTAGTTCAAAGTGGAATCGTGAAAAATGAGGTCATAAATTTAAGAAACACAAACATTTCAAAGTATCACCACATTTAAGAGTATCTCATTTCAAACTCATTCCAAAAACATTTACTCAAAAAATATTGAAATTTAATTTGTAATCGAATTTAGAAGGATTTTTTAATTTTAATTTTCAAATTTTCAAATTAAATATCGATTATTGTATCAGTGAATCAAACCGTACGGATGGAATCTAAAATTCAAAATCTAGAACTTTCATTTGTATATCAATTCCAGAATATTCTTCTAAATAGTAGTTTATAATGTTTTTTTTTCAAATTGTTAATTCTAGGGACACTCTGGTACGTTTAGGGATTAACCCTTTAGTGCCCAGGGGTGTTCTGGAGAAACCAAAGTTTTTTGGTGGTTTTTTTAAAAACCTCTCTTTATTCAAACTATGGAAACTATTAACAGTGTTTAACCGTATAAATGTAAGCGTACCTTAATCAAACAAGTGCTGGTTAAACTTTGGTAAGATCCGACCGTTGGATTGAAAGATTATAGTATGTCTTTGAACTGTATGATGCACACTCAAAAATGAGATTTTGGAGGATGTGTGACTTCAAAGTTAAATAGAATTTGGGTTAAATTTTCAAAAATAAAAGTGAAGAGGTTGAGCAATGACCTATGTCAACACCTCTCCATTGCAATCTATCATGTCAAGAACTAACTCACACATAATTATTGTGAATTTTACAAGTGATAGTGACTTATCCATGTACGGTTTAGGACAAAAATTATACGTTAAAATATGAAAGGAGTTCTTACATTAATCACGATCGGAGTAGATACACTAATGGAACATGAACAAGAGAACACAATCCAAAATTTAAAACAAGATAACAAACTTCCAAACACAAGAAATACCGCATAGTACATGCGCTGTATTCGTAAGTATTTACTGTATTTTCAAGTATTTGCAGTATTTTCATGTTTTGTTCATAGGTATTTTGATAGTTGCACAACTCCAAGTTGATTTTCTTTTTCCCAGAAGATGACATTAAGAATTTTGCAACTCTGAACCTGAGAGTATTAAACTTGAATCTTTACGGATTTTCCGGAATTCCCTTTTCCGATGACTGAGTCACCACATTATGGTCTCCTGGGCACTAAAGGGTTAAACATGATTTTTCATAATAAGTAGAATCAAATAGTGAAAACCATACCATCTTGTAGTGCATGTTATTCCAATTTCATTACAATATTTTTATAATTTATAATTTTTAATTTTTAATTGAATTTCAAGAGAAAACCTTGCAAAATTAATTAAAATACATTAATAATAAATATGATTAATCCAACTGTAGAGATGTTATCTTTGCATCGATATTTATAACTTTGCTTTGTACATCAACTCCATATTAATTTTTTATCAAACATTTTATAACGAATCTTTGAAAACAGTGTTGAATCGGGACGTCAAAGGGTTAAGTAAGACAAACTCCTTTTGCTACATAACTTCTACTTAAAAAGTTGGAATAAAAATAAAATCAGATCTTCATTTTTTTTTAATTGATATACCAAATTCACATAATTTATTTCAAAAAATAAAAACAAAAATTGATATTGTGGGAACCTACCCGAACATTGAAATGTCCTAATTAGGACACTTGGTCGTTTAGCCCATAAGCCCCGAAGAGACCATTTTTTTGTCGCTGCCTATATTTAACGAGCTGCCCTAAACAAAAAATAAGCTATTGAAAAAATAAAAAATATTTTTAAATACTTCATCAAGTCTACTTTTCAACCCAATTTGAATTACGTCAATCCAAGTTAAACTCCACCCGGGAGAAATTTTCAAAGTGAATCACTTCAACATTGTCTCAGTGTTACAAAATTTTCTATTTGGGGAAAGTAATGATGTTCCCTCTATCATTTCTTTTTCTTTTTTGAAGTTTACAATAGATAAACCAAATTTAACCAATCATGCTAAATTTTAAACTCTAAAAGTGAAAATTATAATTTATACAAATTTTCAAAAGTTAATGCTTTTAAATTCATTAACAAATGATCTAAAGTTATTTTTGGAAGTTTGACTGTACATATAATTTGTGGAGACGATGCCCTACATTTTGTTTATTGAACCAAACTTCATCAAACATATGGAAGGCACATATTATAACATATATATGTTTTGTCCAATACCCCTCGGACTTTTAGGAGTTAGGGGTTATGATAACATTCAATAGCCTTCACTTACTATGCTTTGCCTTTGAAATGAATGTGCAAAATATCCAACAATGTCATTTATGAAAAATCAATAGCTAGGTTGTTTTTACAAGAAGGCGGAGGTAATAGCAACTGGGAGGAGAAGGTCAACAAGATTTCAAAGCTCCAAACACATAATGAAAAAGAAAGAGATATTGTAGTAATTTAATATTAGCACCAGAGCAACACGTTCACCAACGCTAGCTAATAGCATTTATTTTTTAAAATTTCACACAAAATAATAATGATAATAGGTAAAATTAGATAAAATTGAAATTGAAATTGAAAATTTGAAAATTTGAATAGTTGGATGGTGCCACATGCGCCAAGCTATATGTTGGTATAGTCAACGTTCTTTTCTTTTTCTTTTTTCTTTTGGTGGTTATTTTTCGCCTTTATTTTTTTCATTTTTTTTCACACCATTCCAACGACCTCCAGGAACCGGCTATGTCCATCCCTTTTCCGAATGAATTTCTATACCGTTGGATGGATGTATATGCAGTGCGTGCGAAGGTTGCTGAATGTTACGAAGATGTAAAAACAAACGGTTAATCGCGTCGATTTTGCCTTAGTATTTACCCTAAAATTACATGTACACCTTGTTTGTATTGTTCAACCATGTACCTCCTCGAAAATGAAACGTTTCCATAGTCTCTACCCTAGTGGACTAGAGACAACAAAGAGCATCCAAGAGCATCAAAGAACATCAAAGAGAATCTTGGAAGCTCTTTAGAGTAGGGTACAAAGTCTAAGGGTTAACAATGTCATCAACACTTATTTTTAGTAACATTATTAGCCTTCAGCCAACTCGTCGCAAGCTGTACCCTCCGAGCCTGAGGGTCCCATTAATTCACCGTGTCATTTATGAGACCTACCCTGACTCCCTCAGGCACCGCCTCAAAATTACTAATATTTTACTTCATAATGTCATTTATCAAATAACTTGACGTTCTTGAGCTCAGTGCCTTGGCCTGGTCCTTCTCCTGCAAAGGCATGATGCCTGTGCATTAGCATTGTAAATCTTCAATTCAAAAGTTTTTTTTTTAAGAAAATGAGGGTATGGAAAAAGGAACCAAGTCAAAGCTGCTCATGATGTTATGAATCTCACATATTAAAATTGTTCCACTTGTAACAAAAGGGAATTTCACATATTGATCATGCAGTAATGTACTAAATTAACAAAAGGTGTCATCCGGTGCAGTTTTACACCAAAATGATTCATTTGTTGTCTCTGCCCCACCAGGGGAGAGACTACTGAAATGCTTTGTTTTTAAAGAATTACATGGCTGAACAGTACAAACAACATGTAAAAGTAAATTTAGAATAAATACTAAGGCAGAGACTATGCGACTAGCTGCTTGTTCAAGAAGGTGTTTGAGAGAATGCGGACATACTATTCTTGAGTTGCCTTGGCTTGGTCCCCTTTCTACAAGAATAATCTTAAAAGGAAGGTTTAAAGTGCTACTGTAGAAGCATCATTTTTAATGATGAGGAGTGATGTCTTCACTTAGGGCCGACTTTCATGCAAGGAGGGCAGTGGGTGGCCGGTCCTCAAAAGGAGGAAGCTCCACCGATATGGGTGGAAACAAGAGGATTCTAGAGTATAAATTTCCTTTGTACCGAAATGGGTGGAGCATCGGTGGTTCTTGAGACCTCAATTCTTGTCTTCTAGTGCCTTCCACCCACTGCCCCCCTGCATGGAAGTCCGCCCTTAGTAGAAAAGGTGGTGCTTCTCATCGAGATGCTAGCCAGGCTAAATCACTATGCACGCGTGCACTACTTGCCTAGGCATCTCCCTTCGCAGTGCCACCTTTTCTACTAGTGCTTTATAGTAGCATTGCTCAAAAGGGATAAAGCTAAAAGAGCTCAAGTATGTTCACAAGTATAAAAGGTGGCGTTCCCAAGGAAGACGCTCATGCAAAATCATTATGCATGCGTGGAATTAGGTACTACTTGCCTAGGCAACTCCCTCAGCAGTGCCACCTTTTCTACTAGTCGTTATGGAAGGAAGACATGTTTGAAAGTAAGAATTAGTATAGCATTATTGAATTGTTTTGGCTTCATCCCTTCTTTACGTTATTCTTGTATGGGCACCATTCTTCAACATTCAAAATGATGCCTCTATAGCAGCATTTAATTTTCCTTTGCATTTTATTTTTTTATTTTTTTATTTTTGTAAAAAAGGGATTGTAGAAAAGGGACCAAATCAAAGCAGTTTAACCCCTAACCGCCCAACCATGCATATTTTGCATGATGTACGGATTTGAAGTCCGATTTCTCATCCATCATGCACTTTTTGCAGCGTGGATTTTTTATTGAAACTTTTATGGGAAGTTAGCTTTGTGGATGTGTGATCCAATTAGAAAGGGGATGATTTGTGAAATTGTTATGCCTCGTTTCATGTTGTAGTGTTCCACCCAAAATTTCAATGATTTTAGTCTAAAAGTGCTCTTAAAAAAGTCAACTACTAAAATTAAGCAACCAAAAAATCTCAAAAAATCATTACACTTAGAGTATAACATTTCAACCGATCCCAAAAAAAATCATTATTAGATTGTCAATATCTTATTCGTAATCACATTACAAAAGAGCTTTAAATTTTAAGTTAAAAAACTTATACACAAATATTGGCGATAGCAATTGCAAATTTAACCGTATGGATAGAATATACAATTGATAATTTAAAACGTTTATTCATTCATCAAGTTGAAAATATCTCTCTTAGTTGCATTTTATAATGCATCTTTGAAAAACTGCCAAATCTGAAAAAAGTGAGAACGTTTAGGGGTTAAGGATGTTATGTGATCTCTATCTACAAGTCAATTTAAGTTAGTCTAAAATATATGATACAAAATTTTAGTCATTCATTGTGAAATAATCATTTAAAAAAAACCATAGTCGTTTGGCCCTCGAGCCTTTTAGTTCATTATAATTACTATTGTACAATCCATGAAAAAAATGTATTTTGGAGAAAAGAAAAGAAATGTATTATTTGACCAAAAATAACACACAAATGAAATTAGGGGTCAAAGCTTCCAAAAAGAATCTAATGGTAATTGGTCAAAAGTTGCAAGTTGTCTCAAGAGGCTTTAATCTGTAGAGGATTTTATTCATCTCTTTATTTGAGAATTTGAACTTTAAATATAACCATATGTTTACGTATATGGATTCTATATCCAATGTTTTTATATAAAAGCAATAACTAATCAATCAAATATGAATGGAAAAATGAAAATGTCACTTCATCTTTAAAAAGGTAAACCGCTTCCATACATCATGCATTTTTAGGAAGGTGAGATCATTGAGCTTGTTTAAACAAAATGTGAAATAAAACATTTGTCATTTTAAATGATAGAATTGCTTGAGCATCTACAAGGAAGCACTTTTTCTCAACATTCTTTATTAATTAATCTTTTATAAGGTCTTTTAGGGGTCAAATACGATGTTTGAAAATTATTTATATTATCAAATTTCAAATAAAACTTTATAATTCTTCACAAAAATCTATTTATAACTCGTTAACTTCAAGTTTTCACCAATCATTTTATTTTTATTTTCCTAATGACTGACTAAAATTAAATTTGTGGTCAAAAAAATGAAACCAATTATTAATAAAACATCATGGTTTTCCCCTCGTAATAAATTTCTAACACTATGATCATATTAGTTGCATATCATAACAGAGTAGTGCAATGGAGCATTCTTTTGAACAATGGATTGAAAGAGTCTTCACTTAGATTCACTTCTATAAGTAATGAGGGAATGCCATTTGTATTTCATGAAATTTGAAACTATCGAGTCATTGCCACGTGTACTTAGTTTCTATTTGTAATTGATTGTAGTCCCATTGCAAAAGGTTAATGACTGCCATTGTTCTATTAAATTATGTGCTTTGTGTGTATTTTTTTCTATAATTTGTTTGATAGTTGTGATCTTCATTTTGAATATTCAAATATAAAGAATTTTTGTTTTTATATGTGATTTTCAAAAATATACTTATAAAAACATTCTAAAATAAAAAGCAACAATTTGGCTAAGACGCTTAGAGGGTGAAAGAACACGACATTTTTACGGTAGGTTAGAGCATTGTTGTTGCATCATTAAATTAAATAAATGACATTTCTTCATTCACAATGTGAAAACTTTAATCTCTAACTGCTCAACCATGCATATTTTGCATGATGTACGGATTTGAACTCCGATTTCTCATCCATCATGCACTTTTTGCAATGTGAAAATTTTATTGAAATTTTTATGGGAAGTTAGCTTTGTGCATGTGTGATCCGATTAGAAAGGGGATGATTTGTGAATTTTTTATGCCTCATTTCATGTTGTAGTGTTCCACCCCAAATTTGGAAGACTTTAGTCTAAAAGTGCTCTTGAAAAAGTTGACTACTAAAAATAAGCAACCAAAAAAACTCCAAAAATCACTACATTTAGAGTATAACATTTCAACCCATCCCAAAAATTCTCATTATTAGATTGTCAATATCTCATTCGTAATCATATTACAAAAAAGCTATAAATTTTAAGTTTGAAAATTTATACACAAGCATTGGTGATAGCAATCGCAAATCTAACCGTATGGATAGAATCCAAAATTCATAACCTACAACTTTTATTAATTCATTAAGTTGGAAATATCCCTTTCAATTGCATTTTATAATACATCTTTGAAAAACTGCCAACTTTGAAAAGGGAGAGAACGTTTAGGGGTTAAAATAACAAACGGATTCTATTCCTTTACTTTTTATTATTTAATATTTTCCTTCCCTATGTTCAAAACACTCATTTTAATCAATAAATAAATTCTAGCCATCGTTCTTAGCAATAGTTGACTATTAATGTGAATGTTGGAAAGAAATCTACACTAAATAGGAATGTGGGATTTCCCCTAATTGATTCATTTTTATTTCACACCATCATGCACATGTGACTCTCTGTTCATGAATTATTATTATTTACACGTTGCAAGTATGTAAGATTTTTACAAATTGTCATCGTTTCCCTATGTTGTATTTGCTATGTGCCCACCTGTTTACATTTGTTTAGATTTTTCAAATAATTAAATTAAAAAATATATTTAAAATCATAATCATTTGAAGTGCAAAAGATGATTTTTTTGGACAAAATTTGGATGAAATATTAAAAATATATAATTTTATATTTAAATTAATCAATTTTGAACTAAAAACTTTAAACATTGATTTACTAGATAATATGACCCCAAATCTTGTGATTTCTTTTTGCCTGTGAATCTAGATAGGAAAGTTTAGTATATCATAAGTAAAAAAAACTGTATTTAACCTCGTCTGAATTAAGGATAAAAATTGTACATCTGATAAAAATGAGTTCTATTTACTTTATCAAAATCCAATTGCATCTATGAATCATATTGTCTACTACAACTTGTCCAAAATTGACTCCAAGACTATAATTTTAGTAAAGTTTATTGAAAAATCTTTGAAAAGCTAAACAAACGTAACTTCATTGGTGGGTACTATACATCCATCATCACCATAATTATATGCAATGCAAGTCTTAATAGAGGTGCAAGTATTAAAATCCTATAATTTTAAATAAATTTGAACTTTTGATTTTTCATCAAAATGTTCCTTTTATTTTTTTACCATTTTTGGCGATGAAAAATATAAATAAGCTCTCAATTGGTAGAATCGTTTTGATTAAAATCAGTTTTGTACTATGAACCATTGAAATTTGTCGGTCAAGTATCTCGTCTTTTAGGTAGTTTTTTTCTCTCATATTTAAATACACATACAGCAGTAACCACACTTTAGAATTTAATCTATACCTATTTGTGCTTGAGCAATTTTGTGTTTGCTTTCAATTGAATTTTTTGGAACTAGCAATATGTAATGGTTTCACACTTCTAAAGAAGTATTACAAGAAATCATTCTTTTTGAGTTTTAATATTAACGTAGGGTGTGCTAAGAGTGCCCATGTTCCTATAATGAATCGTTCCTATAAATAGTGTTTAAATAATTAACATATAGTGTTAAATCGATGTTTTCATTGTGTGAAGGCACATTTAGGTGAACAATGGGATGAAACTTAATGGAATTTTTCTTTTAATTCTTTTGAATAGAAAATGGTTTTAAATGAGCCAAATAAGATAAAACATAATGCAAATTTGTCCATTATTAGATGGGAAGGGCAACCAAATGAATGCGGGAACATTTTCTACAGTTAGCATTTGATAACTATTAATAATGGGGAGTGTAAATTTTTTTAGCACATACGGAGTACTGAAATATAAATATTTATAATATTTTTTCATAAAAAAATAACGCAACACTTATGAATTTAAAAGAAGTTTACTAACTAAATTCAAGACCACTCACACTTCTTCATTCATCAAGAATCTAATAAGTTACATTTATTCAAAGACTAGTCGTGCTCTTGGAAACCAACTCTCCGCATAAACATCATAGAATGCTTGACAATTGCAAAAGAGAACCCTTTCATAGCTCACAAGCGAGAACATGTTATAAAGTCACAATCGACCACTTGATTAGCAATTGATATTAGAGGGACAACTTTTTTCTTTTTGAAAATTCAACGATTTTCATGAGAAAATAGTTAAAGAAGTACACATCATCTTTATTTAACACGCATGAAGGGTAAGATTGTAAAAAGGAAGTGTTTATATAAAAAAAACTTGTTTGCACTGATTTTAACACTTGTGGTCTTTTCTACAACAAACTACTAGTAATAATCATAACACATAAGGTGTTTTTTAAAAAAAAGTAACAATTAGAGTTATCCTTAAAGCCACCTTGTGTTTGAATAAGATACTGTGAATTTTACACTAATGTACTCTTATTTGTTCACCCCATATAGTTAAAAGGTAGGGAAGAGCTTGGTGGCCTCTCACTATTAGGTGTGTAAGAGCTTGGTGGTCTTCAAACTCATGGAAAACTAGTTGAGACTTCTTTCTTGACGGCTAAACTAGTTTTCCTTGAGTTTAGAGACCACCAAGCTCTTACACACCTAATAATGATAGACCACCAAGCTTTTCCATACTTTTTAACTATTTAGGGTGAACAAATAATAGTACATTAAAGCAAAATTCACGGTATCTTATTTGAACACAAGGTGATTTTAAGGATAACTCTATTATAGCGACCGATTGTGTTTTGGATTTGATCACGTCACCCTCTCAAAAGACAAGATGCTTACACCAAGTTGTATAAAAATCAATGATAGTATTTGTTTTGAAACTTTCTTGTAACAACGTCATTGAACATGAATAAGCTGGTTGTACAATCAAAACTAAAATGTTGATTTAAGAATGCGCTTACAAAAACCCTAAAAAATTGTATGCAATACAAAACTCTACGGGTTTACTTGGTGATGCCTTCATGTTATTTTGGAGTCTCTTAATATTCTTTAATCCCTAAACGTCCTCCCCTCTCTCCAAACTCAGTAGTTTTTCCAAAGATGCATCACAAAATACGAAGCTCATCATAAAACATCATCACAAGAAAGCATCAAAGTTTCATAACAACGACATAAAATATTTTTTGAAAGATTGTCAACACTTAGTTTGCAAAGAGCTTAGGTACACAAAAGGCTTGAAGAACAAATTAGGTTTTGAGGGGAAAGCTCGGTTCATATGAATCAAGGAGGCTATTGCTTTTATTTTCTTTGTTGTTGTTTTTCCTTGACGCGACGTAATTATAATGCCACATTTATTGCATATACACACCAATTTTGCACTTTACGAAATCTTGCACAATAAAGAAGATGATCATTGTCAATCATCACAGATGTATCTTTAAGTGTTATCGACGGTTGGTCTTTTAGGGGTTAAGGCTTGATAACCACATTTGAACCTTGTTTACATTTCAACAACATATAATTTCAGTTATAATTGGTACGATTCTAAAAATCCAATGATATTTTTTTTGGCTACTCAGTCTCTTAGGGATTAGCTTTCAAAGACTAAAAAGAGCAATCAATTACCACCTTAAAACTAGCTTTGATGGTGATGCACAATTCTAATTGTGTGGGACCTTGGTAGATTGTTCTTTTTCACTACAATGCAAATCCTCTCTTCAAAATAATAATAATAATCAGCTAGGGCTACGCGATGCTGCGCACAACCGTCAACGAATAATACTTGTTAAATGAATATTATAGAATTTGAAATTCTAATTTACCTTAAAGACTTTTATAGTTTTTAAACTATAAAAAATGATTAATTATATTGTTATTCATTTCTAAGAGTTGGTTTTATTGTGATTAAATAATTTTAGGAAATGGACTTAACCCCTAAACGTCCTCACCTATGTTCAGTTTAGGCAGTTTTGCAAAGATGCATTATAAAATGCAATTAATATGAATATTTAGAACTTGATGTATGAATAAAAGTTGTACATTTTTAATTTTAGATTCTATCTATACAACTAGATCTATGACTGCTATCACTAATCTTTTTTTATAAATTTTGAAACATAAAATAAAAAATTATTTTGTAATTCAATTACGAATAAGATATTGAAATAAAAATAAAAATGAAATAAAATAAAATGAAATAAAATAAAATTTACACAAAAAATGAACGAAGTTGATCTTTGCTTTTGTTTTTAAAATATGTCAATTGATTTTTAAATATTGTTTGAAATAACTTTTGCAATAGCCTTTTGAATAGCCATCTATATAACCTTTCAAACAACCTTTCAAGTTTCCAACTCCAACTTCAATCTCTTCTTTCTTTTCACGACCATATAGGACTAATAATACCAAAGGACATGACGACGACGATGACGCTAACGATTTTCCTTCATATTTTTCTGGGGTAAAATCCTCTCCGAGTTCCTCGTCGACGGAATTAGGGTCCCATGGAATTGCACTAATAGAATGGACGGTTTTTGGGCATCAAAGGATAACGCAAGAGCATGGTGCCCAAGGCCCATATTGACATTGAGGTAAAATGTTTTGAAATGATGTCTTGAAACGATTATGTAGAGTGACCCAAAACCAATGTGTAGAGTGACCCCTAATGGTTAACAATCAAACTCAATGCCACTACCGTAGTACCATGACATAGTCAACAAAAAATAATTAAAAATAACATAAAAATAAATCAATTATGAGGACAAAAAATAATGGAATAAATTATTTTAAACTAAATTTTGCTACTTCTAAGCTATTTTGGACCATTTTGGGCCATCTGTAATCAATTTTTTTGCTAAAAAAAACCAAAGAATTCCTATATAGAGTAACAAACCATATTTTTCATTTTTCATTTTTTATTTTTTATTGAGTGGTGACCATGCTGTGATACTACAATAGTTATACTACTAGTATTACCTATAGTAGTCAATTTCAAGAAGCAACATGGAATCATATGTTCACAAATTTGGGTAGTTTACTTATCAGTTTTGAATGATGATTAACATTTCGATTTGAAAATTTGAAGAAATTTGATTTTTTATAATAAAATTATGGAAAGATTGCATTCTTCATGATTTCTATTTTTTTATAAACGAGAAATACTATTTGCATTCTACTCTTGGTAGAAGGCTTAAGTTATTTGTTGTGAGTATTTCTACCTTAGCTTGATGCCAATATGGGCCTTGGGCACCACGTCATGGCACTATTCGTTGGTGCCCAAAGATAACTTTTCTACTAGTTTTAGAGAAGAATTGTACATAAACTATTGAACTTGGTTGTTCCAAAACATTAGAATACTCGTGGAATCTACAAAAAAAAAAACATATCAAACACCTTAAAATAATTTTGGCTTGTGATTGGATCCTTTTGAAGACGAAGTGATATTTTCGTAAGAAAAATTGTTCTCCGACTAAGATTTGACAACCACTACTACGTACTGACGAGTAGAGTATAGAATCACGTATACACTATAAGAGCATCTCCATTAGAAGCTCTAGATCAAACTTTGTAAAAAGAATTGACACGGCATGTGTGCAGGGTCATATGCAGAGCCCGTGTATATGAGGCAATTAGAGCATGCCCAACAATATTAGTTTTGGTAGGACCAACGCCAAGGTAGTGGTAGATAACAAGTTGGTGTTTGAAAAATGCCCTCAACAACACAAGTTCTGATGCCAAGGAATATAGCGGCATGCTTTTTCTTGACATTTCCCCGCCATGTGAGCGATTGCGCACCAAGGAACTTACTTACTTTCACACTACTGTAGCCTCTCAACCCCTTAACTTACTAGTGGTCTACAGCGGCACCACGGCACCACCAACACCAGGTCCCCAAAAGTTTCTTTGGTTGCCAAAAACAACCAAACAAATAAAATAATCCCCAGAACTTGTGGAAAAATGGAATTTAAACAGAACTGTCCGTAAGCCAGTGGACCCACTTGGCCAGACTGACGGACTCCAAGCCCAGCCAAGCCGCGTAGGCCCTCCCTCATTAAGAATCAAAATACAGACACCTTTTTTTATCTCACCCTCGTCTCCCAGTTACCTGATCCAACAGTCCCGTCTCTTTCCACAAAATCCCTTTCCCTTCGTCGCACTTTTGTCGGAGGACATCAAGCTAAGTCAGTCAGTGAGTTCATTGCCAGGGGCGGTCTCGTTTTCTCTCTCTTGCTTGCTTGGGGTTTCTGTCTGCACAGTGACTCGTGGCATGCATCCGTGTTCAACTGTTGTTCTCGGCATTAAGTTTACTCGGTGACTCGTTTAGTCTCTGCTTTGTCTGTGGTGACGAGTACGTGTTTGTACATTCACTCGCCGACTAGCTAGGTTGTGGTTGCCAAGTGGGTTAATAAAGCTTAAGTAGTCGAAGCGGGGACGTGTTCTTGCACGTTGCATGGTTGTTTTGTCGTAGCCATTTTGGTGGTTGACTTGTTGCAGCAACATGATCGAAACGAATTTCAGCCTCTGACCATGTTGCTAGTGCTTCCTCCGTTCGTCGTTGCCTGCACCAGCTTGAAGGTGAGAGAATTTGTCCTACTTGTACTGTAGCCGGGGGTTTCCTTTAAACATATGTTTTTGAGCCGTTGATGATGTATGCCGCTTTACTAGACATTGACGAAACTGACTCCAACTTGTTCAGCTTTCCATACAATGCTTGGGACTTTACTTTCAGAGCTTTCAAGGGTTTTGTGTGTCATCCATTTTCTTTTACTTTCTCCAGGGTTTGTGGACGTCCACTGTCCCTGTAATTCTGTGTAGCTGGAACTCACAATTAATTAGCTCCGTTTTCTCTTGTGGCGCACTCAGAAGTGGTTTCTTTTTTTTCTGTGACTTTCGAGGCTCGTGAATTTGGTTAATCTATATTGAAGTGCTGTGCTTCTGATTCATCAGTAGCTAGCTAGCCAACATGATTTGTGCGCGGCTCGATCCATTGACATGGCTTCAAGTTGCTTGTGACTCTGGATCGCGAGATTCCTGCTTGCTAACTGAACCTTGGGGCGGTGTTTTTTGTTTTGTTTTGTTTTGTTTCTGCAGTGAGGGACATCGACAGCATGTACAGTTCCATGAAGTGCCATTGCATGATTCCATCACTGAGTTGAGTTACAACAACAACGTCCTCCAGCACTAGAAAGAAATAGAAGAAGGAGAGATCGAATTAGAGTAGAGCCTAGAATCGTGCAAGAATGCCAGAGCCAAACGATCTACACAGGGACTTATCCTCGCACCTGCAGCGGAGCAGCAACCAAGGATGGGGTATGTCGCAGTGCTACAATTGCGTGAAGTCGGAGATCTACAACACGTGCGCCGTGTGCTTCGACCTCGTCCCGGATGTGAAACCGGGAAACAACAACGCCGACCAGAAACCGTCTCTGCACAACATTCTGTGGAGAGAAATCCCTCCGGCACCGGCTCCCACTCCTGATGTCGTCGATGATACAGTCGTCGACATCTCCTTTGGATCCTCCTCCGGCTCGCCTGCCAAGAGACGAACGCGAGCCCGCACTGAGAGACACACTGCCCCTTCTGAAGACCAGGATCACCTCGTCCACGCCAGGTTTGTTTGCACCCTGGCACATTCAGATTAGTATTCTACATATTTGTCTGCATTGTCCCAGTCTATTATCTGTCATATCCAGGCTCTCTTCCCAGGCATGGCTATGACTCTGGAATCTCTAACGCGATGTGCCACTAGGGGAGGGTCGTAGTTTGATAACGTTAGTGTCATGTTCGCTACAAGCGCCAAAATTGCTACACTCAACTAGGACCTGTGTCTAGAAAATTCTTAAATTTTGCGGATGGTTAATTTTTAGTGGTCAAGGGAACATTCGACAGGGGCTGCGTTTGTTGGTTATTGTGAGGTGGTATGTGAAGAGTGAAAGTAGAACATTGAGTCACATGTGGACTACTTGCAGCCCATGTCGTGACTAGCAGAGTGCTTGGGACATGGATACCTCAAGGGGCGATGGTTTGATATGGGTACTCGTGAGACACGTCTTAATATCTGTGACTTATGTCTAACTCATATTATGTATGATAGAAAGCCCGTCTTTAACACCATGTATGTAGCTGCAGTCATGGCATCTGTAACACCATCTAATTTTTGTAATTTGTAATGTTCTTTTCTTACCAAAAAGAATATTTCTCAAGAACCACACTATTTTTTGACGGGATATCCATATCAAGCCATCACTCCTTGGTTATATAACTTGGGAGGAGAACCTTACATTAGGAGTCACTGTGTTGTGAGGTGACATGTGAAGAGTGAAAGTAGTAACATTGAGTGTCATGTCAGTCACTGCGTTGTGAGGTGACATGTGAAGAGTGAAAGTAGTAACATTAAGTGTCATGTCACCTCAATGAGTTCATTGAAAGAATCTATGGCTTCCTGTGATGAGGGTGTCTTGAATTACTGCAACTTTTGAACACAATCTGAAAGGTACCGGGGGCTTTGGGGTGTGGAATCAGGACGTCACCGCGGAGGGCGTCGATAGCGCTGTACCGGCAACCAAACGGGCAGAGAGGGCGGCCACCGAACGGGTCGCGCGTCGGGCCCTTTCGGTTCAAGGGCGTGCGGCAGCGCAAGGGCGTGCGGGGGTTCCTGGTGGAGATTCGTCCGCCCAAGTGGAAGAAGACCATCTGGCTGGGGACCTACAACACGGACCGCGAGGCGGCGGGCGCGTACGACGCGGGCATCTTCTACACCAACAAGAAGACCAAGTACAACTTCCCGTTCCTGGAGACCACGTTCCCTCCGCTCCCCGTGCAGCTCCGCCTCGACAACGCCGACGACTCCGAGGAGATCAAAACGTTCGTGCAACGCGAAGCCCGCGACGCCGCCCGCAAGGTCAAGACCCTGCCACCCCCACCGCCATCCACACCCGAGCCTGCAACGCCTCAAATCAACATTCCCGCATCCTCCAGCGAGGACTCTCAGGAGATTGCGTTGATCATGAATTCCGAAGATGATTGGTTTCAGACGCAGCTTGGCTACTCAGCTTGGTTGGATTTGAGCCGAGATTTTAGCTGGTTGAAACCCGAAGATCTGCTCGACGTCACGAGTTCGGGGTCCCTGCACAATTTTCCTTGAATGTTAGTTAGACTACGAATACTCCCAACGTACAAGTGAGTGTTTTGTGACCACCTGCAAAATCAGAAGGGGTCTTTGATTCACTGGAAGCTGGAAGCAATTGGCGTTCTGAAGAAACAGAGGAGCTTTGGTGTAAATCAAGAGTATGATCCTTACTATAGGAAAAATATAGAAGGGGTCCTTGATTCACAGAAAGCTGGAAGTACTTGGCGTTCTGAAGAAACAGAGGAGCTTTGGTGTGAATCAAGAGTAGTATGTTCCTTACTATAGGAAAAATATAGAAGGGGTTCCTTACTATAGGAAAAGAGTGTAGTTACTTGGGGCTTCTTATATAGGCCACGTGTTGTACATGTACATAGACGAGTTGATGCACATTTTTCATTTCGAGTGGCTTAAAGTGTGCAAGGAAAATGGCCGGGTCCTAGCTGTTTTTTTCTTGTTCTTTTTTCCTATCTTATACAGAGTAATGAGCATGCTGAAGTATAAAACTTGGTATACATTATTCCTTGTGCAGACTTAGTTGAATTTGTTGTTTTCAATGGATTATAAATGTCCCTGGTTACTGAGCTTATCAATAGCGCTACGAGCGCGCATTTGTTCATTGACAATGCAGTTGTTGTATATGCCTGAAGGAATGATTGGAATCATGATAATATCTCTCTATGGTTATGGAAGTGAGCTGCTGACACTAATGTAGTAGAAAAGGTGGTCTTTGGGTGTCAAGGAAGTGAGTTCATAGCATTCAGTCTGTTTTTTTTTTGAAACAAGAGGATGGATCACTCAGTCTGTTTGATGTGAATCTATTTTGTGCGGACATGTTGGGATGGATTTGAATCCTTTATCGTCTTGATTCAACACTGTTTTCAAAAGATTTGTTGTAAAATGTTTGATGAAAACCAAAAATGGAGTTGATGTACAAAGCAAAGTTGTAAATGTCAATGTGGATCACACTTGTATGGTTGGCTTCATCATTTTTTTAATTAATATTTTTAAATTTAATTTTGCAAGATTTTCTCTTGAAATTTAATTAGAAATCCTAAATTAACACAAAATTTAAAAATATTGTAATGGAATCGAAATAACATGTGCTACCAAATGGTCTCGTTTCCATTATTTGATTTTACTTTTTTTGGAAAATCATGTATAACCCTTTAACGTCCCGATTCAACACTGTTTTCAAAGATTTGTTATAAAATGGTTGATGAAAAACAAAAATGGAGTTGATGTACAAAACAAAGTTGTAAATGTCAATGTGTAGATAACATCCGTACGGTTGGATTCATCATATTTATTATTAATATTTTTAAAGTAATTTTGCAAGGTTTTCTCTTGAAATTCAATTAAAAATCCAAAATTAACACAAATTTTTTTAAAAATATTGTAATGAAATTAGAATGACATGCACTACGAGATGGTATGGTTTCCATTATTTGATTCTACTTACTATGGAAAATCATATTTAAGGTCTTTCTTTTTGAACTAAGATTGAAACTTGACATTAATCACTTTTGTAAATATTCAAAAATTCACGTTATCTTATTTGGAAGATCCATACCGTACAAATGGTACTCAACTAGCACAAGAATGAAATAAAAATTAAAATGGATGAAAAACATCCAATACCTACAGAAAACGAGCTGCTGAAATTCATCTGGCGTTCAGAATCTGGACGCCGGCGCGCTAAAGGGATAAGGACTTGACATAAATCAATTGTGTTGTTTTTTGAAACCACAATATCTTATTTTGAAGATCCATACAATACAAATGATAGTCAACTAGCACATGAACCAAGAGAAATTTGGATGGATGGAAAATTGTACAATATATAGTCGAGAGAAAGGTTGCAGTATGTCGTTCATTATATGAACACATGGGTGTCAAAGGATTAAAAGCATGACATTAAGGTACTAGCAAAGGCGTCACTTCTCACTCAGAACAATGAGTTCACTTGTACTACGTGACGAATTGCACTCATCAAGTCTTGAGCGCTTGGGCAAAGTGCGAAGTGGCGCCGTTTGACTCACGTACACATTGAAAAGCGACCCCTTCTCGTATTGTGAGCAACCAAAATCTAGTTGTTTTAAAAAACTTTAAAATTCACTATCAATCAAAAGCTCAACCCTCAATACCCTAAGTAGGTTTAGGTACCCTGAGTTTACTTTAAATTGATTTCTGGCATTTTGTCTTCTGCTAAAATTTCCGTCAATTGCTTGCATTCGAAGGCAGCGAGCTTTCAGGAATCAAGAGTGTCAGAGTGCGAGCTTGTGGGGGGAGACTGCTACATGTTGGTATTTGTAATCCACACTCATAAGTGTGAGACTCTTACCAAAACAATTGCCTTCTACACACAAATTGAAACTGCAAGGTTTTGCGACTGCCTTTCAAGGACACAAAGGCCATGTCTTCGCTCCTAAGTGTGTTGCAGGAGCTCATGTAAATACTCACACTTTGACACCCCCTATTGTTGGGGGTAGTGGAACCACGTCAATATGGACAAGATTCCAAGCAATTCATACTCACTTTTCACCAAGATCTCATTGTGAGTTCCTTGTAGGGAATCTATATGCATTTTCCCATCTTGTGTCACGTTTTCCTACGAAATTCAACATCTGCTCTCTATAAAACTCTCTTTAAGTCCATTGGCACATCATCCATTGGCACAAGATGACATTACAAGTTTGATCCAAAGCAAATTTGTTCCAAGCAATTAAGGATAATATTGTAGTACTTTTGAGGTCTCAATTTTGATGCACATGACTTCATCATGGTGCTCAGTGAACATGGAATTCCATTCAATGAGCGAGGTCACAGTTTGTCAATCTGGTTTGAAATTCTGGACAGGCACTACATGGATTATCCCATTTAGTGTGTGAGGTACTAATTCCTGAAGCACACACTATTTGCCAAATCTCAAAATCAATGAGGGCTGAAATTTTTACTGAGTGGTTGAAATTTTCATATTGCGCTAATTTTACATCATGATGATACTTACCTTCATTAATTTCCCACACGTAGTATTTCCCACACACTCAAATTGGCCTTATGTGTTTTTTAAGCAATTTTGAGTAGGTCCTGTATGGACTTTTTTTTTGTTCAAATTTATTTGTTCTTTGACCAACACATGCAATGTTCTTCACTAATTTCAGTGATATAAATTTTGGTCCCATCTTAATTACGTATTTCGTAATATGATCAATTGAATTTGTCATTTTAAAACTGTGAATCCTTGGTCCTTTAGGGGTTAACAATATCTCCCCTATTCAACCCAATCCCATCCTAAGTCCTTGTATGGCCTTTGATCGGGTATAGTTCACATAACATTCAGTAGCATGCACTGTCTCTACCTTGGCTCTACAGTAGATAGTGTGGAAAATTCCGCAATCAACAATAAGGTTGATTGTCCTAAAACCACCAACTTAAGCAATCTGGCCTATTTTTGGCAGTGCTAAATTCAAAAATAAAATATGACCGCATTCAAAATAGGTTTTGATGAGGATTGCAAAAATTTGCAACATCTAATTCGCATTTGTCAATTTTATACAAAATTCCAAAGTCGAAAGTAACTAGTGATCCAAATCAAACCACTCATAATGATACCCAAAACCACCAACTATTTCTTCGCAATGCTTGGCGTGCCATTGGTTTACTTGAATAATGAAATTGGTGGTTTTGGGTCTCAACTGTGGTGGCCCCAAGAAAAGTCTAAGGTAGCGGACACAATTCCCGTCCGAATTTCAGGTTCAGCAAGTTTTGTTTCTGGAGTGGATATCAAAATGATTCAGAAATATGTGCAGAGTTTGTACAAGCCCAATCCAACTTGAACCATATTTTTCAGACTATTATTGAATTACTTATGAATTTTTGAAGTTAGAGATGTAGAGGTACCAAAAACCGTCCATCCCTAAAATGTTCATACTGGCTACATGAGAATTTCGAGGTCTGACCTAAAATGTACGCCCTGTCAATGGTTGGGAATTGGACCCCGTTGAAAATTGGGTCCTCTACCTTACATGCCATAATTGGGGGAGGTGGTGGTTTTAGGACATCCTAAGTTACCTTACTTCATCAGTAACCAAGTGGACAGGTGGAGGCTCAAGTAGATGAGCAAAGTGCATGAACGAAAGGCAGTGTACAGTACATGAAGGCTACTGAATGTTATGCGGTTGAAAACATTCAACCCAGTTGACAAACTCAACTCAACTCCACCCCTAGTAGCAACTTCCCCCCTAAATGACAAGAAATTGGCTCAAAGATGTTCATTGCAGAGACTAGTTGCAACTTTCATTAATTGTTGTGGTACAAAATGAATCCGATCCCAAATAGAGAAAAGAATCCACACTCTCGTACCTTGACATTCTTTTTTCTTCAAATGGCATAACAATCTTTAGGAACTCCCTGTTCACTCTTGGGAATCAACATCAAAGGTCAAAATCATTGCAAGAATCGTAATCTTTTGAAGAATAAAAGCCATTCTTAACTAAAGATGGCTTGGCAGCTCAACAAACTATTGTTAATCAATAGTTTTTACATGTTCCACCTCATCAATTCTTTGTTCATATGTTGATTCTTTGTATAAGCAAAAGGATGTGTTGCAGTAATACCTAAAAGTGTTATAGAACATGCAAAAAAATTTCCACATTCAAGTGGGAGAGGTACCCATCCTCAGTTTATCCCTTGTATGGAGCAACGAAAGGGTCAATTTGCCATGGACGCAACAATAGCTCTTGAAATGATCACGATGAACATGTGGTAAATCCTTAAGTGTCCACATTACATTTACCCAATCAAGCCTCATCGATTTCTCAGATTTAAAATATATTATTTTTTTCTTGTATTTTTTTCATATAATTTATTGTTAAACCAATTCACTTTGTTTTTTTTCATAATTATTTAAATAAAAATGTATTTATAATATTTTACAAAGCTTTTTCCTTGTAAAAATTATAATAATTGCAAAAATGCTTAGAATAGTATGAATTTTCTAGGGAAAAAGGGAATAACAGTGATGAACAAAAGGTGTAGGTGGCATGCTTCTTGAGGTTACATAAAAATAAGTTTGATAGAAAAACATTTTCTGCAACGTATATGAAATTTTTGGGGTTTGAGCTTTAAAGTACTATTGAACCGTAATTTTAACAAATTGAAGAATGGTAATTTGGACTAGAAAATAAAAGAAAACCCCAACACTTTTTTAATTGGGACCATTTTAAATTGAAATTAGGAACTAAGTGAAATCATGGTTTGATTGAAAAATAACCGAAGGTGCCCCTCGGGGCTTTTTGTACGCTTAGGGGTTAATTTTTTTCACGTCTAGGTTCATTGATTTAGTTAAACTACCATAGTGTCATAGCGGGGTCACCACCACGAGCCAATATTTATTATTTTTTGAAAAATAAGGTTCACCTCCAAGAAACGAAATTCTTGATTTCCGATTTTGAGCAAAGAAAATGATTCAAAATGGCCCAAAATGGTTTGGAAATAGCTAAAGATAGCTAAATTTTAATTTATACTATTTTTTTATTCGTCCTTAATAATTTCTTGTTTTTTATAAATTTTTAAAAAATTATTTTTGGAGACCCTACTATGGTTCTATGGTAATAACAAAATTTTCTAATTGATAGCAACTAGCCTTTGTAGAGTATTGTAGACTTCCAATTACTTCCCTCAAATTCATCTCTCAATCATACAATTATTCCAACAAGATAGAGCCATTCTTTCAAATCGATCAAAAAACCTATATAAATAAATTAATTTTATTCATGTGGAAATTACGTGTAATCATCTCCTTGCTTTTGATGACAATTAGTGCCCCAACTCTTTTTCAAATTCCATAAAATTTATTCCAGGGTGCTCAAAAGGAGTCATAAACATCACAACTCTAGAGATTCCTTGTAGTCGTAATCACATTAAATGCTACAATGTTCAACAAGTTATCCACCATTATATATATATATATATATATATATATATATATATATATATATATATATAAAAATCAAAACCAACATGAATTTATTTTACAATTTTCATATAAAAATTGGCAAAGAATCCTCAACAACTGCAAAATACCCAACTATTCATTTTCAAGTAAATTGTAATAAATTTGCTCTAAGTGTATGTCCTTCCAAGCTTTAGATGTAAGTGTCAGCATAATTTTTCTTTATCAACTTGATAATGAAACTCCAATAGAACCCTCTCATATTGTTTAAATTCAACGAGTTTTGTACTCTACTTGAATCTAATGTTTATCAAACCAATCCTAACTAGTTCTTTGCATCCTACTCTATTCAAGTTCAGCACAATAACCTCTTAACCCCTAAACGTCCACGCATCCAGTTACTGAATGTTTGTTGGTCAAACCCAATTTTGATCTTGAAGATGACTTTTGTTGCTAATACATCTAACTAAGAAAATGAAGTTTATTAAGTCTAGTTTGTACTCTACTTTTCAAATCTTAAGAATTCCAATTATTGAGTATTATATTGCTTGTGCAAGCTTTGTAGCTCAAGGTTTGAATTACACTACATAGGATGTTCACCTTTCGAATCTCAAAATTTAAATTAAAAATTTCTATGGAAAACATATCACGTGATTCTCCATTGTAATCTGTACGTGCTCCTAAAAAAATATTAATTTTTTAAAGCTTTTTTGTAATAATTTTTTTTGTTGAAGTATTTGACTTAAAAATTTGTTAAAAAGGCCGTATTAAATCAAAAAAATCTGAAAATTTCAAGACTGATAGGAAACATTCAATTCCATGCATGAAAAATATTACAAAATATATTTTGATAAATCTTGAAGGCAAAAATTCAGTAAATTGTGTAGTTTGACTTTCCTACAAAGGAGTGGTACGTTTAAGGGTTAAGTTAGAGCATGGGCACCCATGTCCTCCTAGAGTCTTTGACACTTAACCCTTTAGTGCCCACGGTACTGTAGCAAACAGCACTGGATTTTAGTGGTTTTTTTCATTGTGATTGAGACTACTAAAAATAGAATGGATTAAATTAGGAAGTAGCCGTACAATTCTATTCTCAACTGGAGAGCACACATTTTATTAAAATTTGAGAATCATCCAATGGTGGGATTGGAAGATTATAGTATGTATTTGAACTGTATAATGCACGCTCAAAAATGAGATTTTGGGGGGTGTGTGACTTCAAAGTTAAATAGGATTTGGGTTAAATTTTCAAAAATGAAAAGAGAGAAGTTCATCTATGCCCTATGTCAACACCTCTCCGTTGCAATCTTTCATATCAAAAATAAACTTACACATAATTACTGCGAATTTTACAAGTGAAAGTGACTTATCCATATACGGTTTAGGACAAAATTTTATACGTTGAAAATTGACAGGAGTAGGTACATTAGTCAAGATCGGATTACACACACTAATAGAAGATGAAGAAAAGAACACAATCCAAAAAAATAAAACAAGATAACAGACTTCCAAACACAAGAAATATTCCATAAGACATGTGTTGTATTTGTAAGTATTTCCTGTATTTTCACGTTTTGTTGATAGGTATTTTGATAGTTGTACAATTCCAAATTGAAAATTTCTTTTTCTGGAAGGTGTGTAATATGTATGCGCAAATCTGAACTTCAGAACTGAAGCTCCAATTCTTCACGGATTCTCTGTTATTTGCATTTCCGACGTTGCAGTGACCATAATCTGGCTTGCTGGGCACTAAAGGGTTAAGAACTAAATGAAGAGTGTCGAGGGCCTTTTAAAAATGCCTCTTGACTCTCAATCTTAGCGTGTCAAGAAATGGCCTTCAAATCACTATTTTGTTGACTATATCCCACATTCTACTTGTGATTGGTTCATTGACTATTTGATGTGCACTTTTTATATGTGAGAGGCGTGCAAAGGTGGGGGAGTGTCAGTGCAAAGGCTTTTCTAATATAGATGGTTAATTTCAGTGAGTGAGCTCTAGCGTGCATAGGTGTGAATGCTCTTAGAGCCTGTTTCAAACTATATTATACTGATATTAGAGCAGCTCCACTGCTGCCCTTCCGAAGTCTTCCACACTTTAGAACTAGATGAAAAGTGCCAAGGGCCCTTCAAAAATGCCTCTTAATTTTCAATCCTAGTGTATTGAGAATTGGCCCTTCAAATCACTATTTGGTTGACTATATCCCCACATTTTACTTGTGATGTGCACTTTTGATGTGTGAGGGGCGTGCAAGGGTGGGGGAGTGTAAGGGCAAGGGCTCTTCAAATGTAAATGAATAATTTTAGCGAGTCATCTCTAGCGTGTAGGAGTGGAGATGATCTTAGAGCATTCACACCCATGCACGCTAGAGCTCACTCGCTGAAATTATTCATCTACATTTGAATAGTCCTTAAAGCATTTCCACCAGGCCTCTATACAGGTACACCACATTAAATTTATTTTTTGCAATCAATGGAATTTAAAAGTTAAACTAAGATTATTAGAATCACATTTGAAAATTAAATACAATAAATCCAAAAAAATCTTCATTTGGACATATGATGACAAAAATACATCTCGTTTAAAGGACTTTGAGAGGGTCCTTTGTGAGGGCTCTTCACATTTGATCTAAAAAGGGAAAATTAAGTAAAAGGGCTCGCTACATGATTTTACTAATTTTACCTTTTATTGGTTTTTCCCCTTTTAGACCAAATTTGAAGAGCTCTCTCAAAGGGCCCTCTCAAAGTCCTTTTAATGGAGTGTATCTTCATCATCCAATGTCCAAATCAAGATTTTTTGGGTATGTTGTATTTAATTTTCAACAATAATCATAATAAAATTAATTTAACTTAAATTTCCATTTTTAGCAAAATTTCCAATTTCCATTTTAACATAGCATGCCTTCTTAGAGGCCCCAATGGAGATGCTCCTACACTTAGAGCATCTCCACTAGGACTCTCGACCAAGCTCTGCATAGGGAAATGTGATGAGAGTGGATCTGTTAGAGTTGCAAACGCCCCCAACAACAACTTTGTATGTGATCAAACAATCTTCTTCCTACAGTTTATATGGCCTCCACTCTGCAAAATCCGTGATTCTCTAGGGCGCTGCATTTCTCGCGCTTGTACATTTTCAGAAGTTGATCAAGTAGCGAAGACCAAGTGAGTGGGTAGGTGAATAGTCAACCCGCAAATATGCCACCGGACGGGAGAATAGATTTGAAGAGGGGTTTTAACAGCTTGCATGGAAGAATATGAGGTGCGGTGCCGGGGGGACACACTA
This sequence comes from Pohlia nutans, assembly GCA_022496805.1. NCBI lineage: Eukaryota > Viridiplantae > Streptophyta > Bryopsida > Bryales > Mniaceae > Pohlia > Pohlia nutans. The sequence continues at coordinate 25,487,771 of CM040095.1, read as the reverse complement.
CGGAGCGGGGAGGACGCACCACGGAGCAAATAAGACGCGTTGTGGAGATAAAAGGACGCACTACGGAGCGGGGAGGATGCGCTACGTAGCAGGGAAGTCTCATTGTAGAAAAGAGTGGATGCCCTCATTATGAAGTCAAGAAGATGAGATGCAGATCAAAGAGCGTTTGCGTCGCGAGGGCGTGCCGCAGTGTTTGCAGCATGGAGCTTTGGTGTCGTCAGTTTTGAATTTAATGGAGCAAATTTTGACCAAAGATGCATGGCAGAAGAGAAGCAACTCGAGGGCATCATGGCCTTAAATTATACTGCTACAGTAGCTAGGATTTTTGGATGAGGTCATGTTGTAGAGTAAGTTGTTGACATTAAATAAGAACTTGCGACTGAAGAAGGTTCGGTGAGCGTTCCTTTCTATCCTACTAATTTATCTAATACATCCCTATCACAATTGAAAAAAAGGTAGGAATTTTAGTCAACATTAAGAGTGCCAACTTTGTAGGAGTTTCTTGTGTATTCGTCGAGACCCTATTGTATGAAACGGCTAGAAATCAATTGCATTTTGGACATATTTGTGAGATTACAATCTTAGGAGGCCTAGGGGAAGAGAAGAAAGGAATCATCAAAGTTTGGAGATAAAGAGGTCTGTTATTAAACACGATGTAGCCAATTTTTTTGGCCATCATGCACAATGTAACAATTTGCGGGAGTCTCGGACGTCTGATGCGCATGTGATTTCTTAAGGCCTAGATTTATACCAACGTCATAATATCAAAGATGCAACGTCTTTTTACATGCATTATTGGCTTCTCGTGAAAGATGTCGTTTGTTCGAATGAATCATATGCGGAGGTAGCTAGAAAAACCACACCACAAAGGAGGATGCGATCAAGAGGATCATCAGCTGAAGATGGAGATGAAGTTGAAGTCGGAGTGGAGCAACCAAATTTGATAGCAAGGAGCTCCAAGGAAACAAAGCACCAAGGATCGACCATAAAATATTCAAGTTGAATGACATGGCCTTAAAGGCATAGACAAAAGATTCGACAAAAATGGCTACTGAAGCAACTTCAAAGGCAAAATTTATACATGATGCAGGGAATTAGCTTTGTTTTCCATGAAGCCTAATGATTTGCATGGAAAAGATACAAATTATATATGGAATTGAGAAGGAAGGAGGAGTTATTCAAGCTCAAAGAAAGAATCCGGGCTCAAGAACAAGCATTGGCACGACATACAATAGTAAAAAATGAGAATGATGAATTAGATGCAAAATAATGAAAGTGATGAATGTGGTGAGGCGAGAAATAAAGGTGTTGAGGGGGATGTAAGGATGTTGGGATGGATTTGGAGGATGCTTAGGTGGCATGTGAGGATGTTGGGTTGGGTTTGGGGGATGCTCGTGACATAGCCAATTTGGTTGGACATGGTGTGTGGGGGGATGTATGCGGTTAGGATGCCCCAAATTTTGTTGTTGATCAAGTTGGGGTGGATAATAATGTTTTGGAGCGAGCTGAAGTTGGGACAATGTAGGACGGGGCGGCCACAAAATGTGCGGGACAAAGGTAGGCAGGGAGGAAATGCTTGTGGCAGGGGCGTGTGGGCGGAGAATTTGCATGTGCAGGGTTGTGGAGCAAAAATTGCAAGAGGCGGGGCCTTGGAAGATGGGATTCCGGCCCCCCAGGTGGCGAATGTGGGTAGCAAAGGTGCTAGGGTGGAGAATTCACCACCTCAAATGCCATTGCTGCTCTATGAAAAATTTCTGCATTCGAGAGCAAGGATGCAGTATGCTACAACAGTTGTCCCAAATTATGCCGTAGGAGTTGTTGCATTCCATGACACATATGTAGAAACTAGATGCAATGAGATTTAGGTGGGAAATGTGGATTGTGGTATGGCTAGAGATGACTTTGGGAGTAGAAAATAGGAAGCCTGGAATTGCAAGTGGTGGCGGGTTTGAAAGTTGGGGAATGCTTGCAGGTGGATATAGCAACAATGCCGGAGAGTAGTTGGGTCAGGTTGGAAGGAAGGGGGCCAATTCAAGTCGTGGATTTTGTCTTACATTCTATTTATGATTGGTGCATTAAATATTTGAAAATTACATTTGGTGTATGATGGTAGGGGATTTAAAGTTGAAAATGTTTTTTAGTACGAATTGAAATTTAGTGTGTGTAAATTAGGAGAGTAGTAATGCTAACATTCTTGAATATGAAGGGACTAATTCTATTTGTACATTCTTACTATAAATAAATTATTCTTTTGCGTCAACATTATAGAAGAAAGACCATCCTTTTATATTCAAGGGTATAATTTGTTGAAGATTAATTAATTAACTAGAATACACCAACATACGTTGGTTCCTAAATCTCAAAGAAAATCTATAGGATACACAAAGGAGAAAGAGATATAATTCCACCTACTATTTTTTATAGTTCGCATATTCAATAGTATATTCATTCAAGGTCCAATGTCACTATTCCAAAGTAATAGTGACATATGAAAAACATACTCTTTTTAAAGTAGACTCTATCCTATGTGGTACCTAGACTAATATTGGAGAAATAAACAAATACATGCATGCACATTTACTCAACTTAAAATCTATTTTCAGTCTATCAATGATTTTTTAAAATACCATTGTTTACATTAGGAGTTAAGGTTGTCTCAACTTCGGACGATTTTGGAGGATTCGTGGGTTCCCAAGCCAAGAAAAAAAAAAACCTTGACAAATGGAGAAACTGCTTCAACCCCTAAATGCCTACAACCCTCTTTAGGTTTGGAGAATCACAAAGATGCATTATAAAATTCAATTGAAAGGGATATTTTGAACTTGATGTATAAATAAAAGTTGTACATAGTGAATTTTAGATCCATCCATGCGGTTAGATCTATGATTGCAATCACCAATATTTTTGTATAAAAGTTGAAACTCAAAATTCAAAATTCATTTGTAATTCAATTACGAATAAGATATTGAGAATCTGTGGATGGAATTTGTTGTATTTGGTTGAAGTGTAATACTCTAAGTTTATTGATTTTTGGAGATTTTTTGGAGTTGCTTAATTTTATGAGTTGAATTTTTCAAGAGCACTTTTGAACAATTTTGAACTAAGATCTTAGAAATTTTGGTGGAACAGTGTGACATGAAACGAGGCATCATTTTTTTGCAAATCATTCTCTTTCTAATCGGATCACACATGCATGAAGCTCGGGGGGGGGGGGGGGGGGGGGGGGGGTCACGTAGTTGAAATTAACGTGGACACGTGCGTTAACAGGGTAATTAAATGAGGCTATCACATAATTGGAATATTTGAGGTATATTCTCAAATATTCTAGAATATTCAAGGTATATTTTGATATATTCTCTAATTATTCCTTACTTGAATTTTAAGCATCCTATATTACATCTAAAATTTTCTAAATTTTATTGCTCATGAATAAAACACACCCTATATTTTAACGCACCATGTTTACTAATTTTCCTAAGTGTCCCCACCGAGGCATGAAGCTATCTTGCTATAAACTGTATCAATATTTTCTTTACTTGCTAAAAACAAAATTCAATTTTGTACATTGGGCAAAAAGAAGGGTTTCTAAAGGCAATTAGAGGTTAAAGAAGAAAGTTAGCTAAGGACCAAAGATTCATGGTATTAAAATGCAAAATTTAATTGATCATATTGTGCAAATATATTAATGAGATAAAATTCTACTTCACTAGAATTAGTAAATAACATTGCATACGTTGGTCAAACAACAAATAAATCTGAACAAAATAAAGTTCATATAGGACCTATCCAAAATTACTAAAACCAAATAGTTGACTCAATTTGGGCTTCTTGGTCCTTTAAGGGTTAACATATAATTTTTAGAAGATGGCCTTGACTCTTCATGGAAAGATTTTGAAGTTGTCCACCACCATAATGAGTGAATTGTAATTCTTCTTTGCTCCAAAACAGCCTTGATGTAGTGTAAAAAGGTTGTTAATATACAGAAATTACTACAATTTAACCCTCTAAATACACCAAAATCGTAAAAGTGGTTTATGAATGGTCAAAAATCTATTATTCATAGTGGGAATAAATGAATTTATCTATTCTTTTGTAAATCTCTATTAATGATACATCCACATTATTTAATTGAATTTAAGTCATATAAGTTAACCTTTTGATTTTACATGGGATTCTGGTAGCAAACCATATAATAAATTTTAATAGGATTTAGGCTTCTTTTTCCTAAACCTTGATCTTAATCTTCAAAATGATTTTTTTGTTTGAGCTAAACCAAAAAGACAAAATCACCAAGTCTAGATTCAATTCCACTTGAAAGCTCTAATTTTTTTCCAAACTCAAGTGATTAAATGAAATATGAAATTTAGAAAAAATGATCATGTATATATATATATATATATATATATATATATATATATATATAGGTATATATATATATATATTTATATGTATATATATATATACATATATATAATGATATAATTAAGCTGTAATGTATCATAGTATATATATACCTATGATGAAAATTTCAATATATTTTGCATTAGATAAGAATAAAGTTTACCTTTAGAAAAAATTGGATAAAACTTTCAGATCTATACAGACATAGTTTTAAACATAACATTTGACAAACAAGAAAAATACCAATATCATTTCATTTGCAAAATATTAAAAAAATCAATTTCACTCACACATAATGGTGAATGGAGCATAGGAATGCATTTTTTTAACCCCTAAGTGTCCGTAGCTTTTTTGGGCTAAAATCATCATCGCTTTTGCTGTATTATAGGTTTAAATTTAAGTGAGGTAAAGAAATCTCAACTGTACAATCTTGTAACATACATGTTGTAGATCATGTGGATCAATTTTGGGGTAATTTGGCCATACGGATTGCAAGATCATAGTGTTTTAGTGCTAAAAACGGATGCTGAAATTTTCCTAACAACACAGTTAGAGAGGTGAAATTTGTTTTCAAAATTACTCAAATAAAAAAACTTTGAACTATAAAGTAGTTCAAAATCATCATATAAATGGGAACAAAAAATCTCATGAAAAAAATTTAATGTGTCCTAAAATGACCTTGTAATGTCAAAAAGTAGCCCGAAAGTGATCCATTTGAAGCAAAAAGTGTGGCACAAAGCAAAAAGTGTCCAAACTAGACCCGTGCACTAAAATGACTTTCAAACATTCATAAAAACATGAATTGACCTGAAAAAGTTACCATGATAACTAGACCTCAAGGGGAATCCAACCCAAAAAAAAATTATTAAAAATTGACTTGAGATGAAGGAGATACAAGTCCTCAAAGTTGTTGCGAAAAAAATTCACACAATTGCCTAAAGAAAAAAATCCCTACTTTCAAATGATCATCAAAAATTTAATTCATCTTGGATTGATTTAAAAAAATTTACCACACATTCCACACATTATGCAAGGAGTTTTTGCAAAATTTCGTTATTTTTGGACACTTTTGCAAAAATTACACCTCTTCAAAGGTGAATGTCCCCCAAAAACGTTCAAAATATGGACGTCGGGACGGTTAGGGGTTAATGCTAGGTGAATCCCTTCTTTTCTTACATAAAATTTTTTAGGAAGGATTCGAGGGACAATTTGGCCAATGATTACAAAAACAAATTGCATTGGAGTACGGACAATGAAGGACATGGACCTTGACTACACAATTATAGACTCCATTCTTCATCACTGGGTGTTTTCACGGTACGGTATGGTCTTTGCCTTGGAAATCAATGACAACACCGGTACCATAAATGTGGTAAAAAAATGAGTTTTGAAAAGTGTTTAATTAGACATAGATCCCCAATTAAACCTTACTTCTTGTACAGTCGGGTACAACATGCTTACGAATTCCCCACTGCAGGGAATTTTTTTTGGAAACTTTGAACACTCTATGTGTACTCAAAAATGATCCGATTTGGAAACCGCAAAGTGCGTTGGAATCACATTGGCGTGTACTACAACACCATTACAAATTTGCACGTGGATTAGTGAAACTATTACAACAAGTCAAAAATAATACATACACTATCTACCATTGGGTGCTCTCATCGTTTGCTTCAGTTACAGTGTCCAATTTAGCAAGAAAAATTGAAATGAGTGTTTGAAGTTGTGCTTGAGATACTTGAGCTCACACTTCTTGAATGATTTGTTTCATTTCATCAGTCTCCTTTGTAATTTCTCCTTTTGTAATGGTGTAGGGGCTATTATGGATTTTGATAAAAGTCCACTTGTCATCATTCCTCCAACTAAACAATCAGTAGTTGATTTTATGGAACTTATTTATGAAAATTCATTGATTGGCTTCTATTTTATGCATGATAGACCTATTCAATTCACATTGATGGAGGATGGTGATCCAATACATCGTAGTAGATATCATGATGATTTGAGACAAGCCCATGGAATCAAAAAGATTATGAAGGAAAAAGATGAAAGGATACAAATCATTCAAGAAGTGTAAGCTCAAGTATCTCAAGAACAACTTCAAACACTCATTTCAATTTTTCTTGCTAAATTGGACACTGTAACTGAAGCAAACGATGAGAGCACCCAATGGTAGATAGTGTATGTATTATTTTTGACTTGTTGTAATAGTTTCACTAATCCATGTGCAAATTTGTAATGGTGTTGTAGTACACGCTGATATGATTCCAACGCACTTTGCGGTTTCCAAATCGGATCATTTTTTAGTACACACGGAGTGTTCAAAGTTTCCAAAAAAAATTCCGTGCAATGGGGAATTCGTAAGCATGTTGTACCCGACTGTACAACTGAGACATTTTTGAAAACAAGATTTTTAACCAAGTTCATTTTTGAAGCTTTAAGATAATCACAATGTCTTAGTTAAAAATTGTATGCGGTAAAAGTGATTTTTTTTACATTTCAATGAAAGAAGGCCAATTTTAGAAATTCGGTAACACGCATATATTAAGATACAATTAGACAAGGAATTTCAAGCTGTAAAATTGCCATGAATTTACCTCTCAAAACGCCCTTCTTGTAATTTTAGTCTACTTAATTTATTTCAAGAATATAATAACATTTTAAAAAACATGACTCCAAAATCATCATAGTTTAGATACAAGAATATGAGAAAAAAATTACTCCGACAAACTAGTGATTTCATCAATGAAAAAATATCACGTATTTGAAAATCACCATTGACACACAATTTCACGCAAAATCCTCCAATTCAATCCCGACTTCAATCCATTTATTTTAGATTAGAGTTTGAAAAAAAAATAGACAAATGCACCCAACATAAAAATACATAACTGTAAAATTTCACGTCTCTATAGTATATACATTTTTTTCTACAAAAACCCAAAGTTCACAAAATATCAAACTCGACGCTTGTAACAACATTTTCCACTATACCTTTTTTTGAAAATACGCCACTAGTTTAAAGAAAAGTATTTTTTGAGCCCCTCTTTACTTCAATCACTATTCGCACTAACTTGGTGTCCAAAAACCATCCAGTTTTTAGTAGTTACATGGTTTAAATGTTGATTATTGCACCCATGTACACTCAAACCTTTTTGATTTGACTACTTTGGGTCTCAGCTTTTTCACCAAGATGTATCAGTTTTTAAGGGATTTGGCATACATTTGCTATTGATGTAAGCAATGAGGATTTTTTTCTCATGTGGAGAGAAAGAGGTTTTGAATAATGCACATTTTTGCCTAATTTTGGTTCAATGATGAAATTAATACACGTTTTCAAAGCAAAATGTAAGTCAACCGCACCCTAGTTGTTGGATAGGCCTGCCTATAACGAAAAAGTAAAGAAATCATCCTTGAACGTTTATAAACTCAATTTTGTGAATACATGAATTAAAAAAAGTTCCAAAGCATAGTGAAATAGCAATGATTAGACGTACAAAATTTAGACAAGATTTTAAAAAGTTGATGCAATAGGTTCAACTAGCTGCAGCTACATCGAAAGTCTAGATCTTCATTTAGGGGACATTTAAAAACACGCAATTCGCTATTTACGCACTTGGCCATATAATCATGCACTTGGTCCCCGGAAGCATTAAAAATATTGTCGTAAAAATTTCTCTAAAAACAACCATTTTTGTCGTTCTACAATTACTTTCATTGTAAACAAACAATTATTTAATTTAATTTTTATTCTTATCTTTATCTTTTATCTTTATCTTTTATTTTATTTTTTCTTTTATCTTTTCTTTATCTTGTTTCATTTATCTTATTTCTTTCTTGGCTTCAATTTATTTTCCTTCTTGTCTTCCTTCTTGTCTTCTTCTTTTTCTTCTATTTTTTTTCATTCCTCTTGTGGCAGCCGCAAATCCTTCGCCCGCACCAAAGACAAAAAAAGAAAAAAAGAAAAAAAAAACAAAAAGAAACCTTTTTTTTTTTCTTTTTTTGTCTTTGGTGCGGGCGAAGGATTTGCGGCTGCCACAAGAGGAATGAAAAAAAATAGAAGAAAAAGAAGAAGACAAGAAGGAAGACAAGAAGGAAAATAAATTGAAGCCAAGAAAGAAATAAGATAAATGAAACAAGATAAAGAAAAGATAAAATAAAAAATAAAATAAAAGATAAAGATAAAAGATAAAGATAAGAATAAAAATTAAACTAAATAATTGTTTGTTTACAATGAAAGTAATTGTAGAACGACAAAAATGGTTGTTTTTTAGAGAAATTTTTACACAAAAAATTTTAAGCAAGATTTGCTCATGAAATGAACGCACTTGACCAAGTGCATAAATAGCGAATTGCGTGTTATATTTTGCGGTTTGAACGTATGACAAGTGTGTTACCTGAAGCACCACAACTATATTTCTCTCCAGACACTCCAAAACTGCCTAAAAGTACCCCTTCTTAGAGAAAGCCAAATATTTTTTGATCTATAAGTTTTTTGACTGATCCAATTGTAGTATCTTTCAACCAACATGAATTTATTAGCCATTAAGGGAGATCTGAATCCTCTAAAGAACCGTTTTGATGCTTATGTAAGAATCTAAAATTTTATTGACTTTAAAAAAAAATCGTTTTTTTTAAATAAAAAATAAAACACAATTTTATATATATATATATATATATATATATATATATATATATATAATTTTAAAAATAAATATCCAATTTGATATGGTCAAAAGACAGCCATATCAGATCCCTCATCATATCCACGTCAAATTTTGTTTTATTTTTAAAATAAAAATAAATCTTATTCAATTCCATTTTATTTTTTTATTTTTTGAAATAGTAACTTGCAGCCTTCTAAACGCTTCAGATATCCTCTAATGGTTTGCAAATCTACATCCGTTCAAGGTTCCTTAACCCTTTAAAACTCGGGGGTATTGAACAAAACATAAATGTTTTATAATATGTGCCTTCCATATGTTTGATGAAGTTCGGTTTAATGAACAAAATGTAGGCCATCATCTCTACAAAATATTTGTACGGTTAAACTTCCAAAAATAAAATTAGACATTTTTCTAATGGATATAAAAGCATTAACCTTTGAAAATTTGTATAAATTGTCATTTTGACTTTTAGGGTTTAAATTTTAGCATGATAAATTAAAGTTGATTTATCTATCTATTGTAAACTTCAAAAAAGCAAAAGAATCAATGGAGGGAACATCATTACTTTCCCAAATAGAAAATTTTATAACACTAAGACAATGTTGACGTGATCCACTTTGAAAAACTCTCCTGTTGGAGTTTAACTCAAATTTTTAAGAGCTGCCGGCACTTGGGTTTTTCACCTTTACATGATTGTATCTTTCGATTTGTACATCATCTACGTAAGCAAATTACGATTACATCTTTGTTACAATGAGTATAATCACCACAATAAACCTCAAAAAATTAGTATCAAAATTCATTCCACACTAAGTTGACCGAACTTTAAAGTTGAACAAACCATCCATTGTTCTATAGGGATTAACCCCTAAAGGATCAAGGGTTCATGGATTTGAAATGACAAATTCAATTGATCATATCGTGAAAATGTAATTCAAATGGGACCAAATTTTATATCACTGGAATTAGTCAAGAACATTGCATGAGTTCGTCAGAATTAAAATAAATTAAAATAAAAGGAAGTCCACATAGAACCTACTCAAAAACTGCTAAGAAAAATAGGAGGCTTGATTTGGGCTTCTTGATCCTTTAACCCCTAAATGATAGAGGGGGTAAGGGCAAAACCTAAATGTGTTATAAAATGTTGCTTCTACAATTTTGATGAAGCTTGGTCCAAAAAAGAAAATGAGAAGCACGATGTTTAGTAATTATCCGTACGGTCAAACTTTCCAAAAATGTTTTAGATACTCATTAAACGAATTTAGAAGCATTTATCGTTGAATATTCACCAAAATTACAAATTTTATTTTTAGAATTTGAAATTTGGTATGATTGGTTGAAACTAGACATTCTATTCTAAAGTTCAAAAATGAATTTTTTTAGAAAGAGGGAACATCATTACTTTCCCGAAATAGTAAGTTTTGTAAGACTAGGACAATGTTGAGGTGTTTGTCTTTGAAAATTTCTCCTTGATGGAGTTTAACTCCGATTGACATGATTCAAATTGGGTTGGAAAGTAAACTTGATTTCCTATTTGAAAATATTTTTTATTTTCTAAATTTTTTTTTTTTCATCTCGTGCAGCCCGTAAAAAAGGGCAGCGATCATAAAATGGTTGATCGGTCACTTAGGGGTTAAGGGTTAACCCCCCCTAAACATATGAATGTGCCTTTGCGGCCAGTAGAATACGTTGTATCTTGGTTGTATTTGGAATGAATTCATACCTTCAATGAGTTTGAGTTCAAAAAAGAAGTTGAAATTTAAATCAATGCGGTTCTAGTGAGCTACTCAGAAGAGTTTCTTATTGGTAGCAAATCCCAATTATACGACAACATATATACTATCCCCATGGGACGTTTAGGGGTTAATGATAGTGTCACAAGTATGCAAGATATTCTAAAATGTCATTGTAAAGTGGTTTGAGTGTAGACAGGTGAGCCCTGCCCCTTTCTGCAACATATATGTGCCATTGATATAACCTGTAGTTGTGTGCCGTAGTGTTTATCAATTATTGAAAATAGTGTAGGCCTCCTGGCCTATTTTGTTGAGCTTTCAGTCATGCAGGGCCATGGGCATTTCTGACAATTGAAGCTGCTATAACTTACATTCTGCACTTCCCTTGTGGCTTGATTTTTAGCTATTCAGGAACCTTGAAGATACATGAATCCCATTCATTCAAGCGCTCCGTCAGCATGGAGCTTATTTGAGTACGTTCACCGTCACTGTCCTTCCCGGCTTGATGTTTCTGAAGGTCAGTTCCCGTTCTGACCAGAACAATTGACATGGAAACTGACCCTCAGATTATTGCATTCCTGGTGGTCCCAAACTCATCATACATGGCATACTGTACCCGGCCGTTAGGGTCAGCAAAAAATAATTATAAAAAGAGAAGCTCCTACATTTAGGAAATTTGTATTTTCAATGGTGAAAAAGGGAATCTCAAAGACTATTCAAATCGTTTGAGATATTTTTTTTAAAATATTTGGTATTTGACTCTTTTTCATCCATTTAAAACAATTTCTAGTCCATTTATGATTGTTTCATCCAAATCCAAACGAAAGTGTTAAAATGTTTGCTTCTCTAGTATCAACCCCATGAAATTCATAGTCCAAAATTATAATCATAATTTTGTGCCAAATGCTCATTTCAAATTGCATTTTCACCTTTAACACTAGTAAAAAAGGTACCAATCTCCATGAACATGCTCATGCAAAATCATTGTGCATGCGTGGAATTGGGCACTACTTGCTTGAGCATTTTCCTCGGCAATGCTACCTTTTCTACTACACTAAATAGGTAGATTAGTGTTAGATAATTATAAGATTTGAAAATATTATAGATTTTTACTCTCGACAAAAAAAATTACCAAAGACATTGATTCCAATACTATAGAAAGATCTCCACCTTGACCAATATAGAGGGTAAAAAAATTGGTCAACAATAAAAACTTACAACATGTTTATGTAAATTAGTGTATCTAACACTAATCTACCTATTTAGTGTAGTGTAACGGTAGTGGTGTTTTATGATTGTTATTTTTTTACCTTTGCTTATGAATGCTCTCTCTTTGTGTCAACCTTCGCACCTTTGTTTATGAGTTATTTTCATCTTTTTCTTACATCTACCTATTTTCTAGTTGGGAGAAGTTTAGGCCAATGTTGGATTGGAAAGATTTCAAAGAGTGGAGGAGACAAAGATTCAAGAGAGAAGTTAGATTTGAAAGGGTCCTAATTTCTTTGTAACAAATATATTTTATCATATTTTCATTTGATTTTATTACTTGGGTTAAATCCAAGGATTAAAGGCATAATTTCTTTATTTGGCACAAGCAATACATGTGTATCATATACATATATACATTATGAATTCTACAATTTTAACCAATCATTCCAAATTTCATGTTCAAATAACATATTTTGTATTCATAAATCTATTTTTGAGAGTTAAACGCTTGTAGATTGATTTTATGGTACTTTATGATAAAAACCTTGAATTCAATTGTAGAAGTGTAAAGCTTAAAAACTACAAGCCTTGTTTATATTTCAACAACATATAGTTTGTATTTTTAGTAAAATCAAATGTCGTACATTTTTACATTTAACCACCCTTATGGATTTAAAAAGAAAATCTTCTCTTCATATTTACAAGTAAATAATAATAATAATAAATAAAAACAATTATGGTCCTATAACCAATTGTTGATTTTTCAACATCAACATGGCTTTGACCCATTGGCAACCTATCACCATCGCCATTACAAATTGCAACTCACAGTAACCTTATTTCCTTTCAATTTGCATCCTACGTCATTGGATTATGAAGATAAAGGTTGTAATTGAAAAGTGAACAACGGGTTGTATACAATAACCTACTTGCTTGCTCGTCGGTTATCTAATACAAGGAATTGCACTGGTAGAATGAGTGATCTTTGAGCACCAAAGAATAGTGTGAGAGCAAGGTGTTCGAGGTACATATTGGCACTATGGTAGAATGTTGTGAAACGGTTCATTGACACCCAAAACCAATGTATAGAATGACCCATAATGGTTAGAACATCCAAACTCAATGCCACTTGTGTAGAAATTGATGTCAACCAATCAACTTCTTACACTATTATGTACCTATATTAATTACCTTCAAAAAGCAACATAGAATCATATGTTTACAAATTTAGATTTAGGGCCACAAGCGTGGAGATGGCAAGGTGGTGGCTCTTCCTAGTGATTAAGATGAATGACCCAATAGAGTTATCCAAAAAAAAAAACTGCTCCATGAGCGGGGTTCAAGTGGAGTTCTCTTCCGATAATTACAATTTGTGACGTTCATTGTTTATGAATAGCGAGATGAATAGTCCCCATGGTCTTCGCTTGGGGGAACTTGTAAGAACAGTCTCCTTTAGCATTGGGGAGATGACAAGTTCCATGCCCCATGGCAGTGCAGGGCCTTACTTTAGATTATTCTCCAACTCACCATAGACTAATTTTGCAGTCTTTTTGAATTCAAAATGAGGCTATGGTGAGTTTAATTTTTCTTTCCACTTTGAGACACTCTTTTCGGTTAACTCTAATAACTAACAATGTCTCCAACATGTGTTCATTGAAAGCTTCTAATTCTATACCGGTACTAGATTTGCGTGAAAAGATTGAAGCGTTGGTTTATAGGTCATTCACTATAGTCTTTTCTCTCAGTCCAAGTCGACACAAGTGAAAAGAGAACTTCCATGGATCATATTTTTCGAAAACCTAACTCCAGTATGCGCTTGCACTACTACCAAAGTCGCGTTGCTTCTCGCTCACAACAGTGTCACACTTGTCATACGTGGTGAATTGCACTCACCAAATCTTGAGTGTCTAGGCAATGAGTGCGAAGTGGCACTCTCTGACTCACCTTTCAAGTGAAAAGTGACGCCTTCTTCTTGTAGTGTTGACTGAAGCAATTGAGTGCATAGGATTACAGCATGCAAGAGGGAAAACTGATGAGAAAGGGAAGAGGGGAAATTGAGGAACAGGAGAAGCTCACTGGAGAAACGGCAACCAAAGTTCAGGAGGTGAGTCAGAGTTTGAGCAAACAACATTGAATCTAACAATTTGCATGGGAACATGGAAGCAGAGTATCTTCAGAATACCGTACTCATTATGAGGCCATCGCTGAGGAAGTTGATATCACAAGCGCACGAAAACCGTTTGACCTGCAATTGGCATGTGAATTTGCTCCTCCTCACTTGTGGCATTCTGACAGCGATAGTTCGCTATTAGGGTTTAAGTACTGAATTCTGACACTGCAAAGGGAAGGCGTCGCTTTTCACTCCGTAAGTGAGTCAAATGCCACCACTTCACAGATAGATAGAAACACCGACCCTAAAGAAAGGGCCGGCGTGAATAAAGTGTCCGTTCGTAATGTCAATGACCCGATGCCCAGGGACATTGGAACAATACTACTCTCCTCTTTCGAGGATGGACACTACTTCACACTCAATGCCCACGCGTTCAAGACTTGGTGAGTGCGATTCGTCATGTAGGACAAGTGTGTACAGTGAACTTTAACATTGTTCTGTGTGAGAAGCGACACCTTTGCTAGTAGTAAGATTTCTGCAATCTAGTTTGTGTTTGCACCCCAAGTTCATGAGCGAACAACATAATTTGCAATTAACCCCTAAATGCCTAAAGCCCTCTCCAAATTTGGCAATTTTGCAAAAACGCATTATAAAATGCAACTAAGAGGGATATTTTGAACTTGATTGTGATTTGTTGAAATGTAATACTTTAAGTGCCATGATTTTTGGAGATTTTTTGGTTGCTTAATTTATGAGTTGACTTTTTAAAGAGCACTTATACACTGAAATCTTTGAAATTTTGGATGAATTACTACAACATGAATTGAGGCATAAAAATTTCACTAATCATCCCTCTTTAATAAATCATACATGCACAAAGCTAAATTTTCATAAAATCTATTGTAAAAAACCCATATTACAAAAGTGCATGAATTTTGATGTCGAGGAGTGAATGTTTCTTTCTCATGCACTTTCAAATCCCAATTCTTCTTGTACACAATTTTGAGCTCATGTTTTGCAAACGCAGGTGCGGGCGCACTTCAGGGCTCTTTATTTTCTTTCACGCAGTCCTTGGTTGCCATGTTTGTATTTAGGCTCATCTGACAGTGAATTCTTGAATTGTTACACACAGTGACTTTTTTAAGGCTTTTAAAAGCGAGAAAGCAAGAGATAGATAGATAGAAACTCCGGTCCCTTTTTAGCAAGGGGCCGGCATGAATGAAGTGTCCGTTCGTAATGCCAATGATCCGATGCCCACCGGACAAGGGGAAATTGGGACAATACTACTCTCCCCTTTCGAGGATGGACACTATAGTAACACACTATGCTACTAGCTAGCTAGCCACTAGTGCCTTGACATAGTATCCCCCAAAGGTCTTTGAGGTACCCACACAACAAGGTCCAAGGACCCCCCACCATAGTTGGGTGGACCATGTTGGTGAGCACCACGCCGGCATGGGGAATAGAACCCACAACCTCCTCATTGGGGGCCATGAGCCCTAACCACCAAGCCAAGGCCCGTGGTGCCTGCGAGAAAGCAACAAAAATAACTCGCATGTACCAAGCCTGAAATCGTCATTTCTAAATGAAACTTATTCAAATGTGAGGATGAGGATATAGTTCCATCCAAAATATAGATGAATATTAAAACATTTGGCTATAGTATTTTATTTTATGTCGCCAGTTTGGTAATTCTCCAACAACCAAAAAAATTCCCTATTTCCACAAGGGGGGTAGGTCGTCTGTGTTGTAGTGTTCCAGATCCTTTTACAGCTATAGTGGAGAGGGTGCATGTTTTATTCTACTCTAAAATTTTATGTTGTTTTGCGGACTGATGACTACAATTCCAATGGAGTGTTCATGCTTGTTTCATTTTACTTTGACCTAATCCTCCTATATTTTATTTTATTGTGGATTGTAAGTGTTGGGGAGATTGGCACATGCCTAACCTTCCTATATTTTATTTTATTGTGGATTTCAACTGTTATGGGTAGGCATATGTCTAACCGTCCCATATTTAATTCTTTTTAAGATGCAAGTGTTGGGGGAATAAGCGTATGCTTAACCCTCCTATATTTTATTATGTTGTTAATTGCAAGTGTTGGCGGCTTGGTAGGCATATGCCTAATCTTTCTATATTTTTTATATTTTTTAATTGCAGATGTTGGGTGGTTAGGCATATACCTAATCCTCTCATATTTTATTTTGCTTTGAGATGAAAATATTGTGGAATTAAGCATATGCTTAACCCTTTGATGCGCCAGCATTCAGATTTTGGATGCTGGATGATTTTTGACGTGTCCCTTCACCTCATATGGTGATTGTTTTCATCCATCCAACATTCTCTTAATTCTTGTGCTAGGTAACTACCACTTGTACGGTACGGATCTTCAAAATAAAATAATGTGAATCTTTGAAGAATAACAAAAGTGGTTTATGTCAAGTTTCATTCTTAGTTCAAAAAGTGGGACATTAAACATGATTTTCCATAATAAGTAGAATCAAATAATGGAAACCATACCATCTTGTAGTGCATGTTATTTCAATTTCATTACAATATTTTTTATATTTTTTGAGTTGATTTTGGATTTTAAATTGAATTTCAAGAGAAAACCTTACAAGATTAATTTAAAAATATTAATAATAAATATGATGAATCCAACCATACAAATGTTATCTTCACATTGACATTTACAACTTTGTTTTGTACATCAACTCCATTTTTATTGTTCATTGAACATTTTACAACAAATTTTTGAAAACAGTGTTGAATCGAGACCTTAAAGGGTTAAGCCTCGCATATTTTATGTTGTTGTGATTTGTAAGTATTGGGGGTATCGCAATAGAATAGAGAAAGATAGAAAGATTCGTATTACTACCATAGTGTACCCCTAGGTTAGGCAAAAGGTAATTATTTTTCCTCATATTCTATTATGATCAGAATTACACAAGGTTTGTGCCTAGAATCTTTGAAATTTAAAAACTACAATGTTTAAAATCTCATAAATTTTACATGAATGTGACAAAGTAAGGGTAATTAGGATGTTAAGTGAAGTTCAAGATTTGCCCCAAACCATTGTAAGTTGCAATAGTCATAAATGATTTGCAATGGTTTCTCTATAGCAATTCCTAAAATCAAGATAACTTACAAAGAATGTTAACGTTTTTCAGAATTTTCCTACGGATTTGCTTAAAATTTTAGACATGTTAAATAAATTATTAAGCACTTTTTGACCATCTTGGAATGAACTGTAGTATCGTTGCTTTAAATTATGGTGCCCAATTAGACTTGATTGAATGCATGCATAAGCTAAAGTGAATAAACATTGCATTAAATCTGTATAAAATTTCACACTTTACTTTGAAAACTTATAAAGAAAATAATTGATGTGCATTATAGGTGTTTTAGATATAATGGATGTGTACTTTTTCATCCAATATTGATTCAAATGCTCAAAACTTCAAAAATGCAAGTTTCTTTAAAATCGTTTCAATCACAGATAATCTATGGTAATTTTATGATTTTAGCATGTGTAGACATCCTTGCATCCAAATATTCATTATAGAATGAATTGTGTACAAATTTAAAGCATTCCTATTGCCAAAATAGATTTTTTTAGTATAATCCTCCCAAAACTTGGCTTTTCCCTAAATACACTCTTGGTAACAAAGCATTAAATAAATGAGTTCCTTGCAAAGTTGGATACTTGGATAGAGTGAAGAGAAATCTCATATCCATCTCACAATCATATGCCTTGAATTCAAAAGAACCAAACCATCACTATGTATCATTTGAGTCGGGACGTTTACAAGAATTTTCAAGGCATTGACTTAGAGAGATGTGAAAGGGAGAATGATTCTAACAAGGAGCATTATTATTCCAATAGAACTGAAGTCCATTCTTTACTCCTAGTCTAAAACATACATGAAAAATCCTACTCTATGATTCCTTCACTCTCTAACTCCAAGTCCACACTCAAGACAGTGACCATGAAAGAATGAGAGTTAAAAACCCTAAAAACCCCTCTTAAGGCAAGTACCACCTAACCATAGCCGACAAAATCTAAATTTAAATAACCTTCAACCTAATTTTTTTCATCCACTAGGATCCTTGTCCTGCAAAGTTACTATCTTAGAAAGAAAGTTTTGCGGAGGATGTTTTGATGGAAATCCCATTAACAAGAAGCCTAATTTTTTGGTTTCTCGATTTTGAACATTCCATACCGGTAGTCTATTTTTGAAAAGTTTGGATCGAGAACTGGAGTGTGCGTGCTTAAATTACTTTTCAATTCCTAAATGCCTACAACCCTTTCTATATATGAAGAATTGCAAAGATGCATTATAAAATGCAACTAAAAGGGATATTTTGAACTTGTTGTATGAACAAAAGTTGTACATTATGAATTTTAAATTTTATTCATACAATTAGATCCATGATTGCTATCACTAATATTTTGTGTACTCAAAATTCAAAATTCTTTTGAAATTCAATTACGAATAAGATATTGACAATTTGTATATGAAATTTGTTGTAATGCGTTGAAATGCAATACTCTACTATTGTGATTTTTTGGTTGCTCAATTTTATGAGTTGACTTTTTCAAATGCACTTTTAAATTGTTTTGAACTAAAGTCTTAGAAATTTTCAGTAGACCACTACAACATGAAATTGGACATGAAATAAAGTATAATTTTTTCACAAATCATCCCCTTTCTAATTGATTCACACATGTATGAAGTCAACTTCACATAAAACCAATAGTAAAAAATAAACACTGGATTAGAAAATGTGGATAAAACTTATACAGTGTTCAGAAAATAGATGTCTGGACAAATAAGGGTTAAGGACTTAGAGCATGGCCACCCATGGCCTCAGAGGGTCTCTGACCTCAAGAAGTGGATGAAAAGTTTCAAGGGGCCTTTCAAAATGCTTCTTGACTCTGGATTCTAGCGTGTTAGAAATTGGGCCTTGAAATCACTATTGAGTTGACTATTCGATGATTATTCCTCTCATTCTACTTGTGATTGGTCCATTGACTATTTGATGCGCACTTTTGATACGTGAAGGGCGTGCAAGGGTGGGGGAGTGTGAGCGCAAGGGCCCTTCACATGTAGATGAATAATTTGAGAGGGTTAGTCCTAGCGTGCATGGGTGGGAATGCTCTTATTCGTATGATATTGAAGGCCTTGACAATCACAAAACAGAGGGAACCTTTTGAGAAGGGGCCAACAAGACTTATAACTTGAAAAAGATGGTAGTTCTCAAAATATGGTACATCTTCTAAACAAGTGAATCCAAGTTTCCATATAAACAAAAAAGTAACATTAGAGTTATTCAAAAACAATTTTTTTTTTTTTTTGAGCGAAGTTCAAATGGAGTTTTCTTCCTATAATCATAATTTTTGACAAACATTGTTCATGAATAGTTTTCATGGTTGGGACTCTTGGTTTAAAGGAATGTGTGGGAACTTTTCTTTAGTATTGGGGAGGTCACAAGTTCCACACCCCATGGTGGTGTTGTGCCTTACTTTGGATTACTCTCCAACTCACCATAGACTAATTTTGTAGTTTTTTTGAACTCAAAACGAGTTTAAGATGGGTTCAGGGTTTCTTTCCACTTTGAGACACTCTTTTTGGCTAACTCTATTGGCACTAAGACCATTTGTGAATAAGAGTCTCACCCTTGTTGAATACATAATACAATCACTTTATCAGAAAGCGGAATAAAAAGTTCATTTTACTTTTTTTAAATAATAGTTTTTTTGGTAGTGATTCCACTACCTAGGCCACATGAATGTAGATAGCTCATGCTATGGTACATTTTATTTTTTCCTATAAAGAATAGTGTTGGAGGTAGTTCTACTAATTACGCCACATGGCTGTAGGTAGCAAGTGCTACTGGCACATAAGCACATTCCAAGACTGATGAACATGTATTTTTGCCCCCTCTCTTTTCCTTTGAAGGTGGCTCGTTTCTATCATCTGGGCCCAAGAAGAAAAAAAAGCACCCAAAAAGCAAAATATGGGACTCCACAATGACTGTTGTACATGTTTGCATTAGAATCGAAGACTCCTTTTATAGTAGTAATAATTTTTTTTAAACAAACACATGCTGTTGGCGGCAGATGAAAGAACAGTGTGTCCACTTTGCAATTGACATAAGAGTTTTCCGCAAACTCATCAGATTTTAGAGCCTTTCTTTGGCAATTTTTTGAGTATACGAAAATTGGCCCGTGGTGGGCTGTCAGGGGCTGTCAGTTACTGGTTTTTCTATTTCAGTGAATAGACCCACTCCAAAGACCCACTCCATGTAGATACATGTCAAGCCAAGGAAGCCCATGTGATAGAGCACCCACGAGAATAGAAACTGAGGTTGGGAAGTTTTTGGGCACTGTTTTTGGTGCCTTCAAACTTCAGACCTCTAGTTTATTTACAGCATCTGACATGTCTACTTTTATTGTCTTTTCAACCTCTCTTTTCACAATCTGCGGTCCAGTCACCCAATTGTAGAGCACTTTGCGGATAACTCTATAAACATCAAAATTTTGATATTTTTAATAGATTCTAAAAAAAGCATGGGAAACAGCAACCATAGAGTCCATTGAGAAAAAAAAGGGAAGAGAGAAAAAAGTAAGCAGCTACTAAGCTTACAATAGTCGTGTAGTCTTTGCCTTAGTATTTATCCTGGATTTATTTTTACATCTTGTATGTACTGTTCAACCATGTAACTCTTTGAAAACAAAGCGTTTTAATAGTCTCTCTTGGTGGGGCACAAACAATAAAAAAAAGTCAAAGGTTCTTTAGCCCTTGCAAGGATTCACTCTTTTGCTCTTGGTGCAATGAAAGATAAAAAAATTTAAACATGTGATTTTTTATTTTCTATAACAATTCTCGTGCGACAATTTTTATTCCTAGGTACAACTCACAAGGGCTACAGAACCTTATGGGTCCTAGTTGCTTACAACATATTGATGGATGCTTTACATTTAGAAGTCGGGCTTGTTGTTTTTGGGCTTAATTCAACAAACTTTCAACCCATATTAGCCTTCTAAGGCCCGACTTCAAGTATTTAATATAATAAGATTAGAATGAAGCTCAAGTGTCCCTAGTGTAAAAAGGTTGGCCCCAAGAGTTGGCATCGTTGTATAATTTTTTTGGAATTTACGAGTTCGACTCCTAGTGTCAAGGCCTTGGGTCCAAGATTTGGACCCATTGTATACATTCTTTGAAAGTTTCAGCCCACATTAGCCTTGGAATTTTTTTTAAAGAAAAACAAATAACCAAAAAAATAACCAAAAAAATAACCAAAAAAATAAAAAATAAAAAATAAAAATCATGAAATGTGCAATTGGGCCCAAGCCCAAAGTTTGGGCCTTCATATTTGATGGACCCATAAATTGGAGTTGGGCCCGTGTAAGAGCTTGTCGGTTTTAATGTAAAATATGATTTGGTTGCATTGGATTTCACTCCTAATGTAAAGATGTTGAGCCCAATTTCAAGCTTTCGACCAATGAGAAGTGAGGATTTCAGCCCTTTCACACATCAACACACACCCGAATCCTATTATAAAGCAGCCCTGAATGCACATAGAAAACTCGCCCGACTGCAGACATAATCATAACTTTTCATTCCTATGGAATTAGAACTCAAGGTTATTATTATTAAACAAACACAAAGGATCCAGATTTGTAAATTGAATGACCAAAATATATCTCATTGAAAAAATATAGTATTTGAGATTTGTTCAATTCACGAAAAACCGTTCGTTAACCCCTAAATGACCAAGTGTCCTAACTAGGACATTTCAATGTTCGGGTAGGCTCCCGCTGTATCAATTTATTTATTTATTTTTGAAATAAAGTATATGAATTTGGTATATCAATACAAAAATGCCCGAAGAAGTGAGTGTCGAGAATTCAAATAACTACAAGAGAACAAATATAGGGTGCCTTTTATTCATTTGAGATAAAAATTAAAAATTTATAGAAGTAATATAGGGTGTTATAAAACCAATTTGGGAATATTTGTAGAATATGTATATGGAATATATCCTAAATATACTATAAACAGTAAAATATTCCAATTATTTCATAGCCCCCCATTAACCCCTAAAGGACCATGCTCATTCCTAAAATTTTATCACTTTCTTGTGATGTTTTCAAAAAGGCAATTGTATCTCTTGATTGGTATTCATGTAGAAAACTTCACCGTTGAAACTCAAAGAGGACTTAGTCATGAGACTGTACATCAATTTTCAGAAAAATCTACCGTATATATTACATGATTATAAGGTTTGATCATAAGTTGATTTCTAAAAACATTGAACAAAACCAACAAGTCATTCATTGCAAGCTTTCTCATAAATTTAAAAACCATGATTAGCGTTTGAAAGTTTAGGAGCATACAAAGATGTACTATATCTAGGTGCTCACAAAAAATGATGTTCTAAAACTAAATACAACAACGATGATTGATTCTCAAAGATTTATGTTTGGATGAAGTGACTTGTTGGTGACTCGTTGAGCCGGTGTTTGTGATCGTTATTAACATTTACATTGCAAAAATGTTTTGGACAACTCAAATATATATTTGGAATATTTGGAATATTCCAAAATATAAAATATGCAAAAAGATTCCAATTATTTTTAAAATATTATTTTAAAAATATATTTGAACATTTTCCGTAATTATTATATAGTGTTAATGATGCAGTGATGGAAAATATTTTACATATTGTACACTTTTTTGTACGAATGTGACATCCAAGTGTGAAAACGCCCTCCAAGTCATCAACTGCCCTAACTACCATGTCCCAAGTTTACCTACGTTGACGTTTTAGTTTTTTCCCAATGAATCAATCAATGTAATTGCAAATCTTAAAGAATTTTTGTATTCTTGTAACAAACATTTTCAATTCTTTAGTTAACATAGAGTCAAAATTATGAAATCCAAAGAAGTTATTAAAGTAATGAAATTATTCTTGGACACAATGTGTCCCACCTCGTCCTTTAGGAGTTAAATACCGATTGTTCGCTCACATGTACCCAAAATTTACACTAAGTGACTTCCCCAAGCAAAAATGGGGATTTACTTTTTTTTGATTCCGACTTTTTATCGAGCTTTTTATGTGGAAGTTATGGAGCAAATGGGGCTTTTTTTGGAGAGAATGGGCAGTGCAGGCAGGGCTTAAGTAAACCTTAAAAATAATAATTTTTAAACTTCAACCGTAGGATCTTGTTTTAGGTTACTAGGAGAGCACATAGTAAAATTTTCATAGAATTTGACCATATAGATTGCAAGATTATAGACTCACAAAAATGGAATAGAAAGAGGTGAAAATAATGCTAAAAGACAGGAAAAAACCTGCGGTCCTTTAGAAGAAAAATCACGCAATTGACATGGCAAAGTTCCAATTCCATGGGAATAAAAAGTTATAATTTTATACTTCAATTTGGTTTGCCGTGTACATTGAAGATATCCTAAGGTAGAGAAGATTGACAAAGAGTGTAGGAACGAACAGTCTATCTATGGCAATGAAGGCCACTACATCAAAACACATCTTTGACAGACCAAACCGAGGAGAACTTGTCACTAATAGTCACCTTAAGTAAGTTTAGCATTGCAGTTATCATAAAATTCAAAGCCACTTTACACTGTGCCCAATTGCCGAGAAGACAAAAGATTATAGCAATTTGATTAGTGGAGAGCAAGCCTTCACATTAGAGACCAACGAGTTGAAGATTGCTATGTTCAGAAGTGCCTACATATTGGCAATGTTTGCCAATGTTGATGCCAAAGAGTTATTTACTTGATAAAAAAATGAGCCTTGAAACCCAATTCTTAGTTGGGTGAATATTCATTTTTGTCATATTGAAATATTCAAAATCTAACAATAGATTGGATCTTTGTAGGCACAACCAATAGACTTGTCTTTTGGGCCTTTGCACTATGCCCCGCCAAAAACCATATTTTTTTTATTTTAATGAATTTCTATATATTGTCCTATTCTCATAATTTTAGGCGTAATTGTCTAAAAACTACTCAACCAAACGGACATAGTGTTAACCAACCTTTAAAGCATAATTACCATTTATTGTAATACACAAAAATGTAGCTCTATGCCAACGACTCTCTAAATTCTAAACTGGCAAAGGGCTCTCCATAAATACTTTCTTACGCTGTATCCAAGGGCATTTTGACCCGGGAAAGTCACTGTCAAGAATTTAAATAACTATGAAAAAACAAATATAGGGTGTTTTGTATTCATTTGAGATAAAAATTATAAATTTATAAAAGTAATATAGGGTGTTATAAAACCAATTTGAAAATATTTTAGGAATATTCTTAGAATATATAATATCCTATATATGCTATAAATAGTATAACATTTCAATTATTTCATAGCCCTCCATTAAATACCCTTTGTACGCTTATATGTACCTAAAGTTTACACTGAGTGACTTCCCCGAGCATTTTGAAGGGCCCTCTTCAAAGAGCTGTGGCAATAATTTACGATTCTTTGGGGTCTTGTTACCCGTTATGACATGGAAAGTTTTGGTAGATTCAAAAGAGATTTGTGGAGGAGCTTCACAACATACTAGAAATACTAGGAAGGATCAAAGTTTTGTACTACAAGATGAAGAATGTCGACTTATTAGAGTTTTTGTATGTGTCTCAAGATTCTAGCGTAGGTAATGGGCAAGGCAATGAAGTCAAACATTTGGAAATGTATTCATGCCCACTTTTGACCTCAATTTTTCACAAGGATCCCACACGATATGATCTCTTGAGTCCAAGTGAGGAATTATTAAACGTGATGTTACAAAGTTTTGTACGGTTGATGCATAAGTAGACAAACAAAGTCATAGAGGGACTTAGACGTTTTTATGGTATGGGTGAGTGAAAAAGTAGTCCAAAGTAATGAATTTTTTGAGAAAATAGACTTTGAGAAATTTTAGTTAATTTTTTGTAAATGACGGATATACAAGATTTTGAAGGTTTAGGGGCTTGAGAGATGTACACACAATGGTATTTTTGGTTGGATTTATCTTTGGGTTAGTGCCCCGCTAGGACCATATTAGCAAAAAACACAATGTAGTGTTCAACTAATTATAGTGTAAAATGGACCGTATATAATTAAAACTTCATTGTTCAAAATTCTAGGTGGTCTAATGTGATTAGATGTTGAATATTTACAAATTTATTTTTAAAATTAGAATAATTTCATTCCATGATATTCAATACGCCTCAAAAAGCTAAAATGGAAAAATGTGCAAAATTATAAAACTTATATGAAGGGTTTGATTCTTAAATCACATGTACATATAGTGATTTAGTGAACCATGAAAAATTTATTCCAATAATAGTGTGGGAAGGATAAAAACCATTAAAATATCATCTTTTACAGAAAACAAGTTTTTACATTGTTATTACAAATCAGATCTAATGCATCAAAGATTAATAATTTTGAAAAAAATAATTTCAATGTACATTTGGTTGTTTAGGCTAATAGGGTGCGCGGCCGCACACCCTTAGTACCCCTATCCTTCTTCTTCTCCCCTCTCCTACTTATATATAGAAGTGATGAGGGAAGGAGAAGTGAGGAGAGGAAATGGGAGAAGAGATGAGAGGAAAAAAGATAGGAATAGTGAGGGTACGCAGCCACACACCCTATCAGCCTAAACAACTTATTTTTTATTTTTTATTTTTCATTTAATTTTTTTTCCTTCTTCTTCCTCCTCCATGGCCGTTTAGGATTTAGCTTGCAATTGAACCCTATTTTTTGTTCTTGAAAGTTCTTCATATTTCTTTTGTAGGATTCTGCACCACAATGACAAAAAGACAGAAGAAAAGATAAAGAAAAAGAAAAAGAAGTTCTTTTTTTATTCTTCTTCTTATTCAATGAGGGTGTGGGGTTTTGTAACTACCATGAGAAGAAGAAAATATTGAATACAAAAAGAAAAAGAAAAAGAAGAAGACAAGAGAAAAAACAAGAAGGAAGACAAGAAGGAAAATGAAAATATAAAAATGAAACAAGATAAAAGAAATAAGATAAAATGAAAAATAAAAATAAGGATAATTTTTTTTTTTTAAATGCTTGTTTACAATGTAAATTGTTTTAGACAAACAAAAATCGTTGTTTCTTAGAAAAAAAATTAAACAATTTTTTTAATGCGTCCGGGAGCCAAGTGCATGATTATATAACCATGTGCGTACATAGAAAATTGTGTGTTTATATCAGATTGCATGGACAATAGGAGGATTGAGGGTTTTTTTGGCTTCAAATTTTTCCTTGTTTGATCTAAATTGGGATTTCTCGTTTGGCTATATCACAACTACAATCTAGTAGTTCAAGATACTATAAGTGTATATCCTCGAAAGGGAAGAGTAGTTTTGTTCCAATGACCCTCTGCCTGATAGGCACTAGCCCATTGTCATTACGAAGAGACACTTCATTCACGCCGGCCCCAAAAGGAGACCGAAGTTTTTATATATATTCAAGGTACTACACAAGTCAAGTTTCCAAGCATTGCATACATCATTGCAAAGTAAATAGACATTGTGCACACAATTCATTGTAAGCATGGATTGATCTCTACTTGTGAATGTGGATTCATATAATTCTGTCAGCTTAGATTCTATTATGCAAGCACTTGTTGTGATGTCCATGTGAATCAATGCTTTTATTTTGAACTCGTTTCTAGTTCTTTGAATTTTGTAAACAATATGTTTTCAAAGCTGCAACCATTAGACAAGAGATAACTAGGACGGTGTAAGAGCAAGCCCAGCAGTACCAGAGAAAAAAGGTCCGCCAAGCATCAATTTGAAGGTCATTTTTAATATGGAGGAATGTAATACATGAAGTACCTCAGCAGCATTCTTGGAGCCAACACCAAGGCAACCTATAAAACAAATATTTTATATAAAGTTACTTGATGACCTTGAAGCACGGGCCGGTGAATAGTCTTCAAGCTCGTTATTTAATTGTTGATTGAGCATCTTTGCTTGCTTGGTGTGAGAAATTTACTTGCGCCAAAGCTTCTCTAGATGGCGGGGAAACCTCAAACTTTGGCTCCAAAAACTATTATTTAGCGTTGGTGGGTAGTTGCTGGGCCAAACTTCGAAGCAAGTGGAGATAACTACACCAAATCTTGGCGTTGGTCCCTTCAAAACACATGTTGCTGGGCATGCTCTAAGTTATAGCGCAAAATCGTTGCATGACGATTTTAGGACTTTTAGGAACATTAGAGTTAACCGAAAAGAAGGCCATGGAACATGCCTTTTCAACCTTCTTTCAAGCGCTCTTTTGAGCTCCCTTTAGCTATGTTTGGGTTGAATAGTGTCGTGTCATAACTTGTCCCCTTGTGGGCCATGGGCTTGGAGTTTTGGTAGGAGGTGTGGAAGTCATTGCGAGGTGTGGAGAATAATGACAGTGGCTTGTTTTAGATTGTCTCCCAACTCCTCTTGAACTAGTTTTTGGTCTATTTATATTTCAATATGAGTTCAAGAGGAGTTCAAGAGGAATTTGCTAAAACTTTCCTCTTTGAGCTGACTTTTCGGTTAACTCTATTGACTAAAAAAGGTTTCTCAGAGCACAATGAAGACAACAATTAGAGTTCTCGATTTCCGGAATTAGATTGTAGCAAAGAATTAACATTTGACAAACACAAGGCAGAGAGGCTACAATTTGCAGGAGATCATCAGCCTAGACTGTTGCAGATTGATGCAAGGTAATTAGTTTGGCTGGGCCAATTGTCATTTGAGCTTGAAAAAAATTAACATAGAATCTTGGTGTGGTGTCATTTTTACAAACGCTACTCTTTAGATTGTTCAAATTAAACTGCGTCATCACAAACTTAGGAAGTCATGCTTTTGCAATGTTTTACATATGCTGTTGAGATGAATAAGGGTGATTACATTCGACAAACGTTTTATGTAAGTTCATCGTAAAACAACGTATGAAGAACATATTACAAACATGTAAATTTTATCAAACGTAATCACCCATGTTCATCTCAACAACATACGTAAAACATTGTGAAAACATGACTTCCTCAATTTGTGATGAATCCAAAGGACTCTGAGCAAGGATTTAGGTTGCCCACCCTAAAATACTGAAACAGTAAATGAACCAAAAATATTGAATAGGGCATCAATGAACTAGAGATCCAAACATTCATGTTTCCCCCACTAGCTACATGGCACCATTGGGAATCACGCTAGTCCAATAGTGATGATGCACCGATCCAAACCAGCAAACTCATGCCGCTAAACTCACGGCCAATCACTTAGCGCTTTGACTCCAACTGCCCCCCTCCCAATCTAGGCTACACTCAAACGCACCTCAATTGTTCCACAATTGTTCAAATCCAATTCCACCTAAGAATCTAGCCTCGCTTCTTCAACCACTTTCCAAAGCACCAATCTCCTAAATCCTTAGTCGAAAAAATAAAAAAAAGTTCCCATTATTCCCTCATAATTAAGCCCCTCGGGCTTAATATGTCATGTAAAGGTTAAACAACCTACTCCTCCTAGCAATGCCAACTAGGATCGTATCTCATAAACATAGTAGTAGTAAGAACTTGGGTCCTCTATCTCACATAAACCCCGTCTCTAAATCCCCCAGTGGTTTTGAATGCGGGCACTATTCATCCACCCGTCCTTTTTTCTGGAATTTTCATTTTGATCACCTCCAGTGCTTTTTTTGGCAAATGTTTTTGATAATTTGGAGGCCCCAAATTACCCTAAGGGACCTACTTGGGAATAAAAAACCATTGGAGGAGGGGATTGTTTTTTGAAGTGGGCCCTGAACCGGACAAAGATAGGGGGCACTTTTGTCCCCATTCATTCAAGACCACCGGGGTTCTAGAGAAATCCTCACATAAACATTAGTAACTTAGTTTCCCCCTTTAACCCCTAAACGTCACAGCGTCCAAAAACTGGACGACGAATGATTTCAAAGCCTTCTCACGTTCTCATCAACGCTTGGATGATACTCATCCAATTTTTTGGAGATTCTTCACCAAGTTGTTGTCCTATCTAATGGTTGGATTTAGTCATACTAGAGTACATATTTTTCTAAAATTGCAAATGTAGAAGTATGTCAAGTCGTTGACCAAGCCAAAATTGCATTGACTCTAGTTCAAAGTGGAATCGTGAAAAATGAGGTCATAAATTTAAGAAACACAAAAATTTCAAAGTATCACCACACTTAAGAGTATCTCATTTCAAACTCATTCCAAAAAAATTTACTCAAAAAATATTGAAATTTAGTTTGTAATCGAATTTAGAAGGAATTTTTAATTTTAACTTTCAAATTTTATAATTAAATATTGGTGATTGTATTAGTGAATCCAACCGTACGGATGGAATCTAAAATTCAAGATCTAGAACTTTCATATGTATATCAATTCCAGAATATTCTTCTAAATGGTAGTTTATAATGTTTTTTCTCAAATTGTCAATTCCAGGGACACCCTGGTACGTTAAGGGGTTAAGAAAAAAGCACACCTAGGGTTGGATAAGCTATTACCACCAACTTAAGCAATCTGGCCTATTTTTGGCAGTGCTAGATTCCCAAAAAAAATATGACTGCATTCATAATAGGTTTTGATGAGGATTGCAAAAATTTGCAACATCTAATTCGCATTTGTCAATTTTATACAAAATTCCAAAGTGGAAAGTAACCTTTTACCCATACATCACATACCAATTTCCTAAGTTCACACTTTGTTGTTCCTAGATCCGCTCATGAGCTAACCCAAAACCACCAGCTATTTCTTCGCAATTCTTGGCATGCCATTGGTCTACTTGAATAGTGAAATTGGTGGTTTTGGGTCTCAATTGTGGTGGCTCCAAGAAAGTTGTACGTGTCATAAATGGGGGAGGTGGTGGTAATAGGTTATCCAACCCTATCGTTTCCAGGAAAAAACTGTTACGCACACTATTCAGATTCACAAGCATAATCAGATAAAATAACCCGTGCCATATAAGTTAAAAACAAACAGGGAATCGCAATGAAACGGAAACCACGCCCCATTTCAATAAAGAATGATAAAAAATAATTAAAAAAAGGATAAAAGAGAATTATGTAGGCAGGTAGTCAGTGGCAACGGCTGACATTTGGCTATTCCAGTCATTTCATTCTTATTACAGAGGAACTGAAGGACCCAGTTGGGAACTGAATGAGAAAAATCAACTCTGTTCCCTTGAGGCTCCCCTTGAAAAAAATCCAGAAAATAAATAAAGAGAATAATAGCCGTGCAGGTTCCTTGCCCCTGAGGGGCAAAAGGCAGGGCCCGGGTGGGGGGGGGGTGGGGGCGGAGTGGATGAAGACGGGAAAGCATCTCGGGGCGCGAATTCCTCCCGACCTGACCGCGCTACGCGCCGTTCTAACCGCGCGGTTCCCGTCCCGGCCCAAGCGTGGATCGAGCCGCGCCGTAGCGCGTGCGCTTTCTGTGGTCCTGGTCTTCCTTCCTTCCTTCATTCCCCCCCCTCTTGCCACTCCTCCTAGGATCTTTACAACTTGGTCGCTGCAAGCGAGCGAGAGTGAGTGAGAGAGAGAGAGAGAGGAGAGACGATATACTTGTTCATAGCCGTTTTGGGTTGAGTGGGTTGTGAGATTCTACAGCGTAAGAAGGAGATCATAAAGGAGTGCTGTCTGTATTGTACATACTTTCGTCTCACTTTGGAGGACCGGAAGAGGCTTTTGTAGGAGGCGAATGTGCGTTGCATAAGGCTTGGTGAAACGATTTGAAGACTCGTTGTCTGTTCTTGCTCAAGGTGAGATATTTATTCTCTTTTGTCACTGTTTGACAGGGCTCCGGCGCTTCTGCGATGAGTTTTGTGCCGATGTGTTTGCTGTTTGTATGCCGTGCTAAGTTCGAGGGGGGGGGGGGGGGGGGGGGGTGTGGGGTTTCCTTGTCTTAAGAGTTTCAGATGTGTTAGTGTGCTTTCGGCCGTTCAACCACTGGCTGTGCTTAGTGTTAGTTTTGTCACGGCTGGTGTTTAAATGTATAGTGGTTAAGCTGTGTTAAGAGTCCTGGTTACTGTTTACTTTCTTTCGGTTTGGGAACGGCTCCCAGCGTTAATTGTCTTGTAAAGCAGAATTTCGATAGTTGTCGTTGCAAGCTTTTGGTTTTACAAGCCCCTCCATATGGTTTGATTTTCTTGATTTTTTACACGAATATCGAAGTCCCAAAGGAAAGAAATGGTGACTGTTATTTTATTCTACTTTACAGTTCTTTACACTATGATATTTTCGTGACTGTCACTCCAAGTAGCGAACGTTGTATATTCCGTGTCATGGTAGACTGTTGTTGGTTTCAAGGTCAAGCGCCTAAAGAGTGTTTTTTTTGTCATGTGTGGATGTTTTCCAAGATGGATGACATACGTAATGTGTTAAATGCCATTGTATTATTTCTGACGAGCAATGGTACATGTTTTGCAGGTCGACTAGAGTGAGGTGGTCGTAATGATCGACGCTTAGATGGAGACTGAGCATTCTGGTCTATCATGGTTGTGAAAGTGGCGGCCGGCTGCCATACTCATCTTCCACTTTGGGCTGAAACAAGACTACTGAAGCTACCTTAGATCTCTGTGACTGTGAACTCACGTAGTATATCATCTAGTAGAGCCTCGTCCACATCTAGTAGTCACCATGCCTGAGATTCAGAAGACGCGCAACACCCAGGTATGTCAGAGCCTGGAGAGGTACTGCGAGGAGTGCGCCCGGACTGGCAGCACAGACTGCATCGACCATGGAGGGCCGCTCTCACACGACTCCAGTGTGCTCGGCAAGCGCATTGGGGCTGACGCCTTCGAGGAATTCCTGCTGGGATTTGGCAGGGACGATCATCACAAGGGAGGCCTCTTCAAGCCTCAGTTGAAACGTCCCACCATCCCAGCCTCCCACTCCAAACTCTTTGGTAACGACAGGGACAACTTCCCCCTTCCGTTTCCAAAGCTGGTCACCCCAACTCGGCCCGCACCATCTTCCAGCTATGGCGTTCCATTTCCTGCTCCAAAACTTGTTACACCAACTCCTCCTTCCAGCTTTGGAATTTCGTCTCCTCCAAAGTTTTTGTCTCCAATCAAACCCGCTGCCTCTGTGCCCGTGAGTGCTCCTGTGGTGGCAGAAAAAACCCCCGAAGTTGCAACACCCAAGTCCCACGACAACAGTGACTTCTGCAGGTACCAGTCTTTGCTAATTACCAAATTCATGTACTAAGTGCTTTGTTTAACGTATCAACTAGGATGTAAGGAACATATCGGGATGTTCTGGATGTCTTTTTTTCACATTCTACCATGTGATTCATGATTTCTGGGATGTTTTCTAAATGAGGTGCATGGTCTGGATGTGCAGGGATGTGCTAAACTCTGCTGAGAAGCTGGACCAAGAGAACGATGACCCAGGGTGCAAGGAGGGTGGTGTTCGCTACAGGGAGAATCTTGGCAAGTATGTGGTGGAGTACAGGCCACCGCGTTTCAAATGGAAGCTCTGGATGGGCACTTATGGGACGGTGGATGAGGGTCGGCGAGCGTGCGACTGTGCAAGGTTTTATGCTGGCCAAGACAAGGGTGGATTTTACTTCAAGGACTCCCCTGCTCTCTTTAACGAGTTAGGACCTCTGAACCGGCCTTTCACCTCAGTCAGCAAGGACGTGAAAGACAAGGCCTTCAACGTCGAGCTCAAGAAACGAGCCAAGCAGGTGATCAGAAAGGTCCTGGACGCACAGAAGGCAAAGCAGCCTGTGGACGTCACTCGCCCCACAGTCACAATTCCATTGCCAGACGCCATTGTGCAGCAAGTCGTGCTGAATGCAAGAACGAATGCTGCTGCAGCCAACCGTGACAGCATTCCAAGCTCCAGCCAGGAGAGCTCAGGTGTCATTGACCCTGTCCACGAAGAAAACGAAGCTGTGGAAGAGTCTGTGCAACAACAGGAGGTTGCAAGTGCTGCCGATGCTGTGGACCCTTTTGCAACTCTAGACCCATTCACAAATCCTGGCTCTTTGCCAGAGATTTCTCCCTTTGAGATTTTCTCGAATCCTGTGTATGTTCCTGGCTTCAGCATGGTGCCTGAGATCCAATTCTCCACGGGATGCATTCAAAGCTCCATGGACTTCGCTGATGACCCCGTGTTTGACGAGTTATGGACACACAGTTGCTAGGTTTCGTCTCCATTCCTCAAATCCTTTTTTCTTATTTTTCTTATTTTTATTTTTATTTTATTTCTTTCTACAGCTGGATGAGACCTTACCGTACCGTACCTTACCTTACCTTTCCTTACCCCAAGGTGTCGTATAAGTAGAATGGTATTGTTGGGTATAAATGTTATCCCACCTACGTTTTTTTGGCTACGATGATGATGATAACCCATGATAACCCATGCCTGTCCGGGAAGCAAGTAATTTAGTTAGTGGTAACAATGACGTTGCAGTTGAGGTACATATTGTAAAATGCGGCTACCATCTTTTGAGTAAAAATTCTTTTGTACAGAAGCCTTGAAACTTTTGATATATTCTCAATCATTGTCTTGTATAACACGGAGGTTTTCCCTGGATTTTTTTTCCTTGTTTTTGATCTGATCATCATTATGTGGTGGCTTTTACGATTACAACGTTTTTAAAATGTTGATTATGACCAAGATGGTCTACTGAAGTATTGATGTTTCAAGAAAAGGAGTGTTCTGTGGATTCTACAGCTTTTCTTTCTCTAATAAAAAATAGAGCTGGTCATGCACCATCTGATGTGTATATGCTTTTATATTCAGCTACTGGGGCAGACCATATTTATTGAGTAGGGTGGGGATTCCCATTCATTAGTGTTCATATTCTTGTTTTTTCTAGAACTGAGTTTCCAGAGCCATCCATTTTAATTCCAAAGTGCGAAATTTCCTTGCTTGCTGCACATGATGGTTCCAGAATGATTGTACTGTAGTGCAATGGTTGAATCGTACACTGGCCCTTTGTGGACCTTCAACACTCGTCCTGGTTACGTGGTACATCATGTTTACTCTACCATTGAGCAAACTTGATCAAGACAACCACTAGAGGACGACAACCAGTTAGTGGACAATTGAACGTCCGTGTTGGGAAGCATGGATTGGTGATAAGTGTACAGGATAATTATGCTACTGGGCATAAAAGGATGAGCTGGTGAAGTACAGCACATGTATGCAAAGGGAAGGGGCCGTGCAACTTCTGGCAGCTGAACAAGCCCCCCATGACCCCATGACCCCATGACACTGTAAAGGTTCAAGGTACTACCCTTTTGTAAAGGATGGCCCTATGCCATGCTGCCAACACAAAGGGAATCATGTCACGAGCCTTTTTAACCCCTAAACGTCACAACGTCCAGTTTCAAGCTCACTCTACGATGATACTTCATCAAGTTGTTGTCCTATGTAATGATTGGATTTAGTCATACTTGCGTACGTATTTTTCTAAAATTACAAATGTGAAAGTACCTCAAGTTGTTGACTAAGCCAAAATTGCATTGACTGTAGTTCAAGTGACCTTGCAAAATTGAGGTCATAGATTTAACCCTTTAGTGCCTAGGGTGGTTTTAGAGAAACCAAAGATTTTTGGTGATTCTTTCTTTAAAACTCTCTCTATTCAAACTATAGAAACTATTAATAGTATTTAACCGTATAAATGTAAGCATAGCTTAATCAAACACGTGCCGGTTAAACCTTGGTAAGATCCGACTGCTGGATTGGAAGATTATAGTATGTCTTTGAACCGTATAATGCACACTCAAAAATGAGATTTTGAAGGATGTGCAACTTCAAAGTTAAATAGAATTTGGGTTAAATTTTCAAAAATAAAAGTGAAGAGGTTTAGCAATGACCTATGTCAACACCTCTCCGTTGCAATCTTTCATGTCAAGAATTGACTCACACATAATTATTGTGAATTTTACAAGTGATAGTGACTTATCCATATACGGTTTATTCAAAAAATTATACATTAAAATATGAAAGGAGTTGGTGCATTGATCAAGATCGGAATACATACACTAATGGATCACGAACAAGAGAACACAATCCAAAAAATTAAAGCAAGATAACAAACTTCCAATCACAAGAAATACTGCATAGTACATGTGTTGTATTTGTAAGTATTTAGTGTATTTTCAAATATTTGCAATATTTTCACGTTTTGTTCATAGGCATTTTTATTGTTGCACAACTCCAAATTGAAATTTTATTTTCTTAGAAGATGTATGTTATAAGTCTCCAACACTGAACATCACAATTCAAAATCCAATTGTTCATGGATTTTCCGTTATTTGCATTTTTAATACGTCAGTAACCACAATGTGGTCTCCTGGGCACTAAAGGGTTAAGGAACACAAAATTTTCAAAGAATTACCACATTTGAGAGTATCTCATTTCAAATCGAATTTAGTAGGAATTTTTATTTTTTATTTTTAAATTTGGTAATTAAATATTGGTGATAGTATTAGTGAATCAAACCGTATAGATGGAATCTAAAATTCAAAATCTAGAACTTTCATTTGTATATCAGTTCCAAGATATTCTTCTAAAATATTACTTTATGATGAATTTTTTTTGAATCGTTAATTCCAAGAACACCGTGGTAGATAGATAGATAGATAGAAACTCCGGTCCCTTTTTAGCAAGGGACCGGCGTGAATGGAGTGTCCGTTCGTAATGCCAATGACCCGATGCCCACCGGACAAGGGGAAATTGGGACAATACTACTCTCCCCTTTCGAGGATGGACGCTATAGTGACACACATTTGGGGGTTAACATCCCCTAAACGTTCTCACCCTTTTCAGATTTGGCAGTTTTTCAAAGATGCATTATAAAATGCAACTAAGAGGGATATTTTCAACTTGATGAATGAATAAAAGTTGTACATTGCGAATTTTAGATTCTATCCATATGGTTAGATTTGCAATTGCTATCACCAATATTTGTGTATTAATTTTCAAACTTAAAATTTAGAGCTCTTTTGTTCTATGATTACGAATAAGATATTGACAATCTAATAATGAAATTTGTTGTGGTGGGTTGAAATGTAATACTCTAAGTGAAGTGATTTTTGGAGATTTTTTGGTTGCTAATTTTTTGTAGTTGACTCGTTCCAAAACATTTTTAGACTGAAATCTTCAAAATTTTGGGTGGAACACTACAACATGAATTGAGGCATAAAAATTCCACAAATCATCCCCTTTCTAATCGGATCACGCATGCACGAAGCTAACTTCCCATAGAAGTTTCAATAAAAAATTCACACTGCAGAAAGTGCATGATGGATGAGAAATTGGAGTTCAAATCTGTACATTATGCAAAATATGCATGGTTGGGCGGTTAGGGGTTAAAGTAGAGAATTTATTTTTAGAAAGAGGTAAATGTGGACTAAAAACTCATGATTCATTTATAGTCAAAATATTCATCTACAGAACAAATTCTCAGAGAACAAATTCTCATTCAATTACAATGACTTCATCTGACATCTGTATGAAAATGCTACAATATTTGTTGCACTGACATGTAGATGAAAGTGCTACAATGTTTGTTTCACTGACATTTAGATGAAAGTGCTACCTGTTTGAAAAATGAAAAATTGCAGAAAAATCCCTGCATAATGTCACAAAGTATCTTATGTCACATAGTATCCTACGTTGCATGTGTCACATAGTATCTTATTTTACATATGTATCTTATTTTTCATATAGTATCTTGGTAAAGTGGCAATGAAAAATCGAGGAAAAATCCCTGCATGTCACATAACTATGTGGAAAGAGTATGTATAGTATCTTGCTGATGTGGCCCTGAAGGGTCAGCAATCACTGGTTTTGGAATCTTAAAGTTTGTGCCCCCTTGAATGAGTCACAAGTGATCTTCTGGAGATGTACACAGTGAAGTACTTTTGAAGTGCTTACACGAGTAAAGGACAATTCATCCAACATACAGCACAGCTGGTTGATGTCGCTGCCTCATGACATCAATGGGTTCAAGATGGAACCCAAAAGTGGCCGATTTGGTAGTACGGAGTATTAGATGATCGACGAGGTGCAGTAGCGGTGAGTAGGTTATCATATATAACCGGTTGTTCAATTTTCAATCACAATCCTTGATCTTCATGATTCAAAGGAGTAGGATGCAAGTTGAAAGGAGAAAAGGTTATGAGTTGTAACTTGTGATGGTGATGGTGACGGCTTGCCCATGGGATGGAGCCACGTGGCGTTGAAAATTCAACAACCGGTTATGTTGTACAGTGCCTCCTGAAGCAAAAAATATTCTATATATCATTCAGTAGCTAGTGCTACTTTTGCCTTGCTCCCAAGGAGAATGATTATATAAATATATTCCTCCTCAACATCCATGGCCCATCACTAGTTACCCCTCTTTCCTTATAGGGAGAAACTTAGGTGAGTGGCATATCTCTGTGCATGATATTAACACTAGTAGAAAAGTGACACAGCCGAAGGAGATGCCCAAACAAGTGTTGCCCACATGCATGGAATTGGACAACACTTGCCTCAACATCTTCCTTAGTAGTACCACCTTTTTTACTAGTGTGACTAGGAGGGAGGTGAAGGACTCATGGGTTGTAGATTCATTCCTTTCATGCATGATCCCAACTTGTGGATGGATGGAAAGGCAGACTACACATTGGCTACTGAATGTTATATATATACAATACAAAACCTAGTTTCCATATGATGCATAAAATGTAGTCAAATATTGGTAAAAAGATCCTTGAATGTAGCATCGTTTTAAATTGTAGATACCTATTGGTAAGGGTACACTAATAAGAAACTGGTTTGTAGGGAAGTGTGGGCATTGGCCACAAAGCCGTGCCGAAGCTAGGAAATTATGGTGCCGACTAATCGTGCTCGCTCTAATGTTGTAACTCGTTGGATATAGTGGATACCAAGGTTGTCAACATTCTTCACTCACAATGCTCTGTGCTCTTGTGCGACAGACACCACTCTGTAAATGAGAGTAGAATAAGTGTTGGCGTACACCCATGAGGGTCAGCCAACGATGGTAGTTTAGGATTCCATCAGTGCATCGTCCGATCCAAGGTGTCGGTGGAATGAGAATCACTCGTGTCATGACCTGATGCAATGACTACCGCATGCAACCACTACACTTTCATTGAGGGTACCACATTCCTTCCATGTGATGAAAGTGACATGAGGTAGTATTCCATGTTTATTATAAAGTTGCCATTTGTCATTCAAATACTACATCCAAAAGGTTTAGTTGAGGTTATGTCATTTTAAATTTTACAATTTTTTTTTATAGACACTATATCTCAAAAAAATCAAACAATGTCTGTATTGAGAAATAGTGTCCCAAATACTAAATAGCCATTTAGTGTATTGGTATGTCCGACTGGTTTTTAGTGCAATTTTTGATTTGATTTTAACCCTCGAACATTGTTTGTGTCCATAATTTGGACACCAAATGAAGACAAATACCTCTTGCAATCTTGTTCAAATATGGATGACTTTCATTCAAGACTTGTTAGAACAAGCTTGAAGTCCTATTTCTTATGCTACAATTTGAATTCAAATTTGATCATTTGGAAAAAGTGGAATTGAATCAAACTATGTCTGAACTCTTAAAAAAAGAATATTATAGAGATTTCAAAAGAAATTGCATGGTAGTATGTCTCTATTGCATGGATTCTAAATTGCCAAAGATCTGTGTTTCGGGGCCTCAGACGTTCAAGGGTTAAGTACACTTTGTAGTACCATAGTTGGGTTGCCACCTTATAGACAAATATTTAATATATTTTGAGAAATAAGGTTTGTTTGTCAAAAAATGAATTTCTTGCTTTTCATTTCTGAGCATAAAAATGATTAAATATGGTCCAAAATAGCATTAAAAATATAAAAATATAACTAAAAATAATTTATTCTATTTTATTTTTTTGACCTCATATTGTTTTTTTTTTTGTTTTGTTTTTTTTGGTGACCCAGCTATGTTACTACAGTACCACCGTAATGCTTCATGTGTAGTGTGACAGTGAGTACAAGAACAAGTTGAATGAGTGAGGATGCGAGGGTTGCTCACCGTGTTTGGCAATGGAGACGCCATATTGGCCCCCTTTAGCAAAGCTATTCAGATGACCTGCAAACATTGCCAAGTTTTGCTGATTAGTTATAGAAACATGTACGCACTAATGTACACCCTTCTCCCTCAATTCTCCCCTTGACCACTATCATCACATCCAAAATTTGGTGTCACGAGCCATCGTCTATACACCTTGAAACCAATATGTGTTCCTCTATATAGTCCATGAACCAATCACAATCATTGTACATGGGCAATCACTATTGTTCATCAATATAGAATATCAAGCCTCTCCTTAACTTAATTACAAAGGGGCATATTGAGGTGTCTATATTGTGCTCATATTTGATGGCTCTCTCACCCTTCTGCATGCTGAATTTCATCCACTTTTCATAGAATCTTAAGAATTCAGCGGTAGAGTGGGCATGCTCTTAGAAAGAGAAGTTCACTCCAGTCCCACTAGAGACAATTAGACTCATGCCCCCAGTCCGAGCAAGCACATTGTTTCAATGCCATGTGGGCTTATTTTTCACTATCGCTGCGATGATAAAACAAAGCTGGACACATGTCACATTTGACCCCAAAATTGGATGCATATTGAGTTCCACAGCAAGCACTATCCTTGATGTAGAGATTTTAAAGTTGATTACCCTGCAGCGTCAAACCTATTCATCATGAAGGGATCCGTATATTGCTCCAGTTCTACGTGCACAAGGGGCTGGTTAACCCAAACTGCAGACATCAAAGTGCAAGAGTACGGAGTGTGAGTATGAATCTTGAAATATTTCATAGAATATTTTAAGAAGATTCACAGCATGTCATAGAATATTCCAAGATCCGCACTCTTGCACTCTGATTGCTGTAATTCACGTTAGTACAATCACAAAATATTCCAAGATTTGTACTCAAACTTTGCACTCCGCACTCTTGCACTGTGTTGTCTGCAGTTTAGACTAGACAAGCTTGGTGGACAAAAGACGATTAAAAGGATGCAATGAGCGTTTGGGCAATAACGCACAACGCTCAACATGCATGACTAGTCTAGGCACAATCCTTATATGTTTTCCAAGGCTGTATGGCAGGTATGAAACATATGTCGCATTCAATTCTGACCTCTACTGTAACAAATATTCTAGCTTCACATAACACCATACCATTTAACCCCTAAACATACCATCCTTTTGAACAGAAGTAGATTTTAGCCTTAAAAGTAGATATTAGCATGGCTCAGATGTACATCAGGTGTACATGAGAAGACCATTGCAAGCATAAAATCTATCCAACAAATTTTACTTACTTGTAGTTGGAGGCCTCTCCAATATTATCCAAAGCTCCCCATCACAAGAGATTTATTGTGATTGGTAGAGAATTTAATAAGCTTTCAAAGGTGACTTGGATGAAAATCATCCGAGGTCGTATGAGAAAGTTACAAGGCTCCAAATCTGTTCGTGATCTAGTTTCTGGACGCTGGACGTTTAGGGGTGGATAAATGAGACAGTGTTTGGCAAAAATTTGTGATGCAATCCACATTTACACTTGCTCAGTTCCTCTGACGATTTATGATAGATTCATAATTTCAGATCTAGGACAATGCGGCATTCTGTGTCAATTGCAATGGGCAGTCTCCAAATGTGTGTAATAACATTGTATTTAGTGTAGAACTCTTAAGCTTTCATTGACTCCTTTGGTTGTTAGGATTTCTCCCTGGACAACAGAGAACAATTAGACAGGTGAGTCATGACATGCTACCGAAGCCACACGTATTTTGGGAGTTGCAATAACTTCTCACTTCTACACTGAATAGGGGTATTAACCACTAAACGTCCAATTGTGGAGAATGTGGATGATCAACATAATCAAACTTAGATTTCTCATTTGTCATTGACTTTTGCAGTGTGGATTTTTTACTGTTAGTATATTTTGTGGAAAGTTAGTTTCATGCATGTGTGATCCGATTAGAAAGAGGATGATTTGAAAAATATCTATGCCTCATTTCAAGTAGTAGTGATTCATCAAAAATTTCAAGGATTTCAGTGTAGAAGTGCTCTTAAAAAAACCGACTCATAAAATTTAGCAACCAAAAAATCCCCAAAAATCACTACACTTAAACTATTACATTTCAACCAATCATAACAAAGTTCATGTACAAATGTTAATATCTTATTTGTAATCAAATTACAAAAATTCAATTCAATTTCAAGTTTCAAATTTTATACAAAAATATTGGTGATAGTAATGCAGATCTAACCGTATGGATAGAGTTTAAATTGATGATTTAAAACTTTTATTCATACATCAAGTTTAGAAATATCCCTTTGCATTGCATTTTAAGATGCATTTTTGCAAAACTGCCAAATTTGGAAAGGGGTAAGAATGTTTAGAGGTTAAAGGGACCTATATTAATATTTCGATGTTTCACACTATATAAATATTTATCGTTACCGTAAAAAAGACGCAAAACTTTAATTTTTAATTTTTATGTGTACATGCATAACAATAGGATTTTAGAACTATGGGTCAAAGGTCGAGAGGTTGTCGAATTCCACCAATTAGATTACAAGAAATTAAGATTTGGCTTCTTGACCCTTCAAACTAGAGGCCAAAGTTCAAAGGCCGTCCCCCTCTAAAATACCTACATGGCAACACTTTTTGACCATGAAGGCACCAATGCAATAGGTTCTTGAGGGAAGTTTGGCTCAAACAAGAATCAAAATCCAAACGTTGATTTGGAGGCCGGACAATGGTCGGCTTGGAGTATCCTTCTTTGGACACACTAATTAGGTTATTTTGTTCCTAAGCCTCTAAAGTTTGTCAGATTTATTCTTTTGATCAAGTCAAAAGACCCTATAACCTAGGGAGTGCACTCTTCAAGCACTGTAATTATACACGTGCGTGCACAACAAGGGTATTATTTAGAACAAGCATGTACAAAATGTATGTATCGGAGACATATTTTAATCGAGCGGAAAGTAGATATACTTGGGGCTTGGAGTATAATTCCTCATTTTTAGCCCATGTGTACATAAGGAAATGTATTTTGAGGCTATGAGATTTGTACATATATTGCTTAATTTTAGCCAAAAGGAAAATGTATACAGGGGGTTTTTAACTCGGTTTTTAATTAGGGGGATGCACGCACGTGATTCTTGGCTTTATTTAATAGTGCACTCCCTGAGCCCTAAAATGATGAAAAAAAAGTTGTGCGCCTCAACATGGTTAAGATGTATATTCTTACCAAGTTTTTTTTATAATTTTAAAATTTTGAATCTTTTCATAGATGTGAGAAAAAGTGCTGAATTTTGAGGTTTGCAGGCATCATAGTACACAATTTATTGAATTTTTATTACTAAAATAAATTATTTTGTGCATTGGACCACTTAATGTAAGTCATATCCAAAAATGATATTAAAATAAAATTATTTGATATTCCAAATGCTTGTTTTCAAAGATTTTAGGTACAAAGGACAAAACTTACTTTTTCAACTAAACAATTCATTAAAATTTCTTTAAATTCTTTGATTGTGATGATTTTTTTTTCTTGATACATTACAAGTGTTGGAAGCTAAAACTTCATTTCCTGAAATCATACTTTATTGTATTTAAAAGTTGAAGTCGTTTGACACAGTGCAACAAACTAACATTGTAGCCAGACGACGTTTTTGGGTACCCCAAGCCAACCATTGCCCGACCATCAAATTGTTTTCATTAAAAAAATAAAAAAGCTTGACACTGTGCTCTTGGCCTTTTAGATTAAAATAAATCGGAATCATGATGTGTCATGTTACTGTAAAATTTGTGAAGGAAACTCATTTGCAACCTTTGGTCACTAACATGCATACCCTACGTTGTGGTCAGTTTCAACATTAATTCATTATTTTTTGTCCAAAAGTGCCACATGTCATCTTGTGATTAGTTTATGGTGACGCGGACCTCTCAAAATATGATGTGGAAATTAGATTTCGACACAATAATGTCCGAATTTGACCCTCACATACGGTA
The DNA here is from genome assembly GCA_022496805.1 of Pohlia nutans. NCBI lineage: Eukaryota > Viridiplantae > Streptophyta > Bryopsida > Bryales > Mniaceae > Pohlia > Pohlia nutans. Next base: position 25,444,588 of record CM040095.1, on the reverse strand, counting down.
CATTCTTGTAGAGCTAGATTTGGAACTTCAGATAAATAATCAACTAGATAAGCAAAGGGCTCACTCCACATAAGGGAACTTGAAATAAACAATCGCTATAGTTACCTCACCCACACGCCTATGCTTCCAAAAAATAGAAAAATACACATGGATTGTTTTATTTATGGATTGAAGCTTGGCAAATAGCTTGAACTTTGGACTTTGGACTTGGCCTTTGGGGCTTCACACTACGACAAGCCAAAGGCTCCAATTTCTATATTTTATTACATATTTCAAGCCCATTTCTTTGGACTCTCAACAAAGTTTGGCCATTCAATCCTACAACCTCTCGACTTGGACGGCCATAGTGTGAAGTGGCCCTAAGAATCATGTTTAATTTCATTGATAAAATATCGTAAGCCATGAACTTTATAGCATAAGTCCCCTAATTTTCAATCACTTCTTTGGTGTAGTTATCATCTTTGATTATCACACATCCCTTGCTCACACAACGCTCTGACTAGTGAAGTGGTTGTGTTGTTGCTGAGAGTGGACAAAAACAACCATGCTTTGCATAGGGCTAGAAGCGCAGCCACCTGTATTAAAGTGCAGGCTCAAGGAAGTCACTTACTGTGAATTTTGGGATATATGAGCAAACACATGGTATTTAATGGGGGGCTATGAAATAATTGGGATATTTTTCTATTTATAGTATGTTTAGATATATTCCTGGTACATTCTAGGGATATTCACAATGCACTCTCAAATTGGTTTTAAAACAGCCTATAGTACTTCTAAAATTTATAGATTTTATGTCAAATGATTAAAATACACCCTATATTTGTTCTCTCATGGTTATCTAAATTTTTGATAGTGATTTCCCGGGAGCGTGGACCATGCTACCCCGCTTCCTTGTTGTCGGGTACATTCTTCCCCAGTTAACCCGGGGTACCCGGCATCCCCAGAGCCCATGTGGATTCACATCCCTCATCTTGCCATGTCCGTCATTGCTAGCAAACTCCACTGCAAATATGGTATTCCTGTGGAAAAACACTGCTTACACTGAAAATGTTGATGAAATTACAGGTAACTTACGTATGAGAGGCTGGTGGTGGGATATGCCGGAGAGACCGACCATCCCCGCAATCCGGACTTGGTCAAACTCACATGTCTGCTGACTGTGCTGAGGATCATTCAATCTTCAGGTATCATTCACAAGAAACACTGCAAAATTAATATTCCTTCACTTGAAATTTACTGAGCTCATTCACCACATTTCCTGTGACAACTGTACTTTAGGGGCAGCTTCATCGACCCTCCGTCGGATAATTAATATTTTCTAAAAAAAGATTTTGGCAATACAAATATACCCCGAAATCCATTTATTTTCCATGAATTTTTTTGAGAAATAATTTCTCAAAAATTTTGGCATCTATTTTTAGAATTGTGTTTTACCAAAAGTGACCCTAAGGTACGGTAAGGTAGAAATAGAGGAGGGCAAACCAACCTCTATACTTGTGCCATCCATTTTTCGGTTTTCTCATTTTTGAGGTCTAGATGCTTTTTTGGAAATGTTCATTCTACATTTGGGGTAATATGTGACTTCAAAATAGCCTAGGTATACCCACCATGTCCAAAAATAGGGAGCAAGTTTTGGTTTTGGTTTTCTACAAGTTTGGGGGTTGGTTTGTCCTTTCCAATAGAAATACCATAAACTGAGACACCTCCAAGGACTGTGTCATAGATTGTCATTGGAATTGTGTTGTAAATTGACCTTAAATCGTTTTTGGAGAGATTAGTGTCAACCACTTGGCTTCTTGCATTTTTAAAATTTTTGGATAGAGTGATGGAGCAGCCCATTAAAAAAAAGTTCAGCCCATTAAAATTTCCTTTTAGAAATTTTTCTATTTGGCAAAAAATATAGAATTACTTTGCTTCTCCATGATTTCTTCTTCTCTATTTAGGGAAAATAAGTTCTTGATCAGACTTCTATTTCTAAAATGCAAAACACCTTATTTTCTTGGTTTATGGTATTTCTACCTTATACATTACTTAGCCCCTAAACGTCCTCACCTATGTCCTATTTAGGCAGTTTTGCAAAAATGCATTATAAAATGAAACTAACTTGAATATTTAGAACTTGATGTCTGAATAAAAGTTATACATTTTGAATTTTAGATTCAATCTATATGGTTGGATCTCTGATTGCTATTACTAATTTTTTTCAAAAAACTTTGAAACATAAAATAAAAAATTATTTTGTAATTCAATTACGAATAAGATATCATCAATATGTGGATGAAATTTGTTGTGATGGGTTATAATGTAGTACTCTAGGTGTAGTGATTTTTGGAGATTTTTTGAATGCTTGATTTTATGATTTTATTTTTTCAAGAACATTTTTAGACCAAAATCTTCAAAATTTTGGGTGGAACACTGCAACACAAAATGAGGCATAATTTTTTCAAAAATTGTTTCCTTTTCGATCGGATCACACATACATGAAGCTAACTTCCCATAAAAAATTCAGTAAGAAAATCACACTACAAAAAGTGCATGATGGATGAGAAACTACGGATGAAATCTATACATCAAGCAAAATATGCATGGTTGGGCGGTTAGGGGTTAACCCTTAACTGCCTAATCAACCATATATGGTCGATCAAAAAATTCAAAGTTTAAAAAAAGTTCAGCCCACTTTAAACATTCATAACTTTTTCTAAAATAAAAAATTTTGAGCGTCATTTTTTTTCCCTTGTAGATATTGAAAGTGAGCAACTTTTCCAAAAAGAAATTCTGAAAAAAGGTTTACCAATTTTCCTCGAAAGCCCTCAAAGTGACTGCATCTCACATTGTCACAAATTTGAAAATCTGCCCGGAATGGAATCTTTAAGTTTTCTACCAAATAAGATTAGTTCTAACATGAACAAGGTAACTACCATGTAAAACCAATGTTTTTGACCTATCATACTTGATTCCAAGTCAAAATAAGTAAACATGTATTTTTTATGCATTTTCAAAGAAAATTCTTATAAATTGATTATTAACCCCTAAAAGCCCGAGGGGTATTGGACAAAACATAGATGTGTTATAATATGTGCCTTCCATATGTTTGATGAAGGTCGGTTTAATAGACAAAATGTAGAGTATCATCTTTACAAATTATCCATACGGTCAAACTTCCAAAATAATCTTTAGATCATTTTTTAATGAATTTAAAAGCATTAACCTTCGAAAATTTGTATAAATTATAATTTTCAATTTTAGAGTTCAAAATTTAGTACGATTGGTTAAAGTTGGGCTATCTATCGTAAACTTCAAAAAAGCAAGAGAAATGATGGAGGAATCATCATTACTTTCCCCAAATAGCAAATTTTGTAACACTAAGACAATGTTGAGGTGATCTACTTTGAAAAATTCTCCTAGGTGGAGTTTAACTCGGATTGCCATAATTCAAATTGGGTTGGAAAGTAGACTTGATGTAGTATTTTAAAATATTTTTTATTTTTTCAAAAAATTATTTTTTTGTTCCAGGCAGCCCGTTTTTTCCGGGCAGCGACCAGAAAATGGTCGCTCGGGAGCTTAGGGGTTAAATAATTCATAGCATATTTCCAAAATTTAACCATATGGATGTTGTTTTAATGTTGTGCTCTACATATGTTAAAAAATTGAAGCTCATAAAAGTTGAGTAAGATGAACATTATGACACATTTAGCATTTCAAGAAAACCCTTGGGCACTTAGGAGTTAAGGTAGAAACACCCAATTCCGTCCCTACACCCATTTCTACACTGTAGACTTGCTCTAAAATCATCTCACGAAGTGCGTTGAAACCATCTCCAAATTTAACTCTCATTAACTAAGCTTGGATATAATAGAGTTTGATTTAATGACGAGTTTATAGAGGGTTTAAATGGTGACATCTTATACTTTGAAAATTCATAACAACATTATGGCTTATCCACAAAAAATAAAAAATGAAAAATAATATATATATATATATATATATATATATATATATATATATATATATATATATATATATATATATATAATTTTTTCAATGGCTCATATTACAAAAACATTCTACCTAGAAACAAGTGATGAATCCAAATATGTTGAATTATATTGATTAAAAGTACAATTTTAGGTGTTTCTATCTCAGTAGTCTTCTTCTAGCTACACTCTTTGTTGCAATTATTGTGGATTATACATGATTTTTTCGACGTTTCATGGTTAGAAATGATTGATTTGATTGATCGTATTGTGGAAAACATAATTCAGACAAGAAAAAAATTCATATCACTGTAATCAATGAAGAGCACTCCACGTGTTGGTCAATAAATAAATGTGCTGGTTTTGACTAAATCATATGGGGATGGACTTAAGGTTTTTTTTTTTTTTTTTTTCCCTTTTTGGGCACATGTGACTGAAGGACTTAACTCTTTAAGGTCCCAATTCAACACTGTTTTCAAAGATTTGTTATAAAATGTTTGATGAACAATAAAACGGAGTTGATGTACATAACAAAATTGTAAACGTCAATGTGAAGATGACATCTGTACGGTTGGATTCATCATATTTATTATTAATATTTTTTAAATAATTTTGCAAGGTTTTTTTCTTGAAATTCAATTTAAAATCCAAAATCAACACAAAAAAATCAAAAAATATTGTAATGCAATTGAAATAACATGCACTACCAGATGGTATGGTTTCCATTATTTGATTCTACTTATTATGGAAAATCATGTTTAAGGTCTCACTTTTTGAACTAAGAATGAAACTTGACATAAACCACTTTTGTTATTTTTCAAAGATTCACATTATTTTATTTTGAAGATCCGTACCATACAAGTGATAGTGAACTAGCACAAGAATTAAGAGAATGTTGGATGGAAGAAAAACATCACCACATGTGGTGAAAGGATGCGTCAAAAATCATCCATCGTTCAGAATCTGAATGCTGGCGCGTCAAAGGGTTAACCATTTGACGAGCTTGTGTTCATTTAATAGACGCTAAACAGATTCCAATTGTTCACATTATTACATCCAATGACATTTTCAATTATCCAAATTTCTCTTGGTTCTTGTGCTAGTTGACTATCATTTTTACAATATGGATTTTCAAAATAAGACATTGTGATTTTTAATTTTAAATAATAAAAATGGTTTATGTCAAGTTTTGTTCTTAGTTCAAAAACTGAGATCTTAAAAATGATTTTTCAAAGTAAGTAGAATCAAATAATGAAAACTATATTGTCATTTAGTGCATATTGTTCCAAATTCTTTACAACAATTTTTAATAAAAATTTGGAAATTTGGAAATTTTAATTGAATTTCAAAAGAAACCTTTGAAAAATTAATTAAAAAACATCAATAAAAAAGCATGATAAATCCAACCGCACAAATGTGATCTACACATTGACTTTAACCCCTAAGTGACGGATCAACCATTTTATGGTCTCTGCCCTTTTTTTTACGGGCTGCCCAAAATAGAAAAACTATTTTTATAGAAAATAAAAATATTTTTAAGTAGGGAATCAAGTCTACTTTCCAACCCACTTTGAATCATGTCAATCCGAGTTAAACTCCACCCGGGAGAAATTTTCAAAGAAAAACACTTCTACATTGGCTAGTGTTAGAAAACTTATTACTTGGGGAAATTAATGATGTTCTCTCCTTTGAAAAATTTGCAATTTTTGATTTTAGAATAGAATGTCTAGTTTTAACAAATCATACAAAGTTTCAAATTCTAAAAATAAAATTTGTAATTCTGATAAATATTTGAAGTTAAATGCTTCTAAATTCATTATGAGATGATAAAAAGCTATTTTTTGAAATTTGACCATAAGGATAATTATTAAACATCAAGCTCCTCATTTTCTCTTTTGGACCAAACTTCATCAAAGTTGAAGAAGTAATTTTTTATAACAGATTTATGTTTTGCCCTTACCCCCTCCGTCATTTAGGGGTTAATAACTTTATCTTGTATATCAACTCCATTTTTGTTGTTCATCAAACATTTTATAACACATCTTTGCAATCGGCACATCATCTAAACTTCACAGGGTTAACCCTAAACAACGCCAGACCAAAATCTGGCTTATGAATGGAACTAACTATTCAATTCCAACTGCTACGTAGATGATTTTCATCCAATTCTATTTGTGAAGGATTTTGCTTGGTCATTCCACATCTTCAAATTAAATTCCGAGATCATTTAAGCTATTTTTGAATTTTATATGAGATCCCAACTACAAAAGAGTTGTAAAAATGGTTCACCGCATAGTGTATTTTGGATTTTTGTGCTTTTTGTGCTTTTTGTGTTTTTTCTGCTTACATTATATTTAGGCCATGAAAATGAGTTCTACTGCATTTGAGATTAACTAACAAAATGAAGATTGCCAAGTTTAGTTTCTAGTCCATTTTCAGTTTTTGAAAAACTTTGAAAATTGATTGTTTTATTGCACTTATAAGTTCGTGGATATTACCATGGTATAGCAAAAATTATAGATAAAAATAATAATTTTCATTAACTACCGGTATACTGTATTCATTGTAATTTACATCGTTGGTAAGAAAATCGGAAATTTTAAGTACAATTTGCAACTGATATGAATTCTCTTTACAATCAATTCAAAATTTCATCAAAATTTGTGATTTGTAGTAGACACATTGCTTCATTTACTAAAAATATAAAGTTGGATTCTTATATCATTTACAGCAACAAATTTGAGTGATAGGTAAAGCTGATTCCACGGTCATAGGTCCAACCATCAGGTTAACTGCGGTTAACCGGAGTTAGCTGTTTAACCGGAGTTGGAGCAGTTTCGTGGTAGCTGCTTAGATTCTAGGAACCTATTTTCCTTGAAGGTGCCGGCAGAAGTACATTGGAGCCTGAGTTTTGGGCCGCATAACCGTGAACAGTGTCTGTCATTCTCTTCTTCTGGGCACCTTCTCTTCTACAGCTAACTTAGGCCAGGCTTCCATGTATCGATGGGGGCCACTGAAAAGCAGGAAGCTGTCGAAATGCTGTTGAAATGGGTGAATCCAAGAGTTGGTTTTTTGCCTGTGTCAAAATGGGTGGAATATGGGTGGTTTTTGCGACCTCATTTCTTGTCTTCAAGCAATTTTCACCTGCTTGATCCTCACATAGAAGCTTGTCTTTACTAGCGTCCACCACAAATAACAAAAGAACTAAATTATGGAAGCAAAGCTCGAGTTTAAATCGGCACCCTGGGTATAGTGGATGGCCCATAAACCAATGCTTTAAGCTTTTCACGCAAATCTAGTACAGGTATAAAGTTAGAAGCTTTCAATGAACACATGTTGAAGATATTGTTGGTTTTTAGTACACGTCGGCTATTTGGTCATCCACCTTATATTGTATAATGGAGGATGACATCATACTCCAAAACCCACTAAACACAAAATGAATCATAACTCACTTAATTACTTGAATCTAGAGGCAGTTATATCTTGAAAGAAGCTTCTTGTCAATGTGCTTCTCATTATAGATACCTTACTTGTAAGATTTGAGCCAAAAAAATGAGTACAAAAACTCCAAAAAATGACCTTTTGTTACGGACACGGAAATACACACAATAAATCTAAACAAGAAGTTCAGAGAGAACATGCAAGAACTAGATTGATCAGATGAGTACACAAACAACACCAAGAGAGGTGAGCTAGAGCTCTAAGAAATGCGTTGTCGAGACTGAAGAACCCTTCAGCCTCGACTCCTATATATACTACTGGATAGGAAGCTTCTCGAGCTACTTCTGTGAACTAGGACGCTTCTCAAACAACTTCCACTAACCAGGAAGCTTCTCGAGCAGCTTTTTAGAATCTATTAGAATATACTAAGAATATTCTAAGAATATTCTAAGAATCTTCCAGAACCTTCTAAAAGAATCTTTAAAGAATATTCTATAGAATCTTCAAGGAATCTTCTAGAAGTTTCTAATGTATGTCCGTGACATCACCTCTCCTTCTAGCTTCGAGGTCTCCGAGAAGCAATGTTGTCGCCGGTCAATACCATCGTAAAAAAATGAAGATTTGTCGCATGACGTCTGCAATGAACTCCAATTGTTGTTCACGAGGTAGGTGGTTCATTGGTCCTTGAAGCCAACGGTAGTGGCCTACGCCTTCCACTTCTGACCAAGCATGAACTTCCGTGTCTTCATTGTGAAATTGTCCTGCAAACATGCCTTCTGGTAGACCATTGAAAGCAGGCTCTACCTCGAATACAATCACCAGCGATCGGTTGCTTGATATCCTTCGTCGTCGTCGTGGTACAGGCGGTTCTTCATCTCGGGGTCGCCTTCGTGGATTCGTTGGTTGAGATGACACGACTGGTATACTATCTATCTCTTGACTATCCATGACTGCAGACCAAACTATGACTACTTGAATAAAACTCTATTCTATCTTAGAGAAAATAACAACATCAACTATGAGTTTTAGGTAGTGTCCTCCCCTCCTTTTATACTCTTGTCTAAAGAAACTTGAGAAAAAAGCTATCATCGAGATGGCTTCGGTTTATCAGGATATCGTTGATGAAATTCCTGTACTTTTTGCGGCGCATTTGTAAGATTTTCGGCTGGCTCCCACGTTCGCTCATTAATATCGTAGCCGTACCAATGAACAAGATACTCCAACTTGCCCCACCTTCGTCGTGAATCTAGCACCTTTTCGACCTCGTATTCCTCGTGGTTCTTAATTTCAATGCTAGGTGGCGGACTTTGCACTCTTCCAGGGAAAAATGATTCTCGATAAGGCTCCAATAAAGAGACATGAAAGACTGGATGTACCTTCATAACGGCTGGTAACTCCAGATGGTAAGCCATGGGATTGATTTGCTTCTGGACGACAAATGGTCCTAATCTGCGGTAGTCCAGCTTATCACACGGTCGTTTAGTCTTGATATTCCGTCGGAGAAGCCATACTTTATCTCCAATCTTGAAAGTAGGTGCCTCATTTCGGAATTTATCTGCGGTCCTCTTGTAAGATTCTTGGGCGGTCCGTAATTGAAGTTTCAACGTAGCTTGAAGTTCCGACAGCTGCTTCGCAAAGCCTTCTGCTGCCGGATTGTTATTTGCTACTGGATTTAACAAATCGAGCTTTGGATGGTATCCATAATTGGCAAAAAACGGTGTTTGTTGAGTCGACGCATGAAGGGTGTTGTTGTAAGCAAACTCGGCAAACGGTAGATACTTGGTCCAATCGTCTTGCTGGTAGTTGATGGTGCAACGTAGATACTGCTCCAAGACTTGATTCACCCGTTCTGTCTGACCGTCGGTTTGAGGATGAAAAGCCGAAGAAAGCTTGATATCCACCTTCAATATCTCAAAAAGAGATCTCCAGAACTTGGAAACAAACTGAGTTCCTCGATCCGATACAATATCATCTGGCAAACCATGATAACGATATACATTATCAAGAAAGAATCTTGCTGTGTCCTCACTTGACGATGTCTTCTTGCAAGGAATAAAGTGCGCCATCTTTGTGAGCCGATCCACCACAACAAAGATGCTGTCGAACGAGTTTGAAGGCGGCAGATCCGTAATGAAGTCCATGGAAACTGAAGACCATGGTCGATGCGGAATAGGCAATGGCTGTAGAAGTCCATAGGGGCGATGCCTAGGGTTCTTGGACCTTGAACAAATATCACAAGAGAGGACAAACTCCTTCACATCCTTCCACATTTGGGGTCACCAAAAGTCTCGCGAAATAAGCTCCAATGTCTTGTTGTATCCAAAATGACCTGCTACTGGAAAGTCGTGGCGAGATTGGAGAACTCGAAGTCGTGTTGGTCCCTTTGGAATATACAGTCGCTCTTCAAAATACAAAAGATCTCCCTTTACCTTGAACTTGTCATTATCGGCACACTTCTTGATCTCAAGAGCTACAAAATCTTCAATTGTCGCAGTACGTACCTGGTTAAGGAAGTCCGCATCAATTGGTACGACAGCAGTGCAAATTCTAAAATGCTCCGATTTCAACAATGTAGCGCATTGTTGATCAAACGCTGCTTCTCCAGCTTTAGGCGCCATATACAATCTCCTCGATAATGCATCAGATAGTCCTTGTTGCTTTCCAGGCCGATAGGTGATAACAAAGTCAAATCGCGACAACGACATATTCCACCGAGCTTGACGTCGATTCAGGACTCGAGCCGACATGAAGTACTCTAAATTCTTGTGATCCGTATATACGGTCACCGGATGCGCAGCGCCTTCGAGAAAGTGTCGCCACTCTTGGAAAGAATCCACTATAGCAAGGAGTTCCTTATCGTGGATTTCGTAGTTGATTTCAGCGGCAGAGAACTTCCGAGAATAAAACGCAACTGGATGGAGCTTACTGTCTTCGCCCATCTGTGAAAGTACGGCTCCCAAAGCAAAATCCGAAGCATCAGTTTCCAAATAGAAGGCCTTTGCAAAGTCAGGGTGTACCAAGATTGGAGCCGTAGTAAACGTCGTCTTAAGATCTTGGAATGCCTTCTCTGCTTGAGGTCCCCATTCGAGCTTGTCCTTGCAAGTCAACCGAGTGAGTGGAGCAGCGACTCGAGAATAATTCTTGATGAAGATCCGATAGAAGTTAGCAAAGCCAAGAAAACATTGTACGTCTCTAACTGTCTTCGGAACCTCCTAGGATACAATTGCTTCCACCTTCTTGGGGTCCATCTTCAAGCCATCCGTAGTTGCAACGAACCCTAGAAATTCCATCTCCGTTTGGTGGAATAGACATTTTTCCAACTTCGCGTAGAGTCCTCGTTCTCGTAGTTTCTCAAGAACCAAACGAACATGCTTCTTGTGTTCTTCTTCGTTCTTCGAAAATATCAGAATGTCATCCAGATAGATGACAACAAAGTCGTCAAGGTGCTCCCGAAAAATGTCATTCATCATATGTTGGAAAACAGCCGGAGCATTGGTAAGGCCAAAAGGTATGACGTTATATTCAAAATGGCCATACCTTGTACGGAAAGCTGTCTTCCACTCGTCTCCTTCGTTGATTCGTACGAGGTTGTAAGCTCCCCTAAGATCAATTTTCGTAAAGATCTTTGCACGTCCGAGCTGCTCCAAGAGACCAGAAATCAAAGGTAACGGATAACGGTTTTTCTTAGTTATCTTATTGAGGCCTCGATAGTCCACGCACATTCGCAGAGAGCCATCCTTCTTTTTCACGAACAAAATCGGTGCCCCAGCTGACGACTTTGAGTGACGAATAAAATTCTTGGCTAGATTTTCGTCAATATACTTCCGCAATTCTGCCAACTCTATTTGCGATAAGTTGTAGATTGGGCCAAAAGGTGGTTGCATTCCTTCATGAAGATCTATAGCACAGTCGTAGGGTCGATGTTCTGGTAGCATGTCAGCATTTTTCTTTTCAGAGACATCTTTGAATCCTTCATACTGCTTTGGAATAACGAAAGTTGGAGTCGCATTTTTACGAGTCGGAGTAGCAAAGATGACAAAAGGTGTATTTTGCTTGGCTTCCTTCATAAAAGCCCTTGCACCTATAAACAAAGGTTTGTTTCTAGACATTGTCTTGGCAGATTCCACCTTCAAGGAGTTTGTTGGAAATGTTACTTTTCGCAACTTCCAATCTATTAATGGATTATATCTATCAAGCCAAGATAGTCCCAAAATGACAGGACATGAAGGGGTCTTGATAACATTAAACACAATGTTGCTCTCATGGTTTTCAAGACGTATCTTCAACGGTTTAGTTTCATGGATAACATTGCCCGAAGACAATGGTCGTCCGTCTATGACCTCTACATGGACAGGCTTTGGTTTCTTCACAAGAGGAATATTGTGAAGCTTGGTAAACTCTTCATCTATGAAGCAAGCAGATGCACCCGAGTCTAATAAAGCATTAACTTGAAGTTCTTGAATACCAAAATGTAAAGGTACCATAAAACAATCTGAAGGTTGAGCTGAGAGGAAGGGACCTGGATTATTTTTGGATGTTGAGATGTCCAGCCGCACAGTCCCTATTGTGGCTGGGCGTCCTCGTTTTCCTGTATGCTTGTACTCCTCAGTCTTGTTGTTTGAGTCTTCTGTTTCTTCGAACAATTTGTAGCTTTATGGCCCGCCTCTCCACAATATAAGCACAAGTTTTGTTCAAACCGTCGCTTCTTTTCTTCAGCTGTGAGGGGCTTGAAACGTACCGCATCAATTTGCATAGGTTCAGGACCTGTGGAGTGATTTTCTGGACCTTTTGAAAATGCAGCAAATGCTCCCTCATTTCTCCAACCTGATCGTCTTTCTTGTCGTAATTCAAAAAGGCGGTTGTCACAAATAATTGCCTGAGATATAAGTTCTTCTAAAGTATCCACTTTAGACATAGTGATCAACAAGTTTTTGACATCATCTCTCAGTCCATATCGAAATCGTGTCATAAACGCTTTATCGTTCCAATCAAGATCACATGTAAGTTGTTGGAATTCTGCAGCATAGATTGCAGCAGAACGTGATCCTTGTCGCAAATTTTGTATCTTTCTTTCAGCTACTCCTTCTCGATCGCTATCTCCAAATGCAGCAGTAATTCTTTCCATGAAAGACTCTAGGTTATAGAGTATTGGAGAATCCTTCTCCAATAGCGGAGCAAACCAAGAGCGAGCATTTCCTGATAAAAGAGTACCTATGAAAGCAACTTGAGTAAATCCATCTGGATAACGAGAAGGATATAGGCGTAGATAAAGCCGTACTTGTTGCACAAAACCTCGGAAATTGGTTCTTGTTCCATCAAAGTTGTCTGACATACTTGCTTTTGGTTCTTTTGTACTAGGCCTTGAATTGTCTATTAGGGTCGTGGGTGATACATGTCTTGCTTCTCTTAATCGAACAAGCTCTTGTTGTAGGCCGTGAATTTCTCGTCTAGTTTCTTCAGTCATTGGATCAATTTGAGGCTCTTTACTTGGATTGCGAAGAAATGCGATCTCCTCCCGCACACTATTCATAAGAGCTTGAAGATCTGCAAGAGTTGCCACTCTATTCTCTATTTGTGGCGATGCACTATCCATGGCCTGATTTATTTCCATATTAAGGAGATAAATCGATTGAAATTTAGAAAAGAAAAAGTTGTTAAATCTTTGGAGAAGATGGTAACACTATCTATTACTAAAACTAATTTGGAGAAAAGAGAAAATAAAACACTAAAAAATCTCAGCTTTAGAGGAGGGTAATCCGCAACCTCTAAGAACGCTTTCAAGAAGAGGGGTAATCCACGCTCTATCAAGAAGGCAAGATTCTGAAATCGATGTTAATAGTCCTTTCTATTAGCTTTGCTAAAAAGAAGGAATTAATACCAATCCAAGGGGGACTAATCTGCAACCCTTAGAACGCTTAAGTATCTTTAAAGGAAGGAGTAGTCCACTCTCTGCCTTTGAAAAACTAAGCTCTGATATTGAAATTGAGAAAATATCAGTTTAGAGGAAAGTAATCCGCAACCTCTAAAGCGCTAGAATACCTTCAAGAAGAGGGGTGATCCGCTCTCAAGCAAGAAGGATCCAGCTCTGATATTAAGATGAAATCAGTCTCGACAAACTGTTACGGACACGGAAATACACACAATAAATCTAAACAAGAAGTTCAGAGAGAACATGCAAGAACTAGATTGATCAGATGAGTACACAAACAACACCAAGAGAGGTGAGCTAGAGCTCTAAGAAATGCGTTGTCGAGACTGAAGAACCCTTCAGCCTCGACTCCTATATATACTACTGGATAGGAAGCTTCTCGAGCTACTTCTGTGAACTAGGACGCTTCTCAAACAACTTCCACTAACCAGGAAGCTTCTCGAGCAGCTTTTTAGAATCTATTAGAATATACTAAGAATATTCTAAGAATATTCTAAGAATCTTCCAGAACCTTCTAAAAGAATCTTTAAAGAATATTCTATAGAATCTTCAAGGAATCTTCTAGAAGTTTCTAATGTATGTCCGTGACACCTTTGTGGTAAAACATGATTTGGAATTGCAACCAAATTTAATAATGCTTCATGTCAGCTCATTTTCACGAGTTAGAGGTTGCAAAGTTTCACGAGTAAGAGGTTGCAACCTTGTTAACCCCTAAAGGACCAATCAACCATATTATGCTTGTTTTTTGGTCAAACGTCCCAAAAATCAAGTGTTTTAACTTTATTGTAGTTGGTGTTTTCATTAGATGTTTAAGTTAAGTTATGATACATCTTTTGACCGTTGGGATTGGAGAATAGACTTCATTTGAAGATTTTCCACCGTCGAGAAATTTGAATTTTGAGTGTCCAAAATACAAAGGGATTTCTAAAGATGCTCCTATCATAGGTCTCTTTTAATTTCTTCACTTTCAGTTTTTTACTCCTTGTAAATATAACTTTTATCTACCTTAAATATAATTTTTGATATTAAATTTGACAAAAATATATTTATTTTGAATTTTTCCCTTGTTTACATAATTAAATTTGTAAATATTCAAAATATCTTCGAATCATGTTGAAAATTCTGCCATACCTTCATAATGTTAATGACTATCTATGAAAAATTATAAATCATACAATGTGATATTTCAAGTATGCAAATTATAGTGTATTGACTTTTATAAAAGAGGTAAGGACCTTTAGGGGTTAAGCCCTGTGAGAATTTGGCGTTAAAGCATCGGGGAGGGTGTAACAATGCAGTGCATCGTTATAGACATGTAAAGGTGGATAGTCATGCAAAGTGAACAATCACTAATAGAAAGGTGATCTTTACGACACCAAGGAATAGTGCCAAAGCTTAGTATCCAAGGCTACTATTCACTATTAAAGTTCTTTAGAAACTTTCTTCACATTTTTATTTTATTTTTTCTCAATAATGTCTCTTTTTTACTTGGTCATTTTGCCATTCTGTTTACTTTGGGTTTCGTTATCTAATTGAGGATGTGACTGGATATATGTGCACGTGTTGCCCACAAGTTGTGTGGTCCTCAAGGATAAGAATCTATTGAATTTAGGATTCCATATGCACTACCATGTTGATGCACTAATAGAAAAGAGGTACTTGGGCACCAATGAATAGTGCTAGAGCATGGTGCCTAAGGCCCATATTGGCACTATGCTAGTGCTTGGGGCACCATGCTCTTACACTATTCCTTGGTGCCCAACTAAGATCATCCTTTCTACTAGTGATGTTAAATTGTGTAGTTTTAGAGATGAGGTCACTACAAGATGTCTACTCCATTGAAAAACCAATAGTAAAAATATAAAATAACCACAATGTTGATCCAAAGACCCATGTTGAACAAGCGGCTAGTCGCATAGTCTTTGCTTTAGTATTTACCCTAGGTTCACTTCTATGGCTTGTGTTCAACAATGCAACTCCTTGAAAACGATGTGTCTCTGTAGTCTCTCTCCTAGTGAGGCATTGACAATAAAGAGCATGTTGAGAGCACTGAACAGGGAGTTTTCCAAGGGAACCAGCTAAAATTCAATATGTTACAAAAGCAACCGGTTTTGGACAAAAACCCATCTGGTTATTACCAATGTGTCCCAAGATAGCACCCAAGTATCACAAAAATTATCCAAATTTTAACCTTAAACTATAAGTTTCAATCGATAATTTGGCAATTTGGCAATTTCATTAAGCTGATTTTACACTAATTGTCGGATCTTCCCGGACATTGGTTGGGAGTAGTCATGTCTCACTTGGAAAACCTCAATACCAGTAACTTCCGAGAATACTCCGGAGAATGCTTCTGTCTGTACAATACTGATTCAAACTTCCAGATAGATGTGCAAAATGCAGAGCATAACTTAACAAAGGACGTCTGATATTGTCTGAAGCCCTTGAAAACTGAGCTTCCTGTTTCCTAATGGACTGAGTCCGAAAACCGGTACAGACAACTGAACTTACTAAAAGTGTCTGCAGCAATAATAAGTCCTCAAATTTAATGCAATTCGCACAAGACCCAATTCATGATGAAATACAGTACTGTAGGTGGAGGGCAAATGAAATATTTCTAAATATAAATGTAAAAAAAATTAGATTTTTAAAATAGTGACAAAGAAAATATTCAAGAAATATTTCATTTGTCAAACCTTATTTAATATTCATATAAATGTGCCAACCTTGCCCTCACTAGTAGAAACATGTACTTGGAGCATGAAGCTATAGTCTCGGGGGGTGCAGTGTACTAAACATGTACAAGTATACGTGAGTGCACAGAAGGGGTATTAATTTGAACACTACCGTATTACGTATACATACAATAAACACATTTAGAGCTAAAAATATTCACGTATACTTACACTAAACATATATTTAAAACGGAATACATCTGTATACAAAGGTATTTTAGACATACAACCTCTTGTATATAGGGGGTTTTTAAAAGGGGTCATGAACGCACGTGATTCTCAAACATAATATAGAGTGCACCCCCCGAGGCTATAGTGCCCAAATGGTAGTGTAGCACCATGTAGCTTGGTGTCCTAAGTATCACTTTTCAACTAGTGCCTCCATCTACAATATATGGCACATCAATGATTTTAAGGATTTTTTTTTGCAAAGGAAGACATGGATTCATAGAAATTTGCTCGATTATAAGAATAAACAAAGTTTTCAAACCTTAGAGTGGCCCATTTAGCAGTACTTCCTCCAACACTCTTCATTCCTAGCAAGGCTAGAGTTACTCTCTCACTTCAAACCTTCAGTACTAAAGTTTGGCTTTGCCCAATCTATCAACGAATCTCCAGCATATTCTCTATTTTTTAACAAAGTAAATCAGTAGCTACCCATGTTTACTAGGAGTCGCAAGTATTGGGAACTTCACCCAGTTGTAAGTGAATAGCACATATGTCCACCATCTCATTTGCAAGCATGGAAGTAATGAATGTAGATCCTCCTATTAGAAAATGTTGATATCTCTTATGTTTGCCATGTGTTCACCATCTTATTCCCCCCCCCCATCTCTTCTTCATCCACTTTGCTTATCTTGTTAAATGACACTAAAAGATATATTCAACATATGCTACTGAATGTTATGTTTGTAGCACAGTATTTGTCTATTAGTGGAAATATAATTTAATTCAGTGTGTAGCTAGGAAGGAATTGATCCAAATCAACTATTGTTTGTATTTCTAACAATGTAATTCCGCTAGTAAAAAGGAGGTACTAAAATGGAAAGTGTCCAATCACATGCTCACACAACAAAATTTATTCTCTACAAATGCCGGAATGTGATATTGGAGGGTGTGATAATAAAATAAAATTGGAGTGTATAATATTCTATTGCTTTAACATCAAGGTAGGCACACCTAAAACCACAATTAACCAAAAATCAACACTATGTATCATTGTCATACACATGACACTTCCAAATGTATGATTGTGATCTATATACAGTGTTGGATTTGGATTCACTATTCATTTTGAGTATACATACCTTATTCTATTCAATAGCACTATAGCACTAAAACCCTAATTCTCAAGAGAGAATAGGAGTCCCTCACACGAATTTTTCAAGTGAGCATCACTAGTAAAAGGGTGGTCTTTGGGCACTTAGGAATAATGTCAGAGCCTTGGTGACCAAGGCCTTGATACTATTTTTTGGTGTTTAGAAACCACCCTTTCTTCAAGTGCACAAGTTCCATAGTGTGAACTTGTCCTTATTTTGTACTTAAGTAGGCCCCTTCTTTCAATGGCGAAGCCATTTGCACTGATGTTTGTAGAAAGTAGACACATAACAAAGATCACCTCTAAGGAAAGTACATGTAATTGCTAATGACCAAAAGACCACACTACAAAGTACAATTTTGAATCCATTTGATTTGGAATGATATTCCACATTGTGATCAACAAACCTTGATACTATTTTTAGTGTTTAGAAACCACCCTTTCTTCAAGTGCACAAGTTCCATAGTGTGAACTTGTCCTTATTTTGTACTTAAGTAGGTCCCTTCTTTCAATGGCGAAGCCATTCGCACTGATGTTTGTAGAAAGTAGACACATAACAAAGATCACCTCTAAAGGAAAGTACATGTAATTGCTAGTGACCAAAAGACCACACTTCAAAGTACAATTTTGAATCCATTTGATTTGGAATGATATTCCACATTTTGATCAACAAACTCTCAAGTTTGTTCAAACTTTAATGGTTGGTCGTTAGTTACTTGAACAACCCAAGTCATAGAGACCCTATTCTCCAAGCTATTGGATAGGGTGATGTCAGAGTTTATATATAACGTTCTTGAAAAGAACTGCTAACACTTTGGGATCATTTGCTAACTCAAGAAAAAATCAAGATATTCAAGATCTATGCCCCAATCCTCTTAATAACATTTCCATTCTTTGACTCAAATCCTCAAATGAAACTTTTGGTATTCAACCAGCTATTGTAGGCAAGTGTAGTTACTTCAATGCAACTACAATAATTGATCGACACGTTATTCAAATAAATACAATTCTTTTAGAGAAGACTGTTTCCTTCATCTTTTGTATTCCCTTAACCAATGCATAACACTTGTTACCTACATCCAAATGGCACTATTAAAAATCTAGGATACTTGGAGTCAAAGCTATAGTACCACACCCATTTGGACACAAGCTTGGTACTCAAATGAGTCTTTTAGCACCATAGTATAGCACTGTAGCTTTGTGCTCCAAGTACAACATTCTTTTCTTTTTTCTTTTATTTTTGAAACAAGGGTGCAAAGCCCTTTGCTTAGGAGCCATTCTTGCCTAGAAGGCACCAATTAAGTACACCTTTCTACTGCCATGTTGTAGTTAGTAGAACTATCTCAAAAAAGCTTTTAAGGGCCTCCTTCCATGTATCCGTGGGAGATCCTGAAAAGCTAGAACCTACCAATACACCACGAAAATGGATAAACCAAAGAGTATGGTTTCAATTCTTGGTGTACCATCAGACTTGGATTCTTCTCTTCTAGCGGCTTTCACCCGCCCAATCCTCACATGGAAGCCTGCCCTTATTCACAATGAGTCGGAGAATGCTCACCTCCAATTCCAGAACAGTAAACTTTTTTAATTACTTCCCCCAATTAAATTGCCAAGAGTTGTATACCATTAAACCATTAATCCGAATTTTAAGTAACTTCAGAAGTCTGTCGGTAGCGGCTGATCCGTCCAGGCCGGTGCACGGGTGGGACACCACTCACACTGTCTGGAGGTAAAAAAAGAATAGATCCACAAAGCTCTATAAATTTCCTGATTTTCAACCGACTCATTACATTATAACTAGTAAAGCTCTGGAATGAATTGGACGACAGTCATCCTTGTTGACTCTGATTGCTTCTGTCTGCAGCAAGCTAGGTTGTATTGAACTTAGTCTGCCGCTTTAAAAGATCAATAATGTTACAGACACTGAGTCTAGAGTTTCTCCTACCGACAGACAGAGTATATTGTACAGACATTAGGAGTTAACAAATTGTAAGATGGATTGTCACAGACAGTCACCATTGTGTGTTCAAGTGAATAATACTCTTGATCGATCTCAAGTCACTCATTGAATCCATTACAGTGAGTGTTGATAGTTCGAAAAGTCTAGTACCGACAAAGATGAATCAATATTAGCACAGCCTGCTGGATTGCATTGCTAGCTTGAGGCTAGGATTCCATTTGCTTTGCTTTGCTTTGGTTTGATTTGTAAGCGAACTATATATTGCACCGACGTAAGAGATGCCAGAGAATTACTGC
The DNA here is from genome assembly GCA_022496805.1 of Pohlia nutans. Lineage (NCBI taxonomy): Eukaryota > Viridiplantae > Streptophyta > Bryopsida > Bryales > Mniaceae > Pohlia > Pohlia nutans. The sequence continues at coordinate 25,424,932 of CM040095.1, read as the reverse complement.
TTACAGAGCGACCCAGCTTCGGAGCTTCAGCAATTTCTCTTACAGTCGAGCAATGGCTACCGCAAGAAGGAGAAGTCCAACTTGCAGTCTCTCTTGCATGGTCGAGGCCATGTCCACAGGTATGCATGTTGACACAGCATTCTCCATACACTAGTAGGAAATGTGTCGTTTTTCACTTACTATAAATGAAAAAGGAATGAAACGGTGCGGGTTGTGTTAGTGTTGGTGAGTGGTTTTGGTCACAAGAAGACAGAAATATAGGCTCAATATTCTGCCACTGTTCACTATTTCCAGAAAGTGGGGAAAGAAAAACGACAGATCTGCTACTAGTGATAGCTAAATTCAAACTGCAGAATATTTCATTTGTAGAGAAGATGATCAAATGCAAAACTCGTTGATTTGTCATTTGACTCTTAGTTATACTCGGTATAGCAGTTCTACGTGTCGGTACTTTCCATGTGCAAGTAGATTATACAATGTAAACTTGCTCCTATTCTGTGCTTATGTAGGGCACCTTACTCCCAATGGTGAGGGCATAATACATTAACACACACAGAGAAGATTGGACATCTCATGTATTCACTATTGTACACATCCTTACAAAAATTTGGTTTTGTATGATGACAAATGTATTATGTGACAACAGTTAACAATCGGTTCAACTGTTAGAAGAAATTCAAGTCTAATTTTACTATTGCACCATCCTTGGTTCTGTATAGTGATAGATCATGTACTATGTCACTCAATCGTGCCTTGGGCTTCTAAATGCACTCTCTCATGCGTTCACAACTTTCATATGTCAAGTTGTCTAATTAGATGTGCATGTATGCAACTTCACAGATTTTGAGGATGCAATTACAGTGTTATTAGAGAGGTTTGACCAAAAAGATTACCCTGTTGGCACAAGAGAGGGATCTTGATAAGTGTATGGGTGGTCGACTACTTTATATTAGATATGGATGGTTTGCTGCACATGGGTGGTCCCTAAACTTGGGAGACCACGCTAGGAATTTGGTTCTTTAAAACTAGTCTCTTGTGACTTAAATGATCATTTGTGACTCAATTTTTTTAAATCGATATGTTCCTCGGAGGAGTCAAATATATGATTTGAAGTTATTGTTGCAGGGATTTGAGATTCAAAGGGCAGTCAGCTCCAAAGAAGTCCCGTGGCAAAGAAAGCTCCAAGCACTTTGGGGTGCGATTCCGACCAGACCTCCACAAGTGGGTGGCTGAGATTCGAGTGGCCGAGTGGAGAGCTGTGGACAAGAAGGTAATAAACACTACAAATTAGTATTACACATTGTGGTCAGTTTCAACATAAACTAATTCCTTTTATTAAAAAGAAAAAGAGCCTCATGTCATCTTGTGACTGGTTTAGAATGACATGGATCTGACATAGAAATTCAAGAATCCGACGATAAATTAACAAATTTCTAATTGCAAAAAATGATGTTGTTCCTTTAAAATCTTTTTGTACAACTGCACAAGTCTTTTCGCCATTCTAACAGAAAATTTGCCATTCAACTAGGTATGGTTGGGCACGTTCGATACTGAGGTGGGCGCTGCGCGGGCAGTGGACGCTGCCCGGAAGCTTCTCAAGTGCAAGAAGAAACGGCCGCCCAACTGCCCGTGCTTAAACTTGGACGCCTACTCCGAGACCATACCCGCCCACCTCAATTTGAACCATCTTGGAAATGATGCCATGTTCAAGGACATCACTCTTTTTGTGAAAAGAAAAGCCCAAGAATACGCAGCCAGTTTCAGTACCCCCAGTAATAATAGTGTGTCCATTGTAACCTCACGTCAGGCTCCAGTCGTTCTCGAGACTAATTTCGACGCTCAGCCAACGAAGGAATTCTCATTCCATCCACAAATCTCATGTGAGAATAGTAACGTATTGAGCAGCATCTCCGATTCCGAGGACGAGCAACTTCAATGGGAGCTGTATGATGGATCATCCTTCAGTTTTGACGCACTGGAGTCATTTTCTAAGTCTGATAATTATGCAGCCGATATCCTCCAAATTGATGAGACAATGAATGCGCCGTCTGTGTCGTCGTCGGAAGAGCTGAAAGTAGTTTTTCCTGACGAAATTGGGGATGGTGCGCTTTGGCTGGATGATGAGCTGATGAGCATGGACGTTTCTAAAAATGAGGTGAGCAACATCGTAAAGAAATTCTATTTATCACAATACATAATACATGGTGAGGTTTTCCTCCGTATGATCACTATGACTACAAAGATCTCCCTTTGCATTAAATGATAAAGATTCTCTTTGTGATGTTTAAATTATTTTTTAAAGATGTATTCGATGTTGATTATGTAACACTTATGAATGCGGGTTGATGTATTTGTACATTTCTGCACTAGTTGTAAAGTTTGGAATTGAATGATATCATTGACACATTTGTGGATAATGTTTATATTGCAGATGATGCCTTACAACAATTACTCATTAACTAGTGACATCTCGTTCCAAAAGCCGTCATCCAACATTGTTGATGCAAATATGGATTGGTCGCAATCACAACTTCACTCTTTTAATAGTAGTTTTTTCATAAACTCATTCGATTACACACAGGTTTGTTAAGTTACTTCAATACTAATGTATATCATGTTCAATCTTTTCTAGGCAACGAGTCTATCCAACTTTGTTGGAATCAGTCACTTTCATATTGTTGCTAGATCATGAACTCTGTAATGGACAAATTGACACTATTATGGAAAATGCAACCACATTTACAAGATTGATTAACAATGTTATCAAGTGCAGTACTATGGAATAGTAGAAATTCCACATGTCAATATTTCAAAGTCTAGGTGATGACATAATTCCCAATTACATAGCACTTCAAATGTCAAAATATGATTGATAGTTATACAAGATGCTAGAATCCTTACTATTAGGCTTACTATGTAGATTACCACTTCAACAACCCTTGTACATTTGGGGTATTGTATATATTTTTACATTTTACATGATATTGTTTTTCCAAACTATATTTTCTTCTTGTTTGATTGTAGATATGTTATGGAAAAAGTATTTAATGCAACTAAGTTGACCCGTGCCAAAGTCCAATAAGATAATTCCAACATTAGAACTATCCTTGCGTGCATCTATGCACAACCTATATTATTTACTCCCTCTATCCAAAATTAATTGTCCTAGTTTTTGCCATCTTAGCACACAAAAAACGGTCTATCTTTAATAGTACTATGTAGTTTTTGTGTCACTCTCATTGTCTGCCCGTTTGAAGTGGATAGGACTCACGTTTGAAGTATACAACATAGGACAAAAACTAGGAAAAAAAAAATCCAAAAACTAGGAAAATTCTCTCCAAACAAATGGCGTAATAGATAATGTTAATCCCTAAAGACGTGTTATAAATGTTGTGTTGTAAATGTTGTAAATGATGTTAATAAATCCTACAATGCCTAGTCATAACATTCTTGAAAGCAGCTACCCAACCCTAAGTGTACTTAATGCCAACCACAGTGCAGTTACACGGAGAGATAAAGACATTCCCACATGCAATTTCATATGGGAAGTGGGCAAAATTTCCACAATTGTACCTTTCTTGGGATGATTGTAGTATATTTTTGATCTGGGAAAGTTACAATTGTGGGAAATTTGTCCACGTTTCCCATATGGGAATCTTGTTTTTATCTCCCTGTGACAATTAAAAAAAAAGAAAAAGTGGACAGACAAGACTGCTCTAGAATATATGGCCTTGGGGTGTTAGAGCCTGACGAGTACTCCTGCATTAATATCACAAGTAAATAGGTACACTAAATGAGTTTGTCCCACTACACTAAATAGGTAGATTAGTGTTAGATAATTATAAGATTTGAAAATATTATAGATTTTTACTCTCGACAAAAAAAATTACCAAAGACATTGATTCCAATACTATTGAAAGATCCCCATCTTGACCAATATAGAGGGTAAAAAAATTGGTCAGCAGTAAAAACTTACAACATGTTTATGTAAATTAGTGTATCTAACACTAATCTACCTATTTAGTGTACTGGACTTCAAACTGGGTCACAAAGAATCTCGATGTACATCACTAGGTGCCGCTGAAACATACTACAATCTACCCCCCATAATATGACAATATTATTGTTTCAAACACTACAAATGTGATAAGTCATTTCTATGACTAATCTATGTCTGCCACCTTGAAGTTAGGGCTTCCCAAACAAGTCATAATAAAGAGGGACAATTGTACCTGCCAACTTTTGTATGCGACCTCCATTAAAATCCCTGTCCATTAAACTTTGTAGCTACCTCCCTAGAACCTGATCATGCATGACCGAATCTGGAGAGGCTGAGTAGTTTCCAAGCACTTGGCATGCATTTTGTACAATGCGCGCAACTTCTGCGCCACCAGCGTTCTCGGTTTGGGAATCTGAAGCTAACCAGTTTTCCATCACCTGAACAACATTCACAATCTGTAATTTCTCTATGTCAAGGTGAAACCAAAGAGAGCATTAGTGAAGTAGAAACACACAATTCTGTCCATGCACCCATTCCTGCTTTGAAACCGTCCCATAAAGTGCTTTTAAACTGTCCCCAAATTTAATTCATCAAGATTGGTTTTCGGACAAGTTTATGGGACGGTTTAAGTGGTCCACTTTGAACATTCACAGCAATTACATGGCTTATCCAAACAAAAATCCTTCTAGAAATCATCATTTTTGCTACAAAAATACTCTACCTTGAAAAAAGTGCCCCCAACTATGCTAAATTGACAATTTTAGGTCTCTACTTAATGCAAAAGTTGTACCACATTTACAACTCAAAAGATCTCCCATTAAAGTTATGAATGGTAGGTTAATGTTAATCCAGTAGAACATTAGATCAATATTAAAACAACGTCAAGTTCATGCTGATTTCCTTTTAACTTAATACTCCATATTTGTCAAATTAATGCCAATGACACTAGGCATTGAGTTGACACCATTTAATTTGCATTACACTAAAATTAACTAAAAAATAAGAAGGCCACATGATCTAATGCCTAGTACTTAACATTAGGGGCATTGTACAGGGGGTGTGTTTTGTGATGGGACTGGTATGCAAAAGAAAATGTGAGTATTATATTCACTGATTATACACTGACAGTCATGAGGATTTGCAAGGGAGGATACAGTGGCAAGCTTGGCTTGCCGGCCGCAGCTGGGAGCAGCAGCAGCAGCAGCAGCAGCGCGTTCTTCGTCTTCATGCTCATCATCCTCCCTATGATCATCCAGATCGTTCATCAGAAGGTTCGACCCCTCAGCCAAAGCAGCCATCAAATTGGCGTTGGCTGCTTCATCATCAGACTGCCTGACCTGTAAGTGCCGGCACACTCTTTGCAAAATGCTCCACAACGCATTTCGAGCTCCTGAATCTTCACTGACTGTTGGCAGTAGTCCCAGTAGATGAGTGACCATTGTTCCATCTGAACACCACAAGCCCCAAGTAAAAAAAACATCGTTCGAGGGAGTCCCACCAAATAGCACCATTTAGCTAACTGCCAGGGTGTTAAGGTCCATTTGCTAGTTGGAAGTTAACTAACCTATTGTGTGAGCTCCCTTGCAAGGTAACTAATGGGGAGTTAGGCTTTCAAGGTAGCTGTGCAACTAGGTTTAGGACTTTAAAGCATTGGTATCGACACAGTTAGCACCAATCTGCTAACCGACACTGTAAGTTGGGTTACCAAAGAGGACGGATTACCTTGTAAAAAGTCCCCAATAAGGCTGTTTTTCTCCGTGAGCAAATTTGCAATCAAAACTGTCCCAGTGGTTCCTGATGGCCCAATCTGCACCAGAAATAAATATTGCAGTGAATCAGCAACCGGCTTCAGGAGCATATAATCAAACCACCATCAGAGTTTCAACATAACAACACCAAAAAGCAAAGCAGGCTTGAGCAACCGGTTACCTCGTCCTTGTGTGAAAGGCGAATGACCTGGCAAGCCAGAGAGAACAATTTTTTATTGGAGGCAAGTCGAGTGGCAAACTCATCAGACAGCGAAAGAGCCTCTGCGATTTGTAGCACTATGTCTAGCACAGCATCTCTGCATCAAAACAAACACCGGTCAGTATGCACTAGGTTGGCCCGTGCCAAAGTCCAACACGACAGTTCCAATGGAAGAACTGTCGTCGTTGCGTGCATGTAGTCTGTGTTATATTATACTCCGTAATAGACTAGGTTGACACATGCCACAGTCCGGCACGACAATTCCAGCAGCAGAACTTTCGTGAGGAGTGTGCCTGCATGCGTTATGTAATAGATTCTCTCTCACCCTCCAAAATAAGCTAAAAATAGAATTTGGGGTGGCTTTCCTAGATCGCTTAGAAATCAAGTTTTATTAGGTTACTCCATTTTATAACATAGGATCCAAAATTTCTATTTTTAGCTTGTTTAGTTTTTCCGTGGAGGGTGAGATCTAACAACGCTTAGTGAAAGAGAAAGAAAAATTAAAGCATTAAATACAATATTAAGGTGGAACGGTTTCACACCCGCAAGTGGATGTTCCTTCAATGATGGCTGTAACCTCACACTCTATGAGGTCGGTCAAGAGCTCTGGCAGTCCCATGCGCAGAAGAATAGGGAGAAGAGCACAAAACGCTTCTTGCTTGCTATCCACAATTGCCAGTAGCAACTCTGTACTCTGAAGTAACAACACCAAAAAATTAAAAAATTAAATAAAAATAAATCCCCATCAGAAAGAGTTTGACAAGCATAGACAGTTTAATTAGATGAGTTCACATAACAACAAATGGCTCAGTGAGACCTTTTCTCGAAGCTGGGAATTCATGGTGTTGGCTACGATCCACATAATACGTTCCAGCACTTCTTCTCGTTGAAGCGCATTAATCCAAGCACTTGCTGCGTCACTGTGTAGACCTGCACTCAGCAACCTACACAAAAACCCCTGACTGAGTGGCATATCAAGATTATATCCACTCAATAATACAGGAAGAAGAAACATGATCGTGTAAAATCCAACCATGGAGTACCTATGTTAAGTAAAACAAACAAACAATTGCTGAAAGAATGTTGGGCGTAACCACGATAATGACCTGCAAGTTTCACAGAGGCTGGGTGGATCTTCAAATTGGAGTTGCTGGATGACTGTCTGTACTAGGCCTTCGAAATTCACCAAAACCTTTACTGGGTTGCTGTGGCAAGCCAAATTTCCCAGAATTCCCAGACATATTTCCTGTGAAACAAAGTTCGTAAAAATATGAGTCTAAGAAATCAACTTGTTCGACATATTCAAATGAAATTCTACGTATGCCTAAAACTGTAAGAACCTCTACATGAAAAGTCACACAGCAATCACATTTCAGTATTTCATATTCAGTGCCACAGCAACCAACTCCATATACATATCTGTCTGTGTGTATAGTCTATATCAATGATGAAACGTGAAAATTTTCCAACAAGAAAACAAAGACCTGGATTAACCCTTAAAGGACCAAGAATTCATGGTTTTAAAATGACAAATTCAATCAATTCTATTGCAAAAAATATAATATTCATATGGGAAAAACAAAATGTCATCAAAATCAGTGAAGAACATTACATGTGTTGGTCTAAAAATAATATATAAATTTGAACAAAAGGAAGTCCACATAGGACTTACTCAAAACTGCTAAAAAAACATATGAGACCTAATTTGGGCTTCTTGGTCCAAAGTGCATACCCGCATCCGATCAGACTGAGGTAAGCGCAATATAGCCAACAGAACCTCGAGGATACGATTGTCCACCTGGGCCAACACATTAAAACCTTCCATTAAAATGTATTCTATCCCAGCCAGAGTAAGGTTGGTCCAACACTGTACAAAATCTTAGAAATCAATGAAGTTCATCAAATTCAAAATGTACGTACTCGGTGTTGGTTTAGGGTGCCTGAACTTAAGAAAATCAATAGAGTCTAACTCCGAATCTTGGTTTTCCGTTTTTGGAAAATGCAGTATTCAATTTTACCTAACGTTTTCATTTCTCTGACTTCCTTGCATTCACATCACAAATTGATGAAGGACACTACAGACCAGAAGACAGTTTAGCATTTTTGCTACTTTTCCATGGCTTGAAGAGCAATCCAGGCTCCTTGGATGCTCTTTTCATATTAGTATACTGGTATAAGTAATATCAGGGTAATACACACGTTCTACCTAGGTGCTACTTGGGCAATACCTGGGTGATACCTATGTTTAAAGAGGCTACACATCTTTGACTCCATGTTGGAAATCTGGCTATTATTCTTTCCTTTTTTCAAAAATTCTGTGTGTCAATTAGCCAGTCCAAAAATTTTGTACTCCCTCCGTCCCAAAGTTATTGTCATACAAATTTGTTTCGTATTTCTTTGAGCCAATTTCATTGATCATATTGTAAGAAACGTGATTAAAAAAGGTTCCAAATTATGTCACTAGAATGATTGAAGAACATTGCATGTGTTCATTGCAACCTAAATAAAATTAGCCACAAGGAAGTATTTTTTTGACCTACTTAAAAAAAGCACTTTCAAACATGACTTTCAAACATGACTAACTTTGGGACGGAGGAAGTAGCAATTTGGCTAATATTAGCAACAAAAAATCACTGCTACAGACATGAGGAAGGTTAGGTATTAAGAAACACATGTCCTTCAGTATACCAAGAACTCAATCCAGTTCAGGGTTTAGGGATTAGGTTTCTGTCGCCAACAACAATGGCACTTAGCTTACCAGAAACTCGGCGTGTGATTCATTAGCAGCAAGGTCCCAGAGCACACACCCGGCTTCTTCCCGAAGCTCCTCCTGTTCTTCACACAATCCGCAGGAGCCTGGTAAGGAGTTCGCCTTCTCAACTCCTTCGTCATCTTCACCATTCTCCGGATCCTTTGTCTCATTATTCACAGGAGCTGCAGGATCCGCCTCCTCCGAAATTACTGACGAAATCTCCTTGCCATTCGGTTTAGGGTCTGGTACCGAGTCGGGTGATGCTGCTGCCACGGGCAAGAGCTGGCGAATGAGGTGGATAACGTGGCTGGGATCGATAGTGCTGGAATACTCAACCGCAACCTGGAAAAACATATAATTGATTGAATATTTTGTCATTTTAAAACCACTTCAAAAGAATGCTCAAAACCATATTTGCTTAGTGAGTAGTAATCTCCACCGATTCAATGAAAAAACGCATAACGTGATTGTATTGGGAAACTAAGCAATGCTGCGTGATATGTTGCGACCTGGTCATGGTCCAGCTCGGGTTGCGGAAGAGGCGGGGCCTCGGAATCATCGTCGTCGTTATCATGAGCGCAGGGAATGCGAGGATTGTTGTTCTGATTCTCGTCGTCGTCGTTTGTGGCGCCCATGGCGGTGAAGAAGTGCCGCTGTGGATCATCGCCTTCCCCGTTCTTGCGGCATCGCCATCGCTACGAAAAGGTTTTGCAAATACACGAAGAAAAATGCAATGCAGAAGACACTGAACTGAAGGCTTAGGGATGATGAGTGACAAATGCGAAAGCGTGCCACTTTGCCAACTCGCCCTTGACACGTCGGACGAATTCGTCCACGTCAGCATCATCCACGTCCCGGAAACTCCAGCTCAGCAACCGGATCATGTACTTGGATTCCGTTTTGAGAAAATCTAAAAGTGAGAAAATGGGTCGGTCCCCTCATAAGGTAACGGGTTCTATTTCCGACTGGGTTCTATTTCCGACCCCTACTGGTTGGGGGATGGGTGTCAGAAACCAGCCAGCATGGTTTTTGATAGTGTCCAAGAGTGTTCTAATTTCGTCCATGCTTGGAATAATCAAGAGCTTCTGATTGGTGTAGAAGCACTCTATTTTCAGAATCCAACCTCTCATGAAAACCATGACTCTATGAGCGGTTAATGGTCACTCTAAACTTTCAAACTTAAAAAATCATAGAAAATTGTAGAAATGCTCAAAAAATGTTTTTTTTCGGGAATGCCTTTGCAATAGCTTTGCAGAGCATCCAAAAATTATTAAAAAATTCTTTCACAAGTCTAAGTATGCAAATCTGAAATTCAGTCGGAAATAGAACCCGTTATCTTATGGTCCCCATTTTCAAGCCTCAGATAGATAGAAACTCAGTCCCTTTTTAGCAAGGGGCGGGCGTGAATAAAGTGTCCGTTCGTAATGTCAATGACTGGGTGATGTATTCAGGTCATTTTTGCATTTCTGTTTTTTCAAGTTTGAGTTATCGGCAATTGACAAGCCTTACTTTCGTTCCGTAATTTTAGAGTAATGGGCGGTGACATGAGACTAATAACAACAAAACTTGCAATGTAAAGGCTTGTTCTCACATGGCCTTATGTGATGTGTGATAATAATTGTCCAAATCTCCCCTTGTCTGGTGGACACCGGGTCATTGACATTACGAACGGACACTTTATTCACACCGGCCTTGATAATGGGCCGGAGTTTCTATCTATCTGTGATAATAATTGATAAAACTTGTGGAGCTCGTTCTAGGTAGTTCTATTCACATTGTAGCAGATGTATTCACACTGCTGATACGATTTCCGTATTATTAGGGTAAGTATATGTACTGATTGTTCAGACATACGGTGTATAAACTGTTCCTAAAGTGCTACGTCATTTTAACCCCTAAAGGACCAAGGATTCATGGTTTTAAGATGGAAAATTTGACTTATTGAATTATGAAAAATACAATTCAGATGAAACCAAATTTTATATCACTAGAATCAGTGAAGAATGTTGCAAGTGTTGGTCAAACAACAAATCGATTTGAACTAAATAAAGTCCAAATAGGATCTCCTCAAAAGTGTTAAAAAAAACACGAGGCTCAATTTGGGTTTCTTGGTTCTTTAGGGGTTAACTCCTAACCGCCCAACTACACATATTTTGCATGATGTACGGATTTGAAGTCCGCTTTCTCATCCATTATGCACTTTTTGCATCGTGGATTTTTTACTAAAACTTTTATGAGAAGTTAGCTCCGTGCATGTGTGATCCGATTAGAAAGGGGATGATTTGTGAAATTTTTGTGCCTCATTTCATGTTGTAGTGTTTCACCCAAAATTCCGAAGATTTTAGTCTAAAAGTGCTCTTGAAAAGTCAAGTACTAAAATTAAGCAATCAAAAAATCTCCACAATTCACTACACTTAGAGTATTACATTTCAACCCATCACAACAAATTTCATTATTAGATTGTCAATATCTTATTCGTAATCATATTACAAAAGAGTGTTAAATTTTAAGTTTGAAAGTGAATACACAAATATTGGTGATAGCAATCGCAAATCTAACCGTATGGATAGAATCTAAAATGCACCATGTACAACTTTTATTCATTCATCAACTTGGAAATATTCCTCTTAGTTGCATTTTATAATGCATTTTTGAAAAACTGCCAAGTTTGAAAAGGGTGAGAACGTTTAGGGGTTAATGTAAAGGGGGAGGCCCCCATCGGAGGGACTCCCGGCCTGTGAGGGACCCGACCCGAGGAGGGCGGGAGCCCGACGAGGGAGGGGCACGAGCTGGCCGGGAGTCCCTCCGATTGGGGCCTCACCCGGCGTAACTAGCCCCCTGGAAAGTTTTGTGTAGGCTCACAGGGAATTCCCTGTGAGCCTATACGAAGCTACAATGCTTCAAGTCATTCCACGAAGGGAGAGCCTCCCAAACCTTAAACGTTTATTTCCAGGGGTAGTTACGATGTGACAAGTTATAATGCCTAAAGCCGAGGGAGTGGCTGTCTCCTTCGTCTTCAACCTGTTCACTTCAGTGTTCTCACATCAGCTGCTTGCCTGGGACATCAGAGCCCCCCCCTCACTGCCATCTTCACGAACGTGTATATGATCCATGCGCTCACCTCCTTATTCGTAGTATCGCCTCGATCATTGCGTTGATTTTGAAGCTCCTTTCGTTCCGTATCTGCGGTATTCCGGGGTCGCGGTGTGAGTTGACGGGCGCCCTTTGAATTGCGCTTCCGGGCGCTCTCTGGATTTCCGTCGGAGCGGTTACGGGTGCTCTCGTAATTGGGACGTCGGTGCCGCGTTGAGTTTGGGCGACGGTTTTTTGTGGAATTTAGACTGCAGGTGCGCTGTTTTTTTCCCTGCAATTGTATATGCTGTATGGACCGATTGTTGCATGCTTCAGGGTTTAGGGTTTTTTTTCTGCTTGATTTTGTTCATCGCACTTCTGTAAGGTGCGATCGTAGCCGGGTTGAGGGTATACGCCAAATCCTTTTTTGAGACGAAATTGTCTCATTATTGACTCAAATTTCAATTGTTCAGTGCATAAATTGGCATACTGTTGTGCAAGACTACCTCTACCAAACGCCAGGTGAGAACAGACCTTAAGCTCAGCTCTCACAGGCCTCGTGCTGTCCGGGGTATCCTCTCGCAAGGAAAATGTTTCCCTCTTTCTTAACAATTTTTGACCTAATTTGATACAGTCCTACAACAACAACAATCCGTTCAGGAAGGTAACCCCATCAGCTCAGAGCCACAACACCGAAAGGAAACCCTAAGTGGAGATTGAAGCTTGGGTACGTTAGTTACCTTGCGACTGGTGTCTTCGTTGCTGATGGTCCACTCCAAAGCAATAACGGAGCGGAATTTCTGGACGACCCCGGCGATGGTGACCAAGGAGGCGAGCAAGCTCAAGAAAAACGCAGTCCACCAGTTCGGACAAGCCAGCAAGTTGGACTGCGCCACGGCTGTGAGCAAAACGCCTTGGAACACACTGTAAAACCCTACCAACTGATAAATCTCGTTCCGGAGGGAGCTGCTCTGCAGCCGCTTCTTGTCCACGCGAATCGCAAACAGCTCGTCCAAGCGCACATCATCTCTTCTCGGCTCAGTCTGTTAGTAACACACTCAGCTGCCACAAAAGACATCAGTATCAGTAGTGTAGTTTCTGGAAGCAGCGCTGCTTCTTTTGTTCGGGTACGGTATGGATTCCACCGTTAAGAAGGAAGAGAAGGCCGCCGAGGTTGTCGTCACCAAGAAGGCTTTCAATTTGGTAAGTTGTCCCCCTCTTTCTTCGAAGACTTTTCGTTAGGGTTTGGGGTTTAGGGTTTCACTTCGAAAGCAGAGGAGATGATTTCACGACGTTGCAGGCATGCTCCTGGGTGCAAAAAATGAGTGGTGGAGCTGATTTCGACGTGGAGGAAGAATCGAAGGGCTTGCCTGCTGACGACGGTACCGATGTTCGGCCCATGAGGTAAATAAATCAACATGATTTTCGCAATGTCAGAATTTTCACGCTGGATTCTTTTCCGGTTTGGATCCTTACTGGTGTATGGGATGATTTTCCAGGTTAGGATTGGGGGCCAAGTATCTCTCTCATTCGCAAGCCAATCGTGTAAGTAGTCAAGTAGATAAGAAGCTTAGGGCAAAGCTGATCACTACGGCAATGGCCGGTACTGGTTATCAAGGAGGTCGGAGAGAACATAAATCTTCCCACAGGGAAGAAGAAGAGGAAGCTGTGCAGGCTGAGGACGAGCATGAGGATGACAGCCGTGCGTCGAATTTTAAGAAGAGGACTAGTGCATTCATTAGACCTACATTGATAGTGTCAGAAACAGCGGGCTCCAAAAAGAAGAAGAAAAAGGGGCCATAGTTTCTTTAAAGATAGTTACCATAATGCAGCTGTGCACAAAAACAGGAACAAGATGCTGGGCTAGAAGTGTAGAAGCATTTCAAGTTAACACTAGCGGAAGAAATTGCTGCATTGTTGGAGAGAGCATGAACTTGTTCATGCAGGATTTTACACTTGCTATAATGAAAATCCCGTTTGTATGTACATGAAGATTGCGAGAGTGATGACACCAGCGCATGGGTTTGTGCTGAGGGTTCTGTGCATTTCTTGGAAAAGAGATGCACTTGTGCACATGTTTTGCTATGAGGAGATTGTAACTAGTGTCACTGTTTTAGTTCAATTCAGAGAATGATTTCCAAGCAATTCACCACCACATGTGCTTTTGATCACAGATTTTGAAATGGAACAGGTAGAGATTGCATTGGGACGGTGTTTAACCCCTAAACGTCCCAGCATCCAAACTGGATCATGAACAGATTCAAACCCTTGTAACTTTCTTATACAATCTTGGATGACTATCATCCAAGTCATCTTTGCAAGCCTATTAGTTCCTCTACCAATTAAAGTAAATATCTTGTAATGGAGAGCTATTGATAATATTGGAGAGGTCTCCAATTGCAAGTATGTCAAATTTATTGGGGAGATTTTATGCTTGCAATGGTCCTTTCATATATACCTCATGTACATCTCAGCCATGCTAATATCTATTTTTAAGGCTAGCATCTACTTTTGTTCAATGGGATGGTACGTTTAGGGGTTAAATTGCGACTATACCCGGTGCATTGAGAGGAAATTAGACTGAAAATTTTAAATGCTTTTTGGTGAAAATAATTTTACATAGCATAATAGAGCAGTGCAATGGAGCACCCTTTTGAACATTCCCCATGCTTCATTTTATCGGTTATAAGTACTTCTACCAATGATTTTTTGGTTTCAATGCCTTGCATCACCATAGGGAACGGAACTCGTGACCAACCGGATGCTGGAAGAGAGTTCTCACAAGTTCCTCTAAACTTAACCCTTAGACGCGCTCGCGTCCAGAATCTGGACGATGGATGATTCTGGACGCGTCCCTTCACCACGCAGGGGATGTTTTACATCCATTCATTTTTATAAAAAAATCTTGTGCTAGTCAGTTACCATTTGTACGGTACGGATCTTCAAGATAAGATATTGAGAGTTTTTGAAAAATAGCAAAAGTGGTTTATGTCAAGTTTCATTCTTAGTTCAAAAAGTGAGACCTTAAACATGATTTTCCATAATAAGAAGAATCAAATAGTGAAAACCATACCATCTTGTAGTACATGTTATTCCGATTTCATTACAATATTTAAAAATAATAATAATGTTAATTTTGGATTTTTAATTGAATTTCAAGAGAAAACCTTGCAAAATTAATTTAAAAATATTAATAAAAAATATGATGAATCCAACCGTACAGATGTGATCTTCACATTCACATTTACAACTTTTCTTTCTATATCAACTCCATTTTCGGTTTTCATCAAACATTTTATAACGAATCTTTGAAAACAGTGTTGAATCGGGACCTTAAAGGGTTAAGAGAGCCAACTAAAGGACTATTCATGAACAATGCAAGTTTATAAATTTGTTAATCCTTTGATGCGCATGCGTCCATATATTGGACGGCGAACATATTACAAGTGTTCAAGTTCCTTTCAAACAATTTTCATCCACCCAAATTTCTCTTGGTTCTTGTGCAAGCTGACTATCTTTTGTGCGGTTTGGATCTTCAAGAAATTTATTGTGATTTTTAAATAAATAAAACAATTGGTTTATGTCAAGTTCCATTCTTAGTTCAAAAAGTGAGACCTTAAATATGATTTTTCAAAATAAATAGAATCAAATAATGGAAATCATACCATCTTGTAGTACATATTATTCCAATTTCATTACAAATTTTTAAATTTTTTTGTGTTAGTTTGAGATTTTTAATTGAATTTCAAGAGAATCTTAAAAAATTATTTAGAAATTATTAATGAAAAATATAATAAACCCAATTGTACAGATGTAATCTTCACATTAACATTTACAAGTTTTCTTTATACATCAACTCCATTTTTGGTTTTTATCAAATATTTCATAATGCTTCTCTGAAAATAGCTTCGAATTGGGACATTAAAGGGTTAATATCGAAATGCAAACTAAGTTAGAAGAAGTTGCACAGAAATGGTTATGTTTTTGTTAACTCCATTACATATAATTATATTAATATGAAAAGAGCATTCAGGGAGCCTTCAAGCCACGGAAAAGTAGCCAAAATGCTAAACTGTTTCTTGACAACAACAACTAAATTACTCACTTCTACCTTCAGTTACCGTACTTGGTACTGTATGTGAGGATCATATTCGAACAATATTGTGTCAAAATCTAATTTCCACATCATATTTTGAGAGGTCCACATCAATCACAAGATGACATGTGGCACTTTTGGACAAAAAGTAATTAATTAATGTCGAAACTGACCACAACGTAGGGTATTTATCATTGATAATTTTTTTATGTTATTTTACTTTTGCCAAAACCTTTCCGAAGCAGACGATGACGTGTCAGCTACCCACCGGGCCTACGTGGCATGACGCAGGACTGGCAAGTCCTCTTTCTCTTTCCTTTCGCGGACTCGCCAGTCCTCTCCCTTCAACCAACCGATCGATTCTTCCTCTGCACGACGGAGCAATTTGGAATTCCTGCACCACATGATCATCTCTCTCGGGGGACGCATGGATCAGTTGCCATGATTCTTCAATCACTTTGCTCGTGAGTTTCGTTGCAATCAATCCATAATTCCCCGTTTTGTTTCGCACAATGGGTGCCCGGATGCGAGCTCTTCAAGTCTCTCGGATGCTGGCCCAAAACCTAAGCATGCCGCCGGGGGCCGCTGCCGCACCTCGCCGTCTCGCACCGGCCGTGGTGGGCTGTGCAAGCCGCCGCTGCCGTCGGAGTACGTCCACCGAGTCCTTTGCGTGGAGCGTGGGATCGGAGCCTGGAGCCTCCACCGGCGGTAGTTCTGGTGAGAACCCTAGATGAGAAAATGGTTGAAAGATTGATCCCTTCAGTGCATTAGCTCAACCCTATTCAAGTTCTTTAATGTTTACAGCTACTGTAAATGCACGCACGAAATTATTATTATATGTACAGTGACAGGAAAGAAATGCTTGGGGTTAGGAAGGTGGTCTTTAACCCTTCGCAAGCTTCTTCTTATTATCACTTTTGTATGCAAACGAGGTTTCTTGGATGTTGAACTAAAATTTGAACGAGGCGAAAATTTGAATGTATTGTGCGGTAAGAGTGGCTGTTTCGCTTGTTGCATGGTTCGAGAGGAGGCTTTGCAAGCTCAACCGTATTCAAGATTTTACGTTCTACATCTTAACCCCTAAAGAACGAAAGATTCATGGTTTTAAAATGAAAAATCAAGTGATCATATTGTGAAAAATATAATTCAGCTGGGACCAAATTTTATATCGCTAGAACTAGTGATGATCTTTCCATGTGTTGGTCAAAAAGGAAAGAGATTCGAACAAGAGGAAGTCCAATTAGGACTACTCAAAACTGTTGAAAAAATAGTGACCGTGAACGCTTAGGGGTCATTCTAGGCTGTGATGACATGGAGTCCTGTACCATTGTGACAATCGATGGCGTTGTGGTTAAAGAAGTGCTTGGGGGGCGTGGAACCCTTTACAGATTTTTCAAACTTCTTATGATCACATTTGTATCACATGGTTTTTGAATGAAGATCATCCCTGTTCCGTAAGGTTTGGTGAGAGAACAGAGATGGTGATACTAAAGAGGTTTGGATGCACATCAATAAATATTGGCCTGCAATCAATCAATCAATAGGTGGCTCTGTTTCTTGGTTGTGAATTCATATCAATAGGCGCAGCAGCATCAGCAGGAGAAAATGACAAGCACGAAGAATCTGCACATGAAGAAGATGTCGTGGATGAAAAGACTCAAGTTCTGCGTGCGGCCATGAGCCATGTGGTATAGATATGCCCTGCCTCAAATTATTGTTTTTGATATATAATACTGCAGTTAAGAGTATTATGTGATCTTCTTCTTCAGGTGAATATTTGGGTAGACCTCAAGATTGATTTTTGAGCAAGTAGTAATGGCATTTGAATTCACTTAACCCCTAGAGCACCAGGTTTTAAAATGATCAGTTTGATTGAAATAACAGAATTCGAATTTTATATTACTAGAATTAGTGAAGAATGTTGCATGTGTTGGTGAGAAAAGAAAGAGAATTGAACAGAACAAAGTCTCCATATGACCTACTAAAAAATGAGTCTCAAATTTGGCTTAGACTGGATTCTGTGGTTGATTGAGCATTGATGGGACTTTGATTCAGTCAAAGCTAGGGTGGACAGAAGCTGCACTCGTGGAAGGTGCCAAGGACTCCAAGTTGTCACCAGCTATTGTGGGCGCCTTTCCTCGCAAAGAAGCCACTCTTGTGGAGGTGGGAAAATCATATGACTCTTTCTGGTCTCATTTGTATCAATACTGGAATTGGAGTGGAGCTTGTTTCGATTGTTTTATATGTTTTGTCATTTGAGAATGGACGTGTCGAATCAAGCATCCCTTTAATCATCTTATATCATATATAGGAGTGTGCAGCACTTTGATCATCTTATAGAGCTGTGTAGAGCCAAATCTGTTGAGATCAAATTTTTATCACCATGTATGAATTTTGTATGCATAGTGGGAGGTTGTAGAGCACTCTTAAGTGATAGTAGACAACCCCATTTCCATCCAAAGAGCAATGGCTATAGACATCATGCGAATTGTTCGTAACAAGAGTCAATAACAGTTTTAGTATCCTCTACGGACCTGATGTGCAGTTCTTCATGGAAGAATGCAATCGTCATCTGGAAGACGAGGTGGAGGCTCGTGAAAAGGAGTTGTCTGCCATGCTTCTTGCTGAGCGTATAGCCCAGATTGTGCGCTTACGTCTACAAATGCAGATTCCATTTCTCTCAAAGTGGCCCCAAGCTCTCAGTATACAGGTGATGATGTTATGGTTGTCTGAATGTTATGTACCCCTCTGATGGTACTTGCACTTAAATTTCTTTTGCAAGCAGCATATGGTTTCCATGAGGGCTTCTTTCAATATCTTCGGTTTCTTTTGCAGGCACATCCTATGAATGCTGCAACGGCACTGAAACAAAGAGCGGTTCTTATGGACGATATTTGGCATG
This sequence comes from Pohlia nutans, assembly GCA_022496805.1. Classification (NCBI taxonomy): domain Eukaryota; kingdom Viridiplantae; phylum Streptophyta; class Bryopsida; order Bryales; family Mniaceae; genus Pohlia; species Pohlia nutans. Next base: position 25,406,142 of record CM040095.1, on the reverse strand, counting down.
CAGCTGGCGATCGGTCCACAGACATGGATTGGTATACCAAGCGCGCGTTGTTAGGAGGTGTCTACACAGCTACTGAGCTGTACATACTCACCGACTATTCTCCAGGTAATTATGGTCTAGATCTGAAAACTCTCTTTCTTTTGTAAGAGAGATAAATTCATTTTTTCTTGCAGAAAAGTGTTGGAAGACTAATTCGAACTGGAAACGTAAAAGCATGCCACACTACTGAACATAAAGCATTTATTTAAAACTGGTTATGGGGGTTATCGGAGTAGATTGAAATCATGAAGAATATTTGAGTGAAAGCTCCACTAGAGTTTTCCCCTAGCAACCAAGTAGCGGCTTTAATTACTTACTGGGTGGCCGCACTGCTAAAGTAGCGTCAGTGAGTAAATTGGTGCTAATTTCCAGTAACTAACTGGTGCTGGATCTACACTCGTTTCCATCGTTCAACTTTACTCTTAAACGTCACAGTATGCTCCTTGCGCTGATTTTTCAGTGCATTTTGGAAACGTGCGACGTTTAAGGGTTCACTCGCTGATTTTGGAAAAGTAAAGTACTTGTGCCCATGTCAATGGTTTGAAGTGCTAACCCCGCCTGCACCAACCAGGTAGCTAACTAAAAACTCTAATTCTCCGTTAGTTACCTTGCAACAGGAGATCAGTTGACTTCCAATGAGCCAACAGGCCTTAAGGCACTACACTGATTATTGCCATTACTGTGAGTCACAAAATTAGTGTGAGATTTCCCACCAATCCTTAATTAGTGTGAAACTCTCACTACTCACTGTGAAAATTATTAATTACTGTGAGTCAAACTGTGTTCTAATATCACAATTACTGTGAAAATACTGAATTACTGTGACTCACAGTAATGGCAATAATCGATGTACCGTAGCTAGCTAATTGGCGTTACTTGATTGGTGTGGACGTGTGGACGGGGCCTAATCACTTACTATGGAAGTCACTGCATATGTCAATGTCATCTATCCTCAATGGAAATATAATTAACAATTGTTGTTGCTCGTTGGCTGAAGTACTGTTTCAAGATACTAACAGGGCTTTCGAGATACTTAACGTGATGATCACCAATATTAATTTCCTTCGTGGGTTGCAGGTCATCGTGATACATGGGCATTTTTGGAGCGCAGGATTAAGGACGCTATCGATTGCCGAAAGACTGCACAAGAGGTAATAGTTGAATACCTCGACTGATTTCCTGTGTTTGCAGACTTCAGTACCATAATAAAACACTCAAACACTCACAAATCCTTAGTTTATATCATGCAATCTGGAGATTCTCCAATCACATGTGTACACAACATTTAATATTCATTGGACACATTTATAGAGTGTTATTAATAGTAGTTGGGATTGTAGTGCAGCTCCGTCAATTGACACAGGATGTTACCCCTTGTTGGAAATTAGTTTAGAAGCTGTGGTGTAGAATCCGCCGAAGTCGTAAACTAAAAGCTGGAGTAACTTTCTAACTTGTGCTTTACAAGCCCACTTACCTAAACCCTCCTCCGTTTAGATGATGTTTCTTAATAACATTCTAGAGAACCCTCTGAATTGGCATATACAGGAATCCCTAACACATTGAGCTCAATTTGAACAAGGGAGAGCTCCTCAAGCCAATGAATCATTGTCTTCACATGTGTATGCTTTATTTTTGTGATTCTTACATTGTCCTCAAAGTCAAAGCCAACAGGCGAGTACTATCTTACGTGAGTTCTGTTGGTTCATTTGCTTGCAGGCTTCGCATTTGGCCCAGGCTGTAAGTATGGGTTTAAGCAACTCTGTCTCCTCTCTCTTCAACAGGGGTTTAGGTTCTCAAAAGTTTTGAGCATGCTTCTAGTGAGGTCAAGGGCTCTGCTGTGCCCCAAAATGTAGGATGTAAATGACTGAAAGAAATAATGTTTTTAAGGATCACTTCTTTTCCATGCTGTGCAACTGTCTTGCCACAGTTGAGCCACCGTCCATGTAATGCAGAGAAAAATAATATCAATTGATGCAATGCAGTGAAACTCTTTACACTTCCATTTAACCCCTAAAAGCCCGAGGAGTCTTGGATAAAACATAGATGAAGTGAAGTTTGATTCAATAGACAAAACGTAGGGCATTATCTCTACAAGTTATCCATATAGTCAAACTTCCAAACAAAACTTTAGATATTCTTTTGATGAATTTAAAAGCAAAAACACTTTTGAAAAATTGTATAAATTATAATTTTCACTTTTAGAAGTTTAAAATTTAGCATGATTAGTTAAAATTGGTTTATTTGTTGTAAACTTCAAAATTGCAAAAGAAATGGAGGGAACAACAAAACTTTCTCCAAATAGCAAATTTTATAATTGAAGAGGGGTGATCAGTTTGAGGCGTATGTGTGACACGAGTGACAGGAGGCCTGGCAAGGATGGTAGATCTAATGTCGCGTTCAGACAACTAGGCATGCATGTGGTGGGGACTAATGAAGAGGATGAAGACATTGATGACTTGAATTTGTTGTTTTGAAATTTATGTGAAGGTAACAATTTGTCAATCTTTAACCCTTTAGTGCCTAGCAAGCCAGATTATGGTCACTGCAACGTCGGAAATGCAAATAACAGAGAATCCGTGAAGAATTGGAACTTCAGTTCTGAAGTTCAGTTTTGCGCACATACATTACGCACCTTCCAGAAAAAGAAATTTTCAATTTGGAATTGTACAACTATCAAAATACCTATCAACAGAACGCAAAAATACTGCAAATACTTGAAAATACAGTAAATACTTACAAATACAACATATGTATTGTGTAGTATTTCTTGTGTTTGGAAGTTTGTTATCTTGTTTTATTTTTTTGGATTGTGTTCTCTTCTTCATCTTCCATTAGTGTGTGTAATCCAATCTTGACTAATGTACCCACTCCTGTCAATTTTCAACGTATAAAATTTTGTCCTAAACCGTACATGAACAAGTCACTTTCACTTATAAATCTCACAATAATTATGTGTGAGTCTATTTTTGATATGAAAGATTGCAATGGAGAGGTGTTGACATAGGGCATAGCTGAACTTCTTTACTTTCATTTTTGAAAATTTACCTCAAATTCTATTTAACTTTGAAATCACACCCCCTAAAATCTCGTTTTTGAGCATGCATTATATAGTTCAAATACATACTATAATCTTCCGATCCCACCATTGGATGATTCTCAAATTTTATTAAAATGTGTGCTCTTGAGGTGAGAATATAATTGTATGGTTACTTTCTAATTTAACCAATTCTATTTTTGGTAGTCTCAACCACAATGGAAAAACCTATTGAAATCCAGGGCTCAGAGCTACAGTACCCTGGGCACTAAAGGGTTAACAATGGTCACTTTTGATGTTCACAACATTGCAAAGAGGCCTTTCATTCCAAGCAACGCCATATATTGCTTTTTTTTCACAAATTCCAATAGTATTAATTTTCTACAAGGAAGTGCCATTTGCGTGCTCTCTATAGCATTAGAAGAAAATTAACGCTTTTACCGGGGCCTCTACAAGACTGCTTGAACCTCATACAAAGAAATATATATATTTTTTGAAAAATGTTTAAAAAAAAAGTTTAAAAAATAAAATAAAAATAAACTAGGGCTACGCACAACTGTTGACGAAAATCATAATTTATCATGTCCTTTGGTACAAACTCCATATTTTTTAATTTGAATATAAATTAAAATATTTCACAATGAAGTGTCTATTGTGGCACTCGCCAAAGAAGTGTGAAGGGTGACTGAGTTACAATCTTGAATTTCTCACATGTAGGAAGTAAATAAATAAATGTATATTTAGATGTATATTTAGGAAGTTGCAAACGAGGCTAGGTTGACGACGACTACGACCACGACCACGACCACGCCGACGCCTACGCCTTCCGATTTCCTTTGTAATTTTCTTGGGTAAAAACCCTCTCCGAGTACCTCGTCGACGAAATTAAAGTAAAGTTAAAAACAAAGTTACTCGTTTTTTGGATGATGGTTTGCAGTGTGTAAATTTGAAAATTGCTTGAAGACCACTTTGTGAAAAAAATTCCAAAAAAATCAAAACTAACAAGTAAGAAATGAAAGGTGTTCATATAAAAATGAAATAAAATAAAATTTACACAAAAAATGAATGAAGTCGATCTTTGCTTTTGTTTTTAAAATATGTCAATTGATTTTTAAATATTGTTTGAAATAACTTTTGCTATAACCTTTTGAATAGCCATCTATATAACCTTTCAAACAACCTTTCAAGTTTCCAACTCCAACTTCAATCTCTTTTTTCTTTTCACGACCATATAGGACCAATAATACCAAAGGACATGACGACGACGGTCACCACGATGACGACGACGACGTTGATGATTTTCCTTCATATTTTTCTGGGGTAAGACCCTCTCCGAGTTCCTCATCGACGGAATAAAATTTGTATTAAAAAATTATTTAATTTTCTTTTGATTTTTTATTATTAAAATTTTATTAAACATTTAATATCCCATCTGATGTGGCCGAACTTTGGCCACATTAGATCTATGTCAAGTTTAAGTTTTTTTTTTAAATTTTAGTATTTTAGTATTTTTAATATTTTATTTTATTTTTATTAATTTTTTTTGCATGAGAACTCGCAGCCCTTTAGAGGACTCAAATTTCCTTCAATCAAGTATCAATTTGAACATTGGCGTTTTACGTTCACATACAATAATCATATTTAGAGCTGAAAATATTGATTACATTAAACATATATTAACGACGGAATGAATTTGTATACAAAGGTATTTAATCCCTAAACGTACTGATCCTTTGAACACAAGTAGATGCTAGCCTCAAAAATAGATATTAGCATGACTCAGATTTACATTAGGTGTACATGAGAGGACCCATTGCATGCATGAAATCTACCCAAAAAAATTGACATACTTGCATTTGGAGGCCTCTCCAATATTATCAACATCTCCCCATCACAAGAGGTTTACTCTAATTGGTAGATAATTTAATATGCTTGCAAAGGTGAGTTGGATGAAAGTCATCCAAGATTGTATGAAAAAGTTATAAGGCTTTGAATCCATTTGTGATCCAGTTTCTAGACTTTAGGATGTTTAGGGGTTAAACATATAACTTTTGTATAAAGTTGAGGCACCTAAAACCGATCAGTTAAGGCATGCACTATACTTGGGATAGATGAATCGATATTTTGAGTATTTTCCTCTTTTAGCAATAAGAAACTAAGAAGTTATCATATTTAATTTAATTTTTTTGATAAATATATGAATAAGTACAAATTTTCAAAGTGGAAGTTGTAGGTTGACCTAAAACCGATCATATGCTCTAATGTACAAATGAGGTAAATTTTCAATTTCAAATTCTAAAAACTAAGCAAGAATCTAGGGTGGTTGGTTTTGTGTATATGATCGGCTTTAGGTGCCTCGACCTTACATTCAAAGGGTTTTTTAGAAGGGAATCATGAACGCACACGATACTCAAACATAATGTAGAGTGCACCCGGCTGGGAAGTACGTAGACCCTACATGCACAAAATAAAGGGTAGGTTTTGTCCTCTTGCATTAACTCCTCAAGGCCCAAGGGGACATATTGTGTCCTCTGACTTGTTCATTAGGTCATTTTTTAAACTCATTTTGTTCAAAAACTACATATGATATATACATAAAAAATACATTGCAATGTTAATATTAATGTGGGAAATTTTGAAGTACAAATCATATTCTCGCTTAAGTTTTTTGTACAAGAGATAATTGCAGTCAAAGTTTAGTTTCTTCAAATAGTACAAAATATCATGGGGCCATGAGGGGTTAACCCTTGAACGACATTTCAGGTCCCGGGTGGACAGCCCGAGCATCTCTCAAAGAATAAGGGTTATATATTTAGGCCGGGCATGGGTGCATGACCAATCACAACAAAGGAACAAACACATGAGGAATAAATTGAGTACTTGGGCAAGAATCAAATGATCCTCCAAAACCTTTGATCTAGACATTGCAAACAAGCACGGAAGAATTTGTTGTAGCAATTGAGCACATCAGATGCCTCACCTTGTTGTGCATCCAATGATCTATGTATGTTTCGAAGGAGTTAAATAGTGTTCCTGCTAGAAGCAAGATTCCTTGGAAATAAGGTTGGATGTCCTAAAACCACCACCTCCCCCAATTACGACATGTAGACCTTTATTGGACCACCACAGTTGAGACCCAAAACCACCAATTTCACTATTGAAGTAGACCAATGGCACGCCAAGCATTGCGAAGAAATAGTTGGTGGTTTTGGGTATCATTATGAGTGAAAATTAGTACCACATGGTATGAACATGGGGAAACCTATAGGTCTGATTTGGGTCACGAAGTTCTTTTCACTTCAAAAATTTGTATCAATTTGAATATTGGGAATTAAATTGCGGAAATTTGTGCGTTCTGTGAGAAATCTTCTTTCAAATGACCGAAAAATATTTCTCATAAATAACCTTGTTAAAACAAGGCCATATTTCTTAAGTTGGTGGTTTTAGGACATCCAACCTTAAAGCCCGTGGGGCTTGCTGTGTCGTTTAAGGGTTAAGGTTGAGGGGGTTTAGAGCTGGGAAAATGAAAGGGCTGATGAATGGCAGACACGTGGCAGAACTCCAAGTGGCAAACCCACTTGTAAGTGTGAACGCGACCTTGGCGAAGAAAGAAGCTCGTTGTCAATGGATAACGGAGCCAGCCAGCCAGCCAGCCAGCCAGCCGTCTTCCTTGAGTATTTCCGCATTTCGAATTTGCAGCTCAAGCCAGTGATCGAGCTCAACCCTTTCCAGAACCCTAATCCGCCCGCACCGGGGCCATTGAATCACACTGTATCAACAATTCTTATCGTCGCTGTGAACGGAGCTCTTGCCACAGGGTTTAAGTTAGCCAGGGGATTCAATTGCTTTTCTTTAGGGTTTTGGGATGGGCAGCCAGGCGTTGATGGAGCCAATGGTGGTGAGCATGGCGGGACTGGCCAATTCGCCAGCCGCGGCGTTCAAGTCCAGCTCCTCCGCAAAAAACTCTGCGCGCTTACAGTGCATTCGAAGACCGGCGTTGTGTGTGAGGGCTTTGCAAACCTCGCACAATCTCGGACGACGGAGCGCATTTGGTCCAGGAGCGCGCTCTTCGCGATTAGATGTTCGGGTATGAACTTCTTTCATTCAAAAAACAGAAACAGGTCTCATAGCTTTCGCAATGTGTCTCTTGTTAAGATTTCTGCTGCAGCGTTATTTCATGAATCTGGTTATTTTTGTTTGAGTAGATTACTGAACTTTATCACTCGAGGAAAGAAGCAAGAGGATTCCAGTACAGTTGCTTGCATTTACAAAAGAAACCTCTGTCATAGCCTTCGCAATGTATGAGTCTCTTGTTTACTGGAAGCTCGAATTCTACTGGCCATGTTGATGTATCCAGCGTTAAGAATCTGGTTTTTTATTTTTGTTTGAGTAGATTACTGAACTTTATCACCCGAAGAAAGAAGTCCTAGGTTTCTGGTCTGGTAGCTTTTGCTTATTCCTACTTACTGTTAAACCGGTAAGGCACGTGCACTCTTGTTTGATCTTATTACCAAGTGAAAGAGGATTCCAACGCACTTTAGCATGCATTATTTGGACACCATGTGAATAAATTATGAATTTTTAACGTCTTGTCTGAAAAAACCCTGTCTACTCACCAAAAATCAACTTGCAGTAAGGTTAGTGCAACGGCTCTTCAAATGCTTGTAACTTACAAATGGTTGGGAATTAAAGGATGAGCTTAGGCTATTTGGGAAGTTAAGATGATTACCGACAAGATTGAGTAAAATTGTGAAGGTCAAAATTGATTCTTTTTCTCATTGTGAGAAGTTGAAGTGAGAATGAGCGAGCTTGGGTCCATGGTGAGAAGGGCCTACGAATGTCTTATATTCTTATATAGTGCTACTATTGGTTTAATGTTAACACACCTAAGTATTGTTTCTATTATTAGATTGGAAAAATAATAATTAATTCTTGTTAGCAATTGCAAAGGGATTTCAATGCACCGAACCATGCCTTGTTTAGATAATGTATCTAAAAGTTACAAGGGTTCAAATTTTTATTGGTAGAGAATCTAAAATGGACACAAGTTCTGATGTTGAGGTGGTGTACATTCTCAAAATCAAAATGTAGGTTGCATTTAGGTATGTGTTGCAATTAGGTACCTCTTCCTTAGTTATTGTGACCAAGGATTTATTATGTGAGATGGTTATAGGAGAGATTTGCAAACTTATGATCATCTGTGGTTGGTATACTGTTTCAGGGGCAAGCATCCAAACAAACCTTCTCCTCGTTTGACGATATGCTTCAAAATTGTGGAGTACCAGTGTTGGTAGATTTCTATGCAGTTTGGTATGCTTCTTCTTGCCCTCACAGTTCTTTCTCACCAAATAAGGTAGACATCGTTATGATTGCTCATGCACCAGTGATTGCACCAAAATCAATTAAGAACAGCAATAAGAACATGCAATGAAACTCCATGTTCCTATGACTGCTCGCCAAAATTAATTATAAGCAATAATAGGAACAATAAAATTAAACACCCTTTTTAACTAAGGCGATTTTACATTACATGCACTTGTAAAAGTAACACTGTGTCAAACAAAAGTAGAAGTAAACTTGAGATTGTGGTGAACTTCTTTTGAAAAAAAAGTGTTTCTTATATGAAATAGGGGCACTGAAATAATAGGGACTGTTATCCTAGATGTTTCAGGACTGGGTGACGACCTCTGGAATTGAAGGGAATTACTGGTTGGGTTGATTTTGTTCTTTGTTTCCAATAGATTTCCTTCAACATTGTGTCAGTTTAATTTCCCTGACATTATTCTTATCCCACTCTTCAGAGCTGAAGATTAGTAAACCCTGTTTCATTACCTAAAATGAAACCATGATCATGTGGCTGTGTGAAGGTGCGGACCTTGTCAAATGATGGTGCCCATTCTGAATGAGGTCAGCACAGCTTTGAAGGACAAAGTTCGCGTTGTAAGTTCCTCCCAAGTCTTCTGTGGAGCTTTTCAGTCACATTGTTGGGAGGGCTCGTGAATAATATTTTTTTGTGTTCAGACATTGAGTGGGCAATGACCGGATTAATTGACAGGTGAAGATAGACACAGAAAAATATCCCGACCTTGCCTCCCGCTTCAATGTCCATGCTCTACCCACACTGGTGCTCTTCAAAAACGGACAAGTTGCTGATAGGGTGGTACGTTTTCATCCTCCATTTGTTATAAGAAAACTTGGTAAAAAAAATTGCACAAGGGCATATTATGTCTCCTAATTCCAAAAATTGCACTTGTAGTGAGAAAATGAAGATTCTGCACATGTTTTACACCTACAGTCCAGGGTGGTCTACAAACCTACACGTGACAAACTTGTGCAGTTTATTTTTAACCAAGTTACTTATAGTGATTGATAAGGGATGGTCTGTTAGGTGTGCATCTTAATGTGAATCCAAGAAACAAAAGAACAGAGAAATAGATGCATGTATGATAGTTCCATGTTTCCATTTTGATACCGGAAACTGAGTTGTGAAAACAGAATTAACGCTGGTTTAACGATTACGCAGGAGGGTGCTTTAAGAGCAGAGGAGCTTGTCAACCGCATCCAGAAAGTCCTCTGATCCCACTCACAAGCTACACATCAACGTATCCTGTCTTCCCTTCATTTATTTTCTTAGTAAACTGGGATTCATGCAGGTTTTTAAAGTCCTATTCGTGGGCTTTCTTGTCTGAATAGAACTCTGTAGGAGTGTAGGGTACAAGGGCTTTTATTGTCCCATTGCTAGTAGATCCGGACACCAAAGCCACGATGCAAGTATTTCTCTTCATTCGTTAGTGTCTAGGTCATTTAGCACATTATCATATTCTCGATTCTTGTTACAACACATGCATATTAAGTTGTCTTCGCATCTATCATTTTCTGTATGGTTCAATTGTTGTGTCGTCTTTGCCAATGATACTGCAGGGTGATAATTCAAGAAGGCATTTGTAGGATAAACTTAGCAGGAAAATGTTCTAAATTTAAGATCTGCGATTAACCTAGTTTTGACCAATTCTTGCACAGGATGCAACAGTCAGTTCTGTTGTTGTGAACTGAATGCAGCAGGTTGGACCTGTTATATATCACTACCAAAAAAGGTGTTGTTTTCAAACACCTTGTTTTTGACATTTTAGTGTTGGAAAGAGTGTAAAAAACAACACCTTTTTGTATGTAATGTACAGTGCCCTTGCAAAAGTTTACGTACTAGTCAAGTTTCAGTGCCAAAGTGTAAGAAATAGAGTGGAAAAGAAACATCAATTTTTAATGTTTTCATATGCAAATGAATGTACAGACAAGTTTTTCAACATCTCTCAAAAAAATTCACAACTGATTCTTCAAAAAATATTGAAATGTGAAAAATGGTACATAACATTCAATAGCCTCTGTGACTGTTGCCTTCCCCCAACAGAATGATGCGGAATATCCCACATCATTTCATCCCCAGTGAAATAATGTGGGATATTCCACATCACATCGGTAGCTATGGGGTGGCATTAACCATGGTGAATAGTAATCAAAAGCACTCAATTCAACAATGTTTTGTAATTTTTATTTGATTCAGTAGTTCATTCAATCAGAAATCACTGGTCATTCCATATATAAAGGTGGATGAAACTAAAAGGTAACCTCTTGTTATGTAATATTTCAATATTTTGATTGTCTCAAAAAAATTATCCAAAATTTGGCAAAAATCACTTATAATTTCAAAAAAATACGTCTTAGTTTTTTTAATTATTTAAAGACGAAACTCCTTAGCAGGTACGTTATTTGATTATTTCCAAACTGGAAGTTTACTCAAAAGTGTGAAAGACCTGGTAGGTTGCCTTGAGTTATCTTTAACTATTTGCATTACACCTATGCTTCATATTGTAGTTCGAATTAGAACCAAAGTACTCCCTCTGTCCCATAATGACTCGCACGTAAGTTCTCTGAAATTTACCTCTTGAGGTAGATTTCAGAGAACCTACATGCGAGTCATTATGGGACAGAGGGAGTATCTTTTATGACTACCCTTATTTTTAATATATCTCATTCCCATAGGATCTCCATCTCATAGGATCTCCATCTCTCGATTTTCATATAGCTTCATCCTAACCCCCATATTTATGAGTTCCATATAGGGTGTGGACACAATACAGACTCAATATAACACATACTGGTTTTGTGCAAGCACAAACCAAATTTATTTAATGAATTACACAATCCATATTATAGTTCCACCACAATGTTGGGGAACTCATTGCAGCTTGAACTCAAGCGCTGAGTAAGTTACGCTATGATATTAAAGTCAGGGAAATATCATGAACGCCAATCTGAGTGTGATGTAAGCTTTAACCCTTTAGTGCCTAGCAAGCCAGATTATGGTCACTGCAACGTCGGAAATGCAAATAACAGAGAATCCGTGAAGAATTGGAACTTCAGTTCTGAAGTTCAGTTTTGCGCACATACATTACGCACCTTCCAGAAAAAGAAATTTTCAATTTGGAATTGTACAACTATCAAAATACCTATCAACAGAACGCAAAAATACTGCAAATACTTGAAAATACAGTAAATACTTACAAATACAACATATGTATTGTGTAGTATTTCTTGTGTTTGGAAGTTTGTTATCTTGTTTTATTTTTTTGGATTGTGTTCTCTTCTTCATCTTCCATTAGTGTGTGTAATCCGATCTTGACTAATGTACCCACTCCTGTCAATTTTCAACGTATAAAATTTTGTCCTAAACCGTACATGAACAAGTCACTTTCACTTATAAATCTCACAATAATTATGTGTGAGTCTATTTTTGATATGAAAGATTGCAACGGAGAGGTGTTGACATAGGGCATAGCTGAACGTCTTTGCTTTTATTTTTGAAAATTTACCTCAAATTCTATTTAACTTTGAAGTCACACACCCCCCAAAATCTCGTTTTTGAGCGTGCAGTATATAGTTCAAATACATACTATAATCTTCCGATCCCACCATCGGATGATTCTCAAATTTTAATAAAATGTGTGCTCTCGAGTTGAGAATAGAATTATACGGTTACTTTCTAATTTAACCAATTCTATTTTTGGTAGTCTCAACCACAGCGGAAAAACCCACTGAAATCCAGAGCTGTCTGCTACAGTACCCTAGGCACTAAAGGGTTAAAGGCGCCTGCGTCCATATTCTGGACGACGAAAAGATTCAAACAGTTTGAATTCCATTCAAATTGGACAGTTTTCATCCACCAAAATTTCTCATGGTTCTTGTGTAAGTTGACTATCATTTGGATGGTTTGGATCTTCAAAATAGGTTATTATGACTTTTGGAAAAACAACAGAAGTGGTTTATATCAAGTTTCATTCTTAGTTCAAAAAGTGAGGTCTTGAAGATGATTTTCCAAAATAAGTAGAATCAAATAATGGAAACCATACCATCGCGTAGTGCAAGTTATTCCAATTTCATTACAATTTTTTTAATTTTAAAATTCATTTATTCATGATTTTTGATTGAATTTCAAAAAAAAAGCTTGCAAATTTCATAAAAAAATATTTTAAAAAAATATGATAAATCCAACCGCACAAATGTGATCTTCACATTGACATTTACAACTTTTATTTGTACATGAACTCCATTTTTGGTTTTCATCAAACATTTTATAACGAATCTTTGAAAACAGCAATGAACTAGGACGTTAAAGGGTTGTTTACACGAGATGGCTACATTGGTATCAATATTTTCCCCAATAGTTCAACCAATTGACATACCCTAGAAGGCAAAAATCTTGAGTTCGGAGTGTCAAAGTGCGAGCTTGTGAGGCAAGATTGTCTGACACAGTTTGTAAGTGTTACATCCCAAAATCCACGCTCACAATCACAAGACTCCCACACAGCTCGTGTGTGATGCATCTTGTAGTCTACGCTCACAATTGTGAGACTCACCAAAACATGTGCCTTCTACTTAAGAATAGAAAATGGGGAATTGTCTTGCTACTGCTCTTCAAGGAGATAGGGGCCATGTCCTCACTCAAAAGTTGGTTGCAGAAGTGCACGTAAAAGTTGCCCCAACATAAATGCATGAGGACAAAACCTGCCCTCTATTTTGTGCCAGTTGAGAGCCACCCAAAAAATAACCCCGTCTTAGCATTGTTCAAATTTTCCCAAGTGGCTCCACTAGACTAATTAGAGATTGTTGGCTCCAAATTTGCAAAACAAAGTGCCAAAATCCCCTGCATATATCCCGGGGTGGCACCTGTACATCAAACTCGAGCATGAAACTGCATGCTTCCGTTGAGCAACTAAGACTCCAACTACCCAGATGCTCACAGCCATATATGATATAGCAGGACAATGAGCCAGAGGACCATGCCCATATCAGCTCCACAGAAAATCAACTCATTTGCATGATATCGAGAAGTTGTCTTTTATGTAATAAATTGAAAGTACTCACCTCTTCATACATCATATCAAGGAAGAATGTTGGCCCACTCTTCTCTGCTTGCCCTTCTTACAGCCTCTGCTTCTGAGATGCCCTAACTAAACTCCATTTTAAAAAAAAGCTAATAACAACCTAAATACACATCTGGAATTTAGAGAATTTCAGTAAGGTGCAACCTAACAAGTAACTATCCCCAAAACCAATACAAGGGCTCCTACATTGCTAAGTAATGAACCTTCCAGGAACCTACCAGCTCACAAAATGATAATCCCCTAATCGATCTTCACCGACGAAAACAGATAGTGCACAAAGTAAAAGGACGTCAGGAATCCGACGGTGCCCGTGGCAAACAAGATGGCAATCACCATGAGGAGGGAGTACCCAACGTACAGAACCGCAGACACAGGTCCACTCAAACTGTGCAGGTCAAAGATGAGGTAATTGATGGAGTACAGGAACACATAAAGAGCAACGGACCCGGAAGCAAAGAAAGACTTCCACCACCACCGATGATCCTCAACACACAAGTGCATGTACGTCAGCACCACTGCCACCTCCGCGCACACAATGACCAGAAGAATCAACACCACGAACAGAAACCCAAACACATAGTACACCCGTCCCATCCAGATGCTGGACATGATGAAGAAGAGCTCAATGAAGAGTGTTCCGAAGGGGAGAGTTCCAGCACCGAGTACAAGCAGCCAGGATGGGTACCGCTGGGGCGGAATCTCTCGTGGAATCTGGTTGGTTCGCACCGGGAAGGTGATTGGCTCCGCCTTGGCACCGAGGTAACCCCCGAGCAGAGTCAAGGGCACGGAAATGGTGAACCACAACAGGATCAGCACAAAGTACAGGGAAATCGGGATAGCCCCCGTGCTCTCACGAGACCACAAGAGAAAGTTGAGGATGGTGAGGATGGTGAACGCAATTCCGGGGAAAAAGCACGCCGTCTTCCATGCAATTGGTCTCCATCCAGTTTGCATGCCCTTCAGAGTGCACCACAAGCGTGAAGACACGTATCCGGCAATGATCCCCAAGAACAGGTACAACAACACCATGCCTGTCAACAACATCCCTCGCGATGCAGGCGACATGAACCCCAGAGCTGCAAACAAAATGGTCACCACAGCCATGCCAAGGATTTGCACTCCATCACCAACCACAACGCACAGAAGCTGTGGATTCTCCGGTGCCCGGAACACATCCCCCACCACGAGCTTCCATCCAGAAAGCTCCTCGTTCATCTGCGCTTGCGCCTCCTTGTCCAACTCCTCGTACTTGGTCAAGTCCCGCCGCACAGTTCGCAGGAAAATCACAAACACGATTCCAGCAAGGAAAGCAATCACCATGAGTGAGTTCAGAATCGAGAACCAGTGTACTCTGGCTCCCTCCATCTTCAAATATGCATCCCATCGGCTCGGCCACCGGATGTCGCTCTCCTCAAAATGCACACTGTACGAGTACACGATCTGCTCGCCCTTCCTGATAGGCTGGTGCGGCTTCTCAGGATCGCAATCGGACACTGGCAGAGATCCGTTCTCTTCCAACGCCTCAGCAGCTTTCGCATCGCGCACCACGGAACAGGGCACAACTTCAAACCCTACCACCATGAATGTCCCCGTCAAGTTCTGCATTGTGGCAGCAGGCATGACGTCCAAGCCTTCACCGGTTCCCAACACCGCCCCGGACGTAGCATCTTTCTCATACGGATGCACCAAAACCTTGAACTTCAGATGGTTGTACACGTAATGCTGCTTGTCACTCTCGAGCTTGAACCCAATCGGGGAGCCAGTCCACCGCAGCAAATTGTTGGAGTCTTTCTGTTTCGTAAACCGCGAAACCGGCAGATTGTCCAGCATCAAGTTCACCTGGTAGTAAAAATCATCATCGATCCGCTCATTAAAATGCAACGCTTAACTCATCAACATGCCTGGGGTTAACTGAAATGATAACAACTTTCTGTTTCGTAAACAGCAGATTGTCCAGCATCAAGTTCATCATCATCGACCCGCTCATTAAAATACAACGCTTAAAAGAGGAAACATGACTGGGGTTCAGTTAGCTAAAATGGTAACAACTTTCGTAAACGGAGAAATCGGCAGATTGTCCTGCATCAAGTTCATTTGGTAGTAATCATCATCGATCCGCTCAGTAAGATGAAACGCTCAAAGAAGGAACAAGTTCGCTAAGATGATAACAACTTTCTGTTTCGTAAACCGGCAGATTGTCCGTTATCATCATCGATCCGCTCATTAAAAAGCAACGCGGGAACTTAGCTGAGAAAATGGGGGGATTGTGGGACTCCTCACCTGGTAATAATCGTCGATCCGTTTATTGAAGTGCTTGACATCGCGGCCGGAGAGAGGGGGCGCCACGCACACCTTGACGTCGTCCTGGTCGACCATCATCTGGAACTTGTAGGGGGAGTTCTCGATCTGGTCGCCCATGAGAAGCTCCCCGATGTTCTCCCCGACTTTCTGGATGCCCTCCTTGGGCTTGCAGAAGGGGAGGCTGTAGTACGAGTACGGGAGCTCGGTTTCGATGGAGGTGATGGAGTTCACCTTCACTTCTAACTTGGCGCCTTTCCTGTACGGGTGCAAGTAGGTGCCGGGGAGGTAGAACGCCTGCACGGGGGAGCACAGAAGCACCACCACCAAGCACGCCACGGCCAGATCCATGGCCACAACGGCTCGGTTAGGGTTTGATGATGCTACAAGGTTGTTGGTCGATATACGACCCATGTTGCGCGCGACTGTGAAAGCCCCGCGGCTGTCGCAAGAGAGCAAAACAGAAGCAGTCTGTGACCTCACATGCAAACGGAAATCGCCGCTGCGAGCCGGCTAGCGAGAGGAGCGGCGATGGAGGGAAGCCGAGCGAGCTTGGCAAGACGACGACAACGGAAAGGCAGGAGCGTAATGCAAGGCATACTAAGGGAGGGAGGTCATCGAGGTGTGTATCGAGGTGCGCATCGAGGTCTCAAGTGATGGGACCTCGAACTTACTTTTCGCTGACTACCGTGGATTGTATTATTTCCTCCTCAGTACTGTACTGTCGTCCGTAGGCAGGTGTATTGTAAGTTAGTTGACTAGGTTGGCCCAAACAGTTCTAGCAAGCAGCCTTATATTGTCAGATTGCATTACTTAAAAATAATTTAGCTCCTAAACGATCAAAAACTCAATAAACTCAATATTAGATTGCCAAAATGTCTTTATAAAATAGTGGATGAAATTGCACGAAAATAACAATAAACTGTGAATGAAATGTATTTCCTATTTAAAATGTGGATGAATGTAGAAATATGTGGTTCTAGAGAATAATGAATTATTGTGACTCACAGTAATGGCAATAATTGGTGTAATCCAAACTTGAACTTTTCAGGTATTATTGTTGCATGTGCATCCTTTAGGTTTGAAAAAATTAATAGCAAGAGAGATTTTTATACTAATAACTAAGATTGTCAAAAGAAATTTTGTTGCTTGTGTGAATCAAATTAATCCCTAAAGGACCAAGTGTCTTAACTAGAACATTTAAAGAACTAGATAGGTTCCGGTGAACACATTTTTAATTAAAATTTGGAGGAAATTTAATAGTGAATTCTACAATGTGACACAAAAATGGGGACTTATTTTATTTTACTTTGAAATTTGACACCGTGTATGAAAGTTATGGGGGGAATGTGTTTTTTCGGGAGAAAGTGCAGCGACGCAATAAAAAAATGGTTGAGTTTTAGAGGGGGGCAACAAGAAGAGCGGAGTGTGGAAAATGGGGTAGACTGTGGGTAGCAGCATAGACATCTCTTTCTGTTTTTTAAATAATTAATTAAAAATTATTATATTTAAGATTTAAATTTATTATTATTTAATTTAAAATGTTATTTTTTGATAAACATATAAATAAATAGGCAAATCGTCCAATGAAGGATTGTCATGTGGCAATTCACCTTAAGAGTCGTCAACCCCCTCTTGGAAGTTAGTAGGGTTATAAACATTAGAATCGGTTGGGTGAGGTGGCACTTCGATTCCCTTTCACCACCCTATATACCCCCCTTAACCCTCAAAATTCTAAGAAAATATGATACATGTCTTTTAAAACTTGAAGATTTAATATTTTTTCAAATTTTTTTTTCACCATTCTATAGAGGGTGGAATGTACTTATGTTTCACCGCTCGGATTTGTATTTTAAATAATGAAAGTCTAAAATATTGCAATTCCAAAAACAAAGATTTTTTTTCTAAACTTTTATACCCCCAACAAGTGCAGGGTGTTCTTCAACATCCTAAACATCTCTAAACGCAACGAAAATTGGTACACTACTAAGTAACATCATATAAAATACGAAAGTGAAGTGTAACATGTTTCGGCAGAGAAGTTTTTTTTAATGTAGGCTCGGTCAAACGCATCTAAAATTTTCGGGCACGTGTTTTTTTTGGGTGTTTTTTTACATCAAACACAATTATCTTGCAATTCGTGCATTCAAATTCAACGAAATTTGTTGTGAATGTTTTTCAAGTGGTTTAGGACAAGATCTTAGGTTAGAAAGTAAAAAAAATAACATTTTTTTGAAATATTTTCATGGGGGAGTAAAAATGACAACATTGAAGTGTTTTTGGAAGAAAGACACTCAAGTCCTTTAAGAGTTAAGAGTTCAAACATTTCAGTAATAAAATTTTAATAACTAAGAATACACTTGAACTTTACCATAGACTTTGGTCTCATGAAAATCGGTGTGAGTGATGCCTCAAAGTTAGGGACTAACAGAATCACAACGGTTGGAGGGGGGTTAGAGACATTAAAATATGGGTGTCCACGTGTCCACTTGAGCGGGAGTTGGATTGAAAGATGCTTGTTCACTTCACATGGAACATCTCTTTTTAGTTTAAGGACATGGTTCTCCCGAGGGTATTAGTCTAAGAGTCGGATATATGCTGAATGCTAGTGTAGTAGGCCGGATATCAACCGGTTCTCAGGCAAGTATGAGCTTGGGAACCGGTTTTCAAGCGAGTATGGACGGAGTTGCCTAGGGTCTACGACTTTTGCGAAAATAGGGCTCATTTCCGTTTCGCTCTCCCGCAGTCTCGCCGCTCTCATTTTCCTGTCCTTTTGCACCACTGTTCTTATGTACTCTTGTCCTAAATTTTGTTGCCGCTCTATAACCTCCGCTGATCGTTGTCGATTCCGCAGTCCACAGTCCGTAGGCACCGGAGATCACTGGTGTTCCGGCCTTTGAGCTTCGCAGAAGTCGCAGGAAGCCCAGACTTTCGAGTCCCCACCCGCAGTCTCCGCTCTTCAATCGCAAGAGCGCCAGGAAGCCCGGAATCGCAGGAGTCGCAGGACTCTGATCACTCCGCAGTCTCCACGCTCCGATCACTGGTTCTGACTTTTCAGAAAGCGCCGCGCTCGCTCTCCTACAGTCCCGGCGTTCTCGATCTTGTTCTGCCCAAAGCACTAGAGGTCAAAGTCATTGACTAGTACAACACCAAAAATCAGCAGCATTGATCGGAGATCATCGCAACATTGAATTAGAGCCATCGGAGGTCCTCGCAGCCATCGGAGCTTCGAACTAATCAGAGCCTCGGAGGTCAGTCGCAGCCGTCAGCGCCATTCGCCATCCGCCACTTGCTCTGCTCTTGGTAAGTTTTTTTTTTTTTTTCCTTTCTCTTGTTAATTTTTTTGTGTACGAATTTTTGGAAACACTGATTTAGAAAGTGCTTAGATGGTCAGGGTCTAGGTGTTCTTCAGTTCTTCTTCAAGGTTTAGGTGTTCTTGCTCAGGGTCATAGTTTAGGTGTAAAGAGTTTATATGTCTAGGGTTTAGGGTTTCGGTGTTCAGGGTGTTGATGTTTAGGGTTTAGGTGTTCTTGCTTAGGGTTTGGCATTCAACTTCTATTGTTTAGGGTTTAAGTGTACTTGTGTAGAGTTCACATCTTTCAATTCTTTCAAAGTTTAAACCCAAATAACTATGAGTTGATGTTCAAAAACTAGGGAACGTTGATGCTGAGAAGGAACTTGAGAAGGTTTTGAATCTTGACTCAAAATACAAAGGTTCATGCTGCTGTGTTGCACATCACATCAGTAGGAGCCGCGTTACTGCACTCCAATTTACAAAGATCAAAAGTAAGTTTTATCTCTTCCAATTTGATTTTTGATTTTTTTTACACTTTCTTGGTTTTGTAAATTCTTTTAAACATAAGTTGTGTTATGAATCTCTCCTAAATGTTTGAATGGAAATTTATGTTATACTTTAAGAATTTTTTTTTTTTTTGATGTTAGAATTTATGGTTACATAAGTTTTGAAGTTTAGGCTTAGGGTTTCAGTCTTAATTAATTCAAATTTCAGACTAAAACATTTGTTGTGGATTTCCTTTGTAGGTCTCCTCATTGCCATCAACATGATTGGGAGGAAAGGGCAAAGAACATTAAGAGACACCTTGTTTAGGGCTGGTCAAGCTCAACCAAAGTTAGAAATGGCGCATGTAGTTGTTGCATCTGCTTCTGCTACTAATTCAGATGAGGCGAGCAGTTCTGTAAATGCAATCCAAGCTGCAAACATGTTGCGGAAAGACAAATGGATCCGTGATTTTTATTGGTTGGAGTTCAATTCCGAACTTGGAAGAACCTTTTATACTGTTTGTAGAGCAGGAAGGAGACGTGGGGTTCTGCTACAGATAGTTCAGTGAACATCAAATATTCAGCTTTCCATGATCATTCCCAAAGTGTGGAGCATCGCAAGTTGGCATAAGCTGCCCAATCAAGGAACAATAGGATGGAGAAACACATTGCCGAACAATCTTGAACGGCTGACAATGCTCTCCTTACCCTCTTCAAAGCAGCATATTACATAGAAATGGGAACCATTCATTTCAGTAAGTTTACTCCTTTGTGTGATTTATTGGTTGACTTGAAAACTGAAATCACTCCTACTCTCTATCATGATGATAAAGCTTTTGCTGATATGCTGATTTGTATATTAAGTGTGATTAAAAGAAAAATGCTTGATAGAGTTCGAAATTCTCTATTCTATGGAATAATGATAAATGAATCCACAGATATTTCTATTACAGGGCATTTAGTTGTGTTTTCCACGTTTCTTGAAGATAGTGTATGTGCATATGTCTTTCTTGGCTTGTTGGAGTTTCCTGATGGTAAGAAGGATGCTATTGTAATTTATAACATATTAATAATAAGTTTCAAGCAGTGGGGTTTGGATTTGGAAAAATTTGTTGGTTTTGGATCAGATGGTGCAGCAGTGATGTTGGGTTGTCGCAATGGAGTTGCGGCAAAGTTGAAGACAGAAGTTAACCCTTTCTTACTTTCTATTCATTGTGTTGCTCATAGGACTAACCTTGCATCACTTGATACTGCAGGTAGTAGATCATGTAAAGATGTGCCCTCCCAAATTGACAAGTTGTTGAATGACACTGCTGCTCATTTTAAGAAATCATCCAAGGCTAAGTGTGAACTTGAAGCCATCAAAAAAGAGTTGTTTGACACTCAAAAGACTTTGAAGCGGTATCAAAACAATTTGGTGGCTGTCTAAATGGCAATCTATAACCATTCTATGTGATTCTCTAGAAAGTGTTTTAGCTTACTTTCGTGATGTTCCTTGTTGTCATGATGTGGACGTTTGTCAATTAAAACTAGACATTTATCATTGTTTGAAGTGTATTGAAGTGTTTGATGGGGTTGTGTGTTGAGTTGATTCATTTGATGTTCTAGTTAGTTGAATGGATGTTGTTCATTTAGTAGTTGAATGAATGAGGTGGTAGGTAGGGTTAGTGGGAAGTTAGGATTAGGCGGCGGCTAGTCGCTAAGGGTTATGGTTTCTTTGAGAGTATATTGGGGAGAGCTTGCTGCCCTCTTAGCTCTCTTGAAATTTAGGGTGTTTAGGCGCATTTGGGAGGATGTGGGGAATAGGGTATGCATTTGTACATCCCTTTGTAGTTGTTTTCCGGCGTTTTAATACAAAGCAACATTTGAGATGAAGAACTTTGATCATTGTGTACGATTAGAGAATGTTTTTTACTTGATATTTTAAGAGTTTTTTCTGTGATATCTTGTACTGGTAAAAAAAATTTCGGAGCATTTTCATTTGTGGAGCAAAGGGTATTAAGCGTCAAAGTGGAGCATGTATATTTACTACGAATTTTGAGACAACAGTATTTGGCGGACTATATCTTGAAGCGAGTTTGATATGTGTTTATGAAATTTGGTGAGCACGCGCATTACATCTTTGACAATACTCTCAAGAGATTTCATATCATTTGAATATAATTTTAAAAAGTTATGATTAGATTAGTAACCGGTGTCGTGATGTAAATTTTTACATCATATAAAATATTATTAAGAGTTGTTATTATGATGGTTTGATATGACCTTGTTAAATGGTACACATAGAACTATTACAGTTAATAGAAAACTTGGTTGTGGTGAGAACCACAGTATGAGGCTTGCGGGTAATGGACAACAATTTTTTTGACACAAGTCTATATCTTGGTAGCGCTGCATCTTGTCACAGTTTGGAGGTAGGCGCCGGTCGGTGGCATTATTTCTTGCCGTTTGATCTCGCTAGTATAGCCAAGTCGTGAGCCGATACTGTTGCTCAACGAGTTCAGCGCGATTTGAACCCGGACCGACAGAACGCGGCATCGACTTATGAAGGCAACCAACCACATCAGCGACTTGGCGATTGTAATTGGAGCCGCGGTATATTTTATCCGCCATCGGGATACTTTTGGGTCTCAATTGACTTGATGGCGTGAGCTAATTTAGTCGGGACTCAATTAAGTATCTAATTGGAGTTGTTTAAATTTGTTTTCTATAAAGTATTAGTAATTAGTGTTATTTACGGTGGAAATTCAATCTTTAGATTGATAACCGGGAGGTATAGTGATTAAAAAATTAATGAATAAGTAGAGAAAGAGTAAGAAAAGTTGATAAGAAAGAATTTGTAAGCCCAATGACATTAAAGATGCTATATGGGCATGGCATAGGTCCAAGGTGGTCCCCTCTTTCTTCTTCATCCCCTTTTTGTGGCGGGCTAACTTTGAGAAGGAGTGTGTGTTGTGTGTTTTACAAGTTTGAAATTGTGCTTGTAGAGTGTTGTAAATCTGGAGATTAGCTTTCCGAAATGCTATCATAAGTTTTAAGAGGAGTTGTTAAGAACGAGTAGCGCCTTTTTAAATGCAAGGAGGTCTACTGCCTTGTACATTGGATGCTATAGATTCGGGAGGCCTTTTCGTTTTGTGAATTTTGTGTCTTGGAGTGATACTTGAAGGGTTTATGAATCTTAAAGCAAGCTTTGTAAAAAGCTATTGTGTGTATTATTTAGAGTTAGTATGAAACCGTAACATTAGTTTGAAGGAGTGAGGGTTAATAGTTTTTAATACATGGGGCACTTTTTAAAGGAGTATGTTTGAATTAACATAAAAAAAACTTTTATGTAACTTTCTAAAGCTAAGGTTTTTGAGTGTTGTAGTATAGCTTGTTAGCTTTCTTTAAAGCTATTATATATGTAATTTGGAGTCTTTATGTGTTTGTGGCATTAATATGAGTAATAGGAGGTCTGCTGCCTTGTATTTATAAGGCCTTAACTTTGACTGTCCATAGCGTGTGATGTATTAATCTTTAGAACTCAAGATTTAGCACGATTATAGTATATCTTACTAACTTTCCATAAAGCTATTATTTGTTTAATTTCAATATTGTATGAGGACGTAGTGCTTAATCAAAGTGGAAGGAAAAAATAGAGAGTATTAGAGTTTGGCTTAAAATAACAAAGGGGTATAACAAGGGTATCAAAAAGGGTAAGGGTCTTAGAAAAAAGGGTATTGAAGGGTCAGAGTATTTAAGGGTCAGGGTATTTAAGGGTAAGGACTTAAAGGGGTTATGGGTAATTAGAGATAATTACCTTAATCACGTTTGTTTAATACTAATCAAAATTAATTAACGTTAACCACGTTTAATTAACATAATCACAATTTAAGACTAATTAAGATTACAATCTAATTAATTATGTTTAGTTCAACTAATTTTTGATTATTTACTTATAATTAATCATGCTAACCAAATGTTAATTAGGGTTTACTTAATCATAACTAAACTAATGTTTCTAATTTATACCTGAGAGTAATCAAAAGTTTGTTAAGACTTTCATTACTCTCATTACTTAGTTTCTTATTTCTCTTATTTTTCCACTCAGTTAGGTGCAGCTAGGAACCCAGAGTTTTCCTAAAGCAAATTCTCTCTACCCGACACTAGGAAAGAAATTCTGAAGTAGGAGTAGTAGATAAAAAAATAGTTCAATAAAATAGTCACTACAGATGGACAATATCTTAGAATGGTTTGAAATTTTTTATATAGGCTTTCCATGATGTACAAAAGGTGTTGCCAAATTTTTGTAGCATTTGAAGTTAGGGTTTAAAAGTTATAGGGGCGCAAAGTTTACAGTGTTAGTTGTATGCGGTAGAAAGAAGAAATTGAATAGGAAGATATGGTTTAAGGTATATTTAGGCTTAAGGATTAGGGTAAGAAAGGGGAAAAGACTCCAAGCATTTTACTTATATTGTTACTACAACAAAGGCCTCGTGCTATTTCAAACCAAAAGCAAAAACTTTATGACATCGTACTGATGATGATGCTGCCACAGATTTGCTCTATACAAAACTAAGAACTTTTAAATATAATAATACTTGTATTTTTTTGTCGACATTTTGCATAGTTTGTCTGTGTTGAGTAAGACATTTCAGCATAAATTTGTTGATGTCAGCAGTGTTGGTGCGTTTATAAGGTCTGAAATTACGTCAATTCGTATGGTCTTTATCATTGAGAGCACAGACTTGAACGAGTCAACTTTCTATGAAGACACTAGTTATCATATCATTCCTTCATTTGGGCCTCCGGGAGGTTGCCTACAGCGGTTGTCTTTTGAGATTTGGGATTCTAAATTTCATGATGTGGAAATGATAAGGGACATGACATAAGCTGATTTGGTGGAGGTTTTAGCATTTCAGATTTCTTTTGCTGAAGAGGTATGCAAAAGCTTAAAGGCTCGCTTTCAAGACAATGACATGATTGGTTGTTTCAAAATATTGAACCCGTGTGAATTGCATTCTAGACAAGTTGGCATGAAAAGTTGGGATGTTACAGAGTTAAAAAAGATTTGTGACCATTTTGGAAAAGAAAAAATGGTTTGGGAGAAGAAATTTGCTGCTGTGATCAATGCTGATGCTGTTAGGAGGGAGTTCTATGCTTACAAGATCCAAGCATCTACTGAATGGCGTGAGAAAACCTTCCTTGATTTATGGTCTATGGTGAGTTGGAATCACACACTTCAATTGAAGTATGCTAATCTTTGTGTTGTTGCAGACATAGCTAAAGTACAATGTGTTAGCACAGTTTAATGTGAGCGAGCCTTTTCGATTCAAAATTGCATTAAGACAAAATTTCGTAATAATTTGCAAACTAAGAATTTAGAATATGTTATACATGTTGCTATGGAAGGTATGCGTGTTGATCGTGACTCTATTTTGGTAGAAGCCATTGCTTTGCGGAAGAACTCTAGGAAGTTTAGATGGTTGTTTTCTCACCCCAAAAAATACCTTTCTAGACATGTGGATCTTGAAGGTGAAGACGTTGATTTTAATTTATAGCTTGATGTTTGATTTTTTTTTTGTAATTCTTCCTTGTTTATTTAGTAAGATAGAAGACACTAATTTTTATTTTATAGCTTGATGTTTGATTTTATTTTATTTTATTCTTATTCTTTCTTGTGTGTTTAGTAAGATAGAAGATGTTGATTTTGACTTATAGCTTGATGTTTGATTTGATTTGATTTTTTTTGTTATTCTTCCTTATGTGTTTAGTAAGATAGAAGACGCTGATTTTGATTTATAGCTTGATGTTTGATTTGATTTGATTTTTGTTATTCTTCCTTGTGTGTTTAGTAAGATAGAAGACGCTGATTTTGATTTATAGCTTGATGTTTGATTTTATTTTATTTTTGTTATTCTTCCTTGTGTGTTTAGTTAGATAGAAGACGCTGATTTTGATTTATAGCTTGATGTTTGATTTGATTTGATTTTTTTTGTTATTCTTCATTGTGTATTTAGTAAGATAGAGGTCACCTTTCTCTTATGTTGCATCATATAAGGGTGACCCTTATAACCTCTCACACTATTTCTACTAAACCGATATGTGAGAGGTTATAGGGATCCATGGGCATCAACCGGTGATGGACTCATTCAAGTTCAACTCCTGCCATGGATATTGACCGGTTCAGTTGCAAATGTGTGGGTTTTTTTCAGGTTTAAATGTTATTTTGGAAGTATTAGACCGACTAGGAGTAATTTTTTAGGTTTTAGACTTGTTAAAATATGGGGCTTCCAATATCCAATCGAGAGGGATGAAATGAGGACTGATCAAGCTTCTCAAATAGAGGCTAAGGGCTGATTTGGCTCTAAATCTTCCCGAACACTGGTCTCTATCGAGGTCTCTATATACCTTGACCTCTTTAATTTTATTCCCTAGTGTAAGAAAATAAGAAAATACGAGAGTATATATGTAACCAAAAAAAGTGTCAGTAGAAAGGTGGATTTTAATCCCTAAGCGTCCAACCGTCCAGAATGTGAACGATGTACATAATCAAACATGGATTTATCATTTGTCATTGACTTTTTGCAGTGTACATTTTTTTATTATATACTTTATAGAAAGGGGTTGATTTGTAAAAAAATTATGCCTCATTTCATGTTGTAGCGATTCACCCAAAATTCCAAAGATTTCATTGTAAAAGTTCTCTTTTAAAATGTCAATTCATAAAATCATGCAACCAAAAAATCTCTAAAAATCACTACACTTAGCCCCTAAACGTATTAGGCTATCTCTAGAATTGATGATTT
The DNA here is from genome assembly GCA_022496805.1 of Pohlia nutans. Classification (NCBI taxonomy): domain Eukaryota; kingdom Viridiplantae; phylum Streptophyta; class Bryopsida; order Bryales; family Mniaceae; genus Pohlia; species Pohlia nutans. Next base: position 25,379,764 of record CM040095.1, on the reverse strand, counting down.
CAGAAAAATCATCATAAAGTACTATTTAGAAGAATGTTTCAGAATTGATTTACAAATGAAAGTTCTAGATTTTCAATTTTAGATTCCATCCGTACGGTTTGATTCATCAATACTATGACCAATGTTTAATTATCAAAATTTATAGTTAAAATTAAAAATTCCTTCAAATTTTTTATTACAAACAAAATTTTAATTTTTTTGCGTAAAATTTGTTGAAATGGATTTGAAATGAGATACTTTTAACATTGCAATTTCTTAAAATTTTTGTACTCCTTAAATCTATAACCTCATTTTTGCAAGGCCACTTTTGAACTATAATCAATGCAATTTTGGCTTGGTCAACAACTTGACATACTTCCACGTTTGTAATTTTAGAAAAATATGCATTTTAGTATCATCAAACCCAACAATTGGATAGGACAACAACTTGATGAAGTATCTCCAAAGAATTAGATGACTTTCTTCCAAGCATTGATGAGAATGTAGTGTGAGTTTGAATTTGTTATTCATCCTAAAATTGAATGCTGTGATGTTTAGGGGTTAGAGTATTACATTTCAATCAGTCACAACAGATTTTATGTACAAATTCTCAATATATTATTCATAATCAAATTACAAAAGAATTTTCAATTTTAAGTTTCAAATTTTATACAAAAATATTGGTGATTGCAATAAAAAATCTAACTGTATGGATAGAATCAAAAATTCATAATGTAGAACTTTTATTCATATATCAAGTTCAATATATCCTTCTTAGTTACATTTTATAAGAAATCTTTGAAATTCTCCAAATCAAGAGAGGGGTGAGAACGTTTGGGGATTAAGCACCAAAGAATAGTGTGAGAGCGTGATGTCCAAAGCCATATTGGTACTAAGCTAATAACAAAAGAGGAGTTTTCAAGCTTCTATTGTGTTACATGCTAATATAATCAATTTCTGACAACCATTGTTCATGAATAGTCCATTAGTCCCGTCATAAATAGGCCCTTAGGCTTGGAGGAACTTGTGGGAACTCTCTTCTAGCATTGGCCAATGTTGGCGCAGGGCCTTGCTTTAGATTATTCTCCAACTCACCATTGATAGTTTTGTAGTCTTTTTGAACTCAAAATGAGTTTGAGGTGAGTTTCAGGTTTCTTTCCACTTTGATACACTCTTTTTGGTAAATTCTAATGATACTATGAACGTTAGGTACTGTGCTCTGACACTATCTTTGGTGCCCGAGACCACCCTTTCTACTATACCAATTATTGCCAACATTCTAAGTCACAAAACTAGTGTGAGACTTTTTACCAATCTTCAGTACATACAGTACATACATCTCAAATGTACATTATTCTAAGAATTCTCAAATATTCTCAATTATTGTGACTCACACTTTTATTCTCATGCCACAATCTCATTTTGGGCTTATAGTGTCACACTATGCAATTTTGGGCCATTCTCATTTGAATTTTTAGATTCTTATTTAATTCGCTGCCACATGGACCTCCTTCTAGGGGTGCTACGTGTCAATTTTTAATTTTTTTTGCCAATACTGAAAAATAAGCCCAAAAATTGCCATGCGTCAATTTCTTATATACACACAAAATTCCATATTCACACAACTGAAAACCCTAAACTCTAAATACACAGAACCAAACACACACAACTGATCACAAGTGATGGGGTCATAGTGACAAAGTTAAACCAAACTCACAAGCAAAAATATGTAACAAAAAGAGATCCATTTACAATAAGGCATGTTGAACTAGTCCAAGCATCTTTTGCACACTCTTTCTCACATATTATCTTTGTCGACAAACGCTCAGCTCAACTCTGTGACGCAAGAACCCAATTTGCCCATGTCCACATCAACATTGTTGGCCCCTTGTAAATGGAATTGTCAATTTCTCTCAACAACTGTACACTGCTCCTAATCATACTCTTGGAAAGCACAAAAAAAATCCACAAAGCAAACAATCTGACCTATGGAAATCTATGCTACATAGACATTTTCATTCCCAATAAAAAAAACACAGTTATAATGATACATTATGTACAAAGCTCCGAAGCCACTCACCGCAGATTGCCGAGAACACTTGCCAGTCGCCGAACCCTCATAAAGAACCCAGTTGAACCCTCACAGAGAATCCTCCACTCCGATCGATTGCTTAACCCTCTACGAAATCCTCTGAGAAACCCTATGCGCTCCGCTGAGAAGATCACTCGCCGATCGGAGAAACCCTCACCGATCTCTCACCGATCGGTCGATCTCTCACTGAACTCAAGAGATCGCACTCGCCGATCCCTCTCGCCGAACTCGATCGTGACACTTGCCGCAAAACTCTAATCACTCGCCAGAGAAACTCTGATCATTCGCCGCAAATCTCAGATCAAACTCGCCGCACTCGCACAGATCGCACTCATAATAATTACAGCCTGAAAGTGTCGCTCACGGTATCAAGAGCGAGGGGCATGAGAGGTGAGTTGTGATTCCGGGAGCCATGAAGAAGATGATCAGGGTTTTTGCGAAGAAGAAGATCGACCCCTTGGACCCCTGACCACGTAGACCCCGTCCATTGAACTTATTTCCACGTGGACCCCGTTCATTCAATTTATTTCCATGTGGAGGCACTTAGAATTTCCCAACTCCGTATTTTGTTCTCCTTCTGCACCTACGTGGACCTCTGTTTGTTTTTTATTTCCGCATTTTGGGGGCCCGTATTTCCCGGGCCACCCCTGAAGAAATTTTTTGGGCTCATAGTTACTGTGAAAATATTGAATTAATGGCAATAACCGGTGTAGTGTTTGAATGTGTGAAAAGTGAGCAGAATATTTCATAATGTCATTTTAGAAGTATAATGAAAGAAATATAAGTGTTAAAACTGTGTAATTTTCATGTGTTGTGTGCTTCAAGGTACACAAACCCATCTATGAGAGATAGATGTAGATTGATTATCCCATAAACTAAGATGATCCATGTTGAAATTTGACTTCATCATCAGAAACATGACTTTATCATCAGACTTGTTAATAAGTCTTCCCCTCTCACTAGGGAGTAGGTCGATCCCGTGATTGCGCTTTGTCCATTAGCTTATAGAAGAAAAACGCGCAGCGAACCAACGAAAAATCTAGGCGCTTCAGGAAACATGGGTATAGAAAATCTTGAAAAACCATAGGTTCCTAATTTTACTTTTCTACACTGCTACTGTAGATGCATCATTCCTCAATAGTAGCAAGGATGCCTCTACAATAGCAATCAATGTAAACTTCCAATTCAAGATCCTGATATTTCTTTTATAAAAGGGACCAATTCAAGACAATTCAAGAATGTTATAAGGTGTCTTTTTTGCTCACACGAATTGGAAATAAATTTACATTACTAGATTCTTTGCATCAATGATGTGCATGCTCTTTTGTTGCAATTGAGATGTCCCTTTGCCCAGTGGGCACTGGCTCATTGTCAAGACGAACAAACATTTTATTCACACTGGCCTTAAAAGAGGATTAGAGTTTCTATCAATCTATCTTGCAAAATTGAGATATGTTTTCTTATATTGATACTAGCAAACATCCTATTGCAATTCACTGACATTGCATTGGGAACATGGGAATCGATTGGGAACACAAAAGGAACATGGGAACATTGGGAACATAAAAAGAACTTGGGAACATTAGGAAACATGACGGAAACATAAAGGAACATTAAGGAAGGCTAGGAAATGTGATGTGAAGCTTTTGGGAACATCATAGGAACTGTGGAGAACGGGGTGGAGAATGATCTGAGAACATGATGAAAAATTGGATGAAAGACATGAATGTGAAATGTGGATGATTTCATGACATGATATCGAGACATTGTGTACTTAATATAAGAGATGGGGATGAGGTAAGTTTGTAAATTTGTTTACAGTACAAAAGGTTGTTCGCCAACTGTACACATTATCGTAACCATTGTCCATATTCTTTCCTCAGTCAATTTTTTCCTAAGATCCTCCCTAAAGTATTACATATGAAGAACTAGAAGCTCAACTACCCTTAAAAAAAACCATGTACGGGTCCATAGAAAAGGGTACAGTATCGTCTCCTACAGTATGTGGCAGGCTAGCCATATATTACTACATACAGTGCTCCTCATACCACCTGGTTCTTACATACATACATACATATGTAATTAAATGACATACCTATAGTTTCTTCATTGTCTTGATGTCCTAGATGATGAGTCACCTGAGCACCGTTCGTGATGCTGAACTCAAATTGGAGATTCATTTGAACAGGTGCTGGTGACGTAGCATTTCAGTCTACCCTCCATAATATGACAATGGTATTATTGTTTCAAGCAATACACATGATGTGACAAGTCGTTTTTGTGACTGATCCATACCTGCCACCTTGAAGTTAGGGCTTCCCAAACATGTCATAATAGAGAGAAAACTGTAATTACAGCCCATTGGGCAGGTAATTATGCAGTAGCCCGATCGATCCTGCTTGTGCTCCATTGTTGAACTGCCATTCGAATTAATGCATCCGATGGACATGAATTCTCTGCAGGCCGGAAATGGGTCAAAAAATAGTGTGTCAATGGTGGATCGGATCACCGGCGGATCACTTCAATGGGAGTGGAGAGTTGGCGTTGGAGTGCCCGGTTTTGAAAGGCAGGATGGGGTGTCAGAAATTGGAGCTTGGCAGAGTTCACTGTTGTTGTTGTCGTCGTTGTTGCTGTTTCAGGTTGCTCTGCTTTGGAAGGTTCCACACGCTCCATTGGAGGTCCGGTTCGCAAATGACGTCGCTCCCATATACTCTGTGCTGTCATTGGTGAAGTACTCAATTTCGCTGGCGATTCCTCGGCTCTGCTACAAATCATGAGTTTTAATCAATGTCAATTTAAGTCACCCTGGACAAAAATGCTGATGAAGGTTAGTCCTAGTACACCAACCACGGGTTGTTATGTGTTTCAACAAGCGGCTAGTCGTGGAGTCTTTGCCTTAGTATTTACCCCAAATTTACTTTACAGCTTCTTTTTGCCGTCCGGGCACGTAACTCTTAGTAGCTCTTGAAAAACGAATGGTTTTTGTAGTCTCTTCCCTAGTGGGACAGAGGCAATGAAAATATAAAAAGGAACTAACTGTACACTAAGTTTATTCTATTCGGGGCAGCGCAAAAAAATTCTGGCAAAATCCCCCCTAAAATACTCTATCCCCCTAAAACCCTCTCCAAGATCCTTCCTAAAAAGTATTACATATAAAGAGTTGGGAGCTCAACTACCCTCCAAAAAGAAAAAAATGAGCTGATTTCGACACTATTTATATGAGGAGTGGAGGCCATTTCAACTTGGGAGTCTTTTTTGGGGAAAATATGGCAATCTTTTTTAAAAATCAGCCCTGAAAAATTGAAAGAAATGATCCTATAGTAGAGAATTGGCTTTCCATTCTTGTCAGAGTGCAAGACTCAATTCTCTCCACTAAGGGCCATATCAAATTAATTTTCGTGCATCGAAATATATTATCAACTCATTAGTATATAATTTTCAAAAATAACATTTTTCTTCCTTGCTTTGAGGCTGCACACAGCTCTATCATCAATGGAATGACTGAACTGAACATCTTCTTTGTTCCCAGTCGACCTCAATGTCGAATACATAGTGATTGTTAGTGTTACAACCTGAACAAAATTACTTTAGGATCTAGATTTTGATCATAATTTTTTTGGTGGAATTGTACACTTTCTGGTGGAATTGGACACCCTATGCACTAGTGAGAGCTCATGTTTGAAGTATAAAATATAGGACAAATATTACAAAAAAATAATAAAAATAATTAGGAGAATTATTTCCTTACCGAGGGAATACTATGTAACAGTGTGTTACATTTAAAATTTGGATATGTATTGACCACTAATACATAGTGGCACAAACAAGGTGATTTCCAAATTGTGGCACAAATTGGGTGGGTTTTCCAGAGTGGGAAGAGTACCTGTCAAGCGAGCCTTCTTCCATGCGGACATCAGCTGGTGAGGATAGCCTGGCACTGCGTCCATTTTGCGAGAGGCTCTGCCGGTGAACGGAGGGGCCTTGACTGAGCTTGGATTTGAAATGGAGGATAAGACTCTTGCTACTCGGGGGGGTGTCACTCGTGTCGCTTGCACTGGCAACTTTGAGCCTCTGTTTTGCATCCTTGTGCCATTGTTTTAGCACTCGCTCCACATTCTTTGAGACTATGGCTTTCTTGTAGCTGGAGCCCATCTGACAGCCACAATGTCACACAAGCTTCTGTTATCATGCACGCATTTTTTCTGGCCAACTTCAGTGAGATCCTCCCCAAAAAGTACCATGTATGAAGAGCTGGGAGCTCAACTACATGACATTTAGTAGCCTTCATGCCCACTGCCATTCCTTCATGCTCATTACCTTGAGCTTCCACTTATCCACTTAGCTACTGATGAAGTACTATTGGGAGTGGAATATTCCACACCATCTATTGTAGAGCCAAGACAAAGGCAATGCATGCTATTGAATGTTATGTTCCCTTGAAAAGTGCATTCCTAGTGATTTTCTGATTACTAGAGGAGCTTGGGTTTAACCCTTAAAGAACTAAGGATTCATGATTTTAAACTGACAAATTCAATCCATCAAATTGTGAAAAATTAATAATTCAAACATGACAAAAAAAATTATCACTAAATCAGTGAAGAGCATTGCATGTGTTGTTTGAAAAGAAAAAAATTTGAACATAAGACCTAGTACTCAAACACTACCAAGAAAAACATGAGGCCAAATTTGGGCTTCTTGATCCTTTAGGGGATAACAGTCTTTTGAAACACGAATTATCCATGGCCTGAGCACATGTGGTATGATTGGAAAACCATATAACTACCTGAGTCACAAGGGCGTAGAGAGGTAGTGTGCTGTAGCTGGAAAAAAGTAGTACAAACAACCTGCACAAACCATTCAATACGTCATGTTAAAATATTGATATTAATAGTTTGCTGAGAAATACGTAAGGTTCTTTAGCCCATCTGCTGTTGACTTGAGAATCTTGGTCACAATTCCCAAATCATTGTAGCATATTCAAAATCATGAGCAAGTCCACATTATCTTTAGTTAAAGATTGAATGGTGAGACATTGTATTTAATGTTGAAGCTTCTACAGTGCTACTGTTGAAAAGGGTGGACTTCATTAATTGCTAAAGAACCTTATGTACCTTTCTTTTATGGCAATATCCATGTTCAAAAAGAAGGATTCAAAAGTGGTGAAGAAAATCCATACCCTATGACCAGGCGGCCAAAGACAAAAGCCTTGTTACTTTCCAGCAGACAAGTTCGATACCCAAATCGCCACTGCAGCAATGCCAAGCATGGATGAGAGCAATGAACCATTATAAAAATATCAGGCCTTCAAAAGGCTGCTAACTCAGTAAAATTAATAAGATAATAGAATTTTAAAAATATTTTTTAAACAAAAAATATTTAAAAAATCCAATCTGATGTGGTACCATTTTGGCAAGGAAAAATGACTCATCTCTAGTTCCCAATTGACTGATCAAAATTGGCTCTGATCCATTGAATTGAATTTCCAAACAAATAAATTCTTATGAAAAGTGACACATGTCATGTATTAATTGGTTGGGGCTCCTAAAACAACTGATGCACCTAGAAGTCATGATTCAATGATTTCAAAATAGATGGGACTATGTTAGTTCTTTCCAAATGTTAACAACTTAGGAAAGAATCAAATCCAACTCATGACTATTAACAGGCATTTCAATAAAATTAGATTATAATTGTTTTAGGGATAAATTTTATATAACATCATAAAGTAAATCTTTTCTATTATTCAAAAGGAGCTAGACTCCTTTTAGTCACAATGATTTTATAGAAACCTCCAAATGATCACGGTAGCCGTATGGAGACCTCTCTATGAATCCTCGGGGGGTGCACTCTACATTATGTTTGAGAATCACGTGCGTTCATGACCCCTTCTAAGAACCCCCTTGTATACGAGAGGTTATATGTCTAAATACCTTTGTATACAGATGTATTCCGTTTTAAATATATGTTTAGTGTAAGTATACGTGAATACTTTCAATTCTAAATGTGTTTATTGTATGTATACATAATACGGAAGTGTTCAAATTAATACCCCTTCTGTGCACTCACATATACACGTACATGTTTAGTACAATGCACCCCCCGAGTATGAATCTCTATGTGACGACGTTCTGTTTTTTAATTACTGAACCCTGTTTTATTCTTGAACCTCTAAAGGACCAAGAAGTCCAAATCTGGCCTCATATTATTTTATAGCAATTTTGAATATGTCCTATGTAGACTTCCTTTCATTCAGATTTGTCTGTCTTTTGATCAACACATGCGATGTACTTCACTAATTCCAGTGATATGAAATTTGGTCCTATCTTAATCATATTTTTCGTAATATGATTGACTGAATTTTTCATTTCAAAACTATGCATCCTTGAATTTTTAAGCAAGCTAAGTACACTAAATAGGTAGATTAGTGTTAGATAATTATAAGATTTGAAAATATTATAGATTTTTACTCTCGACAAAAAAATATACCAAAGACATTGATTCCAATACTATTGAAAGATCCCCATCTTGACCAATATAGAGGGTAAAAAAATTGGTCAACAGTAAAAACTTACAACATGTTTATGTAAATTAGTGTATCTAACACTAATCTACCTATTTAGTGTAGTGGAGTTGCAAAATTGTTCATTTACCACATGCCAGACGAACGTCGCAAACTCGAGCGCTGTCTCAAAAAGGACCAAGTGAATGACGGACAAGAGGAGCTTGGGTCGGTTGAACCAGAAGAGTTGGTCGCGCGGCTTCAGCAGGACAGCCACTAAAGGACCCGGAACACCTGAGTTCTCCAATGCCAACGTGGCCACCACATGCTGCAGTTTCGTCCCTATGGTAAACACCACCTGCCAATCCCCGAAAATCCGTGTCACTCTCCATTCATAACCCATAATAATCACCAACCACGCCTTCAATACGCCTTCACGAAGAGAATGGTTTTATCTTATAATCTTGTCTTCTTTTTGATTGAACACGATTCAACCATTGAGATTATGTCTAGTAATGTGAAAGTACAACCTTGTTATGGAAGTAACAGCCCCAGCCTCTTCTGCCATAGCTTAACTTGTAAATTCTGATAACTGGTTTAAAATGGTCCCTTGTGACTCAATTCTTTTTAAAACAATTGGTTTTGGACTATTTAAATCACAAGGGACCAATTCAAAAGTCTAACCAAAATCCTATAACACTACAAGAAATCTTCTTTAATGACTAAATGTCTCGAACAACAAGTCCATAGTAACGCTAGGACCACTTTTCATCAATATGAACTTGTTGTTCCAGACATCATTTAGTCATTAAAGACGTGTCGCATTCGACAAGATTTTTACTAGTAGCAAATAGTGCTCTTGGCATACTTTTCTCATAACAATGTTGCATTTCACATTACACTCATGGGTTTTTTTTTATTGGTGATCAAAACAAGTGCTCAATGATTGATTTTCAACATGCAAGATAGTTGAATGATAGATAATCAGCTTTCTTACCATGACAGGGATGAGCGATGTCCAAAAAAACAAATGGGTACCTGAACAAATGCAACATTATTCACCGGAGTCTTAGAACTGCTTTTATTATGGTCAATGTTTGCATTACCTTTGTGAAAAGCGTCAAGCATATAACGAAGAGCCGAATAATTAGGCTTGACGTCCTTACCGTCAATATTGAACACCCAGAGAACGACGACGAATCCCCACAACCAATAACTGCAAACAGACGAGAAAACCTGAGTGCTCAATAAAATCAATGGCGCTCCTTTGATGTATCATAATTATGCCATCTGTGTCAGTGTCTCAGAAGAGGATTATAATGCATCATTCCAAGCCCTTAGATGAACCAAAGTGTTATGAATCTCATCGTTTTTAACAGAGTTCTAGAATGACTCCAATCCCAACTATACCTTTTAATCTAGCCACATGGCATTCATTCAAAAAGAATAGAAATATTGAACCATAATCACCTAAGATTGTAGCATCATCATCTTTGCGATTATACTAGGTAACTCAAATTATCTGGAGCTTGATTGTGGGAAAAGCACATCTCTTTTGCCGCTTGCGCAGCTCAGCATATACTACTACTTTAGTGACTAATGAGAGGATGATTTGAATGTGCATTAACCCCTAAAGGACCAAGGATTCGCGGTTTTAAATGACAAGTTTAAACGATCATATTGTGAAAATTATAACTTGAATGGGACAAAATTTTATATCACTGGAATTTGTGAAGAATATTACATATGTTGATTTTTTAATTTTTTTTTTAAATTAACAAAAAAGAATCTATATAAAACCTACTCAAAATTACTGAAAAAAACAGGAGCCACCTGGTGGGCCTTATGGTCCTTTAGGGGTTAATATTGTTACAGTGCGTGATCAATGAGGAAATTTAAGCAGTTTTGAATTAATTACCTGATGCCTACAATGGTTTCGAATTCGTCCTCCATGGTCCGAACCATGTACGCATGGAAGTCATATAAGTCCTTGAGATTATGTGTCTGCAAGTGCATGTCCACAGCCAGAGCCAAAGCCAATTGAGCATAACAGAACAGAGCACAAAATTGAGAGTTTAGGGTTTAGGGTTTGCTTGTGCACAGCAATATATGCTTACAGTGATGAAGCTTAGACGCAGGGCCATGTAGTCCGCTCGCGGAATGTAAAATTGCTGGAAGAAGCAAATCTGTTGCCAGCAAATCACACCATGTCCCAAGGCACACAATTAATATATCATGATCAGTGATCAAATCGCATTTCACCAAATCCCCTTTTTACGTCATTTCGGACCACATTTCTACTAATGTATGTAATTAAAGTGTTTTGGATGCTCTACCAGAGTACAAACTAGTCCAAGAATGCAATAATATATATTTGTAAAGAGTGTTGAATATGACAACCTAAATTCAGCCCTAAATTCAGGTTTATTCAAGCTAATACGAGCCAAAAGTGCCTCGTTTTGAGTGCTTTGGAGATTCCTTTGCAGAGTAGCTAGAGACGAGAATCTATGGCAATGCACAGGCCCTTCATCTGGGATTTTGTCAAAGGCTTGCATGCATGATTGTGAGGACTTACCACCCACACAATAAACCTTGATTTGCTCCACGGCTGGGATGTGTGGTACCGCACAAACGTCGACTGTCGCCTGTACGTTACAGTACGTAACAGCTCTGCACAAATGAATTCAAAGCAACCACTGGTGTCTTTTAATATTTGAGTTTCTATCACTATTCATGAGTAATTATAATGTGATGTGCTATTACAATCTAATACTAGAATTCTCTCAAATTATGACAGTAAAGCCAAACGATAAAATCAATAGTATATCAAATGTGTGTAGCTCAGCCTCTCCTGGGAACAAACATATCAAGTGGCGGTAGTACGTTTTTATTTCTTACATTGTATAATTTTTACATTACTAGACATGGTTTCAATGGTATGGATCATGTTCAATCCTGAGTTTGAAAAGTATTAGGTAACAGTACCATTTGGTAGGTGGGTTACAAGAAATTGCACGTATCATTTGAGGCCTAAAGGTGCTATTTGTGATCTAGATAACCCACTTTCAAATTTATAATATCACAATGCCAATCTATTTATAACCTTACCTTTCACGTGTGGCCTTGCTTTCACATTAGAATTAAACTCACTTTCAATAAATGAGAGCCTTAAAAAGTGTCCTAGATTATGGATCAAGTGCACAAAGAGTAGCATGGATTATGAGATATTGCCTGTGGACCGCCTTCAAAGCAAACCACTCCTTTCAAGAAGGCTACACACAAAAAAGTTCGAATTTTTGAAATTATGGACACCATAATGGTGTCCCGTCGCATGCCACTTCTATAATAATGGACTGCATAATTTTTATTTTTATTTCTTTACATAAATGGAAGGGATTTCGGGGTCATTTCACACTATGACTGAGGCTATCAGAGTTCATAGCCATTCATGTTGAGAGTCCGAAGGCCTGGGTTGAAAATATATAATAAAATATAAAAATTGAAGCCTCCAGCTAACCATAGTGTGAAGCTAGAAAGACCAAATTTAAAGTCCAAGCTTTTGATAAAACAAAAAATCCCATTAGTTTATCAAAAGAATTCAATGACCTCTTAAAGAAGAATTGGGTTTTATTCTTGTTTGACCCAATTCTCCCTCAAGAGTCCATCACTTTGACTTCAAAATGGTCAAAAAGTGTAGACATTTTGGAAGGCTACAGCCTTTGGACTTTGGCCTCTAGTGTGAAGGGTCGAGAAGCTTTCTTGCAATTTGATTGGTGGAATTGGACGTCTCTCGACCTTCGATTCAGCCCATAGTGTGAAGCGCCCCCTCATTGCAAAGAAAAGGTTACGACACACCTCATCAGTTGGAAAATTAATTAAAGAAATGGACTGAGGGAGCTGTGTGGATGATGGGAAATTAACGCACCTGCAGGGGATGTTTGCGTCGCCGTGGCGTGCATGTGGGCTTCTCTCTCCCACTTCCGCCACCGATACACCTGCCAAGAAATCATAGGATTCGTAAAAATTATAATTTGAATGGCACCATCACCGAAATTAGTGAAGAATATAACATATGTTTTGATTTTGATTTATTTTTAAATTAAAAAAAGAATCTACATAAAACCTACTTAAAATTACCGAAAAAAAACAAGAGCCACCTGGTGGCCTGTGGTCGTTTAGGGGTTAATTTGTGCTGATAGTAATGCCAAATATGTAATCGTTGAAACGGTGAAATGATTAGAGCGTGGATCACAACGAGCACGCCATTGTGATCGAACTCACTGAAAGAAAGAAAGAAAGAAAATAATCTTTCTGCTCCAAGCTAATTTAAGTTAGGCCAGTAAGTTACCTTGATGAGAGCCAGGAGCATGGTGATGCAAGAGAATGCCACGTGAAAAAGCGCCAGCACAATGATGAAAACGTGCAGCTCGTGCAGCGTGTCCGGCGATGCGAATGGCTCGTATCCCTGCAAGTTAACCCTTAAACGTCAAGGTAAGCCCCATGGGCTTATTTAAAAGAGAATAATCAAGAAAAAAGTTGATTTTCTCAACCAAATCAAGCGAGACTTGTTGCGTTGGAAAGCTACTGAAAAAGCGATCTAGATTCCAAATTTTCGCCTCATTTGAGAGCTTGTGGAATCGTTGGTAAGCAATCAAAGTTATCAAATTGAACAAGTTTTGAGGTTGGGACAGCTGAAGTTCAGCAGTGCCGCAGTGCTACAGTGCTACAGTGCTACAGTGCTAGCCAGCAGTGCACTGCAGAGCCGTTTTTGCTATAAAAAAATTATAAAAAATCCCCCAAAAAAATTTAGATGCCTTGCGGGCTGCCCCATCCAGGCCCTCTTGACGTTTAAGGGTTAAGTAAAATGGACGTACTAGCTGTTAGTACATGACTAAGTTAGTCACAGTTCAGCAATTAAGTTTCGAAACGGGACAAACTCATGTTCCAAAATTTATGGACAGTATAATTAATGCTGTCAAAGCTCGCAAAATCCTTGCAGCATGTTTCCGTCTTGAAGATCATGATGTGCCATTGAGCATGGCCGGCCACAGCGAACATTTTCAATCGGCGTCTCAGGGCTAACTTCTCAACAAGTATAGCAACTACACAAATTCTCTTCGTACAAAAGTATACCTGTAGAGCATTATTAACCCCTCAAGGACCAAGCATTCGTGGTTTAAAAATCTCAAATTCAATTAATCATATTATGAAAATCTAATTCAGATGGTACCCAATTTTATATCACCAGAATCAGTGAAGGACCGAACATTGCATGGGTTGGTCAAAATAAATATTAAGTAGTTTGAACAGAAAGAATTCCAAATGGTGACAACTCGAAACTGCTAAAAATTACCAGAGGTCCTATTTGGACTTCTTGGTCCCTTAGAGCATGGCCACCCTTGCCCTCAACAAGTGGCCTTTTGGCACTGTAGAGTGGCCTCACACTTTTTTCTCTCCCACCCTTGGGTTTGCCAGTGGCCTCTCTTGCAAGGCCTCTGTAGAAATCAGCTTTCCCACGCTAGGTTGTGGAGTCTCCTATTTTCTTCTTGAGCTTGAAATCCGGGCTATTTGTGGGATAATCATCTTCATTAATGGCCTGGACATGCTTTTGCATTGGGAAATGCTACTTCAAATCATGACCGGCCTGTGACATGGCTTGTACATGTTCAAATTTCAATGAGATCAACCCTGGCCCACTCAATTGCATGTGGGGACTCAAATACATGTGGTGGCTTAAATGCATTTTGCCAGTTTTGAATCTCCACGGTGGGTCTGCAGAATTGTGAAGGCCACTCTCACTGCTACAGGGCCCTCTCAAATCAGTTTCCAAGGCCACTTGTTGAGGCCATGGGTGGGAATGCTCTTAGGAGTTAAGTTAAGAATGTATAAGTTTAGTTACCGGTTTGCAAACGGTGGAGGTGGTGGACTCGGTAGCCAGGAGTCTGCGCCGATGCTCCACTTCCTGCGGGGGATCAGCAATTTCAGAAGTCGGCGTGGGCACATGAGGTCGTTTGGAGATGTTGCAGGGCGTCCATTTGTTGTAAGCAGACGAGGGAATGCAGATTTTCGACACCGGCTGTTGTAGAATTGTTATGGTCAGCGAAATGAATCCCATCAACATCAACTCTGCACTCAATCATCATTCAACATATAATTCAATACAATACGGAATTTATATATTAACTGGAACCCTTCTAACGTGGAATCAATGAGCTGATCGACAGGCTGGTCCAGCAGGAAAAACTATTAAATACTTAAATCGAAACCGACTACCGAAGTGCTTCTAAGTTAGACTGATTTTTATTGTACTCGGTTAATTACCCAATTCGGCGAAACTTGGTATGGCAGCCCGCCCTGTCTGACAAGTTCAGTATATCAATAGCCTGGCGGTTATTTATTTTCGTAGCTGAGATCATATCATAATTAAGCTAGTACGTCAGAAAATTTAAACACTCACCGTCTTTCATTTTCTGTAAAGCCGCGTAGAGTGGCTTTCGCTTCGTCTCCCGTAAATACTGCAAACAACAACAGCAACAACACAACAACAAAAGCTCTCAATCGATGAATAAAAAACGTTCGTGTATAATAATTCTTCCTGGACCACTGTACACACAACTTCTACAGTTCGTAAGAGTTCCGAACCAGTCGATTGAAACCTCAGATCTATACGAGTCCTAGCTTTCACTCTGAAACTAACGCGCCCTCATAACGAATATGACCACCATCAGCACGAATTGAACTAACTTCGGTGGCGCTAGCAGCAAATACGAGATATACTGTATTGGTGTTACTTTCCAAAATCAGTCAATGTCTGTGAGGATTACTGCCTTCTGCATGCAAGTCACTGCCTCCAACTTCGGTCGAACAAACTGTAATATCGATGGACTTTGGGATCCTGATCTCGTGTCTCGGGAGTGATCGATTGATCACCTGAGCTTCGGCACTAGCACTCCAGGAATTATAACTGACAGGACCGTCTAAATTCACCGTTTCGAGACGTGGGTGATAGTAGTAAACATTACTGTCTGACTGGACTCAAAGGAACTAAGTTACAACGTTACTGCAAAGCCAGTACTTACCCGAAAGTTAGCCAAATTATTCAAGACAGAGAATGATGCAGAAACGTACATGGCCAAGGGAGTACAGGAATCGCTCCAACGCAATGGAGATGAGCACGAAGAAGGTAGCCACAGTGGCCAGCGCCCATGTTGGCGTGAACTCCAGCGTCCGTGGCTCCAAGCTACTACTACTCTCCGCCATATCTGCGTAATGACTATAATTCCTTCACCGCTTGCTCTTTCAACTCCTCCACACAGTCAATTCTCTGCTAGACACAACGATTCATTTGCAGCTGTCTGTATTAATTATTTATATATGTATCAAGGGCCTGGCCTGTGTGGAGACGTACCCCGCTCTTACTAGCTATGAATCCACTCTGAAAGCTTTCCGGGTTTCCAGTCCAGAGGATCTTCCAAGCTCGCTTCCAAATTGCAGCAGGTAGATGCAGCAACTCGCAGCCAAGACAAGCGACAGGTCCCAGAACCCCATCAATGCATCACACTGACATCGCGGCTGGTGTATATATGTCTGGTAGTGAGCCTGGAGGGCCCTTCCCTTCTGCAGTGGTAGTACTCCTCCTAATCCAACATCATCGATGTGATCGCCGCTTGAGCAGCAGCTCCTGATTAACGTACTACCATTAGTTCAATGAATCACGGACGACCACCGCACCCTACCTCCCTCACCACGTCTCAATAGAGAGAAAAAACATACATGTATACACACCTTGTACGTACGTCAGTACGTGTTAATTAAACTCGTCTAATCTCGCCGCTTGCTTGCTTGCGTGATCGATGAATGAATAGACTCGCTGCTTTCGACGATGAATCACGGACCACTACACCACTTCTCAAAACATACATGAATATATATACACCTCGTACGGACTAATCTCTGATCGATGAATGAATAGATAAACTGCTTAGTTCGACAATGGCTAGCTCCTGGAGCTTACAGTACGTAGTACTGTTTAATTAACAGAAAAGCTAGATCGATCGATACCAGCGGTATCTGCTCTCATTTCCCTGCCATTTCACGAGCCACTTAATTTCTTGCCCGGCAAGCTTTTCTTTTCGACGACACGTAGATCACGTATTAGAGAAAAACAAGAGGTGGGGCTGGAAAATTTGGCGTTGATTGGTTCCAAACCAGCAGCAGCAACAAAACCAGGACAAAATAATGGTGGGGTATACTAGTGGCTACTTTCAAAAAGCGCAAAGGGGCAACAACAACCCGAGAGCTCTCAGACAACGCAACCGGCGTTTGTTCCCATGAACTTGCACTTACACATGAATCAATTATCTTATTCTTCTCCTTCCTCTTCTTCTTCTTCTTCTTCTTCTTGTTAATATTATTATTGTTGTTATTATAAGAAGAGCCTAGACGGAGTGTTTAATACTGTGGTTCCACGTTTCTAGGGGTGTGATATTGAGTTCTACCTGGTCCTCCGGAAGCTAGTCCGTCTGTCCGGACAGTCACCACAAGAAAGGAAGGAGGGAAGAACCGTGTCGACAGCACATGTCTGGCTCGTCGTGACTCACGGCGAATGTGGTGCGAAATGGAGCTCGTAAGAAGCTTCGGTAGCTCGGAAACTCACAACATGATGCCACTGCGTGCACAAGGGCAGAATGAATAAGCTTAAAAACCAGGCACATCTGTCTGATTCCAAATCTGCGTTCCCTCGTGTCAGGCAAGTTTGGAAAAGCCCCGTCTCAAGCACCTGCATTAACACTGTCTGTCGTCCCTTCAGTACTAACATACCTTACCTGCAGTTGCTGGCTAGCTAGCTCTTCTGACCCACCTAAGCTATCTGCAGTCAGCTAGTAGGTTCATAACATGATTCCTGAACTGAACTGAAAGTTCATTCTATTCATTCTATCTATATTCACTGTTCCGAATCATTAATCTTTAAAGCAACTTTCATTTCTTCATGTAAGGCAGCTATACCTTAAAGCATTCACCTTACCAACTGAGCCTATTTACACACATAAAACAAAAAATATTTTCAGTGGGTCTTAATAGCAAGTTCAAGAGGATTCCAACGCACTTTAGCATGCATTAGAGTTAACCGAAAAGAAGAGAAAATACATGTTAGGTGAGGTGAGTCTGACCCATATCTAAGGCAGCCAAGCAAACTGGCATGGTTTCCAAAGAATTCAAAATAGAAAGTAGTGTGAACTAGTCTTGCCGTCAAAAAGTCTGCAAAACTCATTCTAAGGGGAGTTTTATGTCAGAAGCTGTGTTGGCTGAGGAGAGCTACTTGCAAGTTGCCTTCTTCCTCTCGCTTTACTTAAAAATAACAATTTTGTATAGTTGCCTTATCCCACCATGTCAGACACAGGATCTATTTTTTTCCCACGCCTCCCTGCTACCACATCAGGCCTTGATTACGAAGCGTTATTGTGCCTCTGACAGTTCCGAATTGCATGGAGAACAGGAATCTTCAAAACTCGTTTTTGATTTCACTTACACTCGGACACCTCATCGATTTCCGGATCCACGATTTTAGGGGGTCAGAATACCTCTTTTGTTTTCGGTTAACTCTATTATTTGGACACCGTATGAACAAGTTATGAATTTTCAAAGTGTTGACTATAGGTTGACCTTAAAGCGACCATAAACTCTGATGTTCAGACTGTACACATTTTCATCAACAATAGGCTATCAAAATCTACTTATTATGGAAAATTGAGTTATGGACTCTTTAACCCTTAAACGTCACCGGTGACCATACTGGTCACCAAGGCCATTTTACCGGCAACTACGACATTTTTTTCTCAACGGTGCCATTTTCTGAGATTTTACCCGATGTGTTTGATCTTTTTTGAGTTGGTCACATCACCAAGTTACCTCGACAATCACCAAAATCGATTTTGAAAATCATTATGTCTCCAATGTGAAAATAAGGCCAGAACACAAAGGGGTCGCATTTTTCTCAAAACTGTGGAAAACAAGGATGACGATTAAGGGTTAAGGAATGGTCACTTTTAGATATAGTTACCTTATATGTATCTCATTCTATTCACAATTGTATTCTTCTTGTATTTGTATTTCATGTATCTGTGTCTTTTAAGTGAATCATATTCTTCTTGTATCTGTATTTCTTGTATTTCTCAAAGGTGCTTTTTATTTGGAACAAAGAGAATTGATAGATTCTTATATAATTCACTTCTATACTCCTTTCTGTTATAATATTTATTCCAGCCAATAAGCATAAAGATCAAACCGACCTTTAGAGCGTAATTCCAAATCCGGCACGTTTCCATTTAAATGCCTAAATCAATCCGACTCTCATGACATATTCTTTTGGTTCATATCTTTGAAACGAGGAAGCCCTTTGTTGTAGATTTGACCAATTTGACTTGACCCATTGACCGAAATTCTCACACACACATATATTTCCACACATATAATTGTAGGGAAGACTGACACGTGTCACGTCTAGATTGGTTGGGATCCGTAAAATCGACCGTGGCGGAATGATTTTCAAAGAGTGGACCATGACTCATTCCCCAGCCCGGCATAAATTTTACAACCGTTTGTGTGATTGGTGGTTCGGTCCCCAAATTCTGGGTTGCATTAGTTCCTTGTATACATTCCAGGTTCGTAAAGAGGGCCCTCAAAGTCCTCTCTTTGATTGGTGGCTTTTGTCTCCATATTTCCTGGTTTCCAGGTTGAGAATTGGGACCCCTCACAGTCCTCTGTTCAACAAATGTCATTAGTTGATTTCTGTTCCTTGCCATACAATAGTACGTATGCACCAATGTACGGGGAGTACCGAGGTTAATTTCGTCAAAATTGAACCACATTTTGTTAAAACTGGACTACCAGATTGGAAAAGTGATAGGGAGTGCTACCCTTCGCAATAGAGATAGGTCCCCAATTTTTCTACAACGCTCTTATTCCACGAATAAGAGCAGCGTAGAAAAATTGAGGAACTATCTCTATTGCGAAGGGTAGCACTCCCTATCACTTTTTCAATCTGGTAGTTCAATTTTAACAAAATGTGGTCCAATTTAAACGAAATGTGTATTCCAACTTGTTTTTGGAGATTCAAAAGTGAGTTCTATGAGCATGCCCAGTAGTTGCTCATTGTGCGCCAAGATGGTGTGTGAGAAATGAAAAATTTCCCAAGCAACAACCATCAAGTGTGCTTGGAATAAAGTGCATTAACCAATTACATACTATTACTTTTGTCACTACATTGGGTAATCATAATGACAGCTCTAGAATAAATTTACTACAATTAACTTCATAAAATGTGAGCATGGTCTTGTTAGAGAATAACACAAATTGCTTGATGTGAGAACCAGCCCTTGTTATATTGACAATATTTGGTGTGAAAATATCAAACTCCACACCAAAAGAAGATAATTTATCATCCATAACTAGGTATCGTGAGTGGAAAACAATTGGTGTTGGGCTTGCTCTAAGGAGTTGGAATGCGGTTTAGGGCAGAAAAGGCATGTAATTTGGCCGATTGAACAATCCTTTTTTGGAATATATATTTATCACGTGCAATTTTATTTTTTTTGGCACCCAATCGAAGGGACTAGGGTAGGACGGAAAAATTTACTAAGGTAATACTAAAATTCAAAAGCATGAGAGGTTCGTTTACGGTTTGTCAATCGTCATTCCACTCTTTGCCTCCAATCAATAATAATAGATATTATGGGTCACACTAGAGTAAGAGTGGGCATAATAGAATGTTGTGTCGGGGGCAAATATGTTGGGCATGGCCTCAAACGTGCAATGGTAGCTTGTAACAGCCGCCCTATCCACAACAAAGTCCATTATCGTGCCATCATTTGCACATGATGGAGATGCTCCAATACAAGGCTAATATTTTGTTCATTGTGTGTTATTGTAGAATCAGTGAAAATGTAACCATCATGATCTTGATACTAATCATTAATTAGATGAAATCATGGTAAAATAGACCACTTGTCATCCCTATGAAGAAGCAGCAATGCAAGGTCAAAAAATACATTAATTTTAATTTTTGTAAAACTTTTTTGCTAATAAAATAAAAGACATGATGTTTAACAGAGTCTGAGAAAGAAAATTGAACAAATCATATTCAATAGCATTTATGTATGTTTAGTAAAATTGAAGTAGTCAAAATTGAAAGAGTAGCTTTGAACTGATTGAAAAGTTGATATAAAACAAACTAAAATTGTTTTTAATTTTTAATTTTTTTTTCAAGTTCTTTTTCTTTCGAAGCCCTCAAATACGCAATGGAACTAAAGAATATAAATTTTATATTCATATTAAGTATGATTTAATTCATCAAATTTTCTCCCCAAATTAAATATAGACATTTATTTTGAACTCTACTTTTAGTAATGTTTTAGTGACATTTACTTTGAAACTTCAATTTCAAGTATTTATAAGAACTGCAGAGTGCATTATGAAATCAAAACCAAAAATAAAGCCAATTTGATAATATTTTATAGTCTTTAATCAAAAACATTGTAATTTTAGTAGGACGGATCAACTTTTTGGTACACTATACCATACTTTCACCCAAACACCCAATTTTTTTCTTTTTTTCTTTTTTTCTTGTGTTTTTTTGTAAACATATTACTTTATTCAATTCCATGAAAATGGCCTAAGAGAAAAGTTTTTAAAAGGTTCAATCGTTACTGAAAAATCATTTGAACACAATATCACTTTGAATCACTTCATCATTCATTATATGAACTTCAAGACTATCAGGGGTTAAACAATTAGTATCTAAAATATTAACATTCTCCTCCTATAATATAAAGAATTTATGATATGTGATTCAAGAATTGAGAATATTTAACTCCAACAATCCTTTGTTCAACCTTTGTGCATTTTGCTACAATATTTTATGTATTGTAACAAAATATTTGAGATGAGTTTTTTCTACAAACATTCAGTATTTAGAACTTGTTTACATAATCACCACAGACTAGTTTTGCCATCTTTTGAACTAAAAACGAGTGTGTAGTGAGTATGAGGCAAGTTTCCATTCTGAGACACTCTTTTCGATTAACTTTAATATTCTTGAACAAAGTTACAATGATTCATTCCAATCTCAACTCCATAAGATTATAGACCTGGAATGTCTTCTTGATTCATCATCAAACTATTTTCTAGTTGGGCTCCATAATTATAGTCTCTTAGCTATTCTTTTTGTCATGGTAACTTGTTCAATTTAAAGGAATTTTCTCTAATTAAAAAAAAATTCCAAGGATACAGGACTGCACCTTGTAGCACAATTATTCAGGAATGGTATGTTATGTCAAGCTCTAGACCCAAACTGAACCCTCGCCAATCACATGTGATAATAAGGAGGTATGTGTATGTCACACATAAGTTACTGTCACGGGGTTTTTTTTCTTTAAATTAAAAATTAAAAATTAATATTTTAAATCCAGTTTGCTACAGAAATTTACTTGGAGAATCACCATATGGGAACATAATGAGAAACATGTCACCTTTGTAGCCCCCAAGGCAGTGGCACTTGCAAGTTGCACATTAGGATGAGACTTGGGGAACCACATAGTGCATAAAAGGTCAAGATGTTGAGACACGATGTATGGAGGGTTTTGGGAAAGGCTAATATGTTTGATGAAAAAAAAAGGATGTATGAAAAAATGTAGCTTTGTCGCTAGGTTTTTCAAATAATAAAATAAATAAATAAATAAATAAATAAATAAGGGGTCGAGAAGCCACCTCATTCACATGCGTGGCACCTTTGGAGCTTAAAATTAAAAAAATTATGAAATGGCCCAAAATGCAAAGTTTAGTCTCGTATTTGGTATAATGAATTTGGCAATCGTGTGTATGGGAGTGTTAGCTCATTGTGTGAAAAAACTTAGGTGAATATAGCTCATAGTATGGAAAATTTCAGGAGATTGCTTGCAATTTCGTTTTTCACCTTTACATGATTGTATATTTTGATCTATACATCACCTACATACTAGAATTGCCATCTCATCTTCGTTACAAAAAGTAGAATCACCATAAGAAAACCTCTTTGTAACAAACTTGGAAAAATTAGTTAAATTTGGCAATCCACATTGAGAGTTAGTGGGGTCATGAATTTCTATAGAGAGTGCAATGTACTTATGTTTCACTGCTCAAATACGTATTTTAAATAACAAAGGTAAAAAATATTGCAATTCCAAAAAAAAAAGTCTTTTCTAAACTTTTACATCCCCAACAAGTGCAGAGTGTTCTTCAACATCCTAAACATCACCAAACGCAACGAAAAATTGGTACCCAACTAAGGTAGAAGCATCAGAACCTGTTAGGAACTAATTTCAGTCACCTATACAAGCACGTGTTTTAACTTCGTGAGTTCCCAATCAAATCTTCACAACCATCAGTTGTAGCAATTTGGTGATCAATTATTAATGCCAACTTAGCAAACTAATTGGATTAGAAATGAAAGACGAGTATTGGTTCCCCTACTAGCATCAATAGTGGTCTATGCAGGTTAAGTTTGAAAATTTAGAACAAAATCATACATTGTGAAAAAATTAATTAAAAATTGGGCTTGGTTATTAAACCCAAAGTTTTATCTACTGCAATTTTTTATCATCGAAAACCATCATCCTAAATAGGTCGAAATCCTTAAACTGACAAGTATTGTGGCCTTTACCTTAAGCAACATCATATAGAATGTGAAAGTGAACTGTAGCAGGTTTCACTAGTGAATTTGTTTTGATGTAGTCACGGTCAAACGCATCTAAAATTTTTGGGCGGGTGTTTTTTTGCAGTGTATTTTTCCGTGACACGCAATTATTTTGCGATACGTGCGGTCAAATTCAATGAAATTTGTTGTGAATATTTTCCAAGTAGTTTAGGACAATATCTTATGGTTAGAAGGTGAAAACAACATTTTTTGAGAATATTTACTTGGGGAGTAAAAATGGAGGAAAACGCTCCGGTCCTTTAGGGGTTAATTTTCTCTACCCAGTACTATTACAGAATTTACAGACACAGACTCTTCAGTTGCAGGTCAAAAAGATTGTTAATAATTGCTTGCTGCTTGAAATCTTCCACAAGGTGGGTAGCCATCAGTCTTTTTTCCTGATTTTGTTGATTTTGTGACATTAACACAACATGTGAATTTCTATGGCAATGACACTCAATCTGCAACTGGATCTTCACTTTTGAAAATCTCCCAGTGGGGCCATGCATCTAGTGTTTTTATATTCTAGAAAAGCCTCAGTGAACAGAGATGTCTGGAGATCTTGTGGCCACACAATAACTTAACCACCTTACTGAGACTTGTGGTGGACTAAAAGTTATGCCATTGAATTGACAAGACCACATCAATCACAATTTGGGTTTTTTCTTTGGCCCATGCCGTGCCGGAGTTTCGCACGACAGTTTCAAACGTCAAACTGTCTTGTTGTACATGCGTGTACGGTTTGTATTATAGAATAGACTAGGTTATAGAAAACAAGGTTGATCCGTACCAAAGTTCGGCACTACAGTTCTAGTTAGTGGCGGAACCGTCCTTGCGTACGATCTGCATTATATTAAATATAGATAGATTAGCTTGTATTGGAGTCTGGCACGACAATTCCAATGATGTAATAGTCAATCTACATTTTTATTTTATTTTATTTCCACTTAATTGATGACATTTCATGGGAGGAAAAAGAAAAGGAAATACATGTCACTTCAGTCAAGTAAGGTTACTTATTCCAATGACCCTTTGTCCGGTGGGCACTGAGTCATTAACATTACGAATGGACACTTTATTCATGCCGGTCTCGAAAGAGAATCGGAGTTTCTATCTATCTATCTAAGGTTACTTATGTTGCCACCAATGTTCATTAAATGATTTTTATTCATAGTTGTAATATGAACATAGACGTAGAATAAGTTCATAACATTTTTAACCCCTAAAAGTCCAAGGGGTATTGGACAAAAC
This sequence comes from Pohlia nutans, assembly GCA_022496805.1. NCBI lineage: Eukaryota > Viridiplantae > Streptophyta > Bryopsida > Bryales > Mniaceae > Pohlia > Pohlia nutans. The sequence goes on along the minus strand of CM040095.1, from coordinate 25,355,215 downwards.
ATAGATGTGTTATAATATGTGCCTTCTATATGTTTGATGAAGTTTCGTTCAATATACAAAATGTAGGACATCACCTCCACAAATTATCCATGTGGTCATACTTCCAAAAAAACTTTATGTATTTTTTTAATGAATTTAAAATCATTAACCTTTGAAAATTTGTACAAAAAATAATTTTCACTTTTAGAGTTTAATGATCAATTAAAATTGGTTTAGCTGTTGTAAACCTCAAAAAAGAAAATGAAATGATGGAGGGAACATCATTACTTTTTTCAAATAGCAAATTTTATAACACTAAGACAATGTTGAGGTGATTCACTTTGCAAAATTCTCCCAGGTGGAGTTTAACCCTTTAACGTCCTGATTCAACATTGTTTTTCAAAGAAGTGCTATAAAATGTTTGATAGAAACCAAGAATGGAGTTGATGTACAAAGAAAATTTGTAAATGTTAATGTGAAGATCACATATGTACGGTTGGATGTATCATATTTTGTATTGATAATTTTGCAAGGTTTTCTCTTGAAACTCGATTAAAAATCTTGAGTCAACACAAGAAATTGAAAATTATTGGAATGAAATTAGAATAACATGCACTACGCGATGGTATTGTTTCCATTATTTGATTCTACTTATTTTGGAAAATGGTGTTTTGAAGATCCACACGGTACAAAAGATAGCCAACTTACACAAGAACTTTAAAAAAACTTGTGGATGAAAACTATCCACTTTGGATGGAATTCAAACAATTTTAATATGTTTGTTGGTCAATATATGGACGTTGGCGCACTAAAGGATTAACTCAGATTGACATAATTCAAATTGTATTGGAAAGTAAACTTGATTTGGTATTTTTAAATTTAAATTTATTTTTCAAAAGCTTATTTTTTATTTAGGGCAACTGGTTAAAGACGGGTAACGACTAAAAATGGTCTCTTGGGAGCATTGAGTATAGTACCTTGATGAACCACACCCTTTACATTGTAGCACATTCTAAAGAAATTGCTAATAAAATAATTCAACTCTTGGACAACCCTCTTCGCTTGGACCAGCTGAAGTTAGAGAAGATTCTTCTAATCCCTTTACTAATGTTTAAAATTCAAAAATGAGCATTTGACTGCTATTCAAGAACCTTATATTGTTGGACTTGCTAAAATGGTAAATGGAATTTGTTGAAATTGCTAAAATCGTGGAAAAGCTTTTTTTTAATTGTCATAAATAATCACAATATTTACAAGAATTTTAACAAAATAGTAAGGAATAATGGAATTATTGGTAAACAAAACTAGTTTTCAAGCAAAGTTCAAGTGGAGTTTTGTTCTTATAATTACACTTTCTAACAATCGTTGTTCATGAATAGTTTCCATGGTCGGGGGTTGTTGGCTCGGGGGAACGTGTGGGAACTCTCCTCTAGCATTGGAAAGTTCATCAGTTCCATACCTCACGATGGTGCATGACTTTACTTTAAATTATTTTTCAACTCACCATAGACTAGTTTTGCAGTCTTTTTGGACTCAAAACCAGTCTAAGATGAGTTTCACGTTTCATTCCACTTTGAGACACTCTTTTTGGTTAACTCTACTGTCATAAATGTAATATTTACAAGAATTTTAAAAAGATAGTAGGGGGTAATGATTTAAAGATTTGCAAGAATTCTTGAGCCAGTTTTATGAACGCTAGTTGCCACTCATGAGTAACTTATAGTATAACAGAATGTCGGGTACAGTAACTTATATTCTAATGTGTACCACAAGACTGTACTAACACTACGAAAAAAGTTATTTTGAATGCTTTCCAAAGTCTTTCAAGGTTGTCATTCCGTACAAAATTAAAAACAACTATTCTGGGTCACAATACTTTCAATAATAGTCCAGATACAATGATTCAAATTAACCCTTTAATGTCCCGATTCAACACTGTTTTCAAAGATTTGTTATAAAATGGTTGATGAAAAACGGAAATGGAGTTGATGTACAAAACAAAGTTGTAAATGTCAATGTGTAGATAACATCTGTACGGTTGGATTCATCATATTTATTATTAATATTTTTAAAGTAATTTTGCAAGGTTTTTTCTTAAAATTCAATTAAAAATCCAAAATTAACACAAAAATATTTAAAAATATTGTAATGAAATTAGAACGACATGCACTACGAGATGGTATGGTTTCCATTATTTGATTCTACTTACTATAGAAAATCATATTTAAGGTCTTTCTTTTTGAACTAAGATTGAAACTTGACATTAATCACTTTTGTAATTTTTCAAAAATTCACATTATCTTATTTGGAAGATCCATACCGTACAAATGGTATTCAACTAGCACAAGAATGAAAAAAAAAAAAAAAGGATGAAAAACATCCGGTACCTACAGAAATCGAGCTGCTGAAATTCAACCGGCGTCCAGATTCTGGACGCCGGCGCGCTAAAGGGTTAAGATCATAATCTTTTATATCAAGTGCACATTGTCAAGAAATTTGTCACGACCACATTGTCACGAAAACGGTCATGTTTCCATCCCAAATGATTCATCTTATCATCCTCAATGTTTTCTACGTTCAATGATGCAGACTTGCAACAGTTATGTACTAGTATATACTTACGAGCATACGGTCCATTGATACATTAGAGTTATCCGATAACTCAGATAGATAGATAGAAACTCCGGTCCTCTTTCAAGGCTGGCGTGAATAAAGTGTCCGTTCGTAATGTCAATGACCTAGTGCCCATCGGACAGAGGGCCATTGGGACTCTGCTAACTCACTTTGAGTTTGAATAAGACACGAGGAAATTTGCCTTGTGACACTCCTAAATGATAAAGGCGGTAAGGGCAAAATCTAGATGCATTATAAAATGTTAATTCTGCAGCTTTGATGAAGATTGGTTCAAAAGGAGAAATGTAAAGGATGATGTTTAGTGATTATCTATATAGTCAAATTGTTAAAAAAATGTTTCAAATACTCATTTAGCAAATTTAAAAGGATTTTCCATTCACATTCATCAAAATTACAAATTTTATTTTTAGAATTTGAAATTTGGTACGATTGGTTAATCTCTAAATGACAGAGGGAGTAAGGGCAAAACTCAAATGTGTTAAAAAAATGTTACTTTTGCAACTTTAATGAAGTTTGGTCCAGATAGAAAAATGAGAAGTATGATGTTAAGTAATTATCTATACAATAAAAATTCCAAAAAATATTTTAAACACTCATTTAATAAATTTAGTAGCATTTACCATTTAACATTCACCAAAATAATATTAAAAAAATTTGGAATTTGGAATTTGGTATGATTGGTTAAAACTAGAAATTCTATTCTGAAATTTAAGAAGCAAAAATTTAAAGAGAGAGAACGTCATTACTTTCCCGTAGTAAAAAGTTTTATAACACTAGGATAATGTTGAGGTTTTTTTCTTTGGAAAAATCCTTAGTGAGCCGAAATGCATCAAACAACACTAGAACATGATCCGAGACATGATCTCTACCCCTAATTTCAACAAAAAATCAGAACTTAAAAAAATGTCATTTCTTGACCCTGGGCGGTCACTGTTGTTTGGGCTGCGACCAAAAATGGTCAATAGGTCATTTAGGGGTTAAACTTAGACATTCTATTTGAAAATTTTGCAAAGAATTTTTTTTTCAAAGAAGAGAAAAAAAAACATTAGTTTTCCTAAATAGTAAATTTTAGAACTTTGGAACAATATTGAGGTCATCATCTTTGAAACATTCTCTTTAGTGGAGTTTAACTTAGATTAATATGATTCAAACTGGGCTGGAAGGTAAACTTGTTTTATTATTTGAATTTTTTTTTATATTTTATAATAAACACGCCATTCGCTATTTATGCACTTGGCCAAGTGCGCTCATTTCATAAGCATATTTGATTTTTAAAAAGGTTGGTTAAATAGTTCTCTAAAAAACATCAATGTTGTCTTTCTTCAATCCCCCACATTGGAAACAAATAGTTATTTTAATAATTTTTTATTCTCATCTTTATCTTTTCTTTTATCTTTTCTTTTTGATCTTGATTTCTTTCTTGTCTTCTTTCTTGTCTTCTTTCTTGTCTCCCTCTTGTCTTTCTTCTTGTCTTCTTTTTGTCTTTCTTCTTGTCTTCCTTTTTGTCTTCGTTGTCTTTTTCTTCTTCTACTTTTTCTTCAGTTGTGGCTCCTAAACCCTAAACAATGGGAGCAAATCTAAAAAAATTAAAAAATTAAAAAAAAAAAACTTTTTATTTTTATTTATTTTTTCGTTTTTCGGGTTGGCCGTGGGGTGCTGCTGAACCCTGAATGGCAGCCGCCCCCAAACAAAAAAAAAACAAAAAAAAAAGTTTTTTTTTTTTTTTTTTTTTTTTTTTTTTTTTTTTTTTTTTTTTCCCTTTTTTTTCCCTTTTCTCTTGGCCGTGGGGTGCGACTGAACCCTAAATGGCAGCTGCCAAAAATATAAATATTAATATTAAAAAATTAAAAAATTAAATAAATTGACTTTTTTTAAATTACTATTTTTAGCCGCTTGGGTGCGCGGCCGCGCACCCATAAACCTTCTCATCTCCCTCATTTTCATCTCCATCCCTCCCCTCTCCTCATATATATAGGGGAGAGGAGAGGGTCTCTTCCATTCATTCTTCAACTCCCTCTCCCTCCCCTCACCTCTCCCCAATATATATATATATATATATATATATATATATATATATATGAGGAGAGGGGAAGGAGAAGAAGAGGAAGAAGAGTCTTTGGGTGCGCGGCCGCGCACCCAAGCGACTAAAAAAAGCAATTTTTAGAAAAAGTCAAAAAAGTCAATTTTTTTTTTTTTGTTTTTTGTTTTTTTGTTTTTGTTTTTTGGCAGCTGCCATTTAGGGTTCAGTAGCACCCCACAGCCAAGAAAAAAGGAAAAAAGGAAAAAAGGAAAAAAGGAAAAAAAAAAAAAAAAAAAAACTTTTTTTTCCTTTTTCTGGTTTGCTCCCATTGTTTAGGGTTCAACAGCCACAACTGAAGAAAAAGTAGAAGAAAAAAAAGACAACGAAGACAAAAAGGAAGTCAAGAAGAAAGACAAGAGGGAGACAAGAAAGAAGACAAGAAAGAAATCAAGATAAGAAAGAAAAGATAAAATAAAAGATAAAATAAAAGATAAAGATGAGAATAAAAATTTATTAAAATAATTATTTGTTTACAATGTAAGGGATTGAAGAAAGACAATAATCGTCGGTTTAAAAAAAATAAAAGTTAGACAAATAAAATCATGCGCTCGGGGACCAAGTGCATGATTATATAGCCAAGTGCGTAAATAGCGAATTGTGTGTTAATAATGTTATTGTCATCTTGGGCTGCCCATAAAAAAAAAGTGCAACTAACATAGAATGGTCGTTTAGTCAGTTAGGACTTAATCCCTAAGCTCCCAAGAGACCATCTTTTGGTTGTTGCCCGTTTCTGATAAATTGTCTGGAAAAAAAATAGTTTTTTGAAAGCATAAAAATATTTTAAAATACTACATCAAGTCTATTTTTCAACAAAATCTTAATTATGCCAATATGAGTTAAACTCCATCACAAAGAATTTTTGAAAGTGGATTATCTCAACATTGTCTTAGTGTTATATAATTTTCTATTTGGAAAAGTAATGTTGTTCCCTCCATCCTTTCTTTTTCTTTTCTAAAGTTCACAATAGATAAACCATCTTTATCCAATCGTGATAAACTTTAAACTCTAAAAGTGAAAATTATAATTTATACAAATTTTCAAAGGTTAATGCTTTTAAAATCAAAAATAAAAATAAAGAAATAAAGTAATTCTTTGAAGTTTGGCCATATGAATAATTTGTATAAATGACGCCTAACTTTTCGTCTACTGAACCAACTTTATCAAACATATGGAAGGCACATATTATAACACATCTATATTTTGTTCAATGCCCCTCAGGATTTTAGGAGTTAATATACTCTTATTTGTTCACTCCAAATAGTTATAAGGTATGAAAGAAATTGTTAACTTTGCTGAATGTGATTGAAACTTAAGTTTTCTTCATACGATTAAGGTTTTTTGAGATTTTTTCCTTGTTGTGTTACACAAGAATCTTTAACTCCATTCTGGAGCAACTCAAAATATGTAGCTTATTCACATATTACTGTAGCAAATCCTTGAATGATGACAAATCCACGTTAGAATTTAGCTAAAGAATGAGTGGTGAAATATATTGTACTTGTTGTTTATAGTGCTACCGTTGAAAAGGGTGTGACCCGATGTTAGCTAAAGAACGTTATGTCTATTTGGGCTTAAAACTAATAGATGACACATATGACACCATATGAGATTGTATACAATTCTTTCTTAAATTCTGCTAGAATTTCAAATTTCATGCATCACTTTTTTATATATTTCTCTACCTACTTTTATACATCAGTTGTGCAATGCATAACTTCAATTGATTGAGATCAAATCATATACTCCCTTTGTCTCACTAAAACACTATGTTTTCACAGAAATCCATGGATCAAGCTAAATCCCATGATTACAAAGGGAATATTTTGATTGTGATGAAAACGAGGATGAAAATCCATAGATTTTGCTACCAAATTGTCTACAATGTCTTGAACTAGTTGTCAAATGTGCACAAAGCTTAATCCCTAAAGGACTATATGTTCTTCATGGGACTTTTGGAACTAAAAATGAGGAAATTTGAATTTTTGGGCTGTAAAATGTAGGATGTGCAACAAAGAGACCCTAGCTCTTTTTTAGAACTACATCTGCGAAGCAATGGTTTGGTATGGGTACCCCAAAAGTCCTTTTAACTCTTAAATCGGCTTCTATGGCAAGTTTGAATGACTCACTCATTAAATTAAAAAATAAATAAAAAATCGGCCAAATGTGGTTTTGATTATTTGCACTTATGAAGTATACAAGAGAGTTCATGTAAAAATTGAAGTGTTTTAAAGATTTTAAAAGTGTTTTTCTATAAATAAATAAAAAAGAGTTTATTCCCAACTATTTAAAAACATCCAAAAGATTTTTTTTAAATATCCAATGATGTCATTGTGGTACCAATTTTTGATATGAAGTACATCTAGATATGTGTTATTAGTACTAGGACTTTTCTTCTCCCCGCACCACAATGACGAAGTGACAGGCTATGAAAATGAATAAAACGTAAAAGGTTAGGTTACTTCCTGTAATGATTTTTGAGAGGAAGACCATATAAGAGTGGGAAAGGCTAGGTTACATCATAAAAAAAGTTACATTATAGAGAACCCACCCCTAAAACTATTGACTGCCTGCTCGCCGGGAGTCCCCAAAAAAATCACTGTCAAGAATTTAGATAACTATGAGAGAATAAATACTGGGTGTCTTTTATTTATTTGAGATAAAAATTATAAATTTATAGAAGTAATATAGGATGTTTTAAAACCAAATTGGAAATATTGTAGGAATATTCCTACAATATATATGAAACATACCCTAAATACATTATAAATAGTAGAATATTCCAATTACTTCATAGCCCCCCATTAAATACCCTTTGTTCGCTCATATGTACCCAAATTTACACTGAGTGACTTCCCCGAGCGGGAGTCGGCTCACTTAAAAACCCTACAACCATTGGAAAGTCACGAATGAAACCTATAATTGTCAATACCATTTTTCTCAACCATCTTCATCTTATGATTGTCCCTGGAATAATAATACTACAAAGACATTATTTTAATTGTATTTTTGTATTTAATAATTAATATTATTATTATATGATTCGATTGAAAATTGCACAATAAAATTTACGTACAACTCTACATGCTACTACCATTGTTATTTTTTTACAAACATTCTTTTTGCATGGATTTGGATATTGGAAATAAAATTCAACAAAAATGTGTGTATGAATTGGAATGTTTGGATTCAATATTTGAAAATTTCCATAAAGTTTAAGTTTCATAATAGAGTTAACCGAAAACAGAAGGGGAATTGAAGAGGAGTTGGAGGGGAGTCTTCCCTCTATAAATAAAATTTGTGACACCCTTTGTTCATGAATAGTCCCCATAGTCGGGGCACTTTTCATGGGGGAGCGGACGTGAACTCTCCTCTAGCATCGAGGAGGTCACGAGTTCCACGCCCCATGGTGGCGCAAGGTCTTGTTTTAGATTATTCTCCAACTCACCTTGAACTAGTTTTGCCGTTTTTTTGAATTGAAAATGAGTTGAAGGTGAGTATGAGGTGAGTTTCCTCTTTGAGACACTCTTTTTGGTTAACCTTTAAACGTCCCATGGGGATAGTATATATGTTGTCGTATAATTGAGATTTACTACCAACAAGAAACACTAAATTGGGATTTTAATAGCTTATTACAACCACATTGATTTAAATTTCAACTTCTTTTTTGAACGCAAACCCGTTAAGGGTGTGGATCCATTCCAAATACAACTAAAATACACCGTATTCTACTGGTCGCCACGGCACATTCAGACGTTTCGGGGTTAACTCTAATATGCAATGATATATGTAACTAGTTTGTACTTATACTTAAACATTGTCGGAGTATACTACACTAAATAGTGTATTTAGTGTGAGGTGATGAATAATGTGCTTACCCCTACTACTTGTCTAACACTAATTGTCAATTTGTGGGTAATTAGTGTTGGCGGTTATCATCCAATTTGATTCATTGTCAGTTATCATCCAATTTGATTAATTCCATTTCTAAAATTTCAGTTTTTCCATCTAAACTTTCATCTCAAGTTTCATTCCTTACTCACACTAAATATCCATATCTCAAAAGATGACAATGTCAAAACGTTACTATTCTTCATAAATAGTGTGAGAATTCACATTTAGTGTTTTTACAAAAGTAGGTTTTTTGATATTTAGAGTGATGTTCGCAATTACAGTGCCTCACACTAAATACACTATTTAGTGTAGTGCACTTAAAATGATTAAATGGCAATTGAAAATGGGGGGATTTGATTTAATAAGTGCTTGGAGATGAGAAGGCCTTCTTCCAGTTTCTCCATCTCAACTCCTTGGGATGGAAAGGCCCAATTCATATACACATTTCAAAAAAAAAATAAGGTTAATCCCTAAAGGACCAAAAAGTTCAAATTGGGTCTTATATTTTTTTAGCAATTTTGAGTAGGTTCTATATAGGCTTTATTTTGTTCACTTTTCTTTTTTCTTTAACCCCTAAACATCCCAGCGTTCAGAAACTGAATCAAGAATAGATTCAAAGCCTTGCAACTTTCTCATACAATTTCAAATGACTTTCATCCAAGTCACCTTTATAAGACTATTAAATTTCTATCAATTTCAATAGTTCTCTTGTGATGAAGAGTTGTTGATAATATTGAAGAAGCCTCCAACTGCAAGTATGTCAAATTTGTTGGGTAGATTTTATGCTTGCAATGGTCCTCTCATGTATACCTCATGTACATCTTAGCCATACTAAAATCTATCTTTGAGGCTAGCATCTACTAATGCTCAAAGGATCGGTACGTTTCAGGGGTTAATCAACACATACAATTTTCTTCATGAATTCTGGTAATATAAAATTTGGTCCCGTCTATACAATCAATTGAATTTTCCATTTTCAAAACATGTATCCTTGGTCCTCTTAAGGGTTAATTTAATTTTGGTTATTTCAATGTTTCTTGCTATGATCCAAATGTCATGGATTGGATTGGAAGCTTCTATGAGTTCTTGCCTCCACCATCTTTGGATTTATAGGTTCACAATTCTGAAACAATAAAAATGTGACTGTCCTTTTCTTCACTTTAATAATACAAATGGCATTCCAACATACAGAAGAATGTGACGGCCTTTTGCCTCATTGTAAACTTGGATGGTTGACCTAACAAGCATCTTTTCATGAGAGGCTGTCTAGTGACATGAAAATGAGTCACTGCACAAAGCTTCATCAGTGAGTGACACAAACAAAAACAAACAAAATAATAAATAAAATGAAATGGAAAAGAAAAAAAAGCTGCAAGCTCTTAGACTCTTAGACTCAAGTCTCTTGTGTGAAGGTAGAATGACCCGTAAGCGCCCGTCTTCATTTTGGTCAATCATGTAGATGCCCTTAACAGATGAAGGATTCACACACAAATTCAATTGGTCATATTGTGAAAAATATAATTTAGATGGGACCAAATTTTATGTCACTAGAATGAATGAAGATCATTGCATGTGTTGGTAAAAAAACAAACAAGTTTAAATAAAAGAAAGTCCAAACTCAAAATTGTTTAAAAAAAACATGCTAACCATTTTAATCACCGTGGACGCTTAGGGGTTAAAGGACATTTTAGGTCCTTAGTGGACACCCAAGGATCTCTGAAAGAATATGAATTATGTGTTTAGTCCACGCATGGGTGCATGACCAATCACAACAAAAAAAAACAAGCACACGAAGAATCAATTGGAACTCGGGCAAGAATCAAATGATCCTCCAATACCTTTGATCTTGACATTGTGAACAATGGCATGGAAGAATTTGTTGTTGCAACTAAGCACATTAGATGCCTTACCTTGGTCATGTGCATTCAATGATCTATGATTGGTCAAAAAGAGTTGAATAGTGCTCCTGCTAGAACTAAAATTCTTCGGAAATCAAGCCCGTGGGGCTTGGAAAGACGTTTAAATGTTAAAAATAGCCACCCTAAAGTACCTAAAATTAATCACATATAATCCCCAAAGAACTTAAAACCAACTTTGTAATTCCCAAGGAACCTAAAACCAACCATTTGTAACCTTCAAAAAACCTAAAACCAACAAGTTGTGATTCAAATGGAGGTTTCTACAAATAGAGTATGACTAACTTTTCACTTTCAAAATTCATATTAATTACATTCTATTTTGAAAAACATAGTTATTTTTTTTCCATTTTTATTTATGAATCTCATCTGCCTATTAACCAAAAATAATCCTACTGTAATTTTTAAAACAATGATCTTAACTTCGAAGGGACAAAATACCTCTATTGGGCCTCATGTTTCTTCTAGCAGTCTTGAATAAGTTTTATGTGAACTTTTCTTTGTTCAAGATTATTTTTTCTTTGACCCAAACACACAATGTCCTTTACTAATTCTAGTGATCTAATTTCTTTATATTTCCATTTAAATTTCATTTTTCACAATATGATCAATAGAATTTGTCATCTTAAAACCATGAATCTTTGATCCTTTAAAGATTAAAGTGCTCATTTGATAAAATTACTCTGCTTCCAGGAAATTTTTGAAAATCGAACTAGGACTAATTTTTTGGCTGATGGCCAGATAAGATAAATGATAATTTTTTTTTTTTTTTTTTTTTTAATATATGTATATTTATTTATGTGAATTTTGAAAATGATAAGATAGTCAAACCCCTCAGTTCACCCTGGCTCTTGTGACATGTACGTGGTGTTTTTTTAAACCAAAAAAATATCATGAACTACATCCTAGAAACATCATTTCAGTACCCACTTGTAAAAGTCCCTAATTAGAAATGATCAATTTCAAGTTCGTAGTACCATTGTATCATAGTTGGATTGCCATACCATGAATGAATATTTAACATATTTTGAAAAATAAGGTTCGTTCCTCAAAAATGAATTCTTTGGATTTCTTTGGATTTGAGCAAAAATGATTAAAAATGGTCCAACAGGGTTCAAAATAGCTTAGAAATAGAAAAATATAACTAAAAATAACTAAATTTATTTTTGGTTTCTTGTTCTCATAATTTTTGATTTTTTATGTTTTTTAATTATTTTAATTATTTTTTGGCAACCCAGCTATGGTACAATGATAGATTACAAGCGATCAATTTTAGGTTCCTTGGATTACGGTTATGGAGAGCATCTACATGACTAGAATGGGCGGTGGGTGGATAGGGGTCATTCCACCTTAGTACAAAGCAGTTCAAAAGAAGTCCTCAAAGTTTTCTTTCTTGCTTTGCCTTCCATCAAAATCGAATTCGTTCAGTTCCATGACAGGCTTTGGAGCTGGAGTAAAAGTTAACTGTAAGACATTTTTGAGCTGCTTCCAAGTTATCTAGCTAACTTGTTAAAAGTGGCGTCCTAACTCTTGTGAAAGTACAAAGAATTGTAAAATAAATAAAAATAAAAATAAAAAAAATAAAAATAAAAATAAAAATAAAATAAAACTAGATAGAGTTAACCGTGAAGTCATGCAAAAAAATCCACGAGAGGAAAGACAAGGCACAATTGGTTTTTTTTACCTTAACAGGTCGCAAAAAATGAGTTTTGGCCTCTTTTTTTTTGACCCATTACAACGCACTACGTTGTCACATAGATTTGAACCTTGAACTTCCCCGATGCAAAAGTAGCTCCCCAAACCTAACTTGAGATCCTCAAAGGAATCTCCATGTACCCCCACACCAACTCCATGCTCCCCCATAGGAAAGAGCTTGGTGGCTTGTGTGAGTGAGTGTTAAATTTTTTTATATCAAGATTGAAAACACCATGTGGCAGACGTGTTATCTGGTTCTCACTTTACAAATAACTTTAATATGTTATAACTATCTAAGGTTAACATGGCAATGACCTCACATGCAATGCTAAAATGTTTCCCCACAACAATGTATAAACTCACACCGTCTCACATTTTGAAAGATTGCTGTAAGTTGAGTTGGGATTCACCTTGTAAAAACTACACTCAAAAATGTTTTGTAAAACATTTATTGCATGTCAAACACATTGGGTATGATTTTAATGGAGTCCTTCACCGCACGGGGTGCGGTGATTGGGGGGTACTTACGTTTTGATTGGAATTGTGTGGTGAAAATGTGTGGTCATTGGCATGTCTACTATAGATTGGAACCTGTGGTCATTGGAACTGTACGGTTATTGACATGCCCACGTGGCTTTATCCTTTAAGGGTTGAAGCTTTTTCCTCATTTTTGAGCACCATATTCCTTTCGTTCTTTTAATAAGTTTCTTTTTGTACATAGTAGTATATACCAAAATGAATCAAAATATATAATTTATTACCTTAATTGATAAAATCAACAAAAAAATCATTGCTACAAAGTAGGTCATCAAAAGTGCTTCTGAGATCATTTTTTTGGTTTTCCTAGATTCGAATGATAGAACGAACCTAAAATTAGAAATTAGAAAACCAAAACAAAGAAAAATGAATTCATTTGATATACTTTAAAAAAAAAACATGATTGGACAAAATCTCATGGAATTATGCGTGGTCAAAATTTAGTTGACTTTATGATATGCAAATTTTTGAGGTGTGTCTCTCACTTCATATTGACTATTTTAAGAAATAAACAACTCAATAGGTGGGCTGGGAAAGTTTTGGAGAGGGATGTTTTTTTTTTTTTTTTTTTTTTTTTTTTTTTTTTTTTTTTTTTTGGTTTGTTTGTTTGTTAAAAAACATCATTTTGGAGCTCAAAATACAATTTTTATGTAATAAGAGCCTTGACTCTAAATCCCCCCCTCCCCCCAACGATAATGCACGGGAACAAACTTGCCCCCTAGTTTGTGCATGTTAGGGCCCACCTTAAAAAACACCCCCTTTTCCAAGGGTTTTTAATTCCCAAGAGGGTCACCTCTGAATAAACTCAAGCCGTAGGTCCCAAATTTGCAAAAACATTTAACAAAAGAATAAAACCATAGGGTGCCCAAAATGGAAATATAAAAAAATGGGGCCAATGAGTGAATATTGCTTGCATTTACATCAATAAGGGGGATTTATAGTTGGTGGAGCAAGAAGAGTCCTTCTATAGCCACTTTATTCTTTAATCCCCAAATGATAGAGGGAGTAAGGGCAAAACCTAAACGTGTTATAAAATGTTACTTCTGCAACTCTGATGAAGTTTGGTCCAACACAACACACATTTCGTTAAAATTGAACCACATTTCGTTAAAACTGGACTACCAAATTGAAAAAGTGATAGGGAGTGCTACCCTTAGTAAAAGAGATAGGTCCCCAATTTTTCTACAACACTTTTATTCTATGAATAAGAGCAATGTAGAAAATCGAGGACTTGTCTTTATTGCAAAGGGTAGCACTCCCCATCACTTTTTCAATCTAATAGTCCAGTTTTAACGAAACGTGGTTCAATTTTAACAAAATGTGTGTTATAGAGAAAAAGTGAGGCAAGATGTTTAGTAATTATTTGTACAGTCAAACTTCCAAAAAAAAACTAGATACTCATTTAATGAATTTAGAAGGATTTAAAATTGAATATTCACTAAAATTACAATTTTTATTTTATGAATTTGAAACTTGGTTTGATTGGTTAGAACTAGACATTCTATTCTAAAATTACAAAAGGCAAAACGTTCCAAGAAGGGAACATCATCATTTTCCTGAAATAGTGAATTTTAAAACACTAGAACAATATTGAGGCCTTTGTATTTGAAAAATTCTTTAGTGAACCTCAATATTCCAAATAAAATTCATCTATCAACACTAAAATACGATAAGTACCCCCACTGAATTTCGACAAAAAATCAAAACTCAAAAAATGTCATTTCATGATTAGAAGCAATCACTCTTGTTTGGACTGCAATCAGAAAATGATCCATCGGTCACTTAGGGATTAACGAGTAGAATTACCCACAAACTCTTTATTCACGTTAGCCCAAGAATTTGAGTTATTTTCTTCTAAATTGGTAAAAATAACATACATGCATTGTTGGTGTTGAAATTGAAGTGCCAGGACAGATTTCGAGAGGTCCACATCACCCTAATCCCCGGGGAGTGCACTCTTCAAGTACTGTAATTATACACGTACGTGCACAACAAGGGTATTATTTAGAACAAGCATGTACAAAATGTATGTATCGGAGACATATTTCAATCGAGTGGAAAGTAGATATACATGGGGCTTGGAGTTTAATTCCTCATTTTTAGCCCATGTGTATATAAGGAAGTGTATTTTGAGGCTATGAGATTTGTATATATATTGCTTAAGTTTGGCCAAAAGAAAAATGTATACAGAGGGGTTTTAATTAAGAAGATGCACGCACATCATTCCTGGCTATATTGAATAGTGCACTCCCTGAGCTCTAATCCAATCAAAAGATGACATGTGGTACTTTTCTTTAAGAAGAATTACTTAATTTATGTTGAAACTGACTATGACGTAGGGTATTTGAAAGGAATGTGCATTTGAAAGGAACGTTTGCCTAGCTAAGGACCTACAGAAAGCAGGCTCACAAAAGAGGGCAAGAAGTCTTCTTGTGTACCACATGGGATGTACGATAACAGACATATTGGTCAACTCAAGGGTCAACTCGCGATCACTCACGATGGCAAGAAAAATCAATTTCTATGGATGGTATGACACCTTGAATTTCTTTATTTCCATAGGAACTTTTTATGAAACTGGTAGGAAATTAATTTGGTCAGCCTTTGCATTGGATGTCAAAGCATTCCGTACCCTAATGTCAGTTTCAAATACTACTGTAGTACTATAGTCAAAAAATAATTCAAAAACTAAAATATGTAAAAAATTGGAAATTATGAGGACTGAGAAACAAAAATAGAATAAATTATTTTTAGATGTATTTTGATACTTCTAAGCTACTTTGGGTCATTTGGGGCCATTTTTAATCAATTTCTGGTTAAAATAAAATAAAATCAAGAAATTCATTTTTTTGAAGAACAAACCTTATTTTTCAAAAAAATTAAACATTTGATCATGGGGTGGCGACCCAACTATGGTACTACGGTACTATAGTGTGTCAAAATAGTTTGATTTTGAAATTCATCACGATGAAATGGCATTTAATTTTTTTAATTTTCAAAACTTTCAAAAATTTACTTAGTAATTATGTTGATTCAAATTTCATAAAGATTGAATTAAAAACATTCAAATATTTTTTTCATCGGTTTTTGGATGTTGGTTGACAAATTGAAAACCACTCACCCTTTGTCTCGGGAGGGGGGTCACGGTGCATTAGCTTTTCATCCCAAAGTGCATCTCTTGTCCTTGCTTTCCTGCTGCTATCTTCCCGCCTTCCTCTTGTTCTTTCCACACCATCTGAAGTTGTTTTCCTTGTCATCCTAGGGTTTTTACATCCTTTTTGTGCTTGTTGCTATTTTGTGGCGTTTATTTTTTGCTGCGATGGCAGATCTAGTGTGGGCATTGGAGTGTGCATTGCAAAAAGGGCGGTTTGAAACACTGGCATTGCATGCCTTAGTTGACCACGCCTTTGATTTTGCGGTGTTGGCTGCAAATCCGTAGATTGCATATGAGCTGCGTCACATTAATTGTCTTGCGTTGCTACAACTTCTCCCACAATTGGCATGCATGTGCAAGTAGTGGAGTGCAGCCATTAAGACCCGCGTGGAGTATGGTGTTCTTTGCATCACATCGTATGCTGTGAAGATATCAGCTTTATCGACTTGGGTCATCCCATACAAGTAGAGCTTTCTCAAGGTGTTTGATGAGGCTGTTGATTTCTTTATGAAATCCTCGGTTGTATAGGATACCTTGTCGGATCATTTACGCAACACACCACAGTCACCACTACACAAGGTAGAGGAGTCTAATTTGGACAAATTGACGGTGACAAAAGGCGGGACCTGAATCCAAGTGTGTGGATTACCCCAACATTGCGCACATAATTCTTAAACTAAGGTAAACCTTGGCTTGAATATTTATTCTTCTTTGTTGTTTTGACAGGTCTGCCTATGTAACCTACGTTGTGAGGTTGCATTGTGATTGTGGTCATGTTTTGCAGCAACTTGTTCTAAAATTGTCTTTGTTTCATATATGGTCATGTTTACTAATTGGGGGATAGATCTAGAATTGGTGAGGAAGGAAGAGAAAGCGACGATGTTTAAGACATGTTTCAAAAGTCCTCTTTTTTACTTGAGGATATATTTGTGAACACAAATCATTTTTAATTCTTTTTAATGCATGTTTTGTTTCCTTTAGAACTAGATTAGGTTGTGGTGATGTATTGGTTTTGCAACTTAAAAACCTAAAATTTGTAATTAATCAAACGTTTTATTTGTGTGCTGTCATATAATGTGTATGATTACGGAGATGTTGTGATTCATGTATATGATGTTGTGGTTTTGGTTGTGGTTTTCAATTGATGGGATGGGTTGTAAGTGTTTTTTTTTGTGTTATGTTGATGTTTGTATGAATGCTTGTGTTATATTTTACTCTTTTTTATGTTATGCCTTGAATGGCAAGTTGTGTTAGGTTGTTGTGTGTTACCATTGTGGGTTACTGTTGTGTTTGATGCATTCTTGTTGCTAAGAATTGTGGACATGTGATTATGTGCTAATAATGTTATTGCTTGTGTGTTATGTGTGGAATGCGGGGAAATAAATTCTACTCATCATAAGTAATATAGGATGTGATAAAATGACTTGAAAGAAAAATTTAAACTTACCCTAAGCCTACAATTTAATAACAAATATTAGTAAATTACATAATAATAGCCCCCAAAAAACCTTGGAGACAAAATAATAGCCTCCTATTAAATACATAGTGTTCACACATATCTCCTTATTTTTCATAAGAATTGACCCCCTTCCCCAACCCTTCATATAGGATCAAATTCTATATCATGAGACTTGGTGAAGAATATTGCAAGTGTTTGTCAAAAAAAAAAAAAAAAATTTGAACAAAAGAACCTACTCAAAATTTCAAAAAATAACAGGAAGCCCAATTTGGGCTCTTTCTTCCTTCAGAAGTTAACTAAGTTGACAATATTATGACCTTGTTGTCCAAAACCTTGTACTATACAGATCGATAGATCTAGTTTAACCTCTAACCGTCCCTTGGGCTCTACATGTATCACCACTGTGAGTATAATTACACAAATGATTCCTCTTGTGTACTAAAATACAATGATGTACTCAAATGCTCTGCATACTCAAGTACAAAGGTGTATTCAAACACGACATCAATCACACATAAATATATGACCACGATAACATTCAATCGCCTTCATGCCCACTGCCTTTCCTTCATGCACTCTATTCATCACCTTGAGCCTCCACCTGTCCACTTATGAAGCTACTGATGAAGTTTTGTCAAGTGTGGAATGTTCCACACCATCTAATGTAGAGCCAAGGCAGGGACAATGCATGCTACTGAGTGTTATGACAGTAGAACTTCAGGTCGTTTCGGGGTTTTAATTTAATTTGTTGTAAAACTCCGTTTCAAAGGTCTGGGACTGGGCACCCCCGGCGGTTGTCCCTGAAACGGAGGTATGTTGAGATTCATTGCTGCACCTCTCGGGGACGCCCTCTTGCGAAGATCAGCATAGGGAACTGGGGGCTTAAGAAGACCATTCGAATGTCCATCGGAAGGTAATTGCTCGGTATTTTGTCCACGTGGGCTCCCTCTGAATATGGATACCTGGTCATGTTGAGCGGACTTTTGTGGAACGGCCTCAACTCCCATTACCATTACCCTGTTGTTGTTGGTTGCCGATGTTCTGAATCCAAAACCGATAATAAATAAGACGTTTGAATAATAATAAAAATGTATGGTTTTAGAAATCCACTCATCAAGGAGTGCACCCAACTTGACTGGAAACTCGTCATTGAGGTAGACGTACTTTAAACCACCACGACACCTAAAACCACCAATTTCTACATCTCTCTTTCATTTCAAGAAGGAAATGTAGGTTTTCATTACATGACTTATGCATCAATTGCTCAAAAAGTTAAATCATGTACCGACAACTTACATTTCCTTCTTAAAATGAAGAAAGGGTGTAGAACTTAGTAACTGGTTCCAGCATTAATTTACGCACTAGTAATTTACGCACTAGTAGAAAAGGTGGCACTGCCAAAGGAATGCCCAGATAAGTAATGCCCAATCCTATGCATGCATACTGATTTTTTCTGGGCATGTCCTTGGGAGCGCCACTTTCTCTACTAGTGATGACCAATGCCAACTACTGACAAATTGCCAAATTGGAACACGACGTGAATTTCACATGATCATTCTTGTATTAACCCTTAACAAACCAAGAAGCCCAAATTGGGTCTTATGTTTTTTTAAGGACTTTTAAATAAATCTTATGATTGTCACCTTTCTTTTGTTCAAATTTATTCGAATTTTTATTCATTGTTCTTCTTTGATTGTTGTGATAAGAAATTTGGTCTCATCTAAATTGTATTTTTCATAATGTGATTGTTTAGATTTGTCATTTTAAAACCATGAATCCCTGGTCCTTTAGTGCTACTTAATTGATCACTACCAAAAAAAAGTGTGATCCTTTCCACAATCTTTTCAACAATGTTTTCTAACACTTTAATGTCAAAAAACTGTTTTTTTTTTTGACATTGAAGTGTCGAAAACAACAATGTTTACCCTTTTTGGGTCCGTAGTGCGATGAGAGGTTGGAATGGGAATGGATGTGTAATTAAGCAGACCTCATGGCTCCCCCTTCTTCCATGATGACGTTCATGGGAGAGGACGTGGGATGGCGGCCGTTGGTGATGGCCAGCAAGCCTCCAGGATTCCCGCCTGGATTGTCGTCGGGGCGCAGGAAGTACTGTTCGTCGAGGGGAGTGATGGCCCGTCTTGCAAGTCGCTGATTCTGGTATGTCTCCATGACTTTGAGCTTGAGTCGCGTCTTGGCATCCTCATGCCATTTGTGTAAGCCTCGCATCACACGTTTTGGAAGGAATGCCTTCTTGGGCATGGTGCTCATCTGCAATCAATATTCAATCAAGGTTGCCTTACTCAACCACTAGACAACAAAGTGTCGAATACGATGTCAAAGATCATATGTAGTATATACCTCCCCGTCTGTCAAACAAACATATTCTTAAAACATGTTGCATGGAATGCTTAAGAATATAATTCTTGCATATTCTTGAATATTTCATCTTAGTAAGTGGTTTAACATATTTGACACTCTTCTAATTAAACAATTGACGTCAAGTTGAAAAGAAGTGTGAGATATGACAACGATGGATCAATTTTTAATTTAAGCTTTATGTCTATATAAATCTTGCAATCCAAAACAAAAATTACAAAAATTATGTACCAAACGTAATATATAATTATTTACAGTGAACGTCATTGGCTCTCTTGAGAATCATAGGAATTTGGGAAGTGGATACTTACCTGAGAAATCAGGGAATACAGGGGCAATGTGATGAAGCAACAAAGTAATTGTGTCACGACCCTGAACCAATAGCAGTAGTTTAAGGGTCAATTTAATTCTGAAGTGAATAAAGTCGTTGCTTCCATATGTATACTAGAAGTTAGAACACCATATTAGAGATAACATGGAAACGTCACATTGAATGTGTTATGAAATAAACACTTGAGATAAGTAACATGAAAATTGAGTGTTAACTTATTTCTCTATAACATGACATTTCTATGTTATCTTGAACAAGGAATTTTATTACCAATGGAATGAATTAAATATTGAAAGCTTAGTTAGCAA
Source organism: Pohlia nutans (assembly GCA_022496805.1). Lineage (NCBI taxonomy): Eukaryota > Viridiplantae > Streptophyta > Bryopsida > Bryales > Mniaceae > Pohlia > Pohlia nutans. The sequence continues at coordinate 25,334,855 of CM040095.1, read as the reverse complement.
AATAGAAAGAAAGAATCATATTCTACAATTTTCAACGGTAAAAAAATAAATTATTTAAGTTCCTCTGAGGTTTCAAAGTGGGATTTTCTATTTTTAGTTTGGGTCCAATGTCCGTGACATACTTTTATAAAATGAAAGTTGCAAAAGATGGGTTCATGTACGATGCAATTAAAGTCCAATGATGGAATGTACCCAATAAGCAGACGGAAGTAAAGATGTGCCTTGTTGTCCTCCAGAAGGCACGTCTTGAAGTCAAATTGCCACTGCAATCACAGATAGGGTCAATTTTTTTATAAGTCTTTGATATATCTGAAATTATAATTTAGTATCATTCTGAATGTCACACGATATGCTTGGAGCCTCTGTCTGTTTCTAATAAAATCAGGAGTCATATGATTTGTGGCAGTAATTTTTATGAGATCAACGTACCACATGCCAGATGAAGGTCGCCAACTCAAACGCAGACTGCAAATTAAATCGTCAAAGAAAAACAGCGAATTGTGAGAATATGTCATTGCTTTTGTTTATAGGAAATTCAGAAAGTGCAAATTTTCAGCTGGCACTGTAAAATAACTGTAAGTACACTGATTATCCCATTTAGTGAAGGAGGGTTTATAGTGTGTGTGGGAAATTAGTGAAGGTGATACTAAATATCATTAAGATGTAAGATTATCGTGATATGAAGATTTTTGCCACTCAATAAAAATTTCAACCCTCATTAATTTTGAGATTTGGCAAAATAGTGTGCACTTTGGGAATTAGTACCATAAGCAGTAAATGGGATAATCAATTTTTATTATAAAAAAGCAGTATTTAAAGTTAGGACCCAAAAAATGTGGCATGTAAACCCCTAAAGGACCAAGAAATTCAAATTGGGTCTCATGTTTTTTTAGCAGTTTTGAGTAGGTCCTATGCGGATGTTTTTTTTTTTTCAAATTTATTTATTTTTTGACCAACACGTGGAATGTTTCTTCACTGATTGTGATGATATAAAAATTAGTCTCATCTAAATTATTGATTTTTTGCAATATGATCAATTGAATTTCACAAATTTTTTAAAACCATGGAATCCTTGGTACTCACCTCAAAGAGAATGAAATGAATGATATGCAGGATGAACTTGGGTTTGTTGAACCAGAACAGCTGATCGCGTGGTTTTAACAGCACACCCACAAATGGGCCATTCACTCGGGTATGCTCCAAAGCCAGCGTGGCTATCACATGCTGCAGCTTCATGCCAATGAGTAAAACTATCTGCACATTCATGATCAACAATTTAATTGCGAAAGTTCACCATCAGTTCAATCTGCACATGATTATTAAATTGCAGTTCCATACATAACATTGATCCTACATGGGTCTGTCCCATAACACTATAATTAAGGACCCAAGAATTCGTAATTACAGGCTCAAAGAAAGATAGAAATCATCTTTTTTGTGAGTCAAGGATGTTCATCTTTCTGCAGGATCAGTCTTCCCTAAATACTGCCTCATAAAAGTTAAAGGGATGCTTCTGGCTTGCTCAAAAATGTTATGGTGACAAGCGAGAATTGAATTTAGTGAAAACCAGTTAGAGAATCCACCAGACTTCTAGACTAGAATTTGTCACTCACGACAGTCTGTCAGTTTTAGCCAATGTACAGGGAGATCCAGCAGTTAGTGTAAAATCAGCTGAATGGAATTGCCAAATTATCGATTGAAACTCATAATTTAAGGCTAAAATATGGATAAATTTTGTGATACTCGGGTGCTATCTAGTTGACACTTAGGTAATAACTCGATGGGCTCTTATCTAAAACCGGTTGCTTTTGTAAAATATTGGTTTTTTTGGGCTAGTTCCCTCAGAAAACTCCCCGTTCAATGGTTTTAGCCAAAGTGGGTGGACTTCTTGAATTTTTGAAACGACATGAAATTTGCCACTAAGGTAACTATTAATACTAAAAAGGGAGCATTTACCTTAAAGCGTGCGTATCTACTACATTGTGACATTTTACAGCTAAAATGTCACACTGTAATAGATATGAGCGCTTTTAGGTAAATGCTCCATTTTAGGTATAGTTACTTTAATGACAAATTCTAGCAAGTTGCTAGAGTACTACCAATTCTAGCAAAACTAGATGGTAGTTGTGGATAAATTTACCACTAGAGGAATCAGCGCTACCCAGTAGTGAGCCTTGGGTTCTGCACAATGGCCAGAAACACAAAATTAGTGAGTTCCTCTCTATGACCGACACATATGATTAATTAACACAAGAGAAAAGAACTTAGGAACTCGAGAATCATTTCTATTGTACTTAGATACGAATGGTAATTTTAACTAAGCAGAAATTTTCACTAAATTATACAATTATGCAATCTCAATCATTCAGTGCTTGCATGTTACTTTATATGTCAATGAGACTGAGATCATTAGTACCAGTGACGCTGAATAAGAGAAAGCCCACGACGAATCCCCATAACCAAATGCTGCAGCAAAAACAATTTTAATAATTCAGAATCTATTGAAAAGGGCATGCAATTAAATTAATCTCTTGAGCGTACTCATGTCACAGTTCAAATTTCAAAATGCATCCCATCCATGCTAACCAGCTTGAGTAGTTAACATCAAAATTCAAAAGTGATTAACAGTGTTACATGAAAGATTAATACATAGCAACGAGGGCCACTAACACTATGTGTTTTTGTTCTTGTTTTGCCTAAACGGGTGATCCATAGAAATAAAGGTACAAATAAAAGTATATCGCAAATTCATAAATAAAAAGTTATCACATATAAAAAGTTATCACATGATCACAAACTTACTTAATGGAGGCCATTCAAATTAAATCATACCTTATTCCCACAATTGTTTCAAATTCATCCTCCATGCATCGAATCATATAAGCATGAAAATCGTAGTTGTCGCGCAAGTTATGAGTCTGCAATGATCCTTGCTAAAGTAAATCCTTGAACGTTCAATCATTGTAAGTACGTTTATATTAACTATGTGCAATTTTCAAACCTCAATTCACTTGAGAATAAATAACTGACATATGATTGGGCACTTACTGTAACGAAGCTCAAGCGTAGGGTAAGGTAGTCTGCTCGACGTACATGAAACTGCTTGAAAAAACAAACCTGTTGCACGCCAACCCCTTAGTTAGATTAGAGCTGGTTTACATGATCGTCTAACAAATATTTTTTAAAAACAGCTTGATATCAGGCCGGAGGGTGGGGGAGGTGGCCTGCTAGTTTACCACAGTTGCAGACAGGTTGTTTGTAGGAGCCCATGAAAATAGGCACTTAGTGGAGCTGAAAATGGAACTGAAAACATGTAAGGTGGAGGGCTCCAAAACCAACAGGATTCTAATTCCAACAAAATCCAGGCTCAATAATCATCCTAGAAACTAAATCTAGGTAAACCATAGATAGCTTATCATTTTGGTCAACATCCAATAAGAGCTCTATGATGTGCCTAGATTTGTGTTCTAAAATAAATGCATGGTCTAAATTTTATTAGAATAAGGACCCTGTTGGTTTTGGAGCCCTCTACCTTATGCCTTAATGAACACCTAGCTCAATCGAGTTGCCAATAAACTAATCATCCAAATTCATAGATTTCCGATCCTAAGTTCTGCATGGAAATTAATCTTTCATTTCTAGGGGATGAGAGGACTCACCACCCATACAAGGAATTTCACACCCAATGGCTTTGATGCGTGATATCGCACAAATGTGGATTGTCGTGAGTAGTGTAAACTTAAACTACTTGTAAACTCTGCACACCAAGTTGATTTTGCTCTAGTTAAAAATAGCTTGTGTAATCTCAAACAATTGCTACAAAGGAATGCAAAAGCGAAAAAACCCCAAACCCTAAACTTTGCATAAATTCCAAGTTGTTGACCATCCATGTGTTGAAAAGTCATACATTTAGAGTATGCACGTGTCATCAGGATATGGTCTTTTTTGGTCACATAACACATGATGTATCATTGTGCAATTTAACCAAAATTTTCTAAGGGTTGTGCAACAATGAATTAATTGAATGAATAAACTGAGGGGCTAAGTGACTACGAAATTTCTTCTAATAAAAATTGTAAGTTACAACAGGGTAGAAGGTCAGTTGGAAAGAATTCGGCTCACCTCTCACATTCTCTCGAGCTACTGCTTCATGAGCTTCCTTTTCCCATTTCCTCCAGGTATACACCTGAACATAAATTTGAAACTTTTAAAATTTAAACTTGAAGTTATAAATGAACTTCCAGTGATATCTCTAGAGTCTCTTTCAGTTAAATTTTATACTTTAAAATTAATTTATAAACTGTCTTTAAGTTTCCTCTCATCATGTATCATGCAAGTCCGTCATAATGTCAAAAAATGGCCATTCATGCATGCATCATGCCGGTTTGATCCGTAAGGTAACTATCCCTTAAAGGAGCATATCTACTACAGTGTAACAATTCAGCCTCCCTTTAGAAACATTAGTAGCAGTGATTTAGAGAAGACTTTTCTCAGATTGTGGATTTAACTTATGCGGGAAGAAATTAGTTTCGTGATTACCTTAGTAAGAGAAAGCACCATGGTGAGGCAAGAGTAGGCCACGTGAACACACGCCAAGACGAAGATGAGTATGTGGAGCTGATGGAGGGTGTTCGTTGACACGAATGGTTCCATACCCTGTTTCATAAACATTTGATATTATCTTTAGAAAAACAATTAACCCTTAACTTCTTGGGCGACCCAAAATGGGTCGCTCTATTTTTAGAACTGAAAATATCTTGAGGAAGGAGTGCTCGAATGATTCAAAATTTGGGCCAATTTTGTGTAGAAACGAGTTAGCTATCCAATGGTGTAGTCTGATTTGGAGAAATGCACATTGTCAATTTTACAAAAATCCACAAGTGCTGGGTGGTCACAAAATTGAGGAAGAAAAGTCAACAAAAGAGAGTGACGGGCGAATGACGAGCTGCCATGTATTCCAATTGGGCAGGGCGGCTTGTGGGTGGGTGTAGCTACTAAAATGCAAATCTTGCACTTGGATTTCACTTTTTTCCAAAAAAAAATTTCCTACTGTATGTGTTCTTTTGTGTACTTTCAACTTACCGTGTCCGATTTTGCAATGGAAGATCAGATTTGTAGGAATTTGTAAGATTTCTTTCAAAGTCACAAGTGAACTAGTAAAAAGTGGATGTCATGTCAAGGCCTCTTTCTCACTCATTTTTAATCCTAAAAATACAAAACTTGTTGTCATGCGTAGGGAACTTGATTATCTTCAGAATTCCAGACGGCACCAACTTTCTAAAATAGTATGTGCCCAAGAGAGTCGGTCAAAGCTCATTTTCAGCAGTGAGAAAACAGTAAATTTCTTGGAGTACCCTTCACTTTTATGTCCCATCCAAGCAACCTATAACTCAGATTGACCCTAAACTTTGTAAAGATGAAGGTGACTTGCATATCTACAAGATCTTACGGTTGATTTTGTAAAAAGGTGAACAACATATGTAAGTTAGAGCAACATGTATCCCTAACCAAAAAAATCAGGCTCCAAAACGCGCTGAAAATGGTTCAGGAAGTTAAAGGTTAAGTATGATCCTAGTAGTGAGTCTTGGTTATCATACTTAATTAATTAATTGTTGTATAAAATTAAACGTGAAGTTGATGATCAAAAGAATCAGTACAACAACGTCGATTTCTAGAGAAGAACTTCAGGAAGAGAGTGAGTGGCGTACTTGAGCACAGGAAGATATTGTGACAGCAGTAGCCAGAAGTCTTCGGCGTCCTCCATCAACTTCAGACGACGTGTAGGAAGCATTGTAATTAGGCCGCTTGCTGATATCGCACGGCGTCCATTTGTTGTATGCCGACGATTTGACGCAGATCTTGGAAACGGGATTCGTAATTATGGTGATTGTCAACGAGATAAACCCCATCAACATTAGCTCTGCAACAAAACAAAAGACACACAGACACACAGCGTTACTTTCATGCCTAAGCACTTTAAATACTAGATCATACACTGTGTGTTACGTTTGTTGGCAACCTTAATACAGTTTGTTAAACAACATTTAGGAACCGTAATTCTGTTGTTACAGCAAATCCCCTGGATAACTTTGCTAACAAACGCAGCAATCAGTGTATAACTAGATAGCACTCATTCTGACTTGAGTGAGTAAACAAAATCTCCAAAAACCTAGTCACTAATAGCAGAACTATCGTTTTTCATTCCCCACTTTGTGGAAACAGTGAACAATGACGGAATATTGTGCCTAGATTTCTGTCTTGTTGTGACCAAAACCACTCACAGCATCGGGACGCAACCCATGTGCCTGGCACGGATTCATTCCTTCTTCATTCATAGTAAGTGAAAAACAACACATTTCCTACAACACATTTCCTACTAGTGAGTGAATACATATTCGTTAGAGAGGAGCCAGGAAATTGGCTCAGTTGGGCTCAGATATATCTATTTTTCCAGTCCTGGTTTTTAATTTAGAACTATGGACACAATTTTGGCGCCCTGCATAAAAAGTTCGACTGTGATCGAGTGTCTTAGACTAGTTAGTATCAGAAATTAAGTGAGTTCACCCACCGTCTTTCAACTTTTGTAAGGCCAAACCCAGTGATTTTCGTTTGCTCCGATGCAGATACTGCACGACACGTACGAACAGATGTCAAATGATGAAGTTTCAATAAGACAAGAATTAACGTTTTGAATCAATCATTTTGCTCTCGTAACTCTACTTCGAATCTAGATAAACTTACTCTTTATCTATAACACATATATACCACTTCTTAACTAGTTTGTATATCAGTAGAACCGATCTAAAAATGCAACGAAAGGGGAGAGTCTAGGCAATATTAGTAGTATTTACTGACATGTCCGAGGACGTGCAGACTGCGTTCCACCGCCATGGAAATCAAGATGAACACCGTGCTCACTGTCGCCAGAGCCCACGCAGGCGTGTACTCCAGCGTCCTCTCACTCACCGGATCCCCAACAGCCATTTTGAATATCTTCCCGAAACTCTTTAGAAAGGACTTGAATATTCACTTCTTCCGAATTCACAAAAACTCAGCTGTATGTATGTATGTATGTTCCTGAAACCACTGAATCGACAAAGCTGAAACAAAGCTCCTAGACTCAAAACAAACTCCACTACTGTAAGTCCTATCAATCGATCACTACCGGTACTCTCTGGCATTCTCCATTCCAATCTCAATTTCTCTCAAACTGTTTGGCGGTTTTGTTATCGATCAGCAATAACTACGAACGTCGGATCGATCACCACCAGTTGGCTGTACTCAGCAACAAAGACTGTCAGTTCGGATTCATAGAAACGTAGCAGAAGGTACCAATCGTTTAGTGAGTTAAGTTTCTGGATTCTTGCAGTCTGAGATCGACTCACTGGAAGGTGATAACTAATAAACAGGCTGCAATAATATTATTGAGCCTGCAGGTGGTCGAGCTAGCTGTGTAATCCTTAAAGTTGAGTCGGGGTCCGTCGTCGTCCGGAGCGAGAGAGATGATTACTGAGTGGAAGCAAGGGCAGCCCCATGATATTATATAGTATGGCTAGATAAGCTGTGAGTGAGTGCCAGGTTCTCTACGGCACTAGTCCGGCACTAGTCCGGCACGTAGTACGTACTGCCTTCATTTCCGGGCGACGACTTTCGATACCGCGGCAACATTTCTGAAGGTCGCCTCAGCTCACTCGGAAATCAGCGCGTTGAAAATATTCCGATCCGGCTCGTCTTGGAATTCTCGTCAGCGAGATGACGACTACTTACTGACATTACGGTCCAAGCGACTGGGGTCCAATTAGCAGCTGTCTTGGACGAAAACGTCCGGGACAGTGTTTTTTTAATTTTTGTATGCAACGGTGTTGACTTCTTTAGTCGATCAATATCTAGACATCTACATGTACCTGTAGGCCTAGTTTAATGTATTATTTTTATGTTAATCCCTTAAAGGATTTAGGGCATAGTAGATACGTTGTTGTATATTTAACATTTGTTGTAAGTAGAAAGTTTCAAATTGAGATTTCAATAGCTTTTGAGATCATGTAGACATGAATTTTAACTTCACTTTCAATATGAAACTCGTAGGAGGTGTAGAATCATTCCAAATACAATGAAATACGGTCGTATAATACTGGCCGGAATGGCCAATCTGGACCTTTGAGGGTTAAGGACCAAAAGGCATTGGTAGCTAAAAGGGATTGCAAATGGACTCCATGAGAGGCTTCTTTAATTTGGCATCAGAGTCCAACCGTATGGAGTATGGTGGCTTGAAGGGCACCTTCAGTAGTGGTTGAATGAATGGGGCCCTTGGCAATCAAAAATGAACATTATTTCGGCTGCAGCTTTTATCATTAATACCCACTGTACGTACAGTACCACAGTTCTGAGCTCATTATTATCTCACTCTCCATTATCATATTCCAGTATCTACATGCGATTGGACACTTTCCAGGGGCGTCTGCACCCAAGGATGTGTGATATAGAAGAGTTTTGAGTGTATTCACAAAATAACATGCAGCTAGCATAGTCTCTGTAAATTTACTTTTACAGCTTTTTTTTATACTCTCTAGCCTTGTAATTCCGTCCTGGAAACAAACTAAAGCGATTTCGTGGTCTCACTTGTCTCTTTTAACCCCTAAAGGACCACAACTATACTTCTCTCCAAACACTCCAAAATGTCTCTTCTCATAAAAAGACAAATGGTTTTTGATCTAAAAACTTTTTGACCAATCCAATCGTAGGATATTTCAACCAACTTGAATTAATTTATTAGAACCTAAATAATTTCAACCGTTTACGGTTCTTCAATGGTAAGATTATAAGCTTCAAAGTTGGTTGCACTTTTTTTTGGCTAACCTTGTTGCCCAAGTTTGAAACTTTCTGAAAATGCCCAAAATGCAAAATTTAGTCTCATATTTGCTAAAATGAATTTGGCATTTGTGTATATCGGGGCGTTAGCTCATTGTGTACAAAAATTCAGATGCATAGCTCATTGTATGAAAAATTTCAGGAGTTGTCCACATTTAGGTTTTTCACCTTTGCATGATTGTATCTTTTGATCTATAATACATCATCTACATACGCAAATTACCATCCCATCTTCATTACAAAGAGTAGAATTACCACAAAAATCTCAATAATTGAGGATCAATACTCATTCCATACTAAGCTGACCGAACTTGGAAAATCAACATTGGTGCTTAGGGGTTAAACCTTGTGGGGCAATGACAAAAATAAGTAAATAAATACTGTGTTAGCTACTGTTAGGAGATGGTTACATTACTGTTGCAGGCCCAACTCTTTTGCTGCCTTGCATCGATGATGATCTTGGTTTATGATCTGACATGTTTGGTACTAGAAGTGATGGCAAAACTGTAGTTTAGCTAGATCCTAGCCAAAATGGCTCACACAGACAAATCTACACGTACAGAGCTTTGAGCCCTTTTATCTCACAATATCCCTACACTCGCACAGCAAGTAAAGTAGACGACCTGTTTCCGATCACCTTAAGCAATTTAGCATACTTCCGGTGGAGTAACGAATAGGCAAATAATTTTGTAGTGTAGGGAAATAGATTTGAAGAAGGTCACATATTTTTGAACAAATTTTCGGGCAATATTGAATTTACTACAAATTTTCAAAGTGAAGATTCTCTCCAACTCGTTCTCGCAATATAGGCTGACCTATTTCCAAGAACTGTAAAACTAAATTTTGAGAACACATGATATCATACTAACTCGGTAACAGATTTCTATTCTAGGCGCCAACCATTCCATATTAAGAAGAAACATGTTTCCATCACCGTTTACAAATGAACTCGAAAATAATGCAGGCTGCTTCACGGAAATAGGTCGCCCTATATTGCGTGATTGGGGGCCTGATCGGAAACAGGTTGTCTACCTTAATCCTGTTGCAAACAATGACTGAGGATGTATGTTATCACTGTGACTGTACCTTGTTAAGCTTACATGCGCTACTTATCCCATATGGTACATTAGTGTTCAGTATTCCAACGTGGAAACTACCTGCATTTTCATTTGTATAATAATTACAGAGTGATCTAGTAGGAGAGCACTTAAGGTCGAGCCACCCATAACCGATCACTTAAGGATTTTAGCATATGATATTAAGGTATATATTTTTTTTAGGATTTTTCATGTGTGCAAACATAAGGTTCTTGTTGATTGCAAAAAGTTCCGTGATTTTATTCCCACTATTCAAATACTTATAATTATTTGAAGTGAAAAGTTGCTCGTAACCCATAACCAATCTATAGAGTGCTACATAACCGCTCACTATAGGAGTAGTTTCTGATCATCATGGTACATATAATTGTGGACAGAGAAAGTCAGAATTTCTTTAACACAAATCTGTAAGAACCATTAAGAGTGAACCACCTATGCATGTTTATAACTATTCAGAAAAATCGAAAATGATCCGAAATGCGTCCAGCCCATGACTATTTCTATGTACCCTACATGCTGCAGATGGGGTCCTGGTTGGTAATGGGTGGCTCGACCTTAAGTAAGTTAAGTTGTTCTGCACAAGTTAATTTACTCTTCTGGCAGATTTAAGTGACATCCAAGTGCTTAAATGGGTGTTGTGTTGTCCTATTGAAACGCCAGAGCTCTAAAATGTACGCCAAATATAGATCTGAGATTTCAGATGAGTGTCTGAAACTGCTTCAGTTCCCAGTTGAGATCCTTTACCAAATGCGCCAATTTTGTGAAATTACCCAATTGATTGTACCATACTTAGTTAAATTTTCCTGCCATAAGGATCAAAGATAGAAAAATTGTTGCAGATCGGGCCTAATTCGGTATGGTTCTGGCCTTCTGGGGTACAATTATACAGAATTCCCTTGACTAAATTAAATTTAGATGCAAATTGAAAAAATGCTGCAGATGAACCTTTTGCCTTTTGAAGCTCTGAACGAGACAAGTATGTACAGTCTAGAGTATGCTTTTTGTCCACTTCTAACACTGCAACAACTGAAGATGATGATGGCATGATGACGGCATTGGTCTCATTATACAATTGGTTGGGCCATACGAAGCAAGTCATCTACATATTGAATTAAATGGCCCGGCGCATGTATGTAGGGTTGACCTGATTCTCCAGTCAACTCCAGAAGGCAACACCGTGTGACACCTATCCATATTCAATAACGTAAGGGACTGAGAATTGGAAAACTGATCCATGGATCCATACTCTAAATGCTACTGAAATTGAAAATTGTAGATTCAGATTTGAAGTTCTTGGTACTGTACTCTTGTTTGACATTATGTTCATTGGAAATGTTCATAGTTTGCTTGAAAGGAATGGTCAAAATAAAAAGGAAATAAAAATAGGAAGAATAACTTAAATTTTTGGATGTACACTTTTTTTGGGCATAAGAACTAGGATTCAGTAAACTTGTCATTGGTAAATCCACTTAACCTATTTGTTGCCAAAGACCTAAAATAACAAGGTATTTTGAGACGAGTCAATAAAAGAAAAAGGACTAATTCTGATAGTTCCAATAAACTTGGTTGAATTTGGAAATTGAAAACTCATAGTGTGCTTTATATGATTTGATTATATACTAGATTAGAAAGTGAAAGTAGTATGGAATACAATGAAAGCCGAGATGAAAGCTCCATGATGTTTATAGACATAACCTTCCAAAGTTGAGCACATTCCAGAGTGGTTCATGCCTCAAAAAAAAAGTTTAGGCCAAACCATGTGATATCAAGGACTAAATTCAATGCAAATTGGAATATCATTTCATTTTTGCATCACATTTAACCCTTTCAAGACTAAAACAAAACAAGTCTAATACACACTATTTTTCAAAAATTTATAGAAATTTCAAAACAACTTAGAGAATTTGAAATTTTCAAGGAAGGAGTGAGTAATATGATGAAGATTCACTAAGAAAATTCATTGGAGAATTATCATTTTTTATAAATCTTATGGCTTGCTGAATGTTGGGTCTTATTGAAGACGGATGAGGAAAGGATTAACCCTTAAATGCCCATGTGGACTAAATGTCTATTTCCATATCTCATTAATTCAAAAAGCATGACCACTACAATAAATTCCAGGTTCAATGAGCTCAAACTAGCGACCCTAAACCAAAAATATCTCATCAGCATCTGATCAAACAATCAGGGTACTTTAAATTGCTACTAGTTCCAAAGATGTTAAGTTTTGGCCATACCAAGCAGCAGATTTGTTTAAGTGCATTCAGATTCAATATTTCAAAAGCCACTCATCAAACTCTCACTGGTTGACTCAGAGATTGTTTGTTAAGTAGTACATAATTATTAGAATATCTTTTAAATAATAGGTTTAATTTTGAAAATATTCTGCATTTGTTCCTTTTTTTTCTTTTTAATGATTGAGGACCCTATATGAATTCTGTTAGTTTTTTAAAACTTTATTTTTAATAATTTATGTCTATCATGTTTTTTGACCATGCCATTTGTAAAATTGTTTTGAAATAAATCACCCTTAAAGTTGGAATATATATATATATATATATATATATATATATATATATATATATATATATATATATATATATATATATATATATATATATATATATATATATATATATATATATATATATATATAAGATAAAGTGCAATTATTGTGTCTTAATTAAAATTGACACCACTTTTTATATTTTGGTGTAATATTTTGCATGTAAAATTTTCTAAAATATCAAGGATTGTATTTTACTTGAAGAAGTACTAATTTACTTGGTTTTAAGTAAGCTGAAAATGATACTTCTAATTTAAACTACCAGCCAAAAAGTTTTAAAATTATTAAAACTACTTTGGCAGAAGGATGCCAGAGCACATGACAAACCCCACCCGATTGATTAGTTTACCTCATATGTGCTTGTCTAACATTTGACAAAATATTCCTATCGAAACTCTAATTTTTTCAACCAAAACATGGCAAAAGGATCAAGTTCATCATATTGGATAGGTTTGAATTAAACTTTTTTTCTGGTTAAAAGTGCACAACAATTTTTCACTTTAACCCCTAAACATCAGAGCGTTCAGAAAGTGAATAACTAATTGATTCAAACCCTTCTCACATTCTCATAAATTCTTGGATGAAAGTCATCCATTTTTATGGAGATTCTTCACCAAGTTTTTGTCCTATTTAATGGTTGGATTTAATCATACTTGATTACATATTTTTCTAAAATTACAAATGTAGAAATATGTCAAGTCGCCGACTAAGCCAAAATTGCATTGACTGTAGTTCAAAAATGGGCTTGCGAAAATGAGGTCATAGATTTAAGAAACACAAACATTTCAAAGAATCACCACCTTTAAGAGTATCTCATTTCAAATTCATTCCAACAAATTTTACTCAAAAAATATTACATTTTTTTGTAATCAAATTTAGAAGAAATTTTTAATTTTAACTTTCAATTTTTATAATTAAATATTGGTGATAGTATTAGTGAATCAAACCGTAGGGATGGAATATAAAATTCAAAATCTAGAACTTTCATATCAATTCCAAAATATTCTTCTAAATGGGAGTACATGATGGTTTTTCTCAAGTTGTCAATTTCAGTGACACCTTGGTACGTTTAGGGGTTAAAAAGGAAGGGAAAATAAATAAATAAATGAAAAACTACCTAATAAATAGGTTGAAGATTTTTAATGCCTTTCAATTCACAATATAAATTTTAAAAACCGCACGTTCGGGAGGTCACTTCCAAATATTACGTAACAATGTGCAGACAAAGATAGGGTTCAAATAAATCTTTGAAGGTAAATTTTATAAATGATTTACATTCATGTAGAATGCTCAAAATCAATTATAAGAATAAAGATGAAAATATTTTCAGAAAATTATAATTATAATAAGAATTATCTTAAAATTTTAAGGTACTTTTAAATACCTGTTGTTCACACGTGCTACTCAAAAAATACAAAGAGTGACCTCCCCGAGACCGCAAGATAACAAAGTTAGCAATTGCAAGCCTTGTAAAATTCACAACCCAAATTCAGGGCCTCTTTACGCTAGAGGCGAGAAGCCGTGAAGAGAGAAATTTCAACCAATGGGAGGTCTAAAAATTGAGAAGACCAAAGAATGTCACTTTACACACTAAATTTTTAGTCCAAAGGACAAAAGGAGGAGAAAATGACATGGACAACACTTTTGTCCTTCGTGGCAAGAAAAATAGAAATTTTTGAAGGCCCCCGGATTTTCCATCAAGCCCACCTCAAGAGGTGGGTCTAATGCAAATTCCGGGGGGCCGTCAAGCCAAAATTCTCACAACCAATCATTTTTTATTTTTTAAAAAATATGTAAGAACTTTACTTATTAAAACCAGTACTTTCTTTTGTAGCCCCTTCTCACTTTACACTATATCCAAAGGCCGTCAAGTTCATAGATTGGCTTCTCAAGGATGAGCCATGGCCCTTGTGAGGTTTTCTCCACGGCTTCTCGTTTGTAGTGTAAAGAGGGCCTCATAGTCATAATTTTGTGTCACGTGCACTTTCTCCATTGCTTGTGTACTTTTAACAAAAGTAGTGTTATTACCAGATGTGTCCTTCGGACATGGATGGCTAGGTGGATGGACAGACAACATGATCTTTAAATTGTCTTGTTTTGGTTGAACAAAATAGGGTTTTGATATGAATATTTTATGAATATGCTCAAATGTTTTGATATCGTACCCGAACGAGAACTGTCTTTGATAATCACCAGAAGAACATGTCCAATAACCCCAAACCCACCCAAAATGACGACCTCGATTTTTACCCACAGTAATTGGACTTTTTGGTGTACACGGCAAGGTTCAAAAGCATAATTAAGTTTTGAATTCTTGCCCATTCCAATCCATCTGTCAGCTAACTTGGACTATACTGTGCATGAGACTCTCACTTTATGCAAAAGTCGGGTAACTTAATTATGCAAGTTGAAATTGTCGAAGTTTTTTTTGAGAACATTAGATTCTTTAGTCCTTGCAAGGGTTCACCTTTTTGTTCTCACTACATGAAAGATATGATTTCAAAACATGTGATTTTTGAGGTGGGGTAATTGTGGACTTCTGATCCTCCATCATCATCCTTTAGGATAAACAATAAAGTTGCATGTCCAATATTCTAGAATCAGTCCAATATTCTAGATGCTACATAGAATCTTGTTCCAAGGTACAGCTCACACTGGCTAAAGAACCTTATGATTGTCATAATTGGACATTTTGAAAACTTGACAACAATTTATTCTTGAAAAGCTCTAAGTTTTGTAACATCGTTCTTTCAAATCTTGACAATTCTGCATCACCAGATTTTCTGTCACAGCTGTCCCCTAGTTCAATAAAATATTTAAAGTTGATGAGTTAAAATCTGCTACATACATGAATAAAAAGTCTACACAGCTACCCAACTGACAGTTATGAGATAAATTTTCAGCTCAAAACGATATGATACATTCTATGAATCAAATGTTACAGTATTTCCTTGGGAAGTCTCTTAGTGTAAATTTTGGGTACATATGAGCGTACAAGGGGTATTTAATAGGGGGCTATGAAATAATTGGAATATTCAACTATTTATAATAGTATTTAGGATATATTCTTAGAATATTCTCCACTTGGTTTTTAAACACCCTATATTACTTCTATAAATTTATAATTTTTATCTCAAATGAAGAAAAGACACCCTATATTTGTTCTCTCATAGTTATTTAAATTCTCGATAGTGACTTCCTAAGGATTATTTCTGGTATAGCCGTTTCTATCAATTATCAATTTTGTTTGTGAAAAAGCACCCACTCTAAATCCCCTCTTCACGTTAATGCAAGCACTATTCACCCATGGGTCCCATTATTTTTTTGAAGTTTTCGTCTTTTTTTGGCAATTTTTTTACAAATTTGGGGCCTAAGGGAAATTTTAACCCCTAAAGAACCGCAAGTTATTTCTATTTTTGGAGCATCATTTTCACCGCTTTCTATTCATTTTCTTGTGCATTTTGTTTTGCTCTTGATAGAAAATACCAAATTAATCATGTATATAAAATTTAAGGATTTTTTTTACCAATTAAGCACTTTTTCCCATGTCTTCAAAGATAGTTAGAAAATATCAAACAAGATAGAAAATATCAAACAAAATTTCACATTTTCACTTCAAACGCTATAATCTTGCAATATGTACAGTAAAATTCTATGAAAATTTTACCATATACTCTCATGGTAATCTAAAACAAGTTCCTATGATTAGAGTTGAAAAATAGTAGTTTCAAAGGTTTGTTTTGAGCCTTGCCCGCAATGCCTGTTCTTTCCTAAAGAAAACCCCTTTTGCTCTATAACTTCCACTTTAAAAGTTGGAATTAAGAAATAAATAAGGTTCACATTTTTGTATTGATATATTGAATGCACATAATTTATATCAAAAAATAAAAAGAATAATTGACATTGTGGGAACCTACCTGAACATTGAGATGTCCTAGTTAGGACACTTGGTCCTTTAGGGGTTAAACCCTAAGAAAAGGGGGTTATTTTTTAAGGTGAACCCCCAACATGCACAAAATAGGGGCAGATTTTATCCTCTTGCATTGATGTCGAGAGGGAAATTAGAGTCGAGGGTGTAAAAGGCTCCCAAAATGAAGAAGACAAACATAACAATTTAACTTTTGAAATAACCTAAAGTTCCACCGCATACAACCGGCCATGTACTTTTGCGTACAAGTAGACAATTGTTGCCGTAACTCACTACACCAGCATATTCATTATTTGTGGCCATCCTTGTACTTGTGTGTACAAAAGTACATACTTGAATTTTAATACACAAGATACAGTGGTCATACAGTGATATATATGGAGAACCTTTGAACGAGCAAACAAAACCAAAGTCATGGGTCGTGGTATGACAAGTGTCAGCACCAAGGAAGAACTTTCTAAAATGCAAAGAACCACACAGAACCACACTCCATGCTCACGTCAGTCACAGGAACATAAGGTAGAGGGCTCCAAAACCAACAGATTCTAATTTCAAGAGAATCTAGGTATAATAATCATCCTAGAACCTAAATCTTAGTAGATCATAGATAGCTTGTCAGTTTGGTCAATATTCAATAAGAGCTCTATGATGTGCCTAAATTTGTGTTCTAAAATAAATGCATGGTTTGCATTCTCTTCGAATTAGAATCCTGTTGGTTTTTGGAGCCCTCTACCTTAATCTAAGGCCCTCTTTACACTAGAGGCGAGGGGCCGTGAGAAAAGAAATTTCAGCCAATGGGATGCGTAGAAATCATTAAGACCAAAGAAGGTCACTTTACACTTGAAATTTTCAGTCGAAGGGACAAAAGAAGGAGAAAATGACATGGACATCACTTTTGTCCTTCGTGGCAAGAAAAATAGAATTTTTTGAAGGCCCCCGGATTTTCCGTCAAGCCCACCTCAAGAGGTGGGTCTAACACAAATTCCGGGGGGCCGTCAAGCCAAAATTCTCACAATCAATCATTTTTTATTTTTTAAGAAATATGTAAGAGCTTTACTTTTTAAAACCGGTATTTTATTTTGTAGCCTCTTCTCACTTTACACTATATCCAAAGGACGTCAAATTCAAAGTTTGGCTTCTCAAGAATGAGCCATGGCCCTTGGCCGGTATTCTCCACGACTTCTCGTTTCTAGTGTAAAGAGGGCCTAAATGGATACGTGTCGAATGATAGAGACATGGGTAATTGAATTATCAAAGAATAGCTAAGACATCCATAGCATTCAACCACTTTGCCTTTTCATCCATTTAGTGATTTGTAATGCATCATGTGATTTCCATCTACGTAGTGCATCAAGTGTAGCCCTTTATTTTTCATTTGTAAGAGAGTGGGGAACAAGCAGGAAGGTCATAAACTATTGTCAATGGAGAGACAAAACAAGTGGCGCATTGTTCAATGAATTATTTACTTTGGTCAATGCCCATTTTCTGTTGGTTAGCCATGCACCATAACATTTTTTGGTTAGAGTATTATTACTTACAATGTTTTTCTCTTTAAAAACGAGACATGTGGGGACTTGTCAGCAAAGACCAAGCATGGTTACCTTCCCTTTTAGTTTTCCAAAACCTCCATGTGTAATAAAACATAGGTAGCTACTGATTGCTTTTGGATGATATTGCAGAATATGTTGCATATTCTTCTCAAGAGCAAGGCAAAGTCACTCAAGGCTACTGAATGTTCCGTTATTTTTATGAAAAAGAAAGTATGACATTCATGGATGGTGTAAGTTACTAATTAACGTACAATTTTTCATCCATCCAAAATCCTCTTGGTTTTTGTGCTAGTTGACTATCATTTGTACCATATGGATCTTCAAAATAAGATATTGTGATTTCTTTAAACAATGTAATTGGTTTATGACAAGTTTCATTCTTAGTTCAAAAAGTGAGACCTTAGACATGATTTTCCAAAATAAGTAGAATCAAATAATGGAAATTATACCATCTTATAGTGCATGCTATTCCAAATTCATTACAACAATTATTTTTTAAATTTTATAATTTGGGATTTTTAATTCAATATCAAATGAAAAGCTAAAAGAAATTATTACAGTTTATTAATTTAGAAAAATGATAAAATCAACCGTATAGATGTGATCTTCACATTGACATTTACAGCTTAGCTTTGTTCATCAACTCCATTTTTGTTATTCATCTACCATTTTATAACGCATCCGAGAAGGCATCTTTAAAATCAGTGTTGAGTGAGGGTTAACCCTTAAACGTACCACTCCTTTGTAGGAAAGTCAAACTACACAATTTACAAAATTTAGCCTTCAAGATTTATCAAAATATATTTTGTAATATTTTTCATGCATGGAATTGAATGTTTCCTATCAGTCTTGAAATTTTCAGATTTTTTTGATTTAATACGGCATTTTAACAAATTTTTAAGTCAAATACTTCAAAAAATAATTTTTATTACAAAAAAATTTAAAATTTTAATACTTTTTTGGGAGCATGTACAAATTACAATGGAGAATCACATGATATGTTTTCCATAGAAACTTTTTATTTCAATTTTGAAATTTGAAAGCTGAAAATCCTATCATTCCTATGTAGTGTAATTCAAACCTTGGCCTACAAAGCTTGCACAAGCAATAAAATACTCAATAATTGGAATTTTTAAGATTTGAAAAGTGGAGTACAAACTAGACTTAATAAACTTCATTTTCTTAGTTGGGTGTATTAGCAACAAAAGTCATCTTCAAGATCAAAATTGGGTTTGACCAACAAACATCCAGAAACTGGATGCGTGGACGTTTAGGGGTTAAAATTGTTCTCTCTTTTGTCCGGAAATAATTGTCTTACTTTTTGGAGTGTTTTATCTTAACGCATCTTTTTCCAAAAACATAGTTGTCTCAATTCTCCAAAAATGGTGTAGCTTTAATATTACTATGTAGTTTTTGTGTCATTCTCTTTTAATAAGTGGATTGGACTCACATTTGAAGTGGAAAATATAGGAAAATTATGTTCGGAAGGAAATGCCAAAAAGTAGGACAATTAGAGCCACTTCACACTATGGCCGGAGGTTGAGAGGCTATCGATTTCCACCAATCAAATTGCAAGAAACCATGAATTCGGGCTCTCAACCCTTCACACTAGAGACCAAAGTCCAACAGCCGTAACTCTCCAAAATGTCTACGTGGCAGTACTTTTTGACTAAGGCGACAACCTCTCGAGAGAAAGTTTGGGTTGGACGGGAATAAAAACCCGCAAACTATGGTCGAGAGGCCGTTGATTTCTTTCATAAAAAATGAAAACTATATTTTATTGCCTATTTTCAATAGATTTCTTTGGACTCTCAACAAAGTTTGGACTCTCAATCCCACGGCCTCTTGACTTGGACGGCCATAGTGTGAAGCGGCCCTTATTCTTGGATGACGGAGGGGGTATAAGTTATCAATTGCTCATCCTCCTTGAAAACCTTCACTTCATGCTGACACGTGCCAAGTAGCTAGCATTAATATTGCCACAACAATGACAGGTTTGTCAACTCATAAGTTTACTCAGCACGCAAAGTGCTCCAGGGGTTCAAATTCTTTCCATTACACAAAGTCTGTGGTTGTTGCTAAAGCTTGAAAAATGCTCCTTTCATCATACAAAGCAATTTTGAAATAAATTTGTCATTTTCATTTTTGACTTTTTCTAAGAAAAGAAGTTAAGTTTGTTTATTTGGAAACAAATAACACATAAACCAAGGGGTATTGGAGAAATTTGTAAATTATGAAATCTCTAGATTCCGGTATTGTGTCAATCAAGATTTTGGGCCCGCAGGATAAGAAAAGTAGAGAGTGTCACGTTCCAAAAATAAAAAGTAGATGAGTTGTTGTATTTTAAGTGTACCAAAGTGGATCACCTCAACATTGTCTTAGTGTTATAAAATTTGCTATTTGGAGAAGTAATGATGTTCCATCCATCATTTTTTTTATTTTTTTCATTTTTGAAGTTTACAATAGATAAACCAACTTTAACCAGTCATGCTAAATTTTGAATTTTAAAGAGAAAACTAAAATTTATGCAAATTTTCAAATGTTAATGCTTTCAAATTAATTTTAAAAAGATCCAAAGTTATTTTTGGAAGTTTGACTGTATAAATAATTTGTAGAGATGATGCACTACATTTTTTCCATTAAACCAAACGTCATCGAACATATGGAAGGCACATATTATAACAAATCTATATTTTGCTCAATATCCCTTGATTAATAGTGAAATTCGAGGATTTTCTAAAACTCAATTTAAATGTAGGGTAATGATGTATCATGCTCTAACAACAAGAAGCAGAAACCCCTTTCCAGAAGCTTCGTAGAAAATGAAAGATGGCATGTTGATGGCTTAACCCCTAAACATCCAACCGTCCAGATTTTGGACAATGAAAAATTTTGAACTTCATTTTTTCATCCATCGTGCACTTTTGCAATGTAGAATTTTTTTGAATTTGTAATAGAAAACTAGCTTTATGCATGCGTGATCCAGTTAGAAAGAATGATTTGTGAAAAAATTATGTCCCGTTCCATGCCACATTGTTCCACCAATTTTTTTGAAGATTTCAGTGTAAAGTGTTCTTGAAAAATTCAACTCATAAAATTAAGCAACAAACAAATCTCCAAAAATCACTACAATTATAGTATTACATTTCAACCCCACGACAAATTTCATTCTTAGATTGTCAATATCTTATTTCTAATCAGATAAGAAAAGAATTTTGAATTTTGTGTTTCAAGTTTTATACAAAAATATCGGTGATAGCAATCAAAGTTCTAAGCGTATGGATAGTATCTAAAATTCATAATGTACAACTTTTATAGGTTCCAAATATCCCTCTTAGTTGTATTTTATAATGCCATTTTGTCAAACTGCAAAATTTGGGAGGTGAGGGTTATTTTTGAAAGCAATGGTGATGTACATAACATAATAGAGGAGGGGAAGGTGAGGGTTATTTTCGAAAGTAATGGTGATATACATAACATAATAGAGGAGTTCATAAAGCCCCCTTTTCCATAATAGGGTGAGGGTTATTTTTGAAAGTAATGGTGATGTTCATAATATAATAGAGGAGTTCATAAAGTCCCCCTTTCCGTAATTGGCAAGTTTTCTGCATCGAGGTTTGTTGTCTGCATCCAAGGTCATTGTCTTCATGAGCACATAATGTCAACTTCCAACAAGTGCATTGTCTTCATGAGCACGGCTATGTGCATAGGTAGTGTCAACTTCCAACAAATGCATTGTCTTCATGAGCACGGCTATGTGCATGGGTAGTGTCAACTTCCAACAAATGAATTACCATAGGGAACCGTTGTCTACATCCAGGGTCGTTTGCATCCAAGGTCATTATCTTCATGAGTACGGCTATGTGTCAACTTCCAACAAGTCAATTACCATGGGCATCCAGGGTCATTATCTTCATGAGCACGACTATGTGTCAACTTCCAACAAGTGAATTACCATGGGGAACTGTGCATGGGTAAGGTGGTTACCCCATTCCCAACTAAATAAGAAATACGGATATGAGGCATTGAAATTATTTAGTGTTATTATTTTTTAGAGATAGCCAAGAAGAATTAGATTCCAACACAAGTTGAAACATAATTTTTGGATGAAGAATGAATTAGTTACAAATTTTCAAAGTTGAAGTATGACACATCCCATTCACGTCATATAGGTACATCTCTTTCTGTCTAAAGAAGATTTGTATTGCACACACTAAAGATGCTTGAACCAACGACATCGAATCCATAATCACACTTACACATACTAAAACCAACAAGAGAGAACCCATTACCAACTGTAACTCATGCTACAACCAACACCGTTGGGAATGGGGTAATCACCTTAGTGTCAATTTCCAACAAGTGAATTACCATGAGGAACTAATGTTCTAGGCATTGCTCTCGAAGAGTTGTTGTAGAAGGTGAAAATTGGATCACATTAAAAGATGCTCATTTGATCCAGTTCAAAAAGAGGGACATCCTGGACTGCTAAAAGAAAGGGAAAGCAAATTTGGTTCCCATCGGAAACTTGGATAAAAGTGAGGAAGGGACCAAGCATGGTTCAGGGAGGATTTTGGAAGTACCGAGCATGATTCAATGAAGAAGATTCCCATTTCAAAATCATTTGCTCTTCTTCTGGCAATGGAATTTTCACCATTTGACTCAAAAAAAAAAAAACAAAAAAAAACCATCTGCTCATACCCTCTTGATAATCGGTCATAAATTGATTTCCCAGATGTGACACGTGTCTCAACTCCTAAGAATTTTATTTCTGTGGAGTGCAACAACCTAAGTTAACTTATCTTCGCTTCAAAAGAGATCTTTTTCAGTATCATGACGTCCATTCACTGCTAGAAAATTATCTTTTACGAGCCCCTTGATTACATTTGGTTGTGGGACTACATATTTGACCTCCAATGTGCTTACTTAAGAAAAGACCCCAATATGCTAGAGCATGGAAACAAGGCAACTCTAAAACTGCCAAATCCCGTAATTGTGGGTTGAGCGTCTCTAATTAATAGGCTAAATATGATGTACTAGAGAATCTATTTCCAAGGCAAAATTGACAGTTTTCTGCACTAAATGAGCCTGAGGCCTCGAGCGATTCCGTTAGATGGAAGACAAAGGTCAAAACTCTACACAAGTTCAAATGTTGCAACTGCTTACAGACAAACTATCCTCAAGTTGCAACTGGAGGAACTCATCGAACTGTTTCTCGTCTTACAAGCCAAAAACTTTTTGAGGTGTGAATAAATAACTTATGCCGTCCCATGAAACTTCTTGCCAGCTTCCACAGCCTCCCTACAAGCACCACGGAACCATAAGAATTTAAGTGCGTTTTACAAGCCAATGCTAAAATCAAATAACAATTACGGTACAATTGGAAGTAGTAGACATTTAGGAGGCTTGACCCAAAAGAACTGAAACAGTTCTTCAGGATGTTTAGAAAAAACTTGTAACGCAAAATAATCTTCGCATAATTCAAGTTTAACAGAAAAAGAAAAGGTAACTTTTATACTAAATCGACAAATGAATCTGACATATATGATTTCCAAACTTACTTGAAAGATTCGATCATCTCTTTATTGTGGGGATCAATCTTTACACCACTATAGAAAGCATCTGCAGCCTCAGCAAACCTCTGCAGGCACAAGAATAATTATACCAGGCCCAAAGAGATTATCATCAGATGACTCATATCAAAAATGTTAATATGTTTATGCACATTAATTTGTGAATACCAACCTCGTCAGGAGCGAAAAAGAAGAAATGATTCAGGAGCTCTTTAGAAGAGAATCATCGAAAGTGAAAACGTACCTGAAGCAGTCGCAACGCAGCTCCTTCCCGGTAGCAAGGTTTGGACCACTCTGGGTTCAAAGCTCTAGCTGTTCTAGCATCTTCCAAAGCCTGTTCCGCTTGGCCTAAACGAATCCAACATACACTCCGATTCGACGGAAAAACTGCGTTCGTTGGATCAAAGTCACTAGCCTACGTCACCAATATCGTTATCATTCAATATCAGGGCTCCATTTTATTTCAAGGACTAACTTGATAATAATCATGCATGACACCATAAAATTGAAGCAAAAATAGAACTTCAGCAAGGAACTCAGCTTGTAAAAAGCACCTGAGTGTACGCATCAACAGCAAGTGCAAAATTCTGCTTCTTGAAAGCTTCATCACCTCGAGCTTTTGCTTCTAAACTCTTTTTCTTCATCTCATCCGAGACCTGTTCAAAACGGAAAGCACTCAGTAACAGAAGAAATCAAATATTGTGATTTTTTTTTTAAATAACATAATTGGTTTATGTCAAGTTTCATTATTAGTTCAAAAAGTGAGACCTTAAACATGATTTTCAAAATAAGTAGAATCAAATAATGGAAATCAAACCATCTCGTAGTGTTGCATGTTATTCCAAATTCATTAAAACAATTTTCAATTCTTTTGGTTAATTTGAGATCTTTAATTGAATTTCAAAAGAAAACCTGGAAAACTTAATTACAATTTATGAATTAAAAAAATGATAAATCCAACCGTACAGATGTGATCTTCACATTGACGTTTACAACTTACCTTTGTACATCAACTCCATTTTTTTTATTCATCTACCATAATTTTATAAAGAGTTTGATGAAAGCATTAGCTGTACTTAAAGGCAGGTTATCTCACAGTTCAGTATCAAGCGAATGATTTTAACATCCACGACTATGAAAGTCTTACCACTGGTTTCTTAAGTCCGTTGGTCTTGGCGGCTTTAGCCTTTTCATCGGCCTCCTTAGATCTTTTATATGCAGCCTGTGGGACGAAAGTGAGCATCACACCAAGCACCAGTACGTAAGTATGATTGCAAAATCACTACAGACTCAAGAACTTCAAGCTTTCTACTCCATATTAAAGTTGCAAGTAAAGATATGCATCTAAAACCCAAGGAGATACCATGGATGATAATTACCACGACACACCCAACTTGGCCAGCATCTTTATTATCAATGCATAAAGGAACACTGTAGGTTAAAGCAAAAGGTGTCCGCAATAAACATATGAGGTGGATTCCTGCGATCATGAACAATCAATATCAAGACTTCTGAGTCTACAGTTTCAACATCTTGACACCTGAAAAGGACACTCAGATATTTCTCCAGAGTAATAAAATACCTCCTCCTCCGCAGCTACTTGCTCTGCATGAGCCAGGACTCCATCAACAGTCCAATCCTTGATGGAGGGATCAGGCGTTGTAATAGGCAACAAGCGCTCCACTATCGCCCGACACTCTTTGGCAGCATCTATAGGCTTTGCATTTTCCTGTATCAGAACTTTTCCAACTCATTCAATAACATTACCAACAAAAGTGCATTGAGTACACCATCTGCACGGTGTTATCAGGTAATAAAGAAAATAGGCAATTATGCAGAAAAGGAAAATATAGCATAGTGCACGCACGCTCGTAATTAATGGTTACGAAAATGTTACACACGTCATCGACAGCATCAGGATTCGCCCCAGCAGCTAAAAGGCAGTCCACCATCCGCTCATCACTCTGATTTGCAGCAATATGAAGTGCGGTGACTCCTCCAGCAGCACTTGCATTCGCATCTGCTCCATTCTGCAGAAAATAAGTTTCATGCTGTTGAGTTGCAATGCACCTAAATGCACAATACCAAGTATCACAATACCATCTTCCTCTTCCCACAACCTTTCAGGTCTTGCACGTGGTAGTTTACCACTGCTTCGAAGACAAGTAGAACCCTAAGACATAGATGAATTCAAATACCTTTAATAAAAGCTCCACAATCTCTGAACTCCCCGCTGCAGCTGCTGTCACCAGAGGTGTCACTTTATCATCTGTAGCTGCATTAGGCTTCATAGCGAAAGAAAACAAGCGTATCATTTCACATGAAACAAACAGAACCAGATCATCGTCATCAAAGAAAGACACCACCGCAACAAAACAGAACGGGAAAAACAAGGAAAAAACCTTGCAATGTCAAACGAATGGCATAAAAAGGATCAAGTTCCACCAATTTCTCCAATTTGAGTGGCCTAGTGCAGATTAAACAACTATCTTCTAGCTAGCGCATCATCTTAAACGGGACAAATCAAGCTCCACAATGTGAAGAAGTTTAGTGTCAGAGTTGTCGTGATTCCAATCACGGGATTAAAACTGAAGCATCACTTGCACGGCCTCGAGAGACTTACATTGGCACCACTGTCAAGGAGGAGTTTGACTGCTTTAGGGTGATCGCGGCCAGCGGCCCAGATGAGGGGAGAACCCGCATCACTTGGAAAGTCCACATCCACTCCTTTGTCGACCAAGGCCTTAATCAACTCCAAAGACCCTAAAATGAAAATAAAGGGATGACCAGAATTATGGCCCCAAAACGTGGATGAACCTGAGAATTGCTGCATAAGCAAGAACGTGACTGTACAGGTGAAACGCTCTTGGCGGATTATGGACATCAAGATCATGGACATATTTCCAGAACATACTGCGAGGGTAGAAGTAAACCTGTTCCAGCAGCATGATGTAATACGCTTGGCTGATTTTCACTAGGAGTGGCAAAGGCATCAGCACCATGTTCAAGCAGATACAAAGAAGTTGAGAAGTGACCCTGCCTGGCCGCATGTATAAGAGGAGTATCGCCTGCATCAAAATTCACAGCGACGTGTAGTAACTCTTATAACCATGTCTTAATCGATGTTGCCCAGATTCCTCTTGGGAAGTACAATTGAATACAGGTAGGTCACAGAACACGACATGCAGTAGTACCTACTACGAAGAACATAACAAGGTGTTAAATGCATAAGTAATGAATCTTTCATAGCATAAGCAGACACCGTAAATTCACACTCGTGAACATTGAGTAAACTGTCGTTGCCAAGTACTGCTCATCAATTACACAAACATCACAAAAAAATACGGCGAATGCTGGAACCAAGACTAACGAAACGTACCATCATTGTCTCTGACGTCTACAGAAAGCTTGAGCTCATCAACCATGTACTTGCAAAGCTCGTCACATCCACCGCGGGCAGCAAAATGCAAGGGACCACGTCCATTTCCATCCTTTACAGCAGACAACGCTTGAGATTCTCCGTGTCCATCATCCAGCACTCTGGCCGCGTCTGCAAAACAAAAAAGTTACCGCAATTATTTTCATGATTTAACTTGGTACCACCTCATCTTATCCCAGTCATACAAGTGATCAACTTTGCTCCTGCAATGGCACACATTGAAAAGGTTCAAATTTCTGTAAACAAAAGTAGACCCCAGGAGAAAATTTGCAGATGGAAGTTACGATAAGAGTATAAACGAAAGATACAACCTCACTCGTATATAGACACACCTTTGAATGCTTGAACGTTGCCATCCCGTGCAGCACTCAACAGCTTTGATACACTCTCGCGGGCTGTAAAACCACTCAAATTAAATGCACAAATATCAAGTCACGACGGGTACTACCTCCATAACAAGCTCAACTTTTACGACGACACGAAATAAAGCAGGAAAAAATGAATCATTATAAGCATTAACGGAGACTTTACATTGATGACATGAGCATTCTGGAATCAAAGACAAAGAATTACAACACCAATGATATGCAAGAAAAGAACAAGGAGAGAACCACAAAATATACAACAACTTTGACGCAAATGAATGCCTGGAAGACATACCAGCGAGTGCTGAGGCTGTATCTTTAGGTGCAGATTTAGGCACGGAGGCCATGACTTTTAGATCGATCTGCCTTCGTATGTCACTTCGCTGAGTAAAAAAAATTCATGCCAACCATAGATAAATACCAACAAGAAGCTGTTGAGGGAATAGAGAGAACCCTGACTTCCAGTGAGACACACGCCTCCCCCGCCCTTGTGCACTCCGGTGCATTAGCACGACTCGAATTGTATCTGACTGTTATACCCCGCTAACTTTAAGACTAATCCTTAGCACCCCTCTCTGCACGCAATTCACAACCCTAACTCTGAGGTCTCTTGCTAGCATCCGAAGAAACAGAACTACAGAAAAGAAATGTCCTCAAACCGACACACATGGAGCGTGAACCAGAAGACGTGCGAACAATAAGCGTAGCTCCAGATGCTAGGGTTTCGCCCTCAGTTCATTCATCATACAGTTTGAGTCCAGAATGTGAGGACACTCTGTTTGTTGAGGTACAATGTAGGGATAGGAATTACAGTGACCCTAAATCGTTTCAGGACAAGTGTAATCTTTCTGAAGCAAGGAATTCTGCTTCAACGCTCCATGTGCGAATTGGCAGGGGAAAGTCTCCGACATAATCAAGTAGAATACTAAACTCTCACAACTAGACATTTCCGACAACAGAGAAAAATAAAATAAAATAAAAAACCCTACCACCTCGCATCGTTAGCTTATATATACAATTTCACCAAAACAACTAAAATTTTCTTCATTACGTTGTGTTCGTTTTCCAAAGGCACAGTACGCAAAACGTCAGCCATAAAGACCGAATTAACGCAGTAACATAAAAATATATGCCGAATCTTCGCATTACTTGAGCACGCTATACTATTTGTTTGCCTCATCAACGAAGCAACTCGCATCGCAAAGGCTCTCTAACGAGCAACACCCTACAGCTCTCATTCATCGGCATGCAAATATATCGATGGAGTAATCCGCACTGTCACCTTCCCAGCTCGATCGAAGGCCACACAAGAGAAAGTAAACTAAAACTATGAGAAAAATTCATCGCATTAATGCAAACAACAGACTGAAGTAGAAGCTCACCAGAATAAGAAGGATCGCCGACGACGATCCTGCCGGTGAAGAAGATGTCAGTATTAGCGGAAGGGAACTGCGGGGGAGAAGAAGCGACGGTCTTCAAAGTGGCTTCAAGAGGAGCCGCCACAAGACGGCGTGGATCCGACCGGCGTTTGCGGCGGCCGCAGTTCCCCCCTCCGGCCGCCCGCCCGCGTCACTCAGGCTCCCAAAGATGGCCCTCCGATCAAGCTTGGAGATCGACGGTGGGCGCCATCCAACGTGGCGGGGTAGTAACGCGAGCGGATGGTGGGCCCATTCACACCATGAAGCTCCAGCACTTGCGTTGCATTCTTAAGTTAACCCCTAAACGTCCCAGCATCCATAAACTGGACCACGAACAGATTTGAAGCCTTGTAACTTTCTCATATAGTCTTGGATGATTTTCATCCAATTCACCTTTGAAAGATTATTAAATTCTCTACCAATTACAATAAATCTTTTGTAATGGGGAACTGTTGATAATATTGGAGAGGCCTCCAACTACAAGTATGTTTAATTTGTTGGGTAGATTTTATGTTGGCAATGGTCTTCTCATGTACACCTCATGTACATTTGAGTCATGCTAATGTTTACTTTTGAGGTTAGAATCTACTTCTGTTCAAAGGGTTGGTACATTTAGGGGTTAAAATGTTGCAAGATAAATTTCAAAAATAATATATAATGTCTTGTAGTGTGAGAGCCTTGTCTCTTCTTGCTTTTGATCAACGTATGTGCATTGGTGGAGCGCAAATTTCTTGCGGCACCCAAAATACACAGGAGCAGCTTCTTGCATGCGTCATGTTAAAAAAAATTAATTACAAGAGGCAGCGTTGTAGCTACCAAAAAATTGATTTGATGAACGATGATTCCCTGCTACACCTGCGTTGGATGACTTATGTGAATGTGGCCAACCAAGATGTTACTCTTAGCCCTTTAACAACATTGTCTTGCCTTTATGGCAGCCCATGGGAATCTTTAAAAAATTGAAACAATCCCTGTCATATGCAAAATTGATGGCAAGGTAGGCAAGCTAAATGTCCTCACCTATGTCCAGTTTGGGCAATTTTGCAAAGATGTATTATAAAATGCAACTAACATGAATATTTGGAACTTGATGTATGAATAAAAGTTATACATTTTGAATTTTAGATTCTATCCATACGGTTAGATCTATGATTTCCATCACTAATATTTTCTATAAATTTTGAAACATAAAATAAAAAATTATTTTGTAATTCGATTACGAATAAGATGTTGATAATATGTGGATGAAATATGCATATCAAGCAAAATATTCATGGTTGGGCAATTAGAGGTTAATGCGTTTGGGAATAGCAGTTGATGGCAAGCCTTAATTTAGATGGGCAAATTGAAGAGTGCTAGAGTTGATTAAACAAACTTATTAGTGGGTGGTCTAATTGGCCCCCTCCCCAATGATCTTTAAAGGTTAATTCAAATATGACATTCCAATAATTTTTAGAGAATATTTAGTATTGTGCATACATGTAATTAAACACTTACTATTGTGCATGAGTTTAAAGACCACCAAACTATCACACACCTAATAATGAGAGACTATTAAGCTCTTCCGTACCTTATAACTATTTAGAGTAAACAAATAAAAATATATTAAAGCAAAACACGTGATATCTACAACTTCTCTTGTAGGATAACTCTATTTTCCACATGTTAAGTTCAAAACTCACTTGCATTGGGTACCAAAGGGTGATATAATTTTTTTTGAGTGTACACAGTTTCTATATATCACTATTAGAACACACACTATAGACAACTAAGAAAACTATGAAGGTGCCGCAAACTTGGCAATTTGTTATTGCTCTTCTCAAATACTACACTCTCATCTCTATTTTATCCCACTATAGTACCATATTTTAGGCAGAGGGCACGGTCAATGGAAAATATTTTTAAGAAATATTTATAAGAAAAACATTTTCTTCAAAAACAGAAATACCGTAGTACCATAGTTGGGTTGCCACTCCACAAACGAATCTTTAGAATTTTGGAAAATTGATTGTCAAAGGTGTGACGTAAAAGAGTTATAAATGTGTAACTTGTTAAAATTCCACAAACGAATCTTTAGAATTTTGGAAAATTGATTGTCAAAGGTGTGACGTAAAAGAGTTATAAATGTGTAACTTGTTAAAATTAGGAAAAATAATAAATGAATGAAAATAATATTGTTTGTTCTATTTTAGTGTAGTTCACACTAAATAAATACTATTGCATTATATAAGACGATGCATTGTGAATGACAATTGCACTCATCTCATATAGTGCAATGGTATATTACAAAGGCATATGCAATTGCAGTTCACAATTACACATCATTCATTGTGAATCACAATGGCATTTTGATTGACAATTGCACTATATGAGAAAATGATGAAATTAGTTTAAACTACAATTTTATTGACTTTACGTACAATTTTGTAAACTTTCGTATTGATTAAAATCACAAATTCACACAATTATAAATTTAAAGTGTTATTTGTGTGGGGTGCAACAATTAACATTAATCATTAAGTAGACTACAAAAAGGATAAATGAATGGAGGTTTGTGCAAACTAAACAAATTGATCAAATGTATGAAAAATAGTAATAAAAATGAAATGTTGTCCGACTTCAGCAATTCAACAAAATGAATTAAAAATTAATAAGAAAAATAAATAAAAAGAATTTTTATTTCGCTATTTTGTTTTACTACTTAATTAACCCTTTGACGCGCTAGCGTCCAGATTCTAGACGCTGGATGATTTCTGACGCGTCCCTTCACCACCCACGGTGATGTTTTTCATCCATTCTATTTTATTTTTTAAATTCTTGTGCTAGTTGTTTACTACTAGTACGGTATGGATCTTCAAAATAAGATATTAAGAATTTTGGAAAAATAGTAAAAGTAGTTTATGTCAAGTTTCATTCTTAGTTCAAAAAGTGAGACCTTAAACATGATTTTCCATAATAAGTAGAATCAAATAGTGAAAACCATAGCATCTTTTATTGCATATAATTCCAATTTCATTACAATATATTTTTTTAATTTATTGTTAATTTTGGATTTTAAAATGAATTTCAAGAGAAAACCTTGCAAAATTAATTAAAAAATATTAATATTAAATATGATGAATCCAACCGTACAGATGTTATCTTCACATTGGTACTTATAACTTCACTTTGTACATCAACTCCATTTTAATTTTTTATCAAACATTTTATAACGAATCTTTGAAAACAGTGTTGAATCGGGACCTTAAAGGGTTAAAACAAACTGCTCTCCCCGCCTTTCATGCAACTTGCTGAGACCACAAATCTACCATTTAAATTCATATCTTCCAGCACTATTACAAAATCTACCATTTCAATACATATCTTCCAGCACTGAAACCGATGTGCATTTTCTTCCCGGTTTGAACATCTGGCGGGGATTCAAGTTTCAAGTTTGGCGCCAAAACCCAATTCAAAGCTTCTCGTCCAAGCCAATTTCGGGGAGCCCCTTCTAAGGCGCTATAGATACACCCCCGTCCACTCAACCCCTCATCTTACTGTTAAATTAAGAAAGATAATGTGCACAGAAGGTAAAGAAAGTTTATTATGTGACTTGCCACCCAACTATAGAAGTGAGATATTGTCCAATAGACAATGATATCTCCTTCACCCACTAAGCCACACTTATAGTTCTAGTATCGTCTGTCTACATTCCTAGAACATGTATATACTAACTAGACTATCACTTTGAACACGCAATTCGTTATTTATGCACTTGGCCAAGTGCGTTCATTTCATGAGCAAATCGTGCTTAAAAAATTTGTGTAAAAAGCTCTCTAAAAAACAGCGATTTTATCTTTCTACAAATCACTTACATTGTAAACAAACAATTCTTTTATTTATTTATTATTCTTATCTTTATCTATTCTTTTATCTTTTCTTTATCTTGTTTCTTTTATCTTGTCTTCTTTCTTGTCTTCTTTTTCTTTTCCTTCTTGTCTTCCTTCTTGTCTTCTTCTTCTTTTTCTATTTTTTTCTTCATACCTCTTGTGGCAGCCGCAAACCCTACACCCGCACCGAGGAAGAAAAACCTTTTTTTTTTTTTTTTTGTTTGTTTTTTTTTTTTTTTGGTTTTTTGGTTTTCGTCTTCTTTTTTGCTTAGGGCTCATGAACCCTAAAAATAGAAATTTAAAAAATTTAAAAATTAGGGTTCAACCAGCGGCGGCTGAACCTAAACGGCGGTGGAGGAAAAAAAAACCAATATATATATATTTAGGGCTCATGAACCCTAAAAAAGAAATTAGGGTTCAGCCGCCGCCGGCTAAACCCTAAACGACCGGAGAAAAAAAAAAAAAAAAAAAAAGTTGTTTTTTCTATTTTTAGATTACTGACGGCTGAGGGTGCGCGGCCGCGCACCCTAAGCCTCTTTTATCCTCTTCACTCACTCCCTCCCTCTCCATCCCTCCCTCTCCATCCCTCCCCTCTCCTCATATATATAGGGGAGAGGAGAGGGTCTCTCTCATTCATTCTTCAACTCCTTCTCCCTCCCCTCACCTCTCCCCTATATATATATGAGGAGAGGGGAAGGAGAAGAAGAGGAAGAAGAGTCTTTGGGTGCGCTGCCGCGCACCCCAGCGACTAAAAATAGTAATTTTAAGAAAAAGTCAAAAAAGTAAAAAAAAAAAGTTTTTTTTTTTTTTTTTTTTTTTTGGCAGCTGCCACTCAAGGTTCAGCAGCACCCCACAGCCAAGAAAAAGGGCAATTTTTTTTTTTTTTTTTTTTTGTTTTTGGCGGCTGCCATTCAGGGTTCAGCAGCACCCCACGGCCAACCCGAAAAACGAAAAAAAAAAAAAAAAAAAACCTTTTTTTTTTTTTTTTTTTGGTTTGCTCCCATTGTTTAAGGTCCAACAGCCACAACTGAAGAAAAAGTAGAAGAAAAAAAAGACAACGAAGACAAAAAGGAAGACAAGAAGAAAGACAAAAAGAAGACAAGAAAGAAGACAAGAAAGAAGACGAGAAAGAAATCAAGATAAAAAAGAAAAGATAAAGATGAGAATAAAAATTTATTAAAATAATTATTTGTTTACAATGTAAGGGATTGAAGAAAGACAATAATCGTTGGTTTTTAAAAAATAAAAGTTAGACAAATAAAATCATGCGCTCGGGGACGAAGTGCATGATTATATAGCCAAGTGCGTAAATAGCGAATTGTGTGTTTTTGGTGTTCTAACTAACTTGGAATTATAGACTCTTCGTCTATAAGTTCCCTCATAAGTAATTTAATTACCATATGAGTAACTTAGGCATAGACCCTTAGTCTATCAGTTCCCTCATGAGTAACTTAATTCCAACACTCTCCCATAGTTAGAACCACCTATAGTAGATAATAATGCAGTGCCACAATATTTACTATAAATTAGTACTACTTAAGTCCTCTAATTTCCTCTTGAGTGACTTGATAGGTAGAATCTTTGGTAGACTTTTGGTGAATGTATCTGCCACTATTTGGTCTGTATCCAAATAGACAAACTCCACCTCATTAGATTTAACTTTGGATCTAATGAAATGACACCCACACTCAATGTGTTTAGTGCGTCCATGAAATTCGGGATTCTTAGTCATAGCTATATGTAATATCAATTTTTTTGAAATTTATGTCTACTTAGCCATGGGTGTGTAAATGGGAGTTAGCTAATTGCTTTTTTCCATTAGTAAGGTGTAAAGTAGTTAAATAGTTGTATAGAAGTCTAATTGGGACTTATACAGATATGAAAGCAATAAGTTGAATAGATATGGAGTGGGTCAAGTTGTCTTTACACACTTTCAGTGAAGAGTTGTCTTTACCAATTTTAGGACTATAAGTCCAAGGTCTAACAACTTAGTTTTTAGTTCATATTGAGTTGTATATGGCTCACTTGCACATAAACTATTTGTATTGTTGATCTCTTTTAAATTGTAATAATCACCTTTGTAATTAAATTGTAGATTGACTTGCAATTTGTTTGTATTATTGTGTGATTGTCCGGGTAGGACTGACTAATTGAGTGCAAGTTAAATTATTTTATGTCTAGTTGCAAGTAGTACGGGTAGTGCAAGTGACTTGTATGACAAGTGAAAGAGAAATTAAATTTTCAATTTAATATTATTGAAAGAAAGAAATCACAATTAGAGCGGGTAGACTAATAAAGGAAATTGAGAGTTAGCTACATAAGCAAGGCCTAGCAAATGAGTAACGTGAGTCAAGTTGCTATTTTGTAAGTGAATTTATATGTTATGAGAATATTGGGCTAATCGGGAAGTTGATTTGTGTGAGTATTGCAAGTGAATAAGTGTATTTCAAATTGCACTTCTTTATATGATTTAAAAATTGATAATGGCTCGAATAATTTGTCAATTTCATGACTTCTCTTACCTATTCCATTACAAAATTCCTAGTGAACGAACCCCTTCCACTATAGTACAAGAAAAGTGACAATCTTCCTTGGGTTGTTACTTTTGATTCTACATTTTGGCGTCGCTGCCGGGGAATTTTAAGGTGGAAAGGTATGAGATGTTTGATCAAATTATTAGGTTGGAAAGTGAAGTAATAAAGTTGATAACATATAGCAATGGAAAA
Source organism: Pohlia nutans (assembly GCA_022496805.1). Lineage (NCBI taxonomy): Eukaryota > Viridiplantae > Streptophyta > Bryopsida > Bryales > Mniaceae > Pohlia > Pohlia nutans. Next base: position 25,299,456 of record CM040095.1, on the reverse strand, counting down.
TTACAACTCTAGAGGTCATGAATTTGAGAGATTTTCCACCGCAAGCAATAATTATGGAAGTCAATCGCATTACTTTTGTCAATCTAAAAAGAATTTAGTAAATCAGCTTCAAGAGAAAGATATAGAAATCATAAACCTTATAGAATCATGTGATATTCATTTTAAGTGTGGAAAGAAAGAATACGAGAAGGTGTGCATAGGGGAAGATCATATTAAGTACTTGACAAAATGCTTTGAAGAATCCAATAAGGAAAAAGAATTTTTGACACAACAACTTTATGAATTTAGAGCCAAAATTGATGCATATGGTGAACAGCAAGCAAAGGTGTCCAAAGAAAAGGATTCTTTAAATGCATTGTTAGAGACTATTAAGCAAGAGCGTAAGAATCTTGTTGCTGAAGTTACATGCCTCAAGAATTTTATATCCATAAAGGACAAAGAGCACAAAGTTCAAGTTGACACAATTAAGAAAGATTTTTCAAATGTATTAAAGGACTTTACTATTGTTTCAAAAGACAACGAGAGATTTGTTGCTTCTGATGTAATACAAAAGAAAAAGATTCACAGGCTTGAAGCAAAAATACAATTGCAATACAAACAACAAATTATGCTTGAGAAACAAAATTATGCAGTTATCCAAGAAAAAGGGGCTCTTATTATAGAAAATGAAAAATTCATGTTAGAGATTGCATCACTAACAAATGAAAAAAGATTTCTTTCTGCGAAGTTAGACGAATACATGAATGTGAAGATTTTCCCACTCACAAGTAAGTTGTTTGATGCATTGAATGAAAAAACCAGGCATTTACACAGATTACTTATCTTGAAGATGAACTAAAGAAGTTCAGAACCAAAATGAATTTGCTAAATGATCAACAAACTAATTCTGTAAATGAAAATGCCCTTTTGGTACAAGAAAATGTGCTCTTAAAAGAACAGGGTGAGATATTTCTCAATGTATTAAAAATCCAGGCTAAAGATGAAAGTATGAGACTTAATGTACAATTGTTAATATATATTTGTTTCACCTTGATAGTTGTATTTGCAAATCAAAAAACTCACAATGAAAGAAATATAGATATCTTGAAAGAAAAACAAACTCTATTAGATGAAGAAAATAAATGCAATGTTCATAAAACAAAAGTTGTTAAGAAAAATCATATAATATTGCCACATCATGAAGTTTATAGTGTAAAGTGCAATAATTTTCTTACATATGTTCCTTCATCAAGAAGTGAAAAATGTTTTTCTTCTTCAAATGTTGTATACCAACCAAAAAATGAGTTTAACCAAAATGTGGCTATAATTATGGAAGAAAATGATATAGATGACTTGTTTTTTAAATACAAATTGATTAAAGCTACCTTGGCTTGTATCATAAGACAAAAATGCATTGAGCTCTACGTATTAATATCAAATCTTATAGAAGATGAAAAGAGTTTGATAAAAATATTGGTTACATTATATAAGATTCAAAAGAAAATGTGGGACCCTGGTGGATTGCATCATTATTTTCATTGGGATGTAATTAGAATAAGTGATTATTTAAATTTATTTTTAAAGACTAAAATAATAAAATACTAAAATTGTAAGATTCATAGATAAATAAATTAAATTATTCACTGAACATGATAAATAATTGAGAGAAAATCAATGTGAGCTAGTCAAATGTTAGAATATAAATAATTATAAAGAAATGAAACTCAAAATAGCAAAGTGTCCAATTGATAAATAAACCAATCATTCTATTGTTGCTCAATTAGATAGAAGGAAGATAACAATAATCAAGTCAAGTTTATAAATTATAACTAAAGTCTAATTGAATCAATTTCAGTAGTGAAAGTTCAAGATTATATTAATATGAGTCCTAATTTTTGAGAATTCATGAGTGATCATATTCAGTTAGTAAAAAAATTTAAAAAATTTTTAAAAAAAAAAAATCTCAAATAACACGTAGAAAACTAAGAGTGAAAATAAATACTTGGAGTTGGAATCAAGTCAAAACTAGCTATTATATTGAATCAATTACAATTTAAGATTCATTGCTAGCCTTTGAAGATAAGAAGAGTTTAATGGAGGCTTATGGATGGAACATATTCATATTTCCAAACAGGGTTAAGAAACCCAAGAAAATAGATAGTGGAGGTTCTTCGTGGGGAGAGTGTAAATCGGTTGAAGTTATGCAATTATAGTCACAAATAGAAGCAATTTGGATAACAATTTGGAATTAAGAATGTTTATGCTTTCCTTATGTAATTGCAATTTCTTTTAGCATAAAAGAATACTCCAATGATTGTGTCAAATGATGGTCAATTGTCCAATTAATAATTTATAATTACTCTTGTCTATAGTCTTTGAAACTCCAACATCCAAGGTATAATACACTTTTATTCTCCTAATTTGATGAAGGCAATGAATTCTCAATTAAATAACGTGCTTCAAAGATATTCACAAGTGATACACACAACCTTTTCTTATTATATTTATTGTCTATAGACTTCAATTGCAAAGCTAAACATTACTTGATTGCACAATTTATATAAAATATGAATATAGTTTAATTTATATAGATTGTTGTGGAAATAACAATTGTTTTTACAAAGGAAAAGACAAGGCAAATTCAAACATGGATACACATTCTCTTTTGATGTGTTCAAAGAAGAAAATGGCTTCATCTTCCTACTTGTACCTCCAACTTGTCCTTCACACCCTTTCAACTTACTTACATCTTTTCGTTTCCTACCTTTTCACGTAATTTCTTATTTAAGTTTATTTATGCTCTCATTCACACTTGATAAGGCAAATAAAAGGTAAAATAGACTTTACATACTCAAAAAGATGAAAAATGATAACCACAAAGTAAAAGAAGTGTGTGACACTATACAACTTTGACTATCACAGTCAAACCCTTTCTGTAGGCCTTTTCTGAACAAACTCCATTTAGGAATGTTGTCTTCACATCCATTTGCTGAATCTCACAGTCAAGATTTGTAGCCATGGCAAGTAATAAGCGTATAGTGGTCATTCTTACTACCGGGGAGAAAGTCTCATTGAAGTCAAGACCTTCAATTTGGTCATCACTTTTGACAAGATCTTTGATGCGATCTTGGTCACTAAGACAATCTAGATCCTTGGGAACTACTCTCTGGTGACTTTCAATGAAGTCTGCATCACGGCTAAAGAACGTTTTTCATTTCAGATAGGATCAAACAATCATTAGAGGATATTTGAGCTCTAAAAAGGGCCCTTACGGATTGACAAAGAACCCCATTTACTGATGTACGCTTAGCCTAAGTGAGTACCAATGGATCCGTCTCTATCTAGTATGAAAAACTAGACTAGAGGGCAATGAGTGCTACCGCTAAAGAATGAATCACCTATCAACTCCCTCCACCATGCTTTGAATCATAGTACCATACCACAAAGTACATGGGCACAAATAGGGGAAATGTTCTCGTCCTTCACTTTTGGAGTACTAATTTAAATAAAAACCAAGTTGCCCCACACAAGCTTCTTAAGGGCCCTATTTAGAGCTCAAATATCCTCTGAATGTTATAGCCTTTAGATCGATCACTATAACCAATAAAAATGCAATCTTTAGACTTCACATCTAATTTTTGCCTTTCCTCATCAGGAATTTTAGCAAATCCTTTACATCCAAAAACATGAAGATGAGCATAAATTGGTTTGGTTCCATACCATAGTTCCCAACTCGTTTTTGATATGAGGGCCATGATTGGTGTGCATCAGGAATTTCAGACCCCACTGATTCTACACGATTTCAGTGCGTTTATCGTTAAACACTGATTCCGCACGTCATACGTGCATTTAGAAGTGTCGTTACGATACGAAAGTGACATGCATTACTAAGATGTCGATACAGTGTCTTTTCAATGATTATCAAAAAAGTGTTGTTTCCGCACGAAAGTCGTGCTTGACGGAATCCGTGCGTTAATCGTGTATCTACATTACATGGCTAATAAGACACGGATAATATGCGATTGCTTAGAATGCGGATCTAGTATCGTATACGTATCATATCAATGCCTTTCATTATATTCGTGCGATTTCAACATCTATCACAATGCAAATTATTTTCGTACGACATCCGTGTACAATATTTTAATATTCTTTTTTGGAATCTTTTGGAATCTTTCGAAATATTTTATATTATTTTGGAATATTTTGGAATATTCTAAGAATCTTCTTTAAATTATACTTACAGTTTAATTTCCCAAAACATTTTTAGATCTACATTTATAGAGTTTAGAAGCAATACACATTAAAATTTCAAAGAAATAACATTTTATATTTTTAGAATTCAAATTTGGTATTATTGGTTATCATTGTACTTTTCATGATAGGAGCAAAAAAAATTGTACAGAAAAGGACAACATTACTTTTTCAAAATAGAAAAATTTGTAACACAAGACAATGTAGAGGTGTTGTTTTTTTGAAAGTTTCTTCTAAGCAAAGTAATTTGGATTGGCACGATTCAAATTGGGTTTGAAAGCATACTTGATTTCCTATTAGAAAAAAATTATAGTTTAATTTAATTTTAAGTTTTTTAGTCTTGGGCAGCTCTTAAAAGGGGGCATCGATCAAGATATGATCTCTCAAAGCATTGCGACTTAAATTGGGTTTAAAAACAAACTTTCTTTGAACTCAATTTGAGCAACTTTTCAAAAATAAAATTGCATGAGCTCTCAATTGCTTGCCACAACATTCAAACCATTGAATTTTTTTCTAGGTATAGAAAAAAGCTTGTATAGTGGAGTGCAAAAAAAATTTGGAATAAAAAGATTTTTTTATAGTGCTAAAAACATCTGAAATCTACTGAAAATAAAAAACAGCTTAGAGCCTTTAAGGTTTTGAGAAAACAAAAACAAAATTAAAAAAAAATTGAAATTTTTTCTAGATACAGAAAAATGCTTGCATAATCTACTGTAAAAAAGAATTGGAATTTTGTTTTACATCGCAAAAAAGCATCCAAAGTCTGCTTAAAAAAAATAGCTCATAGCCACCAAGATTTTGGCAAAAAATAAATAAATTCAAAGTATTATGAAAAATATCCTAGATAAAGAAAAAGTCCTGCATAATCTAGTGCAAAAAAAAGTTTTGGAAAAAAAGTTTTTTTCACATAGTTAAAAACATTCAGAGTCCGCTGGAAAAAAAAACAGCTCACAGCCATGATCTGCCATTACGATTTTGGCCAAAAAAAAAATCAAAATATTCTGAATTTTTTTGTAGATGTAGAAAAAGCCCTGCATGTTGTAGTGCAAAAAAGAATTTTGAAAAAAGAATTATATACACATGGCAAAAAATTGCCAATGGTTTCATTCTTTTATAATTACTAAAAGAGTTTCATTCTTTTATAATTACTAAAAGAGTTCCATTCTTTGCATCAAATGTTTGATGTGGTTTGGTGGTTCAGAGCTTGGATTGCAACCGAGAGGTCTTGAGTTCAAATCCTACCGTCTGCGATAGAGCTTGGGAAACGGGGGGCGGGCCCCACCGTGGGTTCAGGCAGTTTGTGTGTAGTTGAAGCGGGTAGAGAGGAAAATAATTATTTCATATTATATTATATTATAATATTTTATTTCATATAATATAATATAATATAATATATTATTTTATATTTTTTAATAATATTGTTTTGATCAAAAAGAAAGAAAAAAATCTAGATATGGAAAAGATGATGTCGCACGAAAAACGCACTGAATCAGTGTAGTTTTAAAGACGATTAAAACACGACATTTGACAACGGTATAGAGTGAAGAATTCACACGTTTTCAATAGACGTATCAATCATGTCGAATCAGTATTATATCCGTTTGTACAAACGTGATGTTATATCAGTGCAGTTGCGATGAATGACGCAATGATGCGGAATTAGTGCGAAAATCGTACGAACCCTTGAAATATCAGAAATCGCACTGAAATCGTGCAGAATCAGTGGAGTTCGAAATTCCTGATGTGATGTTCTGCAAGTAACACGCAGTAGACACTGCCTCAGCCCAAAATCTTTGTTTGAGTTTAAAGACTTTAACTTAAGTCATGCTAAGCCTATGTCTACGCCATTGGAGGCTAATTGCAATCTTCAGTGTGTAAACAAGATTACACTAGAAGAAGATTACACTAGAAAAAGAGGAGGCAATGCAGGCAATTCCCTATAAATCAGCAGTGGGATGCCAAATGTATTTGGCTATAACTACTCGACCAGATTTATCTCAAAGAGTAAGTATGGTAGCTGGGTATAATTCTGATCCAAGACTCAAACATTGGTGTTTTGTAAAACGAATATGGAGATATCTCAATGGGACAAGCGATGAAGGCTTAGTCGACAAAGGAGATGACAATTTGCAAGTGATTGGATATTGTGACTCTGATTCGACTGGAGATCCGGAAGAATGGAGATTTGAACGAGACGATTGATATGAAGCAACCTGAAGGCTTCATCAAGAAGGGGGAGTGTTGGAATTAAGTTACTCTTGTGATAGTTAAGTTACTCATGAGGGAACTGATAGACCAAGAGTCTATGCCTAAGTTACTCATATGGTAATTATTAAGTTACTTATGAGGGAGCTTATAGAGGAAGCCAGAGTCTATAACTCCAAGTTAGTTAGAACACCAAAGTGATAGTCTAGTTAGTCATCAGGAATTTCAGACCCCACTGATTCTGCACGATTTCAGTGTGTTTATCGTTAAACACTGATTCCGCACGTCATACGTGCATTTAGAAGTGTCGTTATCGTACGGAAGTGACATGCATTACTAAGATGTCGATGCAGTGTCTTTTCAATGATTATGACAAAAGTGTTGTTTCCGCACGAAAGTCGTGCTTGACGGAATCCGTGCGTTAATCGTGTATCTACATTACATGGCTAATAAGACACGGATAACATGCGGTTTTAGTTAATGCAGATTCAGTATCGTATACGTATCATATTAATGCCTTTTACTATATTCGTGCGATTTCAGTATCTATTATAATGCAAATTATTTTCGTATGACATCCGTGTACAATATTTTAATATATTTTTGGAATCTTTTGGAATCTTTTGGAATCTTTGAAAATAATTTATATTATTTTGGAATATGTTGAAATATTCCAAGAATCTTCTTTAAATTATACTAACGGTTTAATTTCCTAAAACATTTTTAGATCTACATTTATAGACTTTAGAAGCAATACACATTAAAATTTCAAAGAAATAACATTTTATATTTTTAGAATTCAGATTTGGTATTATTGGTTATCATTGTACTTTTCATCATAGGAGCCAAAAAAAATAGCTCACAACCACCACGATTTTGGCTAAAAAAAAAACAAAAAAAAAATATATTATGCAAAAAATCCTAGATATAGAAAAAGTCCTCCATAATCTAGTGCAAAAAAAAAAATTGGAAAAAAAGTTTTTTTCACATAGTTAAAAACATTCAAAGTCCGCTGAAAAAAAAAAAACAGCTCACAGCCATGATCTGCCATCACGATTTTGGCAAAAAATAAAAAAATTCAAAATATTATGAAAAAATTCCTAGATATAGAAAACGTCCTGCATAATCTAGTGCCAAAAAAAATTTGGAAAAAAATGTTTTTTCACATAGTTAAAAACATTCAAAGTCCGCTAAAAAAAAAAACAGCTCACAGCCATGATCTGCATGAGTGCCATCACGATTTTGGCAAAAAATTAAAAAATTAAAAATAATATGAAAAAAATCTTAGATATAGAAAAAGTCTTGCGTAATCTAGTGCAAAAAAAAAATTGGAAAAAAAGTTTTTTTCACATAGTTAATAACTTTCAAAATCCGCTGAAAAAAAAAAATAGCTCACAGCCATGATCTGCCATCACAATTTTGGCCAAAACAAAAAAAAACTCAAAATATTCTGAAATTTTTTGTAGACGTAGGAAAAGCCCTGCACGTTGTAGTGCAAAAAAAAAAATTGAATAAAGAATTATATACACATGGCAAAAAATTGCCAATGGTTTCATTATTTTATAATTACCAAAAGAGTTCCAATCTATGCATGAAGAGTTTGAGGTGGTTTGATGATTTGGAGCTTGGTTGACAACCGGGAGGTTGTGAGTTCAAATCCCACCATCGGCGATAGATCTTGGGAAGCCATGGCGGGCCCCGCCGCGGGTTGGGGCAATTTCCGTGTAGTTGAAGTGGGTAGCGAGGAAAATTATTATTATTTTATTTTATTTTATATTTTTTAATAATATTATTTTGATCAAATTTAGATATAGAAAGAAAATAAAATCTAGATATGGAAAAGATGATGTCGCACGAAAAACGCACTGAATCAGTGTAGTTTTAAAGACGATTAAAACACGACATTTGACGACTATAAAGAGTGCTGAATTCATACGTTTTCAATAGATGTATCAATCGTGTCGAATGAGTACTATATCCGCTTGTACGAACATCGTGTCATATCAGTGTAGTTGCGATGAATGACGCAACGATGCGGAATCAGTGCGAAAACTGTACGAACCCTTGAAATATCGGAAATCGCACTGAAATCGTGCGGAATCAGTGGGGTCCGAAATTCCTGATGGTCTGTACATATTCTAGGTATGTAGACACACGGTACTAGAACTATAAGTGTGGCTTGGTGGGTGAAGGAGATATCATTGTCTATTTGGACAATATCTCACTTCTATGGTTGGGTGGCAAGTCACGTGATAAACTTTCTTTACCTTCTGTGCACATTATCTTTCTTAATTTAACACTTACTACTCTGCTTTCTTGTTGTTGTTGTGTCGTTGTATCATCTGCTTACGAGTTTTGCTGCGGCCGTGTGTTTCGAGTTTAGGAGCTATGTCTGGGCGCGGCAAAGGAAGCAAGGGTCTGGGCACTTCTACTCCATTGCACCAAATGGGGTGTTTAAAATGCCAAACAGAGCATCTTAGAGAGATCTATACTTCTTTAGAATAGAGCCAAAGTAAATTAAAAACAGAATCATGCTTAAAATGGAATTTGAAAGAGATTTTGGGTGTGGTATCAGGATAGTACATGTTGTTTAAGGGTTATTGTGCCAAAGTTGAGTATGACATTTGGGGATTAAAAGTGTGCATGCAGCCATTCTTGTTGTATCTACGCTACAAAACCTACTAGAAAGAAAAAAGCAAACCAAAATTCTTCTCCCGTGAAGACACAAATGAGCCAAATCTGAAATCTTTTGTTTCCGCTGCTGCCAGAAATTGGTGAATCAAACTTGGGAATACAAATGCGAATTGCAAACTAACTTGCAAACAAAGCTGTGAATGGAAATTGCGAACAAAAATGCAATTGTTGTTGTGAATTGCTGCTGCGAATTGCCAGAGGGATGCAAATTCAAGAGGCAAATCGCTAGATTGCGATTGAAAATTCTTGCAAGGGAAGCCAATTGCGAAATTACATTCGTGCAAAGTGATGTTTTCTATAAAACCTTCCTAAAACCACACATATTGAACTCAATAAAGCTTTCAAAGCTTGGATGAAAATATGTGAAGATGAAAAGTGGACCATCTTTTTGGATGAGAATGTAACACATGGTCATGACATAATGCACCTATTGCATTTCTATTTGCGAAGTATCGAAGGAACATGCTAAACGTTTTATTCTATAGAATACTCTCAAGGAAATGTTGCATTGAAAAACAATATTCTTTTGGCATTTTTTTTGTCTCTATTAGGGAAAAAAAATGCAAAAAAATAGGACAATTATTTACGAACAAAGGGAGTAACTATTAGGAGCACACTAACTCTAAATTGTCTTTAGGATGTACTCTAGCTTCATTTACGATGTAGCTTCATTTACAAGAAGAATATTATGCTTATTAAGATTCCCACAAGAGTTCATCAATACACTTGCTGATTTATTCTATTAACCCCTACATGACCCAACTTCCAAAAATTGAATTACAAACAAATTCAAAGCCTTGTAACTTTCTCATACAATCTCACACGACTTTCATCTAAGTCATCCTTACAATCCTATTAGGTTCTCTACCAATTAAAATAAATCTCTTGTAATGGGAAGATTTTGATAATCATATTGGAGAGGCCTCCAAATGCACGTATGTCAATTTTATTGGGTAGTAGATTTTATGCTTGCAATGGACCTCTCATGTACATCTCATCTACATCTGAGCCATGCTAATATCTATTATTGAGGCTAGCATCTACTTGTACTCATAAAGTCGGTACGTTTAGGGGTTAATGAAAGGCAGATCTGGGATAGTTATTCATGTGTGATCAATTCACGTACCTAAGGTAGGAGGCTCTAAACCCGCCACTTTAAGGGCTGTGAATTTATGAGGACATAGGGAGAACTGAGCATGATTTTCATCGGAAGATAGATCCAAGCAAAGACCAACATACTTTGAATCAGAAAATTTGGATGTTCCTAAAATTAGTTACAAATTTATGAAGTTGAAATGACATGGGTTCTTAAGTGGTGCTCTTCACCATGGGTACATCCAAAATTTCAAAATGTTCGTCCTTGGTAGAGTGTGGGTTTAGAGCTGTGGCGGGTTTAGAGCCCTCTACCTTGAACACAATCTGCTTCTCTCACAAATACAAACCAAGCACAGTAGAAAGAAGTAGAATTCTTCAAGGTCATCAGAAGCTCTTGTAATTCCATGGGTCGACCGAAATCAGGTCTTCATTTCTGCATGTACAAACAAAACCTCTCCAGACTCTCAGCTCTGATACAGTACAGTACAGTACATGCAACAAGAACCAGTCTCAGCAAACCCTAGTCATGACTGACGTTTGGATATGAACTAGAACAGGAGAGACAAGAACTGAGCAGTGAGGTCTTTGGCTGTGAGTGAAAGATCAGAAGTGGGAGCCTTGCTCTTCTTGAGCGATGTGAAAGCCTTGAACCTTCCTTGCCACCTCATCCACTCTGACCTTGATCTGATTATTGTTGTTGTTATTATTATTCCCTGCTTCAGCCACCTCAGCTTCCTCGTTTCCAGTCACCGTCTTCCAGATACGAATGGTGCCATCCTCGGAGCCTGAGGCATATGACTCACCCCCTGGCGAGAATCGAACACAGTGCACAGGGCCATGGTGCCCTTTGTTACATTCTGCGCACCACAGCAAAGGAAGTCAGGAAAACTAGGCAACAAGTGACACATTATTCAAAGCAAACCAAAGCTTGATATGCAAACCTTCCTAAGGTAACTATATCTTAAAGCGTTCACCTTACCAACTGAGCCTATTTACACACATAAAACAGAAAATATTTTCAGTGGGTTTTAATAGCAAGTTCAAGAGGATTCCAACACACTTTAGAATGCATTAATTGGACACCGTATGAATAAATTATGAATTTCCAAAGTGCTAACTATAGGTTGACCTTCAAGCGACCCTAAACTCTGATGTTCAGATTGTGCACATTCTCATCAACAGTAGGGTGTCAGAATCTACTTTTTATGGAAGATTGAGCTACAGACGCTTTAAGGAAATGGTCGCTTTTAGATATAGTTACCTTAGTATTCACATAAGGTGGCTTTTGAGCGATTTCCCTTCTAACTATGGAATTTTTCATGTGGATCTTGTCCCCAGGATTCCAACTATTTGGATATCACATGAAAGAGTTATGGATTTTCAAGGTTTGAGCTCACAGGGAGGCTTTGACTCTTCAGCTGTTGTAAATTATCATATTTACTACTCCGTAGATTCTAAATACGCACTTGTAAGTAGCATTTACTCCACTTATGGTCTTCTACCCACGGTCCCTTGAGAAAGGGTTTAGGGTTTAGGAGATGAACTCTTATCCAAAAAGCATGCAAAGTAATTCATTCCAGGATCAGTGACAAGGGACTCACCAATTTCATCGCCAGTGTCAAAATCAAAGAGACGAACCCACATGTCATCACCGCCTGCAATGAACTTGCCGCGAGAGGGAAAAAGTGACGCTGATTCCACTGGTCTCGGCATTGTGAAGCTCTTTACCAACCCAAAGCTGCACAGAAAATATAAATATATGAATTCGTCAGATATTACACTCAACCCTCTTGTCCAATCAAATGTGTACAGATTCTCAGGATGTGTGCAATTAGAGAGTACAACGTACTTGCATCAATCAATAACTCAAAACGTACAAGTAGCTGTGAAACTCCTAGATAACCAATTCTAAGGGTATATTCCTCCAAACATCAACAATTCCACCACGTTAACCCGTGACCAGAATGGTCACCATGTCTTTCTTTTAAAGTTTTGAGTAGATCCTATTTGGACTTTCTCTTATTCAAATTTAATTGTTTTTTGACCAACACATGCAATGATCTTCACTAGTTCCAGTGATATAAAATCTGGTCCCACCTGAATTATATTTTTCACAATATGATCAATTGAATTTTTCATTTTTAAGCTGTGAATCCTTGGTCCTGGAAGGGCTAATAAAAAACTTACTGATTAGCATCCCAAAACTTCACGTTGTTGCCGTCAGCTGTGGTGATGTACCGACCGTCTCTGCTGACCTCCACGCTGGTGCAAGAGGATTTTGTATCCAAAGTCCGCACCACAGATTTGGTCCTCACGTCCCATACTCTGGTCATTTTAACATAAAAAAAAACGTGTTACATGAGACTTATAGAAAATAACGGCAGTGGCCCTTGAAGCATAACAATTAACGTCCTACTTCCTACCACTAAATCAAACTCATCGTTCATTCTTAACTTACCGGTAAAATCCTCATGGCCTAGTCATTAGGATTTCAAACTCTGTAATTCTAACTGCTGCTTGAAATTCTCAAGGTTTGCAATATGAAACTAGAAACTGGAGAAAATGGAGGCATACCTTACACCCCCAATGTCATTTGAAGAGCTCAATATGGTCTGGTCGCTGTGATGCCAAACAGCTGCTCTGATTGGAGTCTCCGGAGAACTTTCCAGCAGCGTGGGAGGTGCATCTGGCCTACCCAGATCGAAAATCCGCAGCACTTTCTCTGCACCTCCTGTCAGCAAGTGGGTTGTGCTCTGACACAACAATCAGAAATAAAAAAACACAAGGTAAGGTTAACTCTCAAGACTCTTTCTCTATATATATATATATATTTGAAATCCTAATGACTAGGCCATTCTATTTCTCTCATAGAAATACATTCAAAGTGTGAATTGAAGTGAAGAGAAAGGAAGGGCAGAAAATGCAGACCTCAGAAAATGCACAAGTTCGAACTATATGCTTATGTTCAAAAGAGCAAAGCTCGTCCCCTGTCAAAGCATCCCACACTCTCCTGCAATCCAAGTCCAACTTCTAATGTTTAGAACTCAAACCAACTCCTCATCGAAAATGATCCATAGCTCAAATTCTCAATCTTCGCAATGAATGGATTAAGTGAAAAATCACATACATCTATATTGCAGAGATACCTGCTTCAAACTTTAAACATAACCTTCTCTGACGAGACTTGATTTTGAACATGCACTCTAAATTGCTGCAAAGGTGGAGAAAAGGCATAAGGCCATGATTTTCTAGAGTTAAATTCATTGAACAGTCCGAGCCAAATGCCACTAGTAGCATATCAATGAGCTATAATATATCCCTCCTACAACTTTTTGAAAGTCCAAGATGTCTAAGAAAAGAAAAGGTGTTAATCATAATTTAAAAAAATTGAATTGGAGAAAACATCATGGATCTCAAGGCCACTTCACACTATGGCCAAAGGTCGAGAGGCCGTCGATTTCCACCAATCAAATTGCAAGAAACCATGGGTTCGGCCTCTCAACCCTTCCCGCTAGAGGCTAGAGTCCAACAGCCATTGCTCTCCAAAATGCCTACGTAGCAGTACTTTTCGACCAAGGCAAAGGAAGTTTGGGTTGGACGGGAATGGAAACCCAAACTACGGTTGAGAGGCCGTCGATTTCTTTTCATAAAAAATGAAAACTATATTTTATAGCCTATTTTCAGTAGATTTCTTTGGACTCTCAACAAAGTTTGGACTCTCAATCCCACAGCCTCTCGACTTGGACGGCCATAGTGTGAAGCAGCCCTCAGTCAAATCGATTTAGAGGCATTATACCAAACAATAGATTTAAAATTTTTAGCATGTGATGTTAGTCCGAATGGCTAAAATTGCGAAAATATCATCATGATATAATAAGTTGTCTAAATCCTAAATTTTACTAATATACAGTAGACATGCATGCGAATTTTATTTTTTCATCATTTGAAAAAACTCGTAGTGGAGATTCTAATTGTACAGATGCAACTTGGTTGTAAGGAAATGACGACTTACGCGCTGAAGTCAGCAGATGCAGTGGCACAGCGCATTGCAGGAGTATCAAGGCAGGCTGCCCATACAGCTCCTTTGTGGCCGTCGAAGGTTCCAATCCAGTCGCCTGTCTCACCATTCCGGAGCATGGGCTTCCCATCTGCACACCAAAATACCAACTAATAAATCTATTGCAATAGTAACGTAAGTTAAGCTTGTAAATTTCTTAACCCCTAAAGGACCACAAGGCCACTGGGTGGTTCCTGTTTTTTCAGTAATTTTGAGTAGGTTTTATGTAGATTTTTTTGTTAATTTTAGAATATAAATTTATTCAACATATGTAATATTCTTCACTGATTCCAGTGATATAAAATTTGGTCCCATTCAAATTATAATTTTCACAATACAATCGTTTAAACTTGTCATTTAAAAACCATGAATCCTTGATCCTTTAGGGGTTAAACAGCCAGTTGCCCCACACTGTACTCTAAAATCTTCACATATTGAAGAACATACTGGACAATCTAATGGCAGCAACTTCGTTTTATAACTAAAGTAAATTGGCTGCAAAAGAGTCAGTTGCACGTACCTTTGCTAGCGCTGACCAGAAAGAAACCATCAGGGGTAATAGGGCTGTATGAAAGATCCACAATGGGACGAGAGTGTCCGTGGCACACGAGGGGGATCTGTGCTTTCCTCTTCTCCATTTTCTACAGACACACACCTTTCTAAACAGACTCCTTGTTGATGTGGAAACTGAATATGCAGGAGATTCTAGCCAAGAATACTATCCCCTGTCAGCAAGGTGGCGTGGAATTTACAAAAAGAAGAAAAGGGTTAACGTGTGTACACTATGAAATGAGCCACCTCAAAACAACTTCTGAGATGTTTGGGCGAACCTCAAACTCGTAAAGGGAATGAATAAATGGCTTGTGCAAAAAAAAGCTTCTAAAACCCTAACATCCAAAAACACATACACACTGTAACGACTTAGCTCTTGCTTCTCTTTGAGCGTCTCAAAAAGGTGACCTCAAATTTGCAAGACCTAATTTGTTTATAAAAATCGACCTAAAACTTCAAAGCTTCGTCATCTGTTCATACTGACCAACATCCTCAAACTCTTGATATCTCCAGCTGATAATATTAAAAAGCTTGCCTTCCAATCTCTGCTCGTAGACCCTAAACCCCAGAATTACTACTTACTCAGTCGGCAATCTCTTCAAGCCTCATGTAACACACACTGTCCTGCTGAATAAAAGTGATTCAAATCCCAGAATACCAAGCATGTTCCCTCTGGTGCAAAATTTACCCGGATACTTGCTTGCAAGTCAAGTCAAGTCAAGTCAACAATAAAACCCTCGGATGGACAATCACCCTAATCAGATCCGAAATTCAGTCAATCAATGAATATGAGAAACGTCTCTGTTCCAATGTTGTAAAAGGAAGCAATGCAATGTCCCAAAGTGAAGGGAGTCCGTAGATGATGTCAAACCCTAGACCCAAACCCTAAAGCCCTCACTCACAGTACCGGTAATACTACCGACCGAGGTGAGTTATTCAAGGACCCAGAATTCAAACCTCGTTTGCCTCAACAAATTGGAAAGCAGCTGAATCGAACCAAAGCAAAAGGCTCCAGACACACGGACACAATTGGACCGGAATTAGGTTATGCACTCATATCCAACGAGAGGTTAGGCACTAAGTTGTTGAACTACTCTCCACTGATGTGCACACAAAGTGACTGATGATGATGTCTCATGCAATTAAGGAGTGTATTGAGAAAGCACCAAGTGTACAAGCACGCAGCTGGAGCGAACAATGAACTGAAACAAGAGAAGAGAAGAGCAGCTGAGTTATTGAAGTTGTTACTAAGCCTGCATTGCATGCCTTGCAAGAAGTTGAAGGTCATGAAAGGATAGCGTAGGGCTTTCCTACATCGACGCGGCAAAGAATCCTGTGAAAACACGAGAGACAGAGAGACTCATCAGTGAGAGCCGGTGAGTAAAACATCATCGGCATTGACAATTGAGCCCCACAGTAATCAGCATTGTGGGCATTGCTATTTTAGGGTTTAGGTATCTACTGTACAATACAGTACACAAGTGGGGGGACTTCTACCAGTTGTAGATTTTCAAATTTTCAGTGTCAGAGCATCTCCATCAGCACTCTGGATAGCCCTGTGGCTTTCCAAAAATGAATGTGTATGGGTTGGTCAACAATTTATTTGGAGGACATTAGAGTTAACCGAAAAGTCAGCTCAAAGAGGAAAGTTTTAGCAAACTCCTCTTGAACTCCTCTTGAACTCATATTGAAATATAAATAGACCGAAAACTAGTTCATGATAACTTTTAGGATAACTTAACCAAAGCAAGCCACTGTCATTATTCTCCACACCTCGCAATGACTCCCACACCTTCTACCAAACTTCCAAGCCCATGGCCCACAAGGGGACAATCTATGACACGACACTATTCAACCCAACTATAGCTGGAAAGAGAGGCTAGAAGGAGGTTGAAAAGGGAGGTTCCATTGCCTTCTTTTCGGTTAACTCTACTGGATACAACAATTATAGCATCCCCACCGTTCCACACCCAAGCTGATCGGGAGAGGATATTGACGGCCTGCTTAGAAATAACAGCCCCACCCACTGTATTGTTAGTATAGGCCTAGAGAGTTGCGGCTACGGCAGGAATGCAACTTTGCTCTCTAGCTTTTATAGTTTGTAGTTTTACTTTTGAGCATGGAGTTCGGAGTTATATTTGGTTATCGAACACAATCTTCGTATTAATGGGAGGCATAGTAGAAAGAAGCCCGGAACAAAAGAATCTTCAAAGAGGGCCGGGTGAAGGTCCAGTCACATCCACCAACTCTGCCACACAACTATGATCTTGCAATCTATATGGCCAAATGACCCCCAAACTGTTCAAACAAGACCCATGCACTAAAATGACTCCCAAAAATTCATAACAACATGGATTGGTATGAAATTTTACCCATAATAACTAGACTTCAAGGGAAATTCAATCCAATAATTTTTTCTTGAAAACAAACATGAGATGAAGGAGATACAAGCCCCCAAAGTTGCAGCCAAGATAATGCACAAAAACTGTCCAAAAAAAGGATCCTACTTTAAAATGATCACCAATAAATCAATACATCTTGGATTGATCTGAAATTTGTACCACACATTCCGTACATTATTTGGTTTGTTTTTTCCAAAATCTCATTAAAATTGAACACGTTATGCAAAAGTCACACCTCTTCGAAAGTGAATGTACCCAAAAAAACGTCTAAAATATGGACGTCGGGCGGTTAGGGGTTAATAAAGTAATTGGAGATCGATGTTGGAACCTATAATACTCTGAACGGTGGAGGAGGCCACTAATTGTTGAAGCCTGCTTTGTAGATGGAGCCCTTGGCGATCGTTCCTAGTGTACAATTTTTTATGCAATGGTGACCATACTCTCATAATGTTCTTTAGCCTTTGCTAAACCACATCCCTTACACAATAGTAGCACTATATAGAAACTACTAATAAAATAATTTAACACTCCAACCCTCTTTGTTTGGCCCAATTTACTAAATTAAAGAAAATTCTTTGCAATTCCTCATGATATTCAAATATGTTGCTCAAGTGTTGGCTCTATAACAAACCACCTCATGTAAAGCAAATACCATACCCAATCGTCAAGATCGACAAGTCATTTCAAATAATAATTATTTTTGCCCAAATATTGTGAATATTCTCTAAAGATTCCTTTTTTCACCATAGATTTTTATTTTTTTATAGAAAAAATCATTTATTAAAGATCAGGCCCTTCTCTTTTCATAATTTTTTTTTATCTGACTCTGAATGCTACATGTTTCGGCTCTCTCATTTGGGCTTAATCCTTAAGCGTGCAAGGAGCCCTGTGGGACTATGTTTGGTTGTTTCCTAGTCAAACAATGATTTTCACCTAGTCCTAATTTCAAATGAAAATGGTCCCAACTAAAAAAGTGTGGGGACCATCTTCTACTTTTTGGTTCAATTTACCATTCTTAAAAATTGTTAAAATTGCGTTTCTCACAACACTTCAAAGCTCAAATTCTTGAAAATTCCAATATACATTGGAGAATTTTTTCTCTATCAAATTTCTTTTTATGTAAAGCTCAAGAAGCATGCCACCTACACCTTGTTGTTCATCACTAATATTTACATTTTCCCTAAAAAATTAATACAATTTTAAGTATTTTTAAAATTTACTATGATGTTTACAAGAAAAAAATTTACAAATTCATTTTTATTTAAATAGTTATGGAAAAAATTAGGGTAAATTGGTTTAACAATATCTTAAATGAGAAAATACCAGAAAATACAATATATTTTAAAATGTGAGGTAATTATATTGTGAACACGTAACCTTTAAAGGGCTGACGGGGATAGTAGATACGTTGCCGTATATTTGACATTTGTTGTAAATAGAAAGTTTTAACCCCTAAAGGCCCAAGGTTGTCAAAATACACTGTTAACCAAGCCATTTTGGCTTGGTTGGGCCTTTAGGGGTTAAATTAAGACCCCAATAATTCATTAAAATCATGTCAACGTAAAATAATTTTAACTTCACTTTTGATATTAACCCTTTATCGTCCTAATTCAATATTGTTTTCAAAAATTTGTTATAAAATGGTTGATGAAAAATATAAATGGAGTTGATGTACAAAGAAAAGTTGTAAATATCAATGTGAAGATAGCATCTGTACGGTTTGATTCATCATATTTATTATTGATATATTTAAATTAATTTTGCAAGGTTTTCTCTTGAAATTCAATTAAAAATCCAAAAATAACACAAAAAAAATAAAAAATACTGTAATGAAATTGAAATAACATGCATTACAAGATGGTATGGTTTCCATTATTTGATTCTACTTATTGTGGAAAATCATGTTTAAGGTCTCATGTTTTGAACTAAAGTTGAAACTTGACATAGACCACTTTTGTAATTTTTCAAAAATTCACATTATCTTATTTTGAAGATCTATACTGTACAAATGGTAGTCAACTAGCACAAGAATCAAGAAATTTTTGGATGGATGAAAAACATCACCATATATGGTGAAGAAATGCGTCAGAAATCATGCAGTATTTAGAATATGGACGCTGGCACGTCAAAGGATTAAATTCATACGGGTTTTGAAACCTTGCCAAACACAATGGAATATTAGAGTTAACCCCTAAATGACAGAGGGGGTAAGGGCAAAACCTAAGTGTGTTATAAAATGTTGCTTCTACAACTTCAATGAAGTTTGGTCCAAAAGAGAAAATGAGAAGCACAATGTTTAGTAATTATCCGTACAGTCAAACTTTCAAAAAATGTTTTAGATACTCATTAAACGAATTTAGAAGCATTTATCGTTGAATATTCACCAAACTTACAAATTTTATTTTTAGAATTTGAAATTTGGTATGATTGGTTGAAACTAGACATTCTATTCTAAAGTTCAAAAAAGAAAAATTTTAGATAGAGGGAACATCATTACTTTCCCGAAATAGTAAGTTTTGTAACACTAGGACAATGTTGAGGTGTTTGTCTTTGAAAATTTCTCCTTGATGGAGTTTAACTCCGATTGACATGATTCAAATTGGGTTGGAAAGTAGACTTGATTTCCTATATGAAAGTATTTTTTATTTTTGAAAAAAAGTTTTTTTTCATCTCGGGCAGCCCGTAAAAAAGGGGCAGCGACCATAAAATGGTTGATCGGTCACTTAGGGGTTAAACGAAAAGTCAGCCCAAAGAGGAAAGTTTTAGCAAATTCCTCTTGAACTCCTCTTGAACTCATATTGAAATATAAATAGACCAAAAACTAATTCAAGAGGAGTTGGGAGACAATCTAAAGCAAGCCACTGTCATTATTCTCCACACCTCGCAATGACTTCCACACCTCCGCCTACCAAAGCTCCAAGCCCATGGTCCACAAGGGGACAAGTTATGACACGACACTATTCAACCCAAACATAGCTCAAGAGAGCTCAAATGAGAGGTTAGAAGGAGGTTGAAAAGGCATGTTCCATGGCCTTCTTTTTGGTTAACTCTATTGATGTATAATACTCGTCGGAAAGGACTCTCTTGACTTTAAAAGGGTTAAGGGTTAGTAATGTAATTAAGGCTTGAAAATGGGGGCCCATGGGGGGACCACTTTGAATTTTTTTCTCACCTCTTTCTTCCACGCGGGCACCAAGTGGAGGACGACTACAAGAGGGACTGTGAATGCCCACAAACATTTATGGAGGCGGCCATCTTTGGCACCGGTGTTGAATGCAATCTCACTCTTCCATTCAAGTCGCTTTCACTTCCAGAATTCTATCAACATTGTTTTAGCCTTTGGGTACAGTCTTGCCTGCAATCTGACTGCATTCATGCGTGGTGAGCAGCAGCAGCAGCAGCAGCAGCAGTAGTAATTCTCCAATTGCATAGCCGGTAAGTTACATGAATTCTCCGTCGATCGGTTGAATCCTTGTCTTAATCAATCAATTGCTTCCATTTGTGTGACGAAATTCAATTCGTGTGAGTGCGCTTGCAGCACAGGGAGCTCATATGGTTCCCCTGTGTTGATTCTCCCGTGACTGCCACTTTTCCAAGTGATTTGGAGTTTTGAAAATGTGTACAAAATCACCTGCTTAAGCTTAGTCACCTACTTGTAGAAGGAAAGTTTTAACATGTGTCGAGTTCTGAAGCTCAGAGGGGAATGTGGCACTCACAGGGGAATCACACAGGGAAACCATATGAGACCCCTGTGCAGGGAACTGGAAGCACGCTGGGTGTCATCTGACGAGTGACGACATCACGAAGAGAATACTCACTCATTGCATGAATTAGAGTTTCTTTGTGATTCTTGGAGGTCGTCGTGCCCCGCTCTCGTGGTCTCCGCCCTGTCGTAGTTTTCGAAGAGGAATACGGTGATGAATCCGAGGTCGGAGAATCCGAGGAGTTTGGAGGCTCGGAAAGCACATCGGAGACGGAAACCCCCCGACGTGGCTGGTTCAAGCAGTAGTAGTACTGTACTCGACTTCACCAGCTTGGACGAGGCTCTGTGGGGCACCTTGCAGAACCACATCGACTTGGCGCACCACGTGTACTCCAAGCTGCCCCCCTTGGCAGATTTCTTCAACCTGCGCACAGTCTGCAAAGCTTGGCACAATGTGGCCTGCGAGCGCCTGGCGCTTCAGGATCCGCGCTGCATGCGCAAGCCCTTGTTCGTCTTGCACACGAAAGGCGCCCGCGGTCGACTGGACGGAATCCTCACTTACAACAAGTCGTGGAATTGGACACGGAGTCGGGTGGATCACTTTGACTCTCAGCTCGTTTCAACCGACAGTGTGGTTTACAGTCTAATGACATCCCGTCTCTACGATTGGAAATCCAGGAGATCGACCTCGTTGCCTCCGCCTCCTGTTCGGATCAACTCGAATGCGAAGACGATGATCGGGATGAGTGTATCAACGCAGGGCGTGAAGATTGTTCTGGGTAGCGGGGAGTTCGACACGCAAGTGTACGATTCGGAGACGAAGCGGTGGGAGACGAAACCATGTCGACCGGTGATTCGAGACGCGCAAGCGAGCACCGGCTGCGTGGAATGCAATGGACGTCTGTACATCACCACGGAACACCAGCGCCAGATTTCCGTGTACAATTTGGAGACCGCGCGGTGGAGCTCGATCAAGAGTCCTCTGAAATGGGTTGCGTTGCGGAATGTGAAGAAGCGACAACATGCGTGTCTGGATACGTTGGGAGCATGGAACGGCCGCGTGTTCGATGTCACTGTTTCCAGCCCGGCGAGTGAGTATTACGACTTGCACGTCGGTGCGTCCCAATCTGTAGGTAAGGTCATACTTGATACTCCCTCCGTCCCAAAGTTATTGTCATGTTTGATAGTCATGTTTGAAAGTGTTTTTTTAAGTAGGTCAAAAAAATACTATCTTCCATGTGGCTAATTTTATTTAGTATTAGATAATCAACGAGCTGCTGTAGCGGCGAGTTGGTTATCATACATAACCGGTTGTGCACTTTTCAATCACAACCCTTGATCTTCATGATTCAAGGGTAAAGGATGCAAGTTGAAAGGAGAGAAGGTTATGAGTTGCAACTTGTG
Organism: Pohlia nutans; assembly: GCA_022496805.1. NCBI lineage: Eukaryota > Viridiplantae > Streptophyta > Bryopsida > Bryales > Mniaceae > Pohlia > Pohlia nutans. The sequence continues at coordinate 25,277,111 of CM040095.1, read as the reverse complement.
ATGGTGATGGTGACGAGTTGCCAATGGGATGGAGCCATGTTGACGTTGAAAAGTCAACAACCGGTTATGGTTGCAATGAACACATGCAATGTTTTTCAATCGTTCTAGTGACATAGTTTGGAACCTTTCTTAATCATGTTTCTTACAATATGATCGATGAAATTGGGCTCAAAGAAATACCAAGCAAACAAGTTGGACAATAACTTTGGGACAGAGGGAGTATGTTTTATTGTGCCAAAATCCTGACATTTAATAGAGCTATTCCTTAACTCAAAATAACTCATTACTGTCTGTTTCTTGATGAGAAAGTTAATTTTTTTGGAGATAAAGGATAACTCCAGTGTGTCCAAAGGATTGAGTCAGACAATTGAAACTGTACCGATTTTGTTTACTGAAATTCATCAATGAGGTTAGGTCGCCTTGCGGTGTGGGAGCTGGTTGACGAAGAGTGGAGGAGATTCGACTGCATGCCGAAAGCGACGTACGCTTGGCTTCGGTCTACGAAAGGCTTCCGTCGAGTACGCAATTGGAAGACCCGTGTTGGTCACGTCGCCATTCACGCCAGCTTTTGCAGCGAATTCGTGCTGGTGTACTCGTGGAATTACAGCTTGGGAGAAGCCGGGAGGTTCTGTTTGTATGACATGGCCTGCAAGAACTGGCACAAGCTGCAAATGCCGGCGGGCAAAGTGGGCGTTGCCAGAGACGACGACGACGAGGAGGAGTTCGTTCCGTCGCGCAGTTTTTGGTCCGGATTTGGATACAGGAGTGAGCTTCTGGACCGGGAGGACAGCCGGTATTTTACATATGCTGCTGATGACATGAGTGATTCGGAGTTGGATGTCTTCCTGGAAGAGAATGGCTATGACAGTATCAACTCCACCTCCGAAGAATTCGACACCGACAACGACGATGAATGAGAACCCTAAACCCTAAACCCTAAAGGCACACAGACAGCTCACTCTACGTAATGCAATCCCGCATTGCATTACAAATCACGTGCGGGGGGTTTGAATCCTCAAAGGAACTTAATGAATGATCTTCCTTGTGTGTATATATGTTTTTCTGTAATTACCTTTATACTAGCACATACCTGTTGCACTGCAACAGCTAATGTAGGAGAATATGAACGGAATAGCTCATCAAAGTCGGATAGAAACCATTTGGGATGAAAACTAGACCATTTTTGTGACAATGGGTTGTGACAGATTGCGTGACAATGTGCGTTTAATGTAATAGGTCTGTGTAGATAGACTGGTGACCATTTTCATGACAATGACCATTTTCATGACAATGGGTCGTGACAGATTGCGTGACAATGTGCGTTTAATATAATAGATCTGTGTAGATAGACTGGAGTCGTTTTTTGTGATGAACATGAAGAGATGGTGTTTGTTTGAGATCAACTGCTTATTTGAGAGGTTGATTGCAACGATTGTTTTGAGACGGAGATCTGTGGTGGCTACTTGCTGAAATGCAATTGCAAGGTTTGTTTGAATGTGGGACGACGTCGTAAACACTTTGGTTTACTTGCTATAATAATTATGTATCAGTGACAGAGCTAAAGTACACCAGTAGGAAATGTGTCATTTTTCACTTACTATAATTGAAAAAGGAATGAAATCACGCTAAGCACATGGGTTGTATTAGTGTTGGTGAGTGGTTTTGGTCACAAGATAAAAATATAAACATAATATTCAGTCACTATTCACTATTCCCACAAAAAAGGGGAATGAAATACGACAAGTCTACTACTAGTGGTAGTAGTGTAGCAATGCGTGTATCAGCTATAGCCATGTATCTATGTAAGTGTTGTGTGTCCTTCTCTTCAACATGTTCTTCAATTAGAAATTTACTTCATATGTTGGAGGCTAAAAAGAAAAGAATGTAAATGATAACACTATAGAGCAGTTCATGAAGTCCCCCTCTTCCATAATTGGCAGGTTACTTGCATCCATGGTCATTATCTTCATGAGCATGGGTAGTATCAACTTCCAGCAAGTTAACCACCATGAGGACTTATTAAAATGGGAAGAAATGAAATTTTAGGTCTGGCTTTTGAAAGGAGAACCACCAGTTGCTAGTGAGATGACTTGTTGTAGAAGGTGAAAATTGAATCTCATTAAAAGATGTTGGTTCGAAAAGGGGGACTCCCCTGAACTGCTCTATTATGTTATGAGTGAACTGAAGCATGGACTCATTTTATTCTCTTCCTATTGTGTTTTGTAAATACAATAGAAGGAGTATCTAAGGAAGGGTGTCCTAAATCCACCACCTCCCTCAATTATGACATGTAGACTTTTCATAGGGCCACCACATTTGAGACCCAAAACTACCAATTTCACTATTCAAGGAGATAAATGGCATGCCAAGCATTGCGAAGAAATAGTTGGCGGTCTTGGGTATCATTGTGAGTGAAAGTACCACATGGTGTGAACATGGAGAAACCTAGAGGTTTGATTTGGGTCACAGGTTACGTTCCACTTAGGAAGTTTATATAAAATTGACAAATGCGAATTAAATGTTGTAAATTTTTGCAATCCTCATCAAAACCTATTTCAAATGCGATCATATTTTTTTTCAAAATTAGGACTGCCAAAAATAGGTCAGATTGCTCAAGTTGGTGGTTTTAGGACAATCAACCTTAAACCTAGGCGAAAGTAGAAATTTCTATAAATAAAAGGAGCCTACAAATCATGTAAAAGAAAAAGTAAATTACCCTTCTCATTCACGATGTGGCTTTACAACTATATTGAGTTCCTTAACGGTAACCCAAAATACTCAAGCACACTGATTTGCATAAAAAAAAACATTAAGTCTACAACAAGGCTAATCCACCAAATACACTATGGTAGTACACCTTCTACATGTTTAACCCCGAGACGTCTTAATCTCAAGTAGGGCACTTAAAGTTGAGACTAGGAATACGACTGTGTTTTAATTGCATACTCGTTACAATACTTGGTCTTATTAGATTATTTAGGTGCTAAATCATTACATATATACATACACATATAAAAAATATATATATATTGACAAACAAAACTGAATATTGATTTGAAACTTTTCCATTCAAACAACCATACCACGAGCATCAACGGGCAAAGTTCAAAAGTGAATATGCAAAAGTTGTAGTGTGCAACACATAGCACATTACTATGAAAGTTTGAAGAAAAACCCAATTGTGATTTGAAAAAAAATGAATTTCAAAGTTAGCCATGCCTAAACTTGGTTTTGTGCACTATAAGTCAGAATTACTTTAAATTTTGTCAATTTCCTCTTAGAGCTCCAAAATAACTTTTTGTACCTTGGCATGTTGGTATACATCATTTTAGATTGTTGAACATGAAAATTGAAAGAAGTTGACATTTATAGAATTTAGAATATTCACAATCTGACAAACATGTAAATGATGTTGGTTCTCACGATATTTGCAAATTTTTTTGAAATTGAGAGCATGGGATTGCATTGGCCATTGTTTAGAAAGCATAGGTTGCAACATGGACCATTGTTACATCTAAATGGCCTTGCATTTGAAATAGTTTTTAAATAGGCCAATGCATTCAATTTATATATTAGAGTTGTATAATGCAGTTTTTTTGTCTAAATTTTTTGTACAAAGTCTAGAGTTCATGACGTACATAATCGATGAACCAATTCAACAGCTTGTTTTTATTGTGTTTAGTATCATCAAAAATTTGTAATTTTTTTGAAATGCAATGTAATTTCTCGCAGATTTGAACTTTTCAATAGTATTGAAAATGATATGTTTTTTTATTTTATTCCTTGGATTGATTATGTGCGACGAGAACTTAGTCTTTGTACAAAAAACCTAAACCGCAAAATTGCATCATATAGCTCTAATATATAAATTGAACAAGTTGGCCTATTTAAAAACTATCTCAAATGCAAGGCCATTTAGATGTAACAATGGTCCATGTTGCAACCTATGCTTTCTAAACAATGGCCAATGCAATCCCATGCTCTCAATTTCAAAAAAATTTGCAAATATCGTGAGAACCAACATCATTTACATGTTTGTCAGATTGTGAATATTCTAAATTCTATAAATGTCAACTTCTTTCAATTTTCGTGTTCAACAATCTAAAATGATGTATACCAACATGCCAAGGTACAAAAAGTTATTTTGGAGCTCTAAGAGGAAATTGACAAAATTTAAAGTAATTCTGACTTATGGTGCACAAAACCAAGTTTAGGCATGGCTAACTTTGAAATTCATTTTTTTTCAAATCACAGTTGGGTTTTTCTTCAAACTTTCATAGTAATGTGCTATGTGTTGCACACTACAACTTTTGCATATTCACTTTTGAACTTTGCCCATTGATGCTCGTGGTATGGTTGTTTGAGTGGAAAAGTTTCAAATCAATACTTAGTTTTGTTTGTCACTGTGTGTGTGTGTATATATATATATATATATTATTTGGTATAAATTTTGAGGTTCAAATGTTTTTAAAATCTTATAAAAAAAATGATTGGAGTATGAACTAAAATGTGTTTTTTTTCAGTTCAAAAACCAATTTTAAAATATTTACAAGTTAATATTTTTTGAAATTTATACAACAAGAATGTTAGATTGTGTTGAACAACTTCCTTTTTAAAAAAATAAATTTTAGATGACTTTTTAGTATATACATAGGGACACATTTACATGATTTCTAATCTTAACTGTAAGTGCACTCCCCGTGGTCCTTACCCTTCTCTAGATTTGGAGAATTTCAAAGATGTCTTATAAAGTTGTAAGAGGGATATTTTGAACTTGATATATGAATAAAAGTTGAACATTATTGAATTTTTTTATTCTATCCATATGGTTAGATCTATGATTGCTAATACCAATATTTTTGTATAATAATTTGAAATTTAGAATTCAATTTTTTTGGGTAATTTGATTATGAATAACATATTTACAATTTGTACATGAAATTTGTTGTGATTAATTGAAATGTAAGAATTTAAGTGTAGTCGGATTTTTGGAGATTTTTTGGTTGCTTAACCCCTAAATGCCCGAAGGGTATTGAACAACACATTAATGTGTTATAATACGTGCCTTCAATAAGTTTGACGAAGTTTGGTCCAATAGATAAAATGTAGGGCATCATCTCTTCAAATTATTGGTAGAGTCAGTTTTCCAAAAACACATTTAGATCTTTTTCTAATGAATTTAAAAGCATTAAAATTTGAAATATTGTAAAAATTATCATTTTAACCTCAGTTAGGATTGAAAATTTAGCATGATTAGTTAAGTTGGTTTATTTCTTGTAAACTTCAAAAAAGCAAATGAAATGATGGACGGAACATCATTATTTTCCCCAAATAGCAATTTTTTGAACACTAAGATTATGTTGAGGTGGTCCACTTTGAAAAATTCTCCCGGGTGGAGTTTAACTTGAATTGACATATTAATTCAAATTATACTGAAGATTAGACTTCATGTTGTATTTAAAAATATTTTTATTTTTTCAAAAAATGATTTTATGTTCCAAATAGCCTGTTAGATTTGAGCAACAACCTGGTTGTTTGAGCATTCAAAGGTTAATTTTATAAGATGGCTTTTTCAAGAGCACTTTTACATTGAAACCTTCCAAAATTTTGGGTGAATCACTACAACTTGAAATGAAGCATAAATTTTTCACAAATCATTCCCTTCCTGATTAGATGAGACATGCATGAAAGTAAATTCCCATAAAATATAAAATGTAAAATCCTCACTGCAAAAAGTCAATAATGGATGAAAAAACTGTGTTTGATTATGCACACCATCCACGTTTTGGACCGTTGGACATTTAAACATTTAGGGGTTAATTGAACTCCTAAAGTTTTTGAATGCATTTAACCCCTAAAGGACCAGCGGGGTTCTTAGCTTAGCTCTTGTTTTATTGACAAGCTCTTATAACAAGCTCAATTCCTCATTGGTATGAGTTAATTTTGACAATAAACACCGTTGAAATCAAAGAAGACTTACATAGCTTTTGTATGAAAAAAAAATCAACAAAATCGCACAATTTATGAGAAAATGCCACCGTTGAGAAAATTGACGGAACTTGTTTAGGGTATTTTGTACATATGCTGAAATCGGATTGATCAAAAGTGCTCCAAAAAATCTGAAATTTCTACCATGCATAATGATCATCATTTTGAACATGTGCGAAAAAATTCAATTAATTTAGAGGTAAGAGGAGAAAGATACGAGGGTCTCAAGTGACGCCCAAATAACCTCCTTGTAGCTCAAAAAAATCACCAAAAATTGCACACTTCATGAAATTTCGATCAAGAAGTACTCACGGATTCAACTCTCAAAAATAACTTGGGTCTCTTTTGTTGCTCACTTTATAATTCACGGTCCAACAACTCAAAATTCTTCACTTTTTAGTTCCAAAAGCCACGTGGTGGCCTCATGGTCCTTTAGGGGTTAATCAAAAACTGCCTCCAATAACCCACCCCCTCTCAAAACAATGCTGATTGTTTTCTGGTAAGATTCCTTAGTTTACCTTGCTGTCGTAGCAAACCAACACTGCATCTGTAGAATAAGGCTGTCAACACAGAGCACCAATAACAAGTTGTATGCAAAAGCGTTGAATTGAAGAATTTCCAATTCACATTTGAGGAAAAAGATTACCCATTTCTGGATTAATCTTATATGCATCAATACACTACAACCGAATTAAACTAATCTATAACCAGTTGGTGTTGGAAAATTCAACCGGCTCTAATGGGTGGAAATTCCTCCCTGGCTGTAGCGTGGAGTAAGGCACAAAAACTTTTCAATCTGTGAAATTGGAACTAATGACAAATAGATTCAAGCACAAATGGCTTACCTTCCAACAGTACCTGAAACTACTTGTATGCCAGCAGCTGTCTAGGGCTTACAGCTTGGGAAGGAATTTGAATTTAATCTGTGTTGCGCATAGAAGGTATGAAGGCTGTGGTCATCTCCAACAAATCGCCAATGCCAAGGTTCGTACATAACACCTTGTGCGTAGTCCTTTGGAAATGACAACTCAAAATGAAACCTGCCAACGATTTATCCCACAAGTTCAGCTTGACGGCCAACCTAGTTCAAGACCACCAAGCTCTTACACACCTAATAATGAGAGACCATTAAGTTCTTCTATACCTTTTAACTATTTGGGGTGAACAAATAAGAGTATACTAAAACAAAATTCTTGGTATCTTATTTAAACACAAGGTGACTTTAAGAATAACTCTATTGTTTAGCACATCACCAACTTTAAGTAAATCGTAAATATTCTTTTAGATTCCTTTTTCACCATAAAAAAGATTGTTTTGAAGAAATCATTTCCCCAAAAAATTGACATTTATTAGAGTTATGTGCAAAGTTTGAACAAGATATCAAGAATTTTGCCTAGTATACTCTTATTTGTTCACTCCAAATAGTTAAAAGGTATGAAAGAGCTTGGTGGTCTATCATTATTAAGTGTAAAAGAGCTTGGTGATCTTCAAACTCATGAAAAACTTTTTTTGCCACCAAAAAAGGAGCTCAAGAAAGATTTTCTTGAGTTTGAAGATCACCAAACTCTTCTGAAATTTTTAACTATTTGGAGTGAACAAATAAGAGTATACTAGGCAAAATCCTCATTCAAACTTTGAAGGACTTTGCGGATAACTCTACTTTAGCCCTCCACTTGCAGTAGAGCACCCGACAGACAAAATCAAGCATACTACAAGTTTTGCACTCCAGGCCCAATACATTGAAGACCCTCATAGATGAAGACTCTTCAGTTCAAAGAACTCTTTGAAGACCCTCATAATTCACGAACTCTAGGGCGTAGGGTTTGTGATAAGGCCAGAACGGCTATCCTCCTGAGGGTCTAATTAAAAAATTACGGGAATGGGATTTATAAATAATACTTCAGACAGGACTTCGTCAACTTCCGTACGCTACAGAATGCCGAGCCTGCATGGCAGGTTCTCTATACTAAGGTAGAGGGCTCCAAAACCAACAGGGTTCTAATTCCAAGAGAATTTAGACCGTGCATTCATTTTAGAACACAAATCTAGGCAGATCATAGAGCTCTTATTGTATGTTGACCAAAATGATAAGCTATCTATGGTCTACGTATATTTAGGTTCTTGGATGATGGTCGTGCCTAGATTCTCTTGGAATTAGAATCCTGTTGGTTTTGGAACCATCTACTCTTGTCCCTACTGATTGCTTGTCAAACTTCAACCTCACACATAACATAACATTCAGTAGCATGCACTATCCCTGCCTTTACTCTCCAGTAGATGGTGTGGAATATTCCACACCCAACACTACTTCATCAGTAGCTAAGTAGCTAAGTGGACAGGTGGAGGCTCAAAGAGATGAGGAGAGCGCATGAAGGAAAGGCAGTGGGCATGAAGGCTACTGAATGTTATGCAGAGTTCAGAATATCCTCATAAATAAATTTGTGTCTTTAAGCAAGCTATACATGAGTAACTGGCAAACGCAGAAGGTAATCAGGATAAGCGAGAATTACCTAGCCGCATTTTGTTGAAGCCACCTGTAAGCTGCTCCCTCCTCAAACTCTGTCGCCAGTGACAGAAAACGTACACCGGTTGATGTAATTCACCATGTATTTTTCAGGAAGTACAGTGGCCTGCAATTGCATAGGTTACCCAATAACCGATGTATACTATAAACCAACAATATCTACAAGTGTTCATTGAAAGCTTTGAATTCTATTTCAGTACTAGGTTTGCGTGAAAAAGCTTAGAGTGTTGGTTCATGGGCCATCCACTATACCCTAAACCCTAAAACCCTAAACATGTCATGTGATTACGAAATAATTAAGAAATCTTCTGTATGTTGTTACCTTGTTCAAAATAAGTTTTGGGATCTGTTGCATCGCCAATATCAAGTGCATAGCCAGTGTGATGCTCGCTGTAGCCTGGGGGTGCAGATACCTATTATTAAGAACAAATAAAGCCTTAATTAGTAAATGAGCTTGGTGGTAAACCTCGTGTAAATGTTTGGTAAGTTAAGCATACATCAAAGTTCTTTTCTATTGTAAAAAAACAAAAGGGGTAAGGGGGTGGGGTTCACATACTTTAGAACGCTCGGAGACAGATTGCCCACGCTCTGCCTTTATGTCGAAAAACGTTTCCTGTTGTAATCTGACTGAACGGAATCTGTGTCAAGTATAATTTAAGAGTCAAAATTCAAAGTTAAGAAAATTTGCGATGATGAAGGTCTAGTCGCAAAGATCTACAGAGAAGCATTAGAAGTTTTTTTTTTTACTTTGAAGAGTGACGGTATTGATTAACCCTTTAATATCCCGATTCAACACTAATTCCGAAGATACAATATAAAATGTTTGACGAATAACAAAAACGGATTCCGAAGATACAGTATAAAATGTTTGATGAACAACAAAAAAGGAGTTGATGTACAAAGCTAAGTTGAAAATGTCAATGTGAAGATCACATTTGTACAATTGGATTTATCATTTTGTATTAATAAATTAAAACTAAAATTTCAAGGTTTTCTTTTGAAATTCAATTAAAAGTCCCAAATTAACCAAAAAAAATTAAAAATTGCCGAAATGAATTTGGAATAACATGCACTACGTGATGGTATGATTTTCATTATTTGATTCTCACTTTTTGAACTAAGAATGAAACTTGACATAAACCGCAATATCTTATTTTGAAGATCCGATAGTCAACTAGCGCAAGAACCAAGAGAATTTTGGATGGATATGAAACTGTACAGGATGTAATAAAGAAAAAGGTTACAATCTGTTCGTCGTCCAGGCACGTCAAAGGGTTAAAAAGAAAACACTTTGAAAGGGAAGTGGAAGTTGTGCACTCACTAAACATATTATGGATGATTTGAAATTCTTCTGCATCGTTCAAATCAAAGGAGATACAATTCTGTCCCATCTGTTGTTATTTTCCCATTAAAATCCAATAGATAGAAGGAAAATTATTGTGATTGCAGTGTATCTGATATATTCATGGATGGGGCTACAATACACACCCAGAGAGAGGGATCAACCAGATGCCTTCTGCTCTTGCTGCTTCTTGCATTCTGTGGAAGGCATCTGCAGCGGCAGTCCTCAGTCCCACACTGCATGCCACCACAAAAGTAAGATTCAAAGGCAGAAAATCACTATGGGTCCTTTAACTGCAAGATCATAGGTCAGTGTATCATTTCAATGCAAACCAATGTCTCTCACAAATCTCACTGGTATTTTCATCAACGAGAGTCCCATACAGTGATCATATTAAGAGCTTGTCTTCTCTGTTCCTGCTCACAATTAACCCCTAAACGTCCCAGGGTCCAGAAACTGGATCACGAACAGATTCAAAGCCTTGTAACTTTCTCATACAACCATGGATGATTTTCATCCAAGTACCCTTTTAAAGCCTATTAAGTTCACTATCAATTACAATGAATCTCTTGTGATGAAGAACTGTTGATAATATTGGAGAGGCCTCCAACTACAAGTATGTCTAATTTGTTCGGTAGATTTTATGCTTGCAATGGTCTTCTCATGTACACCTAATGTACATCTGAGCCATGCTAATATCTGCTTTTAAGGCTAGAATCTACTTCTGTTCAAAGGGTTGGTACGTTTAGGGGTCAAAGCACTAAATTAAGCTACGTACCTAATTAAAACTATACCTGATTGAATCCTTGTACTGCTCGGTTATGCTCTCAGAAGATAATTCTGGTTGCTTTGAAATGGAAATTAAAGGTCGTGTATGAGTGCAAAAATAAGAATCACCTTCCGTCCGCAAGGACAGCTTTGATATCAGACTCAGGAGCCTCCTCAGCTCGAAAGTGTCCCAGCAACTGAAACACAAGATCGTCATATTAGTTTAAAAAGCAAAAATCTGAAGAGATAGATACTTTTTCAGGAACCTCAGATCTATACCAGTCCTAGTTTTTAAAGCTCTATGCACTTGAATGTCACAATTTTGGCGCTGGGATATACGCTGAGTTGACAACTGAAGAATGAAACACAATTACAGTGGCATTCTTATAACTTGCAAAGTAAGATCAATAATCACAGAAGCAAGGTCAAAACTGGAGCAGTAAACCAAATTTTTTTTGGTAGTAACACATCAAGTGATATGCAACTCACCTACCTGCTCTGGGTACGAAACTGATGCAGTTCCAGACGGTGCCACCCTTGAATCTACAACGGCTTTAGCAGCAATCCAATCGAGGTGTTATTTGCAAAACATTAGGACAGTCATATGCATGAAACCAAATCAAGACCTTCAATTTTTCCAAAACAGAGAAGTCTAAAATCCATCTGAAACGACCTGGTTCTAATGTGTTCTATATTTAATCTGAAAAAACTGGTTGAATATATGAACAGACGTAGGAGTCAGATATATTTGTGCGAAATCATCACATTTTCGTTGGCTATTCAAACTCTAAATTGATAAAAAGGACTTGAGATTGGTCACAGAAGAAGAATAACTCAGGCTCTAAGACCAACGTGAATCAAGAGCATGTTGGAAGTAGTTCTACTAGCTAAGCCAGTTTCCCACATGGACTTAGATAGCAAGTTAATCGCATAACAGATCAAAAGCCTTGAAGAAGAATAACTCTTGTCCTAAAGCGAACGGGAATAGAAAGTTTGTCAGGGGTAATTCTACTATCTAAGTTAAACCTAGACTTGACTTTGAGAAAAGCAAAAATAAAGAGCATGTTGGAAGTAGTTCTAATAGCTAAGCCACATGAGCCCACTCTAATTAAACACATAATAGATTATATGACTTGAAATTGGTCGCATACACAAAGAGTCCGTTGGGTAGTTCTACTATCTAACCTAATAGACCTAAAAAAATATTCTACTATAATTGTTGGTCACATAAATGAATCAAAAAATTCGAGATGGATCACAAAAGAAGAAAAGAGATCATACCAGGTTTATTTCTTGAGAAGAGACCCCCTCTGAACTGTGCTAAAGCCACTCCAGCAGAAAAGGCAACTGCCATTGTTAAAGCTGTCACTGCCCAGGAGGGAACTCTAACTTCTCTCTCTTGCACCTCCAGCTCTGCACATGGCTGCTGTGAAGGAGGAGGCTTCACCTGTATAACATGCGCTCTTAGTGATTGTTTATTTATTTATTTGATTTCTCCATGCACTAACCACACACCAACTGCCAGAAATAGTTCTTGTTTGCATTGCAAGAAAGACGCCCTTCTTGTGAAAATAACTATGTGCTAGTTATCATTCTCTTGTCAGTATTGTCATGGGACCTTAAATGAAAAGACTCTTGGAGTTAATTCTCTCCCTATGCAATGGCTTCTTCTTTATGAAACTTTGAATGTATGCACCATAAAGCACATGATCCTTGAACCATTTCTCTTGTGCAAGGCTTAAAACACAATCACCATCAATCGTTTCAAATCATGTCACACAAATTTGAATGTGCTAACCACACACCAACTGCCAGAAATAGTTCCAAGAATTTTTTGTTACATTCCAAGAAAGATTCCCTAACTATGTGCTATAACTTTTCATTGTCTTGTCAGTAATGTCATGGGACGACAAGACTCTTCTTCATGTACAATTGGAGTCAATTCTTTGACTTGTTATTTATGAAACTTTGAATGTGTGCACCATAAAGCAAATGATCTTCTCTTGTGCAAGGTTTAAATCTCAATAGTTTCAAATCATGTAACATAATTTTGAATGTGCTAAACCATTTAAAACGTGGGGTGTGTTGTCAATGGCGAGTTTACAATTGATGCAAAACCCTAGTTGCGCAAACATGGAAGGAATACACATATGCAGAGGTTAATTATATTACTCACAGCGCTATTATATTTCAATTCTTCAATGATACTCTTCAATTGAGCCTCGCGTCGGAGACGATGCAAAACCTCTTTGGCAGGGAGGACAGACGGCGTGGTAGGAAGTCCATCGTTCTTGGCGCTGCTGCTCTTCTCCCTGTTGTTCAGATACCGCTCTTTCTTTCCGCCATTCTGATAATAAAAAAGCTCAGAAAACAAACCCTGGCACCGAAACAGGCTCGAAAGAAAGAAAGAAAAGGAACCTGGCGCACAATTGTTGCAACCAAAACAGGCTCGAAAGAAAGAAAGAAAGAAAGAAGTGGAAGAGAAACTAACGGTAGTATGATCTTGGTTGGGGACGGGGGGTTTAGGGTCGGGATTATCGTCTTCGTGGCTGGAGTGTGAGGCGGATCCATTCAAGCTGTTGTTACTGCTGATGCGGGAGTTGTGGAATCGCACATAGCCGGCGGCTCTGGAAGTAAGCGCAGTAGTGGGAAAACGTGGAAACTGTTGGTCATTGCTTGGCAACCAAGAGCAGGGAGTTGCTGCAGAAGAGTGCTGCTGCAGAGGAGGAATCGTGCGCACGAAAGCTTCCATGGATCGTCGCAAATCGCAACCAGAGCATCGATCGACGCAGGACAAGTTGGCGATTCCAATAAACTGAATAAATTACCCGACGGCGTTCTTAAAACGGAATAAGTGATTGATCGATCGAGCAATCATGGCATTGGGCAGGTCGTCGATCTGGGAATCTGGCTGCGGCCAAAAAGTGAAGGATATGGAACTGCTTAAGGTCGCGGTCATAGGAATCGAGCTCGATTAGGGTTTTGGGTTTCGGAATTAACCCCTAAATGCCTCGGCTATGACCATGACCACGGAATCATGCTTTACATGTCACACTTAATTTTGCCACTAAGATAACTATTCCTTAAAGCGTTCACCTTATCAGCTGAACCTATTTACACACATAAAATAAAAATTATTTTTAGTGGGTCTCATTAAAGAGGATTACAACACACTTTAGCATGCATCATTTGGATACCGTATGAATAAGTTATGAATTTCCAAAGTGTTGACTATAAGTTGACCTTAAAGCAATCCTAAACTCTGATGTTCAGATTGTGCACATTCTCATCAACAGTAGGGTGTCAAAATCTACTTATTATGGAAGATTGAGCTATAGACGCTTTAAGGAAATGGTTGCTTTTAGATATAGTTACCTTATTGTAGTACCATAGTTGGGTCACCACCCACAAACGTATATTTAAGGTTTGGTCTTCCAAAAATGAATTTCTTGGTTTTTATTTTTGAGGAAAATTTAAAATGGCCCAAACTTGGCTAAAATAGCTTAGAAATAGCAAAATATAGCTACAAATATGTTTTTCTATTTTTGTTTTTCGGTCCTCATAATATCTAATCTTTTACATTGTTTATTTTTTGAATTATTTTTTTGGTGATTCAGCTATGGTACTACGGTATAAATAAGATAAGAATTCAACTTTATATTTTTTAGTAGATGAAGCTATGTGTCTACTTCAAACTCTTCATGAATTTTGGTGAATTTTTTTAAATTTCTATGATTTTTTGAAGTGATTATAAAAAAAATCATATCACTTACAAAATATGCTAAAAAAGTCTGATTTTTTTAATCTAAGGTGTAAATTACAATGACAAACATCAAAGTAAATGAAAGTCATCCATCTATCTAAATTTATTTTTTTGATAGACTATTGAAATACCACCAAACTTGTAACTTTAACAAAACTTTTAATTTTCATAGCTTTGGCCACAAATTCAGAAAGGAGTAAAACTAAATTTTGTAAGTTTCATTTTTTAATTAACCTTTTAACGTCCCGATTCAACATTGTTTTCAAAGATTTGTTATAAAATGGTTGATGAAAAACGGAAATGGAGTTGATGTACAAAACAAAGTTGTAAATGTCAATGTGTAGATAACATCTGTACGGTTGGATTCATCATATTTATTATTAATATTTTTAAAGTAAATTTGCAAGGTTTTCTCTTGAAATTCAATTAAAAATCCAAAATTAACACAAAAAAACTTAAAAATATTGTGATGAAATTAGAATGACATGCACTACGAGATGGTATGGTTTCCATTATTTGATTCTACTTACTATGGAAAATCATATTTAAGGTCTTTCTTTTTGAACTAAGATTGAAACTTGACATCAACCACTTTTGTAATTTTTCAAAAATTCACATTATCTTATTTGGAAGATCCATATTGTACAAATGGTATTCAACTAGCACAAGAATGAAAAAAAATAAAAATGGATGAAAAACATCCGGTACCTACAGAAATCGAGCTGCTGAAATTCATCCGGCGTCCAGATTCTGGACGCCATCGCGCTAAAGGGTTAAGCTCAAACGCAATAGAACTCATTTTCATGGAAATTCTAGTTTAAGCAAAAAATACATAAAAATCTAAAACACAGTATATTAATGATGAACCATTTTTACGACTCTTTTTATAGTTGGAACCTATGTAAAATTCAAAAATAGTTTGAACGACCTCAATTTAACTTCAAAAGGTGGCATGACCAATAAAGATCCTTTACAAAAAGAATTGGATGGAAATCCTCCATATAACAATTGGAATTGAACAGTAAGTTACATCAAAAGCTAGATTTTGGCCTAACGGGCGTTTAGGGGTTAACCCTAGAAGCTGGGTCCATAAATTCATAGTTTTAAAATGACAAATTCAACCAACCATATTGTGAAATATATAATTATTAAGATGGATCCAAATTTTATAACTCCAAAATTAGTGAATAACATTATATCAATTGGTCATAAAACCTCGGGGAGGTCACTTAGTGTAAATTTTGGGTACATATGAGCGTACAAAGGATATTTAATGGAGAGCTATGAAGTAATTGGAATATCCTACTATTTATAGTATATATTAGGGTATATTCTAAGAATATTCCCAAAAAATCTCCAATTGGTTTTGTACCACCCTATATTACTTTTACAAATTTATAATTTTTATCTCAAATGAATAAAAGACACCCTATATTTGTTCTCTCATAGTTTTCTAAATTCTCGACAGTGACCTCCCCGAGCATAAAACAAATAAATTTGAACAAAAAGAAATTCACATAGGACCTATTCAAAAAGGCTAAAATAAACATGAGATCCAATTTAGGCTTTTTTGGTCCTTTGGAGCTCAAGGCTTGATTGTGACTTAATAGTGGACAAGTTTCATTGCCTTCTCATCAGTGGTTTTTTTATGTTTTATTTCTTGAAGCCTAACTGGCGACGTAAAAAATATTGGGAAAGAATATTTGGCAAAATCTTATGCTTACAATCATATTTTAATGAAATTTCTTCATATTTTAGTAGTCTTCTTCACAAAATTTGGCAATCTTCACAAAAAATGTAGAGAAAATTTGGCGAAGAAAATCAATTTTTTCTTATTTTTTTCCTTAACAAAAGAGAAATGCCATATTTTGTAGAGAAATCTGGCAAAATATAGCCACTAAAAAAAAACATTGCTTCTCATTAGCCGAGCACAACACTTTGTCTACTAGAGTTTTCATATCCATAAATTGGTGACTACAAGTGGAAGTTTGGTAAGCTTTTCTTCCCACTAAAAGAGACAAGAAAATGGGATCAAGTCATACCGTAAGTAGAAGGCAGGGTTGGCACTTTCATGTCGAATAATTAATAAAAGTTGAAACAATTGAGGTCGGAACTTTCAAAAGTAATTATTAAGAAATCGACTATTAATAGCTAACATTAATTGTTTTCCGGCGGTTAAACGTTTTATTTTATTTTTTATTTACAACTTTCGTTGAATGTTATGTTTTCATTTTTTTTGGCTTTTTATTTATTTCATTTTTGTTGACTTCGACAGAATACTTAGTAAATTTATTTATTTTTTCTTATGAACTCAAGGCTTTTCTCACCTTGGCATGTTGATAATTAGGATCCTAACCTGTAGCATTACCATGCACATGCTTTAGTACATTTGCGCGTTCATGCATTTAGCCAACTATCACAAAGTAAGGTAGGAGGCTCTAAACCCGCCACTTTAACCCCTAAACTTACCAACCCTTTGAATAGAAGTTGATTCTAGCCTCAAAAGCAGAATTTAGCATGGCTCAGATGTACAATACATGAGGTATATATGAGAAGACTATTGCAAGCATATAATCTACCCAACAAATTAGACATACATGTAATTGGAGGCCTCTTCAATGTTATCAACAGCTCTTTATCATAAGAGATTCATTGTAATTGGTAGAGAATTTAATAGGTTTTCAAAGGTGGCTTGGATGAAAATCATCCAATTTTGTATGAGAAAGCTACAAGGTTTTGAATCTGTTTGTGATTCAGTTTCTGAATGCTGGGACGTTTAGGGGTTAAGGGCTGTGAATTTATGAGGACACATGGAGAACCAAGCATGATTTTTCACTGGAAAACAAATCCAAGCAAAGACCAACATACTTTGAATCAAAATTTTTGGATGTTCCTAAAATTAGTTATGAATTTTTGAAGTTGGAATGACATGGGTTCTAAAGTAGTGCTCTTCACCATGGGTACATCCAAAATTCCAAAATGTTTGTCTTTGGTAGAGTGCGGGTTTAGAACTGTGGCGGGTTTAGAGCCCTCTACCTTACCACTTCCATTTGCAAGATCTATCAAAGAGTGATTTGTCAAAGATCTATCAATGGTAGCATTTGTAATTGGTACTCTGTGATAGATGGCTATATGCATGATCCTGCAAATGTACTAAAACATGCAGTGTCAGGTAAGGTTGGATAACCTATTGCCACCAAGTTAAGCAATCTGGCCTATTTTTGGCAGTGCTAAATTCGAAAAAAAATATGACCACATTCGAAATAGGTTTTGATGAGGATTGCAAAAATTTGGAACATCTAATTCGCATTTGTCAATTTACTACAAAATTTCAAAGTGGAAAGTAACCTTTTACTCAAAGCAAACCTCTAGATTTCCCCATGTCCACACTATGTGGTACTAACTCTCACTCATCATGATACCCAAAACCACCAACTATTTCTTCACAATGCTTGGCATGCCATTGGTCTACCTCAATAGTGAAATTGGTGGTTTTGAGTCTCAACTCTGGTGTCCCCAAGAAAAATCTACAGGTTGTAATTGGGGGAGGTGGTGGTAATAGGTTATCCAACCCTAGTGCTACAAACGAGGACCCTAATTATCAACATGAAGGTGAGAAAAACCGTGAGTCCATAATGACATAAGTTACTCCTCACACCCAAACCTCTCACCAATTGCCTTTTACCAATTTGTCGTCTTCTTCAAAAACAAATTATACTGTGGAGACCATGAGACTGGGGTATGATGACCTCCGTGGATCATAAAGAAACCATTACTAATTCATGTACCCGTGAGTGAGTGAGTAATGTTGTGATTTCATGAGCATTAAAAGAAAAAAGCCTAATGCAACTACCGATGCATTCCCTACGACGTGGTCAGTTTCGACATTAATTAATTTGTGTCTAAAAGTGCCACATGTCATCTTGTGATTGGTTTATGGTGATGTGGACCTCTCAAAATACGATGTAGAAATTAGATTTTGACACAACACTGTTCGAATCTGACCCTCGCATACGGTATCCCACAGTGAACGTACTTTTCCATTGCACCTGCAAGACCAAGATTCCCATCATGGAGAGAGAATTCATAATTGGTTGTTGAATTTTTGATGGTAATGTGGTTCCATCCCATTGGCAACTTGTCACCATCGCCATCACAAGTTGCAACTCATAACCTTCTCTCTTGTCAATTTGCATCTTCGTCCTTGAATGATGAAGATTAAGAGTTGTGATTGAAAAGTGAACAACCGGTTACGTATGAGAACCTACTCGCCACTACTATGGCTCGTTGGTTATCTAATATTTATACCGCATGTAAGCAATTAGAAAATTATTATTGCTACTCACTACACATACATGCCCGTAGAATTCTATAAGTTAAAGCGGCTTGAAAGGAAGAGTGAAAGCATTGCCCACTGATGAATTGATGACCATGTCAAGACAACTATTGATGTTGCTCTCGATGCTACTCTGGAAGATCTCATAAGGTTAGCATTTCCTTTTTGAATTTTGGAAAACTTCTTATCAACAGTCAAGTGACAGTGACTGCCGTGTCCCAGATTTAACTCCGTTGCACTCAATTTCTTTTTCCAACAAATCGAAACTTCTATCACAAACTGGATGACACATTCTTGTTCTCAATTCAAATTACTCCTACTTTTTAGTTGACAAGTTTAATTTTTGGTGTAATCCAAGGTGTGTATTTGGGTTTGAAAAAACCCTAAGGATATAATGTGTCATCTCAGTTTTTTTTAGCGGTTATAGAATATGAATATATATATATATATATATATATATATATATATATATATATATATATATATATATATATATATATAAAGAAATAAATAAAAATCATATTAAACATGATTCAATTCATTAGATTTGCTCTCGAAATTTGATTGATACGTTTATTTTCAAGCTTTACTTTTAGTAACCTTTTTTTAATATTTTAATTGAAACTTCAGATTTAATTACCTAGTAGGACAATGAAAGATGCAACCAAATTAGAACTTGAACATGTGACTTTTTGGTGGTAATTCGTGACCTTTGACCAAAAAAAAAATGTGATTTCAGCATTAATTCCTAAGTGAACCAAACAACCATTTTATGATTGCTGTCCTTTTTTTACGGGTTATCTAGGATAGAAAAATTAATTTTATTAAAAAAATAAAAATTATAACATAGGAAATCATCTCTACTTTCCAACCCAATTTGAATCATGTCAATCTGAGTTAAACTCCATTGATGAGAATTTTCCAAAGACAAACACCTCAACATTATCCTAATGTTATAAAGTTTACTTTTTCAGAAAACTAATGATGTTCTCTCCTTTGAAAAAATTTCCTTTAAATTTTTTAGAATAGAATGTCCAATTTTATCCAATCATACCAAATTTCAAATCCCAAAAATAAAATTTCTAATTTTTGGTGAATATTCATGATAAATGCTTTTAAATTTATTGATTGAGTATTTAAAACATCTTTGAAAGTTTGACCGTATAAATAATTACTAAACATCATGCTTCTCATTTTTTTTTTGAACCAAACTTCATCAAAGTCACAGAAGTAACATTTTATAACACATTATATCACGTTTGCCCTTACCCCTATGTCATTTAGGAGTTAACCCTTAAACGACAATGCAAGCCCCACGGGCTTGGTTATATTTTCGGAGAATCTTGCTCATAACTTCTACTTCATTGCACCAAATGCCAAACCGAACACCTTAGAGAGATCTATACTTCTTTAAAATAAAGCCAAAGTAAATTAAAAACAAAATCATGCTTAAAATGGAATTTAAAAGAGATTTTGGGTGTGGTATCAGGAAAGCATATGTTGTTTAACCCCTAAATGTTCTCACCCTTTTCAAATATGGCAGTTTTTCAAAGATGCTTTATAAAATGCAACTAAGAGGGATATTTTTAAATCGATGAATGAATAAAAGTTGTACATTATGCATTTTAGATTCTATCCATACGGTTAGAATTGCGATTGCTATCACCAATATTTGTGTATTAAATTTTGAACCTAAAATTTAACACTCTTTTGTGCTATGATTACAAATAAGATATTGACAATCTAATAATGAAATTTGTTGGAATGTAATACACTAAGTGTAGTGATTTTTGGAGATTTTTTGGTTGCTTAATTTTAGTACTCGACTTTTTCATGAGCACTTTTAGACTAAACTCTTCAAAATTTTGGGTGGAACACTACAACACGAAACGAGGCATAAAATTTTCACAAATCATCCCCTTTCTAATCGGATCACACACGCACGAAGCTAACTTCCCAAAACAGTTTCAATAAAAAATCCACGCTGCAAAAAGTGCATGATGGATGAGAAAACGGAGTTTAAGTCCGTACATCATGCAAAATATGCATGGTTGGGCATTTAGGGGTTAAGGATTAAGGATGAATTTATTGGTTTGGTTCACCATGCTTTCACCCGACTCACAGTTGCACGCAAACTGAATCATTCGTTCGTTCATTGTTCATTCGTTCGTTCGTTGATAGTTCGTTCGTTGATCGTTCGTTCGTTGGAGTCTCTGGTTCACTTCCCTCCCTTCCCTGAAGGGGGAGAAGAGCTGCGCGCCCATTCACGGACTCTCCGAGGTTGACCGATTGCATACCAGACATGGCCCGTTGCGGGAAACATACAGCTCCTACTACACGCAGCGATGGTGGTGCCTGCGCAATTGGTAGCCCACAAGGAATATAGATTGCAGCAGCACTTTCTCAAGCTTCGGTACGCAACCATGTAACTTAACAGCATCTTTCTTCACTATGTAGTACTCGATATATCACAAGCACTCCTACTGCGCCAAGCCCTCGTCCTGCGCCTCCGCCTGCGCCCTCGCCCTCACTCGCGCAACAACCCTGTAGCATGCCTGCAAACTCTCGCTCTAGCGCCCGCTCGCTGGCGCCCATGGATTGGATCATTCACATACATAGCTTCGGAGCTTCATGAGTAGTACTTCTGATTCTTCTTCCTTTCGCTGTCTGATCGATGAACTCACACCATGCATCGGCAATTAGTGCGTCCATTAATTAATTCGTAGCTTGTGAGCGAGTGGTGGGTGGCGGAGTGATTGTGGGTTGTCGCCATGAACGATCTCCTTGGGGTATGTACAGAGAAATCATTTTTCCTTCACATTCTCACCGATTTGATGATTTCTTTTGTAAGAATGTGGGAGTTGAAGGACTGTCTTCACTTGTTCTTTTCCGTGAACCTTCGACGACAATGGAAGCATTGGATACTGAGAAATGTCGGTTAGAATGTGGAGCATTAATTCTTCGTCTTTGTGAATGAGAATGTTGTGAATAATATTATTGTGCAGGATGATGGCGACCTGGAGGCGGGGCCGTCTTCTTCTTCTGCTGCTGCTGCTGCTGCTGGGGTCCCAGAGGCTGGCCAAGACATGACGCAATTCTTCCAGGAGGTCGATGATATCAAAAGTTCCATGGCCGAGATTCGCAAGAGGTTTCACAAGTTGCAGGTGTGTACGTTGGATTTAATTCCTTCTCCATTCTTTAAAAAATAAATATATATTCATCATATCTTGAATGATATAAAAATAAGTTTGCTTTGGCCTTTAAAAATGACAGGGTAACAGTGACTTCCGACTGTGCATGTAATAAGGGCTACTAGGTCGAAGCAACAAGCTTGAGAAAACCATAAACCTACACCTCGATTGGTCGGTTTTTGAATTTTTTTTTGCCTTGTTGAGTTTACGTTAGTCCAAGTAACAAGAATGAGCATGAAGAAGAGGTGGCGTTGGCATGCTCAAAATATTTGAGATAACAAGGTTTCAATCTACCTCTTTGAGGTGGATTGGACACTTGTTACCTCAAATGCATGCATTGTAAGGTGACATAAATGCAATGGTTATTTTCACCCCTAGTTGCACATGATGTTGGTTCATATTTTAAGTTTGTTGCTTCGACGACAAGTGGCTCTAAGACTGGAACCACTATTTGAGAGATCTGAATGGTGACATTTAGATGTTATATAAATTGATCTCAAATGCTGCTTTAACAGAATTCGAATGAGGACTACAGGACGGTGACAAGAGCCGCAACCATGAAAGGTAAGACAAGTTCTTTAGGCATCATTATTTAATGCTGTAATATGGATCATGAGATGCTTTGCATTGAATGAAAATGTTTTTGTTCTAAAGAGACAAGATCTGTTATGCAGTTATTAAGGAGAAAATGGACAAGGATCTTGATGAAATCAACAAGATCGCTGGAGGTCTAAAGGGCAAAGTGGAGGCATTGGACAGAGCCGTATGTGGAATGTTTTGGCCCTTGCACCTCTTTGAGCACCTGATTGTCATTTTGATTTCACTCTCTCCCTCTCTTCAATTGGTTTTAATTCTTTTCTGCTGGTTGTTTGTTTGGCAGAATGCTGCAAATCGGAAAATCAAGGGTTGTCATGAAGGGTCCAGCACTGATCGGACACGGATGGCGATAACTTCGTAAGCCATGTTGTGAGCTTTTATCTAGAGCTTTGAGTGATATTTTTTTGAGCTACTCTTTTTCACTTAAAACTGCATCCAACCAGGTCGATTTGAACTAGTCAACATGTCTAATCTAAAATCAACATGCTCCTAAATTTGAAATACAACAAGAAAACATTCAACAACATTTTGAATAGCAAGAGGAAGGACCCTCCAGTACAGCAAGCTTGATAGGAACACTCTATTCCTCTGAATTGCTACTGCAGTTCATTAATTGAAGAAGTACTACTATCAACGAGATCTATCAACTACAACTAATTGAAGAACAACATCTAATCGAACAACAACTTAGATTAAATAACGAGATCTAAGATACGATAGCGCATTTTTCTTAGATGGGTAAGATAGTTTTTCGTTCTCTTCTTACCATCGACATTTTTCGTTTGCATTCAGAGCCTTGAAGAAGAAGCTGAAGGAGCTCATGGTTGATTTTCAGGTCCGTTGTTAAGTTACTAAGTGACTTGAGCTCACAGTGCGTTGCTGTTGCAACTTTTGTAATGTGAACTGAATCACTTGTTTGGTGCCAAGTACCTTCAATTGCTGTGAGTACAAGCCTGCTCTTTATTGAAGACAGTTGGACTGCAGGTGTTGAGGCAAAGATTTCAAGACGAGTATCGGGAGGTAATTGAAAGACGAATTTTCACTGGTGAGTTAATTGATGTCAATTCAGTCCTGCTTTAGCTTGCTGACCTTTGTTGCTGTTTGTTAGGAAGGACTTTGGGCAATATTATTGTGAATCTTACTTCTGTCCCGTCTTTGTATGTTTGTTTGATATGTGAGCAGTTACTGGGCAGAAAGTAGATGAATCGGTACGTATGTAAATCCACTTCCAAGTGCAATTTTCAATTCCATTTAGTCACAGAATCTGTTCTTTTTCCTTCTCTTTTAAAATGAGCATCTTTTGCATGGTTCCTGAAGAGCCTTTGATCCTTTGATGAAAATGTATTCGCAGGTGATTGAACGCCTGATTGAAACAGGAGACAGTGAGCAAATTTTCCAAAAAGCCATTCAGGAGCAAGGCCGAGGCCAGGTATATTCTTTTTGCTTAAGATCCTATTGCTACTTTGAAAGCATTTTTTGGGGTCATCTCTAGATTCAGCGACCGGTTTAGCTGACATTCGAATGACCGGTTTTTTGTGCTCTTGTTTTAAGCGGTTTAAGTCATCAGCTCAAGCTCTCAAAGACTTAACCCCCAAGTGCCTAAGCTAAAAATTAAAAAATCTACTTTGGAAGCGAATAGTCAATTATATTAATCTTCAAAAGAAGATGTTACTACACTGAAATAATCATATACTGTGGCCCACGGTATTCACGACAGGCTTTACTAATAGTTATTTCTTCAAAATTCTGTGGTAAAATTCATCCAAATTTGATGAAAATTGTTCAAATGGGTGATTTTTTTCAAATGGATGTACCCACGCCATTCACCCACCCACACTATATGGTGATTTCAGTGTAGTGGAAAAAAATGTAGGGTACATTTGCTGACCTTCCTAAATGAGATTTATTTTAACATGGAAGCAGCCGCTGATGGGTTAACTTTGTAATCAAATCAACTTTTGTGCACTGTTTGGTGCAGGTACTGGACACAATAGCTGAGATTCAAGAGCGGCATGATGCAGTAAAGGATATTGAAAAGAAGCTTTTGGAACTTCATCAGGTCTCCCTCTTTTCTGTTTCAAATGTCTTGCCTAGAATCACGTCCATGCAGTTGTTGGACCATTGTTAGAGCCAAGTTCCATCGGTGAAGTATCTCACTAAAAAACAAGTTTTTAGGGACCAAGTTCCACATTTCAAGTGAGCTTTTGAGAAAAAATTGGTGGAGAAGTTGTCATGAAGTATGGAGGTTCTGAAGCCCAAGACTTCATGGCAACTTCTCCCTAACTAAGAGCAACAACAACAATCAAATGCAGGAGTCAAACGTCAATATAGAGGAGGTTTGGGGTAAACATGGCCCTTACATCAGAAAGAAATCACCAGTCAAACACCAAGATATCTTGGTGGTGGCCTTTATTTGAGTTGGGGATGCCATATACTACTCTCTTGGCGCCTTTGATATTCTCACGCTAAACAAGGAGTCAACAAGTTATCATTATGCCTTCAAACCCACATGCGTTGGCTTTTACACCTACGTTGCTTTTATTGGTTCTTCCAATATTTATCAATACTTTTGGTTTGATGAAACAAGGTGTTGCTGGTGTGGCTTGCTGGCCAGCCCCTTAAATCTCATTTGAATCTAGAATTGACTTGATGTTGGGTGAGGATTTGACTCGGCTCTACTGGGCTTGCTCTAAGTTAATCAAATTTGTTCATGTTTCACCTCAAGCAAGTCCATGGAACATGCACAACTTCATGGCTGGGCTTGCTCTAAGTTAATCAAATTTGTTCATGTTTCACCTCAAGCAAGTTCATGGAACATGCACAACTTTATGGCTGGGTATGAGTTCCACTTTTCCCCTCTTCTTGCCTACTTTCATGGGCAACTTCTCAAACCCATGGAACTTGGCTCTTATAGGTGTCAACCTCCATTAAAGGTGTGCCACCTGGAATGCCCAAACTCTTGAATTCTTATGTGGATTAACAGTGGTCTCTGTGACTGGCAGATTTTTCTGGACATGGCAACCCTTGTGGAAGCTCAAGGCGAGCTTCTCGATAACATTGAAACGCAGGTCGGTTCCTTAACCTCACTAAATCATATCCTAGGACAACTTACTGTGAAAACCTTCCTAACTCCTACAACCCCAAGTATTTTAATGTCACTTCTACGTGCAACACACTCCAGGATTCTATTCACAATCACGTGCATCATAGGTGACATTAAAGAGGTCTAGGTGTTTAGAATTACTCTCAAACTTCTTAATCTTACTACACTGATCATCCCATATAGTGCGTGTGGTACTAATTCCCAAAGCACACACTATTTTGCCAAATCTCAAAATTAGTGAGTGGCTGAAATCTTCATATCACGCTAATTTTACATCAAAATGATATTTAGTATCACCTTCCCTAATTTCCCACACGCTCTACAAACCCCCCTTCACTAAATGGAATAATCAGTGTACTGAGGGTTTCTATTTTGGACTACAACATAGTTTGAATGTGTGATAGTCAATGATAGTGTAGCAGATGTGCGTGATATTCGAGAATGTCATTTTAGAAAAACTCATAATAATAACAAGCAGCTAGTTGGGTAGTCTCTGCTTTAGTATTTACCTCAAATTTACTTTTACAACTTGTTTTTACTGTCCAATTGTGTAACTCCCGAAAATGAAGCGTTTTCATAGTCTCTCCCCTTGTGGGGCAGAAACAATAACCCCTAAACGTCCAACCGTCCAGAAAGTGGACAATGTACAAACTCAAACACAGTTTTCTCATCGGTCGTTGACTTTTTGCAGCGTGGATTTTTTACTATATATTGTATGGGAAGTTAGCTTCATGTACGTGTGATCCAATTAGAAAAGGGATGATTTGTGAAATTTTTATGCCTCATTGCATATTGTAGTGATTCATCCAAAAATTTCGAAGATTTTAACATAAAAGTGCTCTTACAAAAGTCAACTCATAAAATTAAGCAACCAAAAAATCTCCAAAAATCATTGCACTTGGAGTACTACAATTCAACGAATCACAACAAATTTCATGTACAAATTGTCAATATCTTATTTGTAATCAAATTACAAAAAAAAATTCAATTGCAAGTTTCAAATTTTATTCAAAAATATTGGTGATATCAATCACAGATCTAACCATATCTAAAATTTGTAATGTACAACCTTTATTTGTACATCAAGTGCAAAATATCCCTTTGGGTTGCATTTCATGATGCATCTTTGCAAACTACCGAATTTGGAGAGAGGTGAGGACGTTTAGGGGATAAAGAGGCTGGAGTGTGGAAGTTGTCAATGCACTAGTAGCAAACCTGTCGTTTTTCATTCCTCATTTCGTGGGTACGATGAATAGTACCGGAATATTATACTTACGTTTCTGTCTTCTTGTGACCAAAACTACTCATCAACACTAACAGAACCCATGTGCCTGGCGCCGTTTCATTTCTTTTTCATTTATAGTAAGTGAAAAACGACACATTTCCTTCTAGTGATGTGTAGAGTCTGGGAAGTGCAGGTTGGCAAAGCAGTGGAACATGTTGCTGCAGGAACAAGCCAACTTCAGAAGGCGAAGACCTTGCGACGAGGAACCCGCAAATGCATGTGCATTGCTATTTTCCTCCTGCTCCTTGCAGCCATCATTCTCGTCGTCGCTGTGATCCAACCTTGGAAAAAGGTTACCAAGTGACCTTCTTACTTTTATTGTTATTATTATTTTATTAGGGCTTCGACAGAACTGTACAGCTGAAATGGCCAACTTTGACAAGCCCTGTTTTCTACCTTTTTGTATAGAGAATTCTGTGATTTTGCCTCCTTGAAGTTGTCTTCAAATGAAACCCTCTTGACCTGATGAGGCTTCAGAATCAAAGCACTAAAACACACTCTACAATGCTCAAGTGCAATGGCTCGTCGTGACCGCTGGCACTTTGCTTGTTGCTGTTTCCTCATTAGCACAGTTGTACAAACGTTTACGGACGTTGCGGATTCTGCAACATGCAGCATGTTCCCTCGCGTTAAAAGCCGAGGGAACTTTATTTGAACATCGTGGGAATGTCGGAATCAATCAACCCAATAGATTTAGTTGCAGAATTGGCCACGCTCCTCGTGCAGTGCATTCGGCTCGTAACGCAGCCTCGAAATCTACCGAATCAGACACCAAGGCTTTTAACGACGTAGAAAATTCTTCCAGTAGTCTAAAATTGCACTACATTTGTAAACCCAACCCTAGATCCAAAGGCTTCATCACATGTTCCAAGTTGAAGTTGTGTTGTATCATAATCCATATTTCCAAACATGAGAAATTGCAAGGGAAGTGGTCACCAAAATTTCTTAGTACCATAACATTCAGTAGCCATTGTGATTGTTGCCTTGCCTCCAATAAAATGATGTGGAATATTCCACATCATATCAGTAGCTATGGGATCAGGTGGCATTAAGCAAAAGCAACTAACCATGGTGAACAGTGAACGAAAGCACTCACTCAATCATAATTCATCACTCTCATGTGATTGTTTATTTGATTCAATAACCCATTCAATTACAGATCATTGTCACTCCATCTATAAAGGTGGATGAAAGTAAAAGGCAGGCTTCTCTCAGTTTGATGTCATATATACTGTAAATTAAGGTTTCTGATGTGTCTTATTGCGCACCACTTTCCACTAAAATCAAATACACTATGCATTTGACTGCAGATACGTTAAGCACTTCGTTGAAATTCCCTTAAGGAATCCTGTACTCTAACATCCCGTCACTGCACTCAAGGAGAGTTTAACAGTGCAGTGCACCGTTACCAAACATAACGCCGAAGATGCACGCTCCCAAACATGGGAACTCGAGCTTAATGCCGGGTTACGCACTCGTTCAAGTGCGTAACCCTATACATTATCATCACTGCCCCGAAAAGGAATGTAGAATTTTGACGTATCTCTTTCCATATAATCCTCACGATTATCTTCAGAGACTGAAAATTCCAAAAACCCTGTTTGACAACCTTAGGATGCCACAATATGTCACAGTTGTAATTGGCATAAGAAATTTATTCTTTCAAATGATAAGCCCCGGCCCCAACATACTACAATTGCTTTTTAAAACAATACATGTCTCAATGAAGAGTTCCAATGTCCAATTCCATTGAACACAGGAGCTTTCATTACATTTGGAACAATTTCCCATTCTCGACATGACATGACGTAAGGTGGTTACCCCATTCCCAACTGGTGCCTTAAACCAATAGCTAGGGGCATTTTCCACAATCAATGCTGCAATGATGTTGGTTGTAGCATGAGTTATAGTTGGTAATGGGTTTTCTCTTGTTGGTTTTAGTATATGTAAGTGTGGTTATGGATTTGTTGTTGTTGGTTTAAGCATCTTTAGTGTGTGCAATACAAATCTTCTTTGGACAGAAACAACTCTACCTATGTGACATGAATGCTATGTACCATACTTCAACTTTGAAAATTTATGACTAATTCATTCTTCATCCAAAAAATAATGTTTCAACTTGTGCTGAAATCTATTTCTTCTTGCCTAACTCTAAAAAATAATAATACTAAACAATATCAATGTCTCCTATCCGTATTTCTTATTCAGTTGGGAATGGGGTAATCACCTTATACAAAATAAAAGGTCTTCAGTTGGTGGTGCATCCTTACATCTCAGACGCTGTACTGTACTGTACAGAGATGACTGTGGGATAAAACAGTACGAAAACAAAATCCGAGGCTGACATGTCATACGACACAAAGCATCATATGGAAATTCCATCACCTTACCACCTACTCCATACCCTAAATTTCCAACTCTCCGCGATTCCATCACCTTCCAATACCAAACTTGCAATGAGGAGGCCTCAATAAGAAACTCTAATAGCAATTCAACCAGAAAATAGAAAGTAGCAACTCCAACATCTAGCTCCTGTACTGTACAGTACATAACTCAAAACTAAGAAAGTTTTGCTCAACTCATATTTATCCCCTAACTGCCTGAGCGTCCATTTTTTTTGGACAATGGACAGATTTCATCCATGTTCTCTCATTCGTCATCCACGTTTGGCAGTGCGGATTTTTTACTATAGATTTTATTGGAAGTTAACTTCATGCATGTGTGATTCAATTAGAAAGGGAATTATTTGTGAAATTTTTATGCCTCATTTCATGTTGTAATGATTCACCCAAAATTAAGAAGATGTCAGTGTAAAAGTGCTCTTTTAAAAGTCAACTAATAAAATCAAGTAACCAAAAAATCTTCAAAAATCCAACCAAAAGATCTCCAAAAGATCTCCAAAAATCGCTAAAAATACTGCATCAGGTCTACTTTTCATTGCAATTTGAATTATGTCAATCAAGTTAAACTTCACCCACGAGAGTTTTTTTAAAGTAAATCACCTCAGCGTTGTCTTAGTGTTATAAAATTTGCTATCTAAAGAAAATAATGGTGTTTCCTTCATCATTTCTTTTGTTTTATTGAAGTTTACAATAAATAAACCAACTACAATCAATCATGCTATAGTTTAAATTCTAAAGGTGAAAGTTGTATTTTATACAAAATTTCAAAGGTTAATGAATTTAAATTCATTACAAAAATAACTAAAGTTATTTTTGGAATTTTGACCATACGGATAATTTGTAGAGATGATGCCCTACATTTTTCCTATTAAACCAAACTTTATCAACATATGAAAGGCATGTATTATGACACATCTATATTTGTCTAATACCCCCTTGAGATTTTAGGTGTTAACAGCCTTTTGGAGGCCTGAATTTTTTTGTAATGTCTTCAATTAGTTTAATTCCTAAATGATGAGGGAAAAACCTAGATGTGTTATAAAATGCTATGATTCCAACTTTGATGAAGTTTGGTCTAAAAGAGAAAATGAGAAGCATGGTGTTTAGCATGACCCACATGGTCAAATTTTCCAAAAATGTTTTGGATACTCATTTAATGAATTTACAAGCATTCACCATTTAATATTCACCAAAAGTGCAACTTTTATTTTTAGAAGTTTTATGATTGGTTACAACTAAACATTCTATTTTAAATTTTTTAAAGCAATTTTTCAAAGGAGAGCATCATTAGTTTCCCCAAAAAGAAAGCTTTATAATTCTAGAATAATGTTGAGGTGTTTGTCTTTGAAATATTCTCCTCAATAAAGTTCAACTTGAAATTGATATGTTCCAACTTGGGTTGGAAAGTAGACTTAATTTCCTATCTAAAAAAAAGGGCTCCAACCATTTTATGGTTGTTCCGGCATTTATAGGTTAAGGTTTCTTTCCACTGTGAGACATTCTTTTTCGTTAACTCTTATATGTTATTGAAAAAATCTCAACAAGACATTTGTGATAGTATATTGTATGCTCAATTAACTCTAATATGTTGTTGGAAAGATATCAACATGAAATTTCTGATAGTACATTAGAGTTATCCGCAAAGTCCTTCAAACTTTTAAAGAGATACCTAGAATTTTGTTTTAATATAGTCTTATTTGGTCTCTCCAACGTGCTCTCCAAATAGTTAAGAGATATGGAAGAGCTTGGTGGTCTACAATTATTAGGTGTGTAAAAGCTTAGTGGTCTTCAAAGTCATATAAAACTTTTTTGAGCTTCTCTTTCGGTGTCCAAAAAAGTTTCACATGACTTTAAAGACCACCAAGCTCTTACACACCTAATAATTGTAAACCACCAAGCCCTTTCATACCTTTTAACTATTTGAAGTAACCAAATAAAATTATATAATAGCAAAATTCTAGGTATCTTCCTCAAACTTTGAAAGACTTTGTGGATAACTCTAATGTATGCTCAATTTGGCAATTTTGATTATTCAGTTGGGTACAGCTTAACTGTGACTTTTTGTAGCACCCGGTCAAAACCAATTCTTTTTTTCTTTTTTCTTTTTTCTTTTTTAACAACTGGATGCTTTTATTCCGTTGAAAGAAGAGAAACACCGCATAGAACCAAGGGCATTGGGCCCCCGCCATTGGGCCCCGGCGAGTGATCTTAAAAATTTCTGTATATAACTAAACTACAAGACCGCAAACCAACTTTGGGCCAGCGTAGCGACCACACCAACTGGTCGCCATTGGGAGTCACAAAGAACCCAGACTGCAAACACACCCTATCAAACTGTGAGAAGTAACCACCAGCATGCAAGGGGGTCAAACCAATTTCCAAAATCAACCAAAGAAAACAGTCAATTCAATCCCTTCAAACTTGGACTTCTTCCTAAAGTTTCTTTCACAACTCGTCACACTCGCATATGGAAGAATTTGAAAATAGTTTCCTTGTACTGGAACTAGTGGGACCCGTGCCATTGAGCACATTAACAATCACTTGTTTTTGAGCTTGGGTTGTCTCCTCAACGGATTCCGGCGCGGAACGGTCGAGTGAGACAAAGCGTCCTGTAATAGATTGGTCAACACATGAAAGTTTGCTCCGAATATTTACAAACCACCGTTCACATCCAATAAGACAAGTTCCAAGTGTACGGATTACTTCAAGACAAAATACAGCATGCGAAATCTCCACATGCAGTCTCACCGATTATCTATTTCTTAGGATCTAAGTTATGTAGCTAGAAATTCCGATGTGGACAGAAACTCCAATCTCTTTTTGAGAATATCTGACCTGCACAAAAAGGTCCCCTAGCATATTGTACACCGTACACAGGACAGTGCCTATCGATGCCCATTGCAATTGCAAATGATGCATAACCAGTATTTGAACAAGAACCCGTCAACGATGTAAATAATCCTCTACACCGAACTACGAACGCGAACTGTGTACAGTACAGGTAAATGTCAACACTCAACAAGACATTATGTAAACAGTGTCCCCTACGAGCACTCATAAAGTGATAACTACATATGACCCTAAATATAACAAGGAGTGTAGTAAGAGTATTCCCTTCAAATCCTAAAGAAAGAAAGATTGAGGCTTCCCTTTAATTCAACAGAAAGAAGCAATTCACCATCCTCTGCCTCAGGAGCTCACTCAATCCAACACAGACGGAGCACATAACAGTGCATTCTCCGGTACCTTCACTGTAGCTTTATAGGAGCTCCTGAAGGGAAACGGCCGACTCAAGCCAACACCTCTGTCAAGGTCGACCGTCGTCCAAGGTCAACTTAAGAAACTGCAAAACACGTGGCTTAGTACCTTCCCATACCTGCACGGGACCTCACAACGCTCTTCCACCAACCAAGATCTTCCACCTCCAACTAATGTGAGCAAAAACAAGACACGTGAACCCAGCCCATCGCAGCTCTGCACTTCAAGAAACCAGTGCAGCCTACCACTCAACAGTAATTAGTGAAACAATTGCATGACAAATTGTAGAGAATGCAGCATTCACGCAGTCACGAGGATTCAAGCAGCACTAAACAGCGAGTTCATTAGATCCTTGGGGTCTAAACTCCTTACTATCAGATTAGCTCTCGGAATGAAAAAAAATCTAACAGCTTACAGACAATTTTATAACCTCGCCATTCATACATATCTGTGAGCTACCCCATAAAATAATGCAAAGCTTGGACTACCTCAACTCTATAAACACATCTACGTGCGCACCACCATTCTGTCACTCAATTTTCACTTCAGTGACACTGCTTCCTGACGCACTAGCCCTCCCCCAAGCTCGCCAACCAAACCACCAGGGCTTTTCGGCTCTACGCTTCCAACAAGAACTACCACAGATGGGATCCTCACAACCCCTCTCTGCACCTAAAAGAGTTAAAGTCGTTTCCATTTGTACGCTAAAGAGCTGGATACTATTGACCACCATTCCGACTCACAACGATACCATTGCCGAGAGCCCGCTCTTCATTTACATCCAACTCTCTACGCAAGCCTTCCATGGAGAGCACACATTCCACAAAAGGAAAAATTGCTTCCCCACAAGACTTGCTCATCAATGACATCTCACAAAAGCCCATGCCTCCTAATCCGATTCTGGATGAGGCTCATCGCCGCCATTGCCCCGGTTTCCTCCACTACCAGATGGACCTGGCCCCGGCGCCGGCGCAGGAGGAGGTGTCGACGACCGGAACCATGGCAGATGGATTGAGAATCGCCGCCCGATGCCACCCCCGCTCGGAGCAGGCGCTGGCGCTGCTGGAGCACTCTGCGAACCGCTCGCTGGCCCGCTCGATCCTGCGTCAGGAGGCACCCCAAACCCCGCCGGTGAGCCCCAGAATGTGAACCCCCCTGATGCACCCCTTCCCTCATTCCCTGCTGCTGCTGCTGCTGCGTTGCTCCCTGCTGGATTGTTCGCGCCCGCGCTCGACGCTGCCGTGCCCGCCTGTGAGCCTGCAGTCCTGCTCTGGTTGTAATCCTGGTCGTCCGTCGGCATCTCGTACCGACACACCGGACACGAATTGTGCTGCGCCAGCCACGGCATTATGCAATCCTCGTGATACATGTGCTTGCATGGCATCTGCCGCACCGACGCCCCCAGCTCGAACTCGTCCTTGCACACCGCGCACTGCGCCGCGTCCGTCCCCAGATGTTCCTCTGATATCTGGATTGTTGGCATTGCCTCCACCGCACTCTTCGATGCCGGCGGCGCCCCATACCTGTTCGGGTCGTTCTCAGCCAGCTGCTGAATCAGCTGATCCAACCCCGGCCCCAGAAAGTAGTCCCCAAAATTCCCAGGCAGCCGCCGCGGGATCCCCGTCCCGTTGTCGAAGAACACCTCCACGTTGCCCCCTCCTCCCAGAAAGTTCTGCATCTGTCCCTGCAGCATCAGCATCGGATTGAACCCCTCCCCACCGCCCCCTGCAGCACCCCTGGGGCCCCCCCTGGTGCCATCCCCGCTCATGTCCAACTCGCCGGGCTCCTGGCCCCCGTGCGGAGGCTGGATTTGCTGCAGCACCGCCGACATCGCCTCTAGCACCTGCAGCGCCGCTGGATGACCGCTCCGATTCGGAAATCGATGGAGGTTCTGAAAGGCAGGAGGTTGTCCAGGTCGGTTTGCAAACCGCATCCCTTCGGATTGACCTCGCCGGAATCCAGGTAACATCGAATCTGCTGGACCACCTCGCGTGCCGTCTCCCCCGTCCATGTCTCCAATTCCGAATCCGAAGCCATCGTGAGTATGGAAATCGCCTCCGGCAGCAGTGTTGCTATCGATCTCCTCAACAAAATCGTCGTTGCAAAGAGGGCAAATCAACTCATCCCTACTCGTCGGTTGCACAGACCGGTTACACTGATGACACCAGTACGTCACTCCCAAGGACGTCATCTAATGAATCAACAAAAATCACGAGTAGCCTTAAAAAAATTTATATCTCGTAACCTATCACAAAACTCCACAACCTATGTATTCTTAGGCCGCTTAGAATTGTGTAACCCTAACCAGCAGTTCGAATTCCACAAAACTATTCACAAAACTCCAGGAGACGATCTAAAAGCTCGCCCGCTCCACATTCACAAGGAGCTCTCCTGCGCCACATGGTGACAGGAAACTGCTCCCGGATCCTCCCTGCAAGATCGCAACACTCCTTTCCACATACTGAGGCATCCCCTGTAACCCTAATTCATCGAAACCCCTGGTCGGAGTTCTGGGACTTTCCCAACTATTTCTCGCTGCACCCTCGGCCTAAAAATACTCGTAATCCAGCTCCGGAATCGGCAAAACAAAAACAAAAACTACGAAGCCCGCCGGCGAGAAAAATAGAGGGCCAGCCAGGGCTTTCAGAGCGACCATGCAAATGGAGATGAAGTTGTCCTCACGCTTGGGAGGAACTGGAAGGCAGTGCGACCCGGCTGGGTATGGATGAAA
This sequence comes from Pohlia nutans, assembly GCA_022496805.1. Classification (NCBI taxonomy): domain Eukaryota; kingdom Viridiplantae; phylum Streptophyta; class Bryopsida; order Bryales; family Mniaceae; genus Pohlia; species Pohlia nutans. The sequence continues at coordinate 25,241,823 of CM040095.1, read as the reverse complement.
ACAAATTATCATCCAAACGAAATTGGATGACTTTTGTGGAACCGCTGTGCCAGGATCCTTCTGAGCAGCTTCGGGGAGGAAGATTCTGGAAGCAATCAACTAGGCAGCAGAGTGTGTAACAGCCCTTTCTTTTACATTTATCAGACACAAAATAATGTGCTACAACCACATATTTCTACATTCATCCATATTTTGACTATATAATACTTTTCATCCAATCTTTTGATTAAAAATGAAGATATTTTGGAGATCTAATATTGAGTTTTTGGTCGTTTTGTAGTCAAATTATTTTTTTATTGGTGAAATCTAGCACTACATACATAATATAATATAATTGTTTATGAAGTTCCCCTTTTCTATAATTGGTAGGTTACTAGCATTCAGGGTCATTGTCTTCATGAGCATGTGCAGTGTCAACTTTCAACAAGTAAATTACCATGGGGACTTACAAAAATGGAAGAACTGAAGTTCTAAGCATTGCTCTTGAAAGAAGAAGAACATCAGGAATTTCAGACCCCACTGATTCTGCACGATTTCAGTGCGTTTATCGTTAAACACTGATTCCGCACGTCATACGTGCATTTAGAAGTGTCGTTATTCATACGGAAGTGACATGCATTACTAAGATGTCGATGCAGTGTCTTTTCAATGATTATGACAAAAGTGTTGTTTCCGCACGGAAGTCGTGTTTGACGGAATGCGTGCGTTAATCGTGTATCTACATTACATGGCTAATAAGACACGGATAACATGTGGTTTTAGTTCATGCATGTGGTTTTAGTTCATGCGGATTCAGTATCGTGTATGTATCATATTAATGCCATTTATTATATTCGTGCGATTTCAGTATCTATTATGATGCAAATTATTTTCGTACGACATTCGTGAGCAATATTTTAATATATATTTTTGGAATCTTTTGGAATCTTTTGGAATCTTTTATATAGTTTTGGAATATGTTGGAATATTCCAAGAATCTTCTTTAAATTATACTTACGGTTTAATTTCCCAAAACATTTTTAGATCTACATTTATAGAGTTTAGAAGCAATACACATTAAAATTTCAAAGAAATAATATTTTATATTTTTAGAACTCAAATTTGGTATTATTGGTTATCATTGTACTTTTCATCATAGGAGCAAAAAAAAAATAGCTCATAACCACCACGATTTTGGCAAAAAATAAAAAAATTCAAAATATTATGAAAAAAATCCTAGATATAGAAAAAGTCCTGCATAATCTAGTGCAAAAAAAAGTTTGGAAAAAAAGTTTTTTTCACATAGTTAAAAACATTCAAAGTCCGCTGAAAAAAAAAACAGCTCACAGCCATGATCTGCCATCACAATTTTGTAAAAAAAAAGAAAACTCAAAATATGCTGAAAAAATTTGTAGATGTAGGAAAAGCCCTAAATGTTGTAGTGCAAAAATAAAATTTGAAAAAAGAATTATATACACCTGGCAAAAAATTGCCAATGGTTTTAATCTTTTATAATTACCAAAAAAGTTCCGTTCTAAGCATCGAGAGTTTGTGGTGACTTGGTGGTTTGGAGCTTGGTTGACAATTGGGAGGTCTTGAGTTCAAATCCCGCTGTTGGCGATAGAGCTTGGGAAGCTATGGTAGGCCCCACCGTGGGTTCGGGCAATTTTCGTGTAGTTAAAGTGGGTAGCGAGGAAAATAATTATTTTATATTATTTTAATATTTTATTTAATATTTTTTAATAATATTATTTTGATCAAATTTAGATATAGAAAGAAAATAAAATCTAGATATGGAAAAGATGATGTCGCACGAAAACGCACTGAATCAGTGTAGTTTTAAAGACGATTAAAACACGACATTTGACGACTATAAAGAGTGCTGAATTCATACGTTTTCAATAGATGTATCAATCGTGTCAAATCAGTATTATATCCGCTAGTACGAACATCGTGTCATATCAGTGTAGTTGCGATGAATGACGCAAAGATGCGGAATCAGTGCGAAAACTATACGAACCCTTGAAATATCGGAAATCGCACTGAAATCGTGCGGAATCAGTGGGGTCCGAAATTCCTGATGAACCTTCTGCCAGCAGAATGACCTAGTGTAGAAGGTGAAAACTGAATCACATCAAAAGATGCTCATTTGATGAGGTTCCAGAAGGGGAACACCATGAACTGCTGTACTATGTTATGGAGCCCAAAGAAACATCTATTATACAATACAGCTCCCTTTGTCTCACTCGACCGTTCTGCACTGGAATCTGTCAATGTGCTCAACGGCACAAGTCCCACTATCTATTAAACAATACAGCATGGTTTGTCTCACTCGACTGTTCCGCGTTGGAATCTGTCGAGGAGGCAATCCAAGCTCAATGTGCTCAACGGCACGTGTCCCACTAGTTACAAACATTTCGAGGCCTCCAAAGGGCTGCGAATTTGGCTAAAGATGCCATGCAAAAAAGTTTAATTTAATTAATTAACTCCTAAAAGCCCGAGGGTATTGTACAAAACATAGATGTGTTATAATTTGTGCCTTCCATATGTTTGATGAAGTTTGGTTCGATAGACAAAATGTAGGGCATCATCTCTACAAATTATTCGTACTGTCAACCTTCCAAAAATAACTTTAGATCTTTTTTTAATGAATTTAAAAGCATTAACCTTTGGAAATTTGTATAAATTATAATTTTCACTTTTAGAGTTCAAATTTAGCATGATTGGTTAGAGTTGGTTTATTTATTGTAATCTTCATAAAAGAAAAAAAATGATAGAGGAAACATCATTACTTTTTCCGAAATAGCAAATTTTCTAACAGTGAGACAATGTTGAGGTGATTCACTTTGAAAATTCTTTTAGGGGGAGTTTAATTCGGATTGACATAATTCAAATTGCATTGAAAAGTAAACTTGATTTAGTACTTCCACATTTTTTTTTCCAAAAACATATCTTTAAGTTTTGGGTAGCCCAGTTAGATTTCGGGAGCAACCAAAAAATGGTCATTTGAGCATTTAGGGGTTAATTACCGCCAATTTGAAGGAGCTCAAAGACGACAGTCATCACCAAAATCCACATTTAGAGGATGGTGATGTCAAAACTCAACTAGGTGAAAAAAATTCAACTCATGATGACTACACTCAAGATAATTGTCCCAAAACAAAACTCCACAATTCACTCTACCTCCTAACGAAGAGGTGTTAAACTTATAATGTATAAAAATTCTTCTAGTAGCCAATAGAAATGTGTAATTGTAGAAAATTTCAATATCAAACAATGAACAAAACTTCCTTCAATTGAATTAAAATGTATACTCAAATTCAAGATTTAGCATTGAATGATTGCTTAGGTGACCTGCAAAGGGGTGCCTAGATGCCACATATTCTATAAAGCTCAGGTAGTGCACTATTCAATAAAGTCAGGAATCACGCGCATGCATCCCCCTAATTAAAAACCCCCTGTATACATTTTCCTTTTGGCTAAAATTAAGCAATATATGTACAAATCTCATAGCCTCAAAATACATTTCCTTATGTACACATGGGCTAAAAATGAGGAATTATACTCCAAGCCCCATATATATCTACTTTCCGCTCGATTAAAATATGTCTCCGATACATACATTTTGTACATGCTTGTTCTTAATAATACCCTTGTTGTGCACGCACGTGTATAATTACAGTGCTTGAAGAGTGCACTCCCTGAGCTATAAAGGAGCCTATAGACTGTAATAGATTGTTTTTTTGAAAAAACGATTTCCTTAAAAATTTGGGCTTCTCTATTTATAATTTTTTTTCTTGACTTTGAGGGTCGAATACGGTAGTGATGATTTGCTACTTTTAAAAAAGAAGATGATAATGAACAAAAGTGCAGTTATTTTTGAAATAAATGTTGCTTTGTCTAAACATAATATTAATTTTGATGCACTTACATACCTCTTTCAAACCAATATTAATGATTGTAAAGTATTCTACACTTAAAATTAAAAAACACTTGTGCAAACAAGGATAAGGAAAAGATCCTTCACTTGTAGACAACCCATTCCAAACGGATGTTTGCATTCACAAGTCTCCAATTAAGCAAGAAGCATCCTCGAGGGGTGCACTCTACATTATGTTTGAGAATCACGTGCTCTCATGACCCCTTCTAAAAACCCCCTTGTATACGAGAGGTTGTATGTCTAAATACCTTTGTATACAGATGTATTCTATTTTAAATATATGTTTAGTGTAAGTATACGTGAATATTTTGAGTTCTAAATGTGTTTATTGTATGTATACGTAATACGACAGTGTTCAAATTAATACCCCTTCTGTGCACTCACGTATACTCGTACATGTTTAGTACAGTGCACCCCCCGAGGAAGCATCAAAATGGTAGTCACCAAACTAAAAACCACACCTCCCAAGTCTTCCATTCATCCACTTTTAGAATCATCTAGATATTGTCGTTCCTCCACATTAGCTTGTTGTCACTCCTTCTGGTCGTATATGAGGCTTAGTTCACTTGAACCTTTTACTCCCCTAGTGGATTCCTGCGGTGTTGGTGCCCATTTTTTTCCACTATTAGAAAATCCAAAATTTCTGATGATTTGGTCTCGTTGATCTCATCACTTTTCTATTGATTTAGACAAAACCGCAATCAAATCAATAGAATAGTGAACCATATCAACGCGACCAAAACAACAACAAAATGGATTTTTTTAGTAGTGCTCGTCTAATCTTGCCTCTTCTAGTGTTTTTTATGAAACTCATTCAATTTCCACGACCAGTATGAGGGAGAGGTAATAATATGGTCGGTAATAACGTTCAAGAAATATGACAAACTTATGTCGACAACATATTTCGCAAAACATGTGGTGCATGAGCGCTCTTATTGGTTGACAAGCCCCTGGGTTCCCCCCTCCCTGTAGAGCGTGGAATAACTTATTCCTCTCTTCTTTTCTTCGTAGAGTTTGCGCCATCGAAGGCATCGCGGCATTCTGTAGTTTGAAGGAAGGGGAATTCATGTGTGAGCGCCATATAGGGTTTCAAATTCTTTGCACGACAAACATTGTTGGGAGTGAACATCGCCTCCATGTGATTAGGAATTGGAATTGGTTTGTGGTGTTGGAGTTTGTAGCGCGCAAGTGCAATTGTTAGATTGCAGATCCGATGATGTTGTTGGCATGGATGTATTGTTGTCATTAGTGCAAGCGGGTGCTGAGACCAACGTGAAGGGACGTTGGTTTGTCCAACGTGCAGCAGAAGTTTCTTAGAAGAGATCGACATCTCTAGCGCCAATGATTTTCCACGACCAGGGTTACACGATGGAATTAGATTGGGAGGTGGAGACATGGATAGAGGGGAGTGAAGATTGGATGGTCCGGAATGACATGTCGGTTGATTACAACGATATCAACCGGAGGCCGGAGAATGCAAGAATATCTGGATCGGAGCTTAGGGAGCGCACTTAAAGCTAAGATTATGAATACACGTGTCACACGCAATTCGCTATTATGCACTTGGCCAAGTGTGCTCATTTCAAAAGCATATTTGGCTTTGAAAAATTGGTTTAAAAACTCTCTAAAAAAACATCAATTTTGTCTTCCTACAATCATTTACATTCAGTAGCAAACAAACAATTTTTTTTTATCCTTTTTTATTTTAATTTTTTATAATCTTTTCTTCTTTCTTGTCTTCCTTTAGTCTTTCTTCTTGTATTTTTTTCTTCTATTTTTATTCAGCTGTGGTTGCTGAACCGTTAACGGCTGGAGCAAAGATTATTATTTATTTTTAAATTTTTTGTTTAAATTTATAAATTTGTAATTTATTTGGCTGTGGAGTTTAGTTGAACCCTAACGGTGGCTGCCAAAAAAATAAAAATAAAAATAACTTTGTTTGACCGTGTGGTGTTGCTAAACTCTACATGGTAGCTGCTCAAAAAATTAAAAAAAAATTAAAAAAAAAAAAAAACTAAAAGATTAAAATATTACAATGTTAAAAAATTAAAATTAAGATCTATTTTTAGCCGTTAGATGCGCGGCTGCACACCCAAAGACCCTCTTCTATTCCCTGTTATCTCTCCTCGTCTTCTTTTTCTTCTTTCCTTCTCCTCATGTCCATATACGTAATACGGCAATTTTCAAATTAATATCCCTTCTGAGCACTCACGTGTACTCGTAAATGTTGAATACACTGTACCTCTTAAGCTTCGCTCCCGTCGTTTTGGGTTCAGTAGCCATAGCTAAAAGAAATCAAGAAGAAAGACAAGAAGGAAGACAAGAAAGAAACAAGAAAGAAAATAAGACAAAATAAAAGATAAAAAGAAGAATAATAAACAAATATAAGAAATATTTGTTTATAATGTTAGGGATTGTGGAAAGACAAGAATTAAAACTAAATTAGACAAGTATTCAAAAAAAATAAAATTAAAAAATTAAAAAACAAATTAGACAAATATTATTTTTGTTTGTATGGCCAAGTGAGTAAATAGAAAATTGCATGTTGTGAGTGCGTTTTGATAGCATACCTTGTACAATACTTGGATGCTAAATCACTACGTATATATTTTACCATTTGATATAATTTTAGGACCAATTTTGATTTAAATCTTATAAAAAATGATAGAAGTTTGAACTAAAACGTGTTTTTTTTCTTCAAAAATCCATTAAAAAAATATCTACAGATGATTATTTTTGGACATTTATACAACAAGAACTTTAGATTGTCTGTAACAACTTCATATTTTGTTTTAAAAATTTGAAGTAGATTTTTAGTATGTACATAAGGGGGGGGGGGGGGGGGGGGTCAAAAGTATGCACTCATGTGATTCCTAATTTTAAATTTAAGTGCACTCCCCAGGTTGCTGTCACATCCCGTGTAAATGAAACTTAAAGTTTGAGGTATAATCAATATTATCGTGTGTTGTATAGTTATAGGATGGTTTTTTAAGCATTTGTGCATTCGTCTTCTATGCATAGTATGTAAGCTCAATTGCCTAAATTCGTTTTAAATCATGTGGTATCTTTTAGTTGAGACTTGCTTTCTTTGGACAATTTTTTTACTCTCGACAAGACCTAAGTTTGACGAATGTCTTGGGAGTGCATTTAAAGTTAAGACTAGGAATCATATGAGTGCGTACTTTTGACCTCTCTATGTGTATACTAAAAAATCCCTTTAAAGTTGTTAAAAAAACATGAAGTTATTAAACACAATCTAAATTTCTTGTTGTATAAATGTTTTTAAAAATCACGTGTAGATATATTTTTAATTGATTTTTGAAGCGGAAAACAACATATTTTAGTTCATGTTTTTATCATTTCTTCAAATAATATTTCAAAAACATTTGATCTTGAAAATTATACATAATGATTTAGCACCTATAATAATCTTTATTTAAAAAATATTTTAAGGCCAAGGATTGTAGGGGGTATGCTATTAAAACGCACTCCTGTGTATTCCTAATCTTAACTTTAAGTGCATTCCCCGGGGACAAATGCCATGTGGGATATAGTTTCTTGACATTGATTGATGATCCAATTGCACGTTTTGTTACCTTGTTGTACTTCGTGAGTGATACTTGGTAAGTTTTGAGGAATACCTAAATATTTTGGGATGGGATCTGTTGTAGCTTTATTTTGCATTTGTTCACGTGAGTACTAGTATATTGTAGCATAATTATGTATAGTCGGTTACAACATACTTACAATTTTTTTCGTAAGCATTGAAAGTAGGTAGATCCTAGATATCAAACGGCTGCGTTGATTTTGAAGATTGCAAATATGGTAAGAAAAAATTCCTACCAGTAGAGGACTAGAGTAGGAATGTCCCTTTCAATTTAGGTGCAATGTTGACCACATTACAATTGATGAGGGAGTCGTGTTTTTGTGAGGGAGGAGTCAAATTTGTAAGCAACTTGTACGGTCCGACTGTAGTAGCAAGTAGCAATTTTAGTTTTCAATACTTTGCAACTGTGGATGCATGTTGATGGAAGTCTCACTGGTAAAATGGTCTTATTTGTGGTACTGAGCACTAACATTAATTGATTTCTTTCATGTTGTTCAAGAATCATGCTGCTGGTTACAACTACATGCAATGTCAAGACAATGTGCTCTGCTTCGATCTCACAGGTCATTAATTCTTGGGAGCCTTGTAGTTGAGAACTAAATAATTACCATTCATGAATTATTTACACTGTCTAGTAGGAAATGTGTTGCTTTTCACTTACTAAAAATGAAAAAGAAATGAAACCGCGCCAGATACATGGGTTGTGTCAATGTTGGTGAGTAGTTTTGGTCACAAGAAGACAAAAATATAAGTATAATATTTTGGTATTATTCACTGTTCCCACGAAGTGAGGAATGAAAAACGACAGATCTGCTACTGGTGATGAATGAATTGCGACAATATCAAATCGATTCATCTATCCTCAATTCATTGGAGTTGACTTGCATCATGTATCGCACGGCAAAATTCTTAGTTTTCCTTAAGGCAAGTTTGTAGTATCTTCAATGTATGCTGTCGGGGGTCCGGTGGGCACTGGCTCATTGGCAATACGAACATACACTTCATTCACGCCGGCCCTCAAATAGGACCATAGTTTCTATCTATCTATCTACCTACGTTGTTGGGGCTTCACCTTCTGTGCTGCCCACCTGGCCATATATAAGGTAGAAGGCTCTAAACCCGCTACAGTTCTAAACCCACAGTTACCAAGGATGAACATTTTGAAATTTTGAATGTACCCATAGTGAAGAGCACCACTTTAGAACCCATGTCATTTCAACTTCAGAAATTCATAATTAATTTTAGGAACATCTAAATTTTTTGATTCAAAGTATGTCGGTCTTTGCTTGGATTTGTCTTCTAGTGCAAAAGCACACTCAGTTCTCCCTGTGGTCTCATAAATTCATAGCCCTTAAAGTGGCGGGTTTAGAGCCTCCTACCTTATGTTGTGGAAATTAAAGCAAGCTATGAATCATCATCCTCTTGATCTCTTTTATTAATGAGCTACATCATGAATGAATGAATTATGTGACTTACGATCGATCAGTTGGCCTTGGAAGCTGCGACACACTGCAAGAGGAACACCCGGGCCATAATGCAGGTGATGAAAAAGCAGCACTTGGAGATAATCTCTGCAGGAGAATCCACAAATATCTGCAAGCATTCGTCACGCTGCTTCTTGCAGCATTCCAGCTCTGGACACAGCTCTACTGCTTTGCTTTCGGTTTCCTTCGCAGTCACCTTGTGGTCTACCACACCCTTATACTGTAGATTCTCTATTACACCTTGAATGTCATTCATGTTAGGCATCTCGACACTTGCTCTACCGAAACCCTATCAACGAACTTTCACTACTAGAAAATGTGTCGTTTTCACTTGCTGTAAATGAAAAAGGAATGAAACTACGCCAGGCACATGGGTTATGTTAGTGTTGGTGAGTGGATTTGGTCACAAGAAGACAAAAAATATAAGCATAATATTCAGCCATTGTTCACTATTCCCACGAAACGGGGAATGAAAAACGGCAGGTCTTCTACTTGTGTTGGGAAATTATTGTACAATTGGAATCAAAACATATATGCTCAAGTGGATTCCAATTTGTGCGTTTCTCCACCAAGGTATAACAATCTTTAACTCAATATCTCTTGATGAGACTCAGTGAACATTGTCGATCGAGGACCTTGAAATTAAAGAAGACTGCAATGCTGGTGTGGGATTTCTCAACAAGTATTGGAAGTTTTGTTTTGTCTTGTTTCATTGAGAGGCTGGTTGACGGTTATTGGCGGTCAACCGTTCGGCTTGTGGAGCAACTCTCGTAACAGAAATCACCAAGCACGTACAGCCGAATCTTCATTGTTGTAAAAGATATCAATTATCTCCAGCCACTAAATACGCCATTTCGTGTAGTTGACCTCTATCCTAACATTCAAAATTTGGTGTCACAAACTATCATCTCCACACCCTTGCTAAATTTAGTTATAGATGGGCGTCTTTATACTGTGCTCATATTCAATGACTCTCACTGTCCCTAAATATGCATGCTAAATTTCATTCATTTTTGAGATTCATGCTAAGAGAATTCAGTTATAGAGTGGGCATGCTCTAAGGACCGCTTTACACTAGGAGTCAGACCCAACAAATAGGCTGAAATCCTCGCCTTTTATTGGTCAAAAGCCATCCTTTGGACCCAACCCCTTTACATTAGGATTCAAGCCCAATGCAACCAAAACATTTTTTTACAATACACGGGCCTAACTCAATTCATTGGGTCCACCAAATATGGTATTCCAAACTTTTCATTAAAAATTAGCATTGGGCTCAAGTGCACATTTCCTTAAAAACTATAACCTTATTATATTGCATGCTTGAAGCTGGGCCTAAGGCAAATATGGGCTAATTTTTTTGTTGCATTGGCCGAAGAATGACTAGCCTGATTGGTCCGGAATGGCCTTAAACTACTTAGGTGACAGCTAAGGGTGGATTCCCCTTAGGTGTGCTCACTAGTACTAATGAGGGCGGCGGTTTGATTCCAATGGGAGGCACGTTGTGAAGGCTAATACCTCCTTGTTTGATAAGAACCCCAAACATGACACACATTGCTCGATCTTGGGCCTCATGTTTACGGTGGGAGCGTCGCTCTTTAGTAGGAAATATTTAGGAGCATAGGAAATACTGCATGAAGAAATTCCACGGGACAACACTAGAATGTGCTCTCTTCATTCCCAGTGTGATGTTTGTAATCTGTTGTTGTGCAATCAAAATAAAGCATCCATTTGTTTTCCAAAAAATAAAATAAAGAATAGAGGACCACCCGACTTCTAAGTGTAAAGCGGTCCTAAGAGGTACATTAACTGATGAAGAAAATCACGGAAGATATAAGGTAGGAGCACCCAATTCTCACACTGTACTCAATGCCAATAATTTTTAAACACGGTAGTAATTTTAGATTGTAAATCTGGGGAGACCATAGATAACTTATTATTTTTGTCAAGAAACAATAAAGGCTCTATGATGTGCTTAGATTTGCGTTCTAAAATGAATGTTTTGTTTAGAAATTATTGATATAGGGTACACTATCAGTTGGAATTGGGTGCTCCTACCCAATGATCTCGAAACTGGCTAAAATTATTTGGATTTCTACCCAGAAAATGGGGCTGCTAAACATACAAAGAAAGAAAATGAAAAAAAAGGAAATGTAGCGAGGATGCTCATCATGTTATAAATATGTAGCAACTTCATGAGGTGATATGTGCAGATATCATCATGGTATCACCTTAATATATCAAGGGTATTGCCGGATATTACAGAGGTATTGCGAGTATTGTATGCACTAGGTAGCAAAAGTAGATACCATTTATGTGGGAGGTCGCATAATGTTCTAAATGTCATAAAGTGGTTCGGGATCAGTGCTCCTACCTTAGTAGAACGAATTAAGTCATACTAATTTGGACAAGAATTTTAATTACTGGGGTGACTGACCGCAATCTGAAGGCTGCGCTCATCTGGCACCTGACTGACTGACTAACAGGAGAGCTTGACCACAATTGCAATGTACAGTGACTGTACATTCTCACTCACTCACTCATTCTCAACACTTCAACTGAAGGGAGTTTCTCACTCTTGTTCCTGCATCAATCGATCGCCTTGCTGCAGCTCCAAGTAAGTTAATCAAACCTTTTATTACTTGCTGGTATGTATGCATGCCTTCAACCAATGCGTGCTCGCTCTTGTGTCTGCCGTTTTCAGTTTCTTTCTTTCTTACGATCACCACTCGGATCCCCTTTGCAATGTCGGCTTCCGAGTTCTTTCTTGCAGTGTACGAGCTAACTGTACAATTTTCTTTCCATGGAGGAAATTAATTAAGACGGACCAAGCAGGAGTCGGTCTCGTGTGAGTTTCAGTCCTTCTTGGAGCTTACAGGTTTCGATCAGGGTGTTGCAGTTTTGCAGCGAGCTCGGTGTTTCTGCAAGCCAAGAATTTGGGTAAAGGATCATATGTTTTTTTCCAAGATGTGAAGACTAGGTCGTTAGTTAGGAGCAGGAGTTCTCGGTGGTTGCTGCAAGAAGTTTAGTAACCATGGCCAGGTCATTTGAGTGAGTGAGGGTCGTGTATATTGGGGTTCACTTTCTTTTATGGAGATTTTGAAAACTACACAATCTGAAGTCCTGTGTTGGCGAGCGAGGTTTGGCTGCATAAAAAACAGTAACAATAACTTTGTGTGTTGATAGAAACAGACAGTGTGGTGACAGACGCTGAAAGACTCACTGCTGCTGATGGGTTCTGCGTCCGGCTTGGTGATCGGCATCAGCCTCGTGCTATACAATGTGGCCTTCGGTCTGGCCCTCGGCGCTATGGCCAGACGAAGCAAGGTCAGCCATACTCACTTCCTCTTTATATTTGGTATCCAGAAGGAAAAGCACTGAACTTCTTAACATACCCACGTACTAAGTAAGTGACACTTGCTTTATGATAACCAAAAGGAAAAACACGGAAATAAATGTACATACAATTTAGGTGCTTGCTACCCCGGATAATGTGTCTCTGAGGTCATCCTTGTGTTGTTGCAACTTTGGTGACGACAGTCCAATGCCGTTGTTTTTTTGTTTTTTTCAAATTATGTTTTCTTTTTTTGCAACATGTTATTTTGACAAGGTTGCATGCATTTGGGTGCAGGGGGATCTGACGGTGGTGGATGAGGACATGGGGACCCTGAAATGTCAGTACACGAGCAACATTGCAACAGGATTAGCGGCGGGCGCTTTCCTGTTCTTGCTGGTAGCGCAGATGTTCGTCATGATCGTCACACGCTGCCTCTGCTGTGGCAATGGCTACAAGCCCGGCGCTGCCCGCACTCTCGCTGTCTTACTCTTCATCTTCTCATGGTAATTAATTAAACGGATCCACCGTTAATTCTTCTCTCCTCTTCCTCTACTTTCATATACACCTCTTTTATATCACATCCTCTGTTCTCTCATTGTACACACCCAGTTGTAAACTCACTCACTCAACTTTGTTATGTCACAAGAAGTTGCATATAACTATACTACATAAGGAGTTTTACAAGTATGAAATTAACCCCTCAAGGACCAAGAAGCCCACATGTTTTCTTCAGCAGTTTTGAATAGGTTCTATGTGGAATTTCTTTTGTTCAAATTTGTTTGTTTTGGAATGGCAGCAAATGCAATGTTCTTCGTTGATTCCAGTGATGTAAAATTTAGTCTCATATGAATTATACTTCACACAATATGATCAATTTTTCATTTTAAAACCATACATGAATCCTTGGCCCTTAAGGGGTTAAGGATTCTCAATCCACCTTTCTGATTCCAGGAACTCCCTTGGAAGTGCTAGCTCACATTTTACACAATGTAAAGTTAACTATTGATTGTCACAATGTGTGAGAAACTTCATGGGCTGGTGATAGATCGAGCTTTAGATAATTAATTAATTAATTTTGTTGTATGTGTGGACGGTGCAGGTTGTGCTTCATAGTAGCGTCGGCAGCGCTGGTGGCCGGGGCAAGCGTGAACAAAATCCAAACGAAGGGTTTGTTCTCGACAACGGGGCCCAACGTGACGTGCAGGCAAGTGCAGAAGAGTCTGTTGGCAGCGGCGTCGGCGTTTACATTTATCACCATGGTCTGGACTGAGGTGTACTACGTTCTCATCTCCACCACTACTCAAGGGCCTGAGGCCTGGAAATCTTACCATGGTGGCCCTTCTGTGGGCATGGCTGCCTACACCTGACAGACACTCACTCAGCTGAAGACCGCTAGTTGAAAAATTACATGGTGTTATAAACAACATTTCTAACACACATTAAATGAGTTATAAATGATAGTATTTTAGGAAGACAGTCTTTTTTGGAACCCATATCTGACCATCATTTTACTTCTCGGGAAGTAGAAATTAGCAGCTCTACGGGAATAAGATTCAAGTTCAGGGCACTGGTATTTGATTCCTGAATGAAGGTGTGTCTTATGCCTTCAGTCAGAAAATGGACCTCAGTCAATTAAGATACTACTATTTTGTGTAATGTTCTTGTCGGAAGGAAAGCTCACTGTGTTACATTAGAGCATCTCCACCCTACCACTGATTTCTTAGTTGATTCTGAAAAGTGCTCCTATTTAATGTTACATGTTTGGGTGGGGAATATGAGCACAATATAGTGATACCTCAATATGTTCCTCTATAGCTAACTTAACCCCTAACTGCTCAACCATGCATATTTTGCATGATGTACAGATTTTCTCATCCGTCATGCACTTTTTGTAGTGTGATTTTTTTACTAATTTTTTTATGGGAAGTTAGCTTCATATATGTGTGATCCGATCGAAAAGTAAACAATTTTTGAAAAAATTATGCCTCATTTTGAGTTGCAGTGTTTCACCCAAAATCTTGAAGATTTTGGTCTAAAAGTGTTCTTGAAAAAATAAACTCATAAAATCAAGCATCCAAAAATCTCCAAAAATCACTACACCTAGAGTACTACATTATAACTCATCACAAAAAAATTCATCCATATATTGTCAATATCTTATTCGTAATTGAATTACAAAATATTTTTTTATTTTACGTTTCAAAATTTATAGAAAAATATTAGTGATAGCAATCAGAGATCTAACCGTATAGATAGAATTTAAAATTCAAAGTGTATAACTTCTATTCATACATCAAGTTCCAAATATTCATGCTAGTTGCATTTTATAATGCATCTTTGCAAAACTGCCTAAATTGGACATAGGTGAGGACGTTTAGGGGTTAAGGAGGGGCTCAATATCCTAATTGATGAACAATAATGATTATATGTATAGTGATTGTAATTGCTTCACCAAATATATAAAGGAACACATAGCGGTTCAAGAGTGTAGAGATGATAAACTTAGTGTTCAAGAGGTGAATTGAGGGAGAAAGGTGCACATGTTCTTAAGACTCCTGCTTGATTAGGTATTAAATTTTAAACTTTATGGACTTCTTTCACGACATTTGTACATTACTGTAACAGGAAATGTCAAATTTTGAAGTTGACATAGTTGAGTCTTAATGGTTGAGATGAGAAGATGATGCTAGCCCTTCTTAATTGAACAAACAAATCACTCCATATGCAACCAATGAGATTAAGTGTACAATTGGGTACAATATGCTTACAAATTTTTTCGGGCCTAAAATTTCACCATAGTATGTAGGAACTTTGAGGAATTATAGAACATTGAGGAATTAAAGAACATTGAGGAATTTTATAAATTCCTACAAATGGAGGACTAAAGTAGGAATGTCCCTTTCAATTTGTAGGTTCATGAATGCCATATTGAACACATTACAATTTAGGGAAAGGACTTCAAGGGACTCTTACAAGGGAGGAGTCAAAAATTCGTAAGCAAATTGTACCCGATTGTACAGTCAAACATAACTTACTAGGTCAAAGTGCAATGTTGAAGTGTACATTTTTCATTGTTATGACTTTTTAGCATACTTGGAATCAATGATTGAATATTTGAAGATAGGAAACTCAATTTGATCTTAAGGAAACTCAATTTGATCTTTAAGAAACTATGGTTGGATTTTGTAGTACTGAAAAATGAACTTTGGAAAGATGAAAGTTCAATTGTAAGTTAAAATTGTTATTCGCATTGGCGTTATGTTTGGGAATGGTAGTCAAGGCCATGGTTATAAAAAATTATTTGTAAATTAGTACTCCATGGTAAATGGAAAAAGAAATTCGGGAAAAATAACTCAGCGGGATATGTGAACAATGCTCCTCGTCTACACATACAACATCCTAACTTTTGTAACGCCTCAGTGCACAACCAAAAGTATTAAGACTAACCTCAAAAAATCATAGTCCCTCTGTCCTAAAACAATTGTCTTAATTTTTGATAATTTGTTTTTGCAATATTTCTTCAATCTATATTTTATACTTTAAACCAGAGCCTTGTCCACTTCATTTGTATAGTTGGATTTATCATATCTTTTATAGATATTTGTTCATTTATTTTGAAAGTTTTTCTTTTGAAATTCAATTAAAAATCTCAATTCTTTTGTTTGCAAATCCATATTATACAAATGATAGTCAACTAGCACTGTAAGAACAAAGATAAATTTGGATGGATGAAAAACTGTACAAGATGTCAACAGCGTTGAGAAAGGTTGCAAATTTGTTTGTCGTTCATTATAACACATAAAAAATTAGGACATTCATTTCTGAAGAGAGGAAGATAAATAGAGTTGCACTTCTCTCCGCACAACCAATGACGATTTGAAAAGACAAGAAAGTGAAAGGAAGTGAAAGGACGTGAAAGGATGCAAAAGGTTGAGTTACCACGTTGAAAGGGAGGGAGACAATTAGTGCTCTTCACGATCAATGATGACGTGAAAAGACTCGAAAGACTCAAAAGTTACCGCACACAAAAGAAGACTTTGACGAAAACGAAATGGAACATTCCTAGAACGACCATCCAACCAACAAGTGAACCTTATGGTCTTTTTCTCATTGATATATTACATGATCTTCTTAGAAACTTCGTCATTGAATATAGATTGAATGTACTGAACTTGTGATGCCAAGATGGGCACCAAAACAACATATTAATATCACCAATCATTTCCAGGACCTGTGTAACGGTGGCATTTTCTCATTTCACCTCAGTTTTTCTGATTGCAATACATCATTTTAAAACTCTTGTTCTATACTGCTTGTCCTATACTACAAGATCAACAGTATCGATCGTCTCAAACTAAAGTCATTTTCACACAAATAGATGATTTGCAGCAAGGGGTTAAATAACAATAAAAGGCCGGGCTCAAAAAGAACTTTCTCATTCTCTCCACATTGGCATTCCTGTTCTGAACGAAACAGAAGTTCCTCATCTCATCAAACTTCCGTGTTCTTCATAAAACTGGATGTCTACTAACCGATCTTTCCTTGTACAGTACTACTCCTCAAGGACAGTAGTAGTCATACGAGAAAGGTAACTTGCCAAGGTCTTGCTTAGAAGAGCTTGCGTAACTGCTCAAGTCACTATGGACTTTTTTCTGTTCCGTCTCGACTTCCCTTTCCAGAAGCTTACTAATGCCAACAACTTCACCAACAAGCTCGGAGATGTGAGCTTTCCTTTCCTGCAGGTTCGTCTGCAGCCGTTTCTCTGCATCATGCACAGTGACAAACACATGATTATTTTAAGACGTATGTATGCCTGCAAAGTGGTCTACCCATACTAATAAGAACCAATTATGTATCAAGACAGACTGGAAATGTGGGTGCACAATCCGGATTCAGAAGCAGACCATATGTTTCAACATACCTAGCAATGTGACAACCTCCTCAAACGAAACCTGCGGAAGAACGAAGGTTTGTTGTCAATACAAGGAGATTCAACAAGCACACAGCAGGGCACATCATCATCATCATCCTCGGTAAGTTCAGGTTGAA
This sequence comes from Pohlia nutans, assembly GCA_022496805.1. Taxonomy (NCBI): domain Eukaryota; kingdom Viridiplantae; phylum Streptophyta; class Bryopsida; order Bryales; family Mniaceae; genus Pohlia; species Pohlia nutans. The sequence goes on along the minus strand of CM040095.1, from coordinate 25,224,430 downwards.
GAACAAAAAGTACCAACCTTTGTGCAATCTGTCTCGTTAAGCAGCTCGTGAATTTCTGTCTTGACCACTTCATCCTCTGGAACCTCCCGCAACTCGCACCGCTCTGTCACAGTTCAAAACAGCATTCCTTGATTTAAAACACATTCCTGATCCCCAGACATCACGACAACCCGGACCATGTATAATGCAGACGGGACTGAATTTTATATCACCACAACATTGCGTGTGTTGGGCAGAAAATAAAATAAACTAAAATTGAACAAAAGGGAAAGTCCTCATACGACTCGAAACTGCTAAAAATAAAAATAAAACAGTTGAGGCTCTTGGTCCTTTAAAGGGATTAAAACCATGGAACGCAAACTGTGCATGATACGAATGACTCAACAATGCAATGGATTGTTCCAAACCTCTTGCAAATCTTGGATGGGTATCTAACCATAATGTTCTGGAGCAACGCTCAAGGATACAGCCTCGGTGGTTGATTCCAATGCAATTCCCTGCAGCATTTCAGGTGGACCATTTCCCTGTTGAAATGTATCACCCTCCAGGCCATGAAGAGAATTTCCAAATGCAATGAATCCTGGAGCTTCACGCTGGCTCTGCAACACACTGGTCTCCCCTCCGACAGCAGCCATATTACATCCTCCACCAGAAAGCCTGTACGGCGAGCTGGGGCTATTGTTATTATTACTGTTATTACTGTTATTATTGTGATTGTCATCAGGATGATCCAGCGTGGCTAACTGCACCAGGCCAGTAGTGGATCCAGACCTCACCACCCCTGCAATGTTGTTGGAAGTTGTGGTGGTGCTGTTGTATGCTGCAGGCTCTCCTGCGGCGCGCACTTTGAGAAATTTCTTCTTAATCAGTCTGAGCTTCCTCGATTCATCCGACCTCCCACTCTCGGCCGTTGTCTCTGACACGTTGTTGAAATACTCTATTCTTTTATGCAGCACTTCTCGACTCCATGGCGCTGCTACTGCTGCTGCGTCCTCCTTTCCTGAGCTCAGTGGGTCGAACCCCATCTCCCCCTTGCCCTTGCAGCTGAGTGAACCTTTTTGTTTCTGTCATCAAGCAACTCTCTTGTTCATTCACTATAGGAATATATAGAATTATTATGTGCACATCAACAGAATAAGTGATCTAACTACTTCGAGAAACCATAAATCATTTTTCTTTTAACAACGGCAAATGACAATTAGGAAGAATAGAAGTGGAGCCATGTGTTTCCAATCAAGTATGGAAAGAAAATCAATGGTGGAGATGCTGCACCACAAAACTTGCAGAGAATGCCCAACATTGATTTCTTTAGAGGCCAAGCGTACTAGAGATGCATTAACCCTTAAGGACCAAGGATTCATGGTTTTAAAATGACAAATTCAGTCCATTATATTGTGAAAAAGACGTTTTCAGATGGGACCACCTTTAATATCACTAGAATCAGTGAAGATCATTGTATGTGTTGGTCAAAAAAGAAAGGAACAGAAGGAAGTCTATATAGAACCTAATCAAAACTGCTAAAAGAAACATGAGGCGCAAGTTGGGCTTTTTGGTCCTTTAGGGGTTAATAGCCCCACAAGTGCCACTAGGTCACCCCCAAAATCAACAAAAAGTGCATCAAAAAGTCATGTCTCACCTACTGGGCCCACAATGTTTACTTCAAACCATCATAACGTCAAAATCCTATTGTGACCACAAACTTTCTACTATGACCCTACTCAAAAGGTAGAAGATCCTATTGTGGCCACTAAGTCACTCCATTGTCACTTAAAACTTTCATTTGTGCCACTTGCACCCCAAAATCTCATTTATTCGAGAGTGACAGTTTTCCATGGCCAAAATGGGGCCCTATAGAAGACGGTCACAAAAGAAAGGAGAACACAACAGGGACGTTTACTTTAATAATGAAAATAGAGTAAAAAAGTATGTATGAACTGGCCAAGTGGGAGAAAAGAAGGAACCTTGTAGGGCGTCTTTGCTTGCAGAAACCGTTCTTCCTCTAGCATCTGTGCAAGAAGAGCTATATTATTGATGGAGTTGTGATGGTATCTATTTTCAACAGAGATTTCAACAAATAGATTTCAACAACTCGTTTTCTTGACAGACAATGGAACACAGCTACAAAATCACTCGAAGCAGGGGGACGTTTGAAATCTATATCGGCATCAATTCATTTACCTGATAACCCTTTTCCAAATAGGGTCTGCTAGAATGCTGACGCATCCCGTGATCTTCACCATCAGGGTACTCAAGTTTTTCCTGCTTCACCACATGAAAAAATGCGTCATTCTTCATGTGAGTTGCAAGGAGCTTTGAATGCTAATCCTTCTGTAGAAATGCAACGTCACTAGCAGAATGTCTAGATCTTCATTTACCATGCGATGAGCAAGATCTCGCTTCGTGGATCTCTCCGCTTGCTCAAATCCCTCTGCCGCATCCTGGACCTTAACAAGAGCAACAGGAGTGCACATTCAGGTTGACAGTGCAAATGACGAGGTAAATGCAAGTACATAACTGATTCACCGAGAATCCATGGTTTTAAGACGATTAATTTGATTGATCAGAACAATAATTTAGATGGGGCCAAATCGTATATCACCACAATCAGTGAAGAATAGTGCAAGTAATGGGTCAAAAAACAAACAAAATTCCAACAAAAGAGACTCCCCATATGACCCACTCAAAAGTGCTAAGAAATCATTGCTGAGGCTGGCTCACCATATAAGGACTCCTTGTGAATTTACTTGCTTTTCCAACGGCCATTGCGTCCAAGTCCGCAGGAGCTGACACGCAACACTTGCAGGGGTGTTCCAGATCCTCAAAGTAGGTGTTGCTCTGGCTCTGAGCGCAGCACACATCGTCCGAGGCGGGAGGAACATCGGCTGGAATCTCACTGACAGACCTGCAACAGTGAATACTTTAATTGGGTGCAAAAATGGCACGAAAAGAAACTGCTTGGCTAATTTCATTGCAGAAGCTTTTGCTACGGAAAATGTACAAATTATGATAGCAAGTGGCTACAAAATGGCTCACACAAAGTTGAAAGGCTGGAATAATAATTTTTGCAACTTTTGAGAAACAGAACAACAAGATCACTGACCTGCAATGCCGTCCATACACATACCCTAGCGCCAAACACCCTGCTCCCACCAAAATCGGGTGGAAGTCCGTCCAGATTAAAAACCCCTGCGACATTCAAATCCTCCACCTCAATTTCCACCGTGGAGGATGCCAATCAATTCACCGTGACATGATCCCATGAATGGATCCTTGACGACACTAGGGTTTTCTTCAGAGTTCTTGATGGAGTCGATGGTTGCTGTCTGGAAGAGGGACGATGCGAAGGGGTGCTGCTCTTAGCAGTCAAGCGTCGTCGGCTCTTCTCTGTCAGTCTGCAAGGCAGAGTCACAAAAATTGACTGGCAGACCACTTCTCGTTCGAAATAGTATAAAGTAAAAAAGATTTAATCTAATCTGTTTACACTTGAATCCTGAAATCCTTCAAACTCGTAGTCAAACGTCACTCACAGTCAGTTTCTAACTGGAGAATCGTGACAAACTAACAATGTTTCTCTGTCTTAGAGCCGGCTCCTCCAGCCCTTTTTACAAAAAATTAGATGATCATGGAAACAGGCTCTTAACAGGCTCTTAGACTACTGTCAAGTAGTCCGTCAAACTAAGCCAAAGCCTGTGTGGCATGCGGTGACCGAACGCATACCATGACCGAAGCAGCCCATCAAACCCTAAAAAGCTCAGAACAGGTGCTACCACCTCGCCCCAGAAGAACCGCCACAGCTCAATACTGCAATCCACGGCCACACGCAACGTCCCGGTCCCCATCTCAGTCAAGCCCACCTCGGATTTCGGAGCAACGGAAACGACAGAGCAACACGACAACCACAGACACCTTCGGTGGCGGTATGAGTTGCCGACGAAACAAGGCACATGTAAACGCGACTCTTGCACAGTCAGTGGTGGAATCTTTGGAAAAGCGATACTAGGCTGACTAGAGATGCACCGATCGGTAAACAAGTCAAAACAGTAGCAGCGAAAAAATTATTGGCAAAAATTCGCCAGGTTCTTACCTCTTTTTTCCTTTGGCGAATTTACTACGGGCAGAAAAGGGAATTTTTTTTACTGATGCGCCAGCCTCTGACGTGCGAGCGTCACTGGCTGGCCACATCACCGCCCACCTTGGCTATCAGGGGGGCCACATCAGCTGATGTCTGCCACCTTGCCTGAGCCAGACTCTCCCATCCATCCAGCTCAAAATCGCCTGAGCGCCTGGCAAATATAGCCAAGGTGCCAGAACTTTGTTGCAGCATTCAGTTTGGCGCTCCGTCTGCTCACGCTCCTGATGCCAGCGCGCTTCAGTGTTTAGGGTTTAGGTCGCCTCAGCGCGCAGCCTGTTTCCCTTCCGCTCGCCTGCCGCACTTGTGTTTTTGCAGGGTTTAGGGCCGAAGGGGGTCCGTTTATGGATGGCGCCTGCGGTTTTGGGTACTGACAGAATTTGAATGGCGATGGCGATCGTGGATCGGGGAGCGGCGGAAGGAACTCCATCTAATCTTCTTCGTGGAGTTCGTGCTTCGGCGATGGAGTATTTGAAGTCCGCGGAGGTAAGTGTTTCTTCACTGCACTTCGTTCTGGATCATGCGGGCTCTTCTCTCGTTTTGAATCAGTTCTTCTCGTTTTGAATCGGGGTTAGGGTCGTTTTGAATCACGGTGTTTTGAGAGGCCTTTCGTTTCGTGTTTGCGGTTCTAGATCAGGGGTATCGTGATTTTTATTTTTTTTCGGGTTTGGTCGCTTCGGTGGTTTCATTGTGATCAAAGGTTCTTGTTTTTGCGGGATCTTTGAGTTATAGCTTGAAGGTCAGGGGTTTAGTTTTTTTTTCCTTCAATCGTGATCAGGGACTCATCGTTTAGGGGATCAGGAGGTTTTTTTTTGTTTTTAGGGTCGAATCGTGCTAGTTCTGTCTCGTTGCATGCAATGAGGTCATCGTCAATATTCTTCAGGAATTAAAAGGGTCTCTTTGCATATGGTCGGTTTATCGTGGTCACTGTGAATCGACGCTGCATGCAGTCAGGGGTTCTTCCTTTTTATTTTGTTAGAATAATGCATGTAGTCAGGGCTTTGTGACGTTGCATGCAGTGAGTGCATCGTGTTCATTGTGAGGGCTTCGGGTTTGAATCTTTTAGTCTCGTTGCATGCAGTTCAGGGACTTGTTAAGGGATTATGGGTTTAGGGTTTAGGCTGCTTGCATGAAGTCAGTGATCTTATTTATTTCATAAGTCATCTGTTCAGGGTTTAGAGTTTATGCATGCAGTCAAGGGTTCGTGAATTTGAGACAATTCAGAGGTTCGTGGTTGGATCTGGTTTAGTGCAGTCATGGGTCCCATGGCAAAACAGCAGTCCATGCTCACTAAGTACTTGTATCACGGGTTGTCTGATAGCAATGGCAATGGAGGCAACGTGGAAGGAGACATTCAATTCGGTACAACACAGATCGTGGTGACGAGTCAGACGGGAAGCGGTGGGCCGCCGTTAGAGGACGCTACCGACTCCAGTGTCAACCTACAGTTGCCGGTGTTCATGAACACCAGTGTGGCAGGGGCAGGTGCGCATGGACCAGCAGTGCATGGAGCAGCAGGGCGTGGAGCAGAGGCGGGGCTGGCACCACAGCGACTCACGGCAGGACAAAAAGGTAAGTCTGTCTGCCCACAGCTCATGGGGGATGGAGCAAGGTCGTCGGGCTCTGATGTTGGTATTGGGACATCAGGTGGTGGGGCTGCTGATGTAGTGATCCTCGAACCATTGGTGGCCTCACCAGCTCATGATGCAGCGAGAGTACGAAGAAGGGTTTATGAATCCAATAGGCATTGCCAAGAATTATGGGCTGCCAAGCTGCCATGGGCAGAATCTGTAGTGGCAAGTGATGGGAGTGTGAAGCAAGTGAAGTGCCGGGTGTGTAGTGATGTAGAGGGCCGTGAGAAGTTACTTGTGCCAAAGATTGACAGCTTATAGAAACATTGTGGCCGGAGGAAGGCCACCATAAGCTTTGGCAAAGTGGTGGCATGACAGTATTACTTTCTTTCAACCAATGCTCATGTCAAAAATAAGAAGGTGTACTTTGCAAGGTTGGGGAAGGGTGGGGATAGTGTTGTGCAGCAGGTGGCAGCGGGAGCCGTGCGTGAGCGCAAACGAAAGGTAGTACAATTTCGAGCCATTTTTTGGCTACTCATGCACGGGCGGCCCATGACCGATTTTGAGGGAATTCGTGATTTGTTTGACGTCCTAACGGTCCCTGATTTTCCCAAGAAACATTGGAGTGCCCCTTGTGGTTGGGAGATGGCTGATCATATGGCCAAAGTATTGGGTAAACACACGAAGAATATCATAACATCGGCGGCTTTCTTCTCCCTATCCGCAGATGAGGTAATCTCTATCGATGGACAATCTTGGATTTCAATACACATATATATTTGCATTGGGTTCAAGCGGGTTCCAATTCTATTGTCATTGTCACGATTGGTAGATGGTAATGGTGCAAATGCTATTAAGCAATGCATTGAGGGTATGGTTATACATCACACGGGGCTTGATGAGGTTCAAGTGGCAAAAAGATTGGTTTGTTTTGGGGCGGATGGGGTGTCGGTTTTTCAAGGCAGCAGGAACGGTGTCACGGTACAAATGAAAGACACCATGGCCCCGTTTATGTTAGGGGTTCATTGCATGGCTCACCGCACCAATCTTGCGGTTGAACCACTTTCTAACTTGTTCGTTGTGTCTAAGCTTGAGGCACTATGCCAAGCTATGCATTCATACTTTAGCCATAGTCCTAAGAGGCATTTGGAATTCCAAAAGCTTGCCGACATCATGGAAACAGAGGGCTTGAGAATGTTGCAAAATGTGAAGACACGATGGATTTCTCTTTTAGAGCCTTTGAGGCGGGTGATGGGTGAGTACAAGACACTAATTGCCAAGATGTGTGAGGATGCGGCGGTGAAAGAGCCCGAGATGACATCACGGCAAGCCATGGCGAGGGAGACCACGTGCCACAACTATGATTTGTTGTGTGATGTTGGTACCCTCCTTGCTCTTCCTTGCATTTTGCCTCTTCTCTAGTCGGTCAATTCCTTGATGAAGTTTGCCCAATCTAACCACGTGTTCGTGAGTGATTATGTAGCCGCGGTGAAGATTTGCCAAGCGGAACTATACATGATGTATAGTGATCGTGACACGGCATGGCAAAAGTCTCACTTTGAGATGTTCCATGACATTGTCAATGATCACTCATATGCAATCACCCAAGAGTGGGTGACAGATTTGAACACGGGCTCTCAAAGCCTTGCATTCCGCATTGGTGATCACACTTACCCGGCTCACATGATTTGCTCCGTCACGGGCAAGAAATTGCCAGTCTCACACGAAGACTTTGAGGCGGTGGTCTCTAGTGTGAAGGGGCAATGCAAGGATGCCGCTGAAATGCTCACGCTTGAGCTTGATGTGAGATTCCCGGAGGTGGAATTGATGAACGCCTTGGGCGTAGTATTTCCTCAATATTGGTTGCAACCAAATTGTGAGGAATTGTTCCCCATGCATGTGAAGACCTTGAGGGGACACTACTCTATGCATCGCATGGTGAACTTTGGCACCAAGGATGAGCCCGTTATGAAGGAAATTGAGCCCCTCATTGATGGTAGATTGCTTTCTTTGCAAACATCTTTGTTTAAGCTTACAATGAAGTCTCATGCAAAGGAGGCTATGGAGGAGCCACGGGACCAAAATCCGGTGACTAAGTTGTGGGTGAAGGTGGGGCAAAATGCCTTGATGCTAAACCGCCTTTCTGAGTTCATAAAGGTGGTTGAAATTGCCATCACGGCGGTGCTTGGGAGTGTGGAAGATGAACGCACGTTCTCTACTCTTGGATTTATGAAATGCAAGCTCCGTAACCGGCTTGGGGGGCATTTGGACACATGTGTGAAGATGTTCTCACAACAATTCTTCACTCTCCAATCTTTCCCTTTTAACTCGGCAATTAACTCATGGCGTGATGATCATGCAAGGAGGGGGGCGGATGTGTAAGGCTGTTTGTTTCCATCATGACAGCAAGTTTTGAGTTGCAAATTTGTTAGAACATTTTACTAACTTGGTTGGGGGTGGGTGGGTGGGATTGTCAATTGCGGTGGGCAAGGCCTTATGGGCCGGGGTTCAACTCCCCTTGGCAATTGCTGAATTTTTTGGCAAGTGCTGAAATTTCTTTCCCAAGTGCTGAATTTTTTTGAAAGTGCTGAATTTTTTGAAAAGTGCTGAAATTTTTGGATAGTGCTGAATTTTTTGAAAAGTGCTGAATTTTTAGAGTGAAGTGCTGAAATTTTTGTGAAGTGCTCAATTTTTTGGCAAGTGCTGAAATTTTTAAGGCAAGTGCTGAATTTTTTGGCAAGGGCTGAATTTTTTGGCAAGGGCCTTAATTTTTTGGGAGATTAGCCACCAATGCACCTATGCTGAATTTTTTGTCGCTTGTGATACTACCTTGGAAATATTTGGGATGCCACATTCCCATGATTTTGGGCTTCACACTCGCCACATGAGTTGAAGCAGTAAAAAAATTTCAGATTTTTTGCTTTAAGGTAGGAAAACCAAAAACGGTGAAAATAAGGTGATTTGACTAAAAGGAATGGAGTTAGAAATTATGTGAAATTTTTTTGAGATGAAGAAGAAGAAATGATGAAGAATGCAAGTTGTTTCGTATTTTTATTCCCCGTAAATAATTATCTACAATTTTTCAAAGTGGGAAGTTTGTCAAACCCCCTTCTTGTATACTAGACTCTTCCTTTTCTACACATGAAAGCACCTAAAACGGTTAACTAATATCACAGAAAACCGCACACAAGATTCCAAAAAAATTAGTAATTTTTAGTAAATTTTTAGTAATCCTCGTCATGCAAAAATTCTCCATTTTCGGTCTACCACCTCCCTGCTTTTAAAAAACTCTAGTGCACGCCTTGAGGGCATTAACCGTTTTTGGTTTTCCTACCTTAAAAGTGTCTTTAGAGGCTCGCCACTTGCATACAAAAAATGGCATGACTGTAGCCTTATTTTTGGACTGAATTTAATATGGAGGCGCCAGAAAAGCACCTCCCAGTCCCATTGAGGTGCATGTCGCTCTACCTTGCTAAATCCTTAATTTTTTCGCTGAACAGTAGGAGCCGTTTTGGCTTTTCTACACATGCTTTTATCATTTTCCAAAAAAAGAAAATGACAAACAATTATGCCACAGTAGAAGTTCTGGTATGGAGACGCACCGATCGGTATGTAAAGTTGTAGACCAGGCCCAGTGCAGCACTGTTACCCATGAAGCCCCCACGGAAAGCCCGGAGAAGAAGCCATGTGGTCACTCGTCACGAGTATTGTGGGTCCAACCGCGGTTTCAGGAAGCTGGCACCCCGTTTCCGACTTTCATTCTCATCACAGTCAATCTTTCAGACAGCAGAATAATGCGACTTCTTCTCTCATTAATGCGTTTCCCATGAACTATAAATCACCGCCAACCCTGCCACCCCACTCATTCCATCCAATTCACTCACAAGCTTTCGAACGCTCTCATAAGCTTTCACAGTCATTTCGTAGTAGTTTTGTCGAGCATTCATTCCAATGGAGGTGGAAATGCTAACCGGGATGCAATGGCTGGAGATAGCGGCATTCATCTGCGTTTCGTTGTGGCTCGTTTCGCAGCTATGGCCGCGGAAGAAGTCGAATTTGCAGTCGAAGAATTTGCCAGGGGGTTCACAAGGGTTGCCGGTGATCGGGGAGACGTTGAAGTACATGGCGAGCATGACGACGTCCACCCCGACATTCATGTCTGAGCGTGCACGGAAATTCGGCGAGATGTTCACGTCAAAATTGATGGGCGCGTGTTGTATCATCACCACGAAAGCTGACACGATCAAGTGGGTGCTGGCGCACGAAGGCAAGCAATTCGTCACGGGCTACCCGAAGTCGTTTCGGAAGGTCTTGGGCGAGTACACCGCGCTCAGCACGCACGGGGAGAAATGGAAGAGCACGCGGCGGTTCCTCGTCAACAGCCTGCGCGTCGAGCTTCTGAAGCAGCGCATTCCCATGATCGAGAGACTGGTGATTGAAAATTTGAACTCGTGGGGCTCCACGGTGAGCATCCGCGAGGAAACCAAGACGTTGGCGTTCAATGTGGTCGCGCAGTACCTGCTCGGCTCGCGCCTCAAATCCGGCCCCGTGAACGACTCGTTACGAAACGATTTCTATACTTTGACCGAGGGGCTGTTCGCGTTGCCCATCCCGCTTCCTGGCACCAATTTTACCAAGGCGCTGCAAGCGCGCAAAAGCATTGTGGAGACGCTGGAGCGTGACGTTGTGAGCCAGCCTAGACCTGTTGGTGATGAAGACCAGTACGTTGATTACATGGAGCACATGCGGAAAGACTCAAGCGGGCTTTCGGAAGAGATGCTGCTGGAGCACACGCGATGTCACGTTCTCGGGATGCTGTTCGCTGGACACGAGACCGCCGCTTGCGCCATGCTTTTTGCTGTGAAGTACATTATGGACCACCCTCGCGTCTTGAATGAGCTTCGTGCGGAGCATGACAACATCAAGGTTTCGAAATTCGAGGAAACTGGCCTCACCTGGGACGACTACAAGAACATGCGCTTCACTCAATCTGTAAGCTCTCACCCTCCCTCGCCATAGCTTGTTCGCAGAGTTTTAGGGTTCGCTAAACTTCGCAATCTAAAATGAGACAACGATTAGAATGTAATCGCCTACACTGACTGATTCATTCCGGGAATGCAGGTCATTACTGAGACTTTGCGGCTTGCCAATCCCGTCACTCTGTTATGGCGAGAAGCGACCGAAGACGTGCAACTAAATGGTGAGTGTTTCAAACAAACGCGAAAATGATGCTTTCTTTCTGGGCAAATTGCAATGCGAAATTGATTTCTTAAAAGTACAAATGGCAACCCTAATTCCGGCCATGGTTTGGGTGCTACAGGACACGTAATACCGAAAGGGATGAAGACAGTGTGCGCGATCCGGGAAGCGCACTATGATCCCGCGTATTTCGAGCATCCCGCGGAGTTCAATCCGTGGCGGCATCAGCAGGAGGTGATGAACCCGGCGAAGAAGCCGCCGCTCTTGGCCTTCGGAGGTGGCCCTCGTTACTGCCCCGGCTCCGAGCTTGCCCGTGTGGAGCTTTGCATTTTCCTGCACCATTTGGTGACCAAGTTCGATTTGCAACAACTGGATTCCTCGGAGAAGATGAGGTTCTTCCCCATTCCCAAGTTCAGCCACGGCCTCTGCGTGCAAGTCCGGCCCCGCTCCTCCACCATCTCTCACAAAATCCTCGCTAACTAAGTTAGTTAGTTCTTCACTAAAGTTAGCATGGGGCTTCACTAAAGTTAGCAGGGGGCTTCACTAAAGTTAGCAGGGGGCTTCACTAAAGTTAGCGTGGGGCTTCACTAAGTTGGCACGGGGCTTCACTAAGTTAGCATGGAGGAGCAACCTCCAAAGCCACAGGCCGTACCACATGGGCACCATGGCCCCTATAGAATGTAAAGGTAGCCAATCCTAAAAGCAGAGCAACATTTTTTTTTTCGGATCACATAGTGCAGTAAAACAAAGTAGATCAATGTATGTGCAAATGGAAGAAGATTATAATACAAGCTCTTTTGTATTGTTCTGATACTCCAACAATATTCTATGGGGTTTTAACCCTGAAAGGACTAAGCACATGATTGTTGGTCAAACCTAATTTTGACCCTGAAGATGAATTTTCTTGCAAATATATCTAACTAAAAAAGTGAATTTTATCAAGTTTAGTTTGCACTCTATTTTTTAAATCTTAAAAAGTTCAAATATTGAGAGTTTTGTTGCTATTGCAAGCTTTGTAGCTCAAACTAAGGTTGAATTACACTAGCTCAAGATTTGAATAGATGTTCACCTTTCAAATTTCAAATTATAAATAATAAATTTATATGAAAATGTGATCCTCCATTGTATCTTACATGTGTTCTAGAACAATTATATTTTTTGAATCTTTTTTAATTTATATGAAATTTAAAAGTATTCAATTTAAATTATTTTGTAAAAAAATTTGTTTTAAATCACATAACATAATAGAGCAATGCAATGGAGCCATCTTTGAAAATTGGATGGAAACATTAGTTAGCCAGGATTTTAAGTAATGAGGGAATGCCATTTGTATTCCTAAATTGTGGGACTATCGTGTCATTGCCACGTACACATAGTTTCTAATTGTAATTAGATTGTGGTCCATTGAAAAAGGGAGATGGCTCCCATTGCTTTAGTATACCGTACAAGAAAATCTAAAATTTCAAGACTAATAGTTGACATATAATTTCATACATGAAAAAAATTACAAAACATATTTTGATAAATCCTGAAGCTAAATTGTGCATGAAAATGTAGTTTAACTTTTCCACAAAGGTCTTAGGGTTTAAAGTTGAAGTCATATTGGACTTAAAGTTGACATTGGACTACCATACAAGGATATGCATATCACCTTTTTTATTTAGCACTAACAAAATCTACGGTCAATTAAAAGAATATGTAATGAAGTTTTTTGTAAGTGGTTTCAATTACTTCAAAGGATTTTACGACTTCCATTAATTATTTTTGAAAACCCCATTCCAACCTATATCAAGGAATTTTGGCCTCTCAAAAATTCCAGCCTCTAAGAGGCAGTACTTCAAATTCCCTACCTTTTTGTTGAACTACAACTTCTAAGCACTTCCTTTGTTCATCATGAGCTGTAGGAAAGCTCTTCTCTTTAGCTTTCCAAAGACATGATATGCTCAACATTATTGAAGGTATTATTGGGAACCTTGAGTTCCACATGCCAATTCCAATTTATGTGTTGTTGAACACTACCAACTTTGAAGAGGGATAACGTTTGGTTAACAACTCCAATTCACGCGTTCTTTGGATCCATGGTTGCGTGGTCTAACTAGGTTTTGAACCATATGTGCACATCTCCATCTTGGTCTCCTACAAAACGCTTTTGCGTGCATGTCATTTGGGACACCTCTTGGTTTCTCCACTATAACACTACTAACCATGGTGTTTCACATTGTTTTAACAAAACCCGTAAAGCAGCAGCAATTTCCTTGATCCAACGTCAAGATAAATGGCACTTTCTTTCTTGTTCACTCCAGCAACAGTGACGCCAACCCCAAGATGATGAGCACTCAAAGCCATTAAATTTGATTTCTCCACGCCAAATACTACTATTTTCGCGGGTGCTTTTTTTCTTGCACTAAACTTAATTAAGAGTTGTAGGAGATTTAGTAGCTAGCACTTGACTGACAACATAATTGGGTGCAGTTTACAATATTCTAACAACAAGGAATAAGATGTTCGCTACATCATAATATTGGGTGCTGTTGGGACAAACATGCATACCCATCCCCCAATGCTCATATTCCCCCAATTTAAAATGACGTTGTACCCATGAATTCATCAAAATTGTTGGGCTTGCTCTAAGCACTCAACTTTTAGTAGAAACCCACTCCCCCTTGGCAAAAGTCACGTACTTTCATGTAAGAGCACGCCCAATAGCATCCTCTTTTCACTCACCAACGCTATTTTTGATTGACAAAGTGACAACGTAATTTGGAGTTTGATTATTCTACACCAAATATTGTCCATATGGCGAGGTGGTTTCCACATCAAGCACTTTGTCCTACTTTGTGACAAGACCATATATGCTCTCAGTTTATGAAGTTAATTTTAGTGAACTTATTCTCCATCATTATGATTGTCCCAAGTTGTGACAAAAGTAATAGGTTAAAACTTGAATGACGACCTCTATTCTGGACACGCTTGGTGTTTGTTGCTGGGAAAGTTCCTAATTCTCTCACACCATCTTGGATGTGGACTTGGTGCACACCGATGAACTGCTGGACTTGCTCTGAGTGTTTCTCATGGCCCATTCATACCAAGCCTCTGCCGAACTTGCATTCGCGTTCCCGAAATGGAGGAAGGTAAAACCCAAAAACAAAAAATATTGAGAGCCTTGTCTTTTCTTGCTGCAACTACTGTGCAACTACAATTCACTACCGCAAGTTGGGCCATGCTCCTTTTTTGCGTTGCGTTCCTTCTTGTCATGCGTTCGAGTAATTTCTCATTTCTTATTTTATATTTCTTGTTTCCCAACAGATTCCCTCAAAGTTACCTGACGCACGCATGGATGCTGAAGCTCTGCTATATGTGAATGGGCCTTCACGTCAAACTTCATCGGACTGCAAAGAGAAGCTTTTATTAACCCCTAACTGCCCAACCATGCATATTTTGCATGATGTACAGATTTCATCCGTAGTTTCTCATTCGTCATGCACTATTTGTAGTGTGATTTTTTTACTGAATTTTTTATGGAAAGTTAGCTTCATGTATGTGTGATCCGATTGAAAAGGAAACAATTTCTGAAAAAGTTATGCCTCATTTTTTGTTGCAGTGTTTCACCCAAAATATTGAAGATTTTAGTCTAAAAGTGTTCTTGAAAAAACAAACTCATAAAATCAAGCATCCAAAAAATCTCCAAAAATCACTACACCTAGAGTACTACATTATAACCCATCACAACAAATTTCATCGATAGACTGTCAATATCTCATTCGTAATCAAATTTCAAGATAATTTTTTATTTAATGTTTCAAAATTTGTAGAAAAAAATTAATGATAGCAATCATAAATCTAACCGTATGGATAGAATCTAAAATTCAAAATGTATAACTTTCATTCATACATCAAGTTCCAAATATTCATGTTAGTTGCATTTTATAATGCATCTTTGCAAAACTGCCCAAACTGGATATAGGTGAGGACGTTTAGGGGTTAAAGAGAAAAGTGAGTGAGTGAGATCGGCCAACATGTTGCTCAAAATAGTACACCAAGCTGAGGGGGTCTTTACACTAGTGACCAAGGGCCGTGGCCAAGGGAAATTCTGCACTATGATTGGAGGATAAGAGCCGGCCGGTCCAAGTACACTTTACACTAGCCAAAAAAGGAGGAAGTGACCAAGACAAAAAATGGATGAGAAAATGACATGGAATCCTACATGTCCGGATTTAGATAAGGTTTCGTGGTCACCCGGATAATGCGGCGAGACCACCAAAAGAGGTTCTCTCGCCGCAAAATCCGGGTGACCAAGAGCTGAATTTTTTTTTTGGACTCCAAAAAAAACAAAAAAAAAAAAAAACAAGGAAGAAATTGGTAGATTTGGAAAAATCTGAAATTGCAATTACGGATTCACTTTTTGTAATTATCGGCCAAATTTTATTTTCCTATTAGACTTTACCATCACCAACAACTCCAATTTTTTTCACAATTTTCTGAACAACCGCTAATTTTTAAAAAATCTTTGAAAATTGCTGAAAAAATTTAGTGAAGATTTCCCGGAAAAATCTTCTAATTCTGAACATTTCAGGCCAGATTTTGAAATGCTGAAACAGTTTCTAGGCCGTAACTTTTGCAATATGACTCCTAAATTTACATGCTATATACCGTTGGGTTCATAATTTCATTACGCATCTAATTCTGAATTTTCAAAATCGTATTTTACAAAAAAATTAACCTCACAAATTAATTCAATTCTAATATCTTGCAAAGGAATACCACATCGATGACTTAGGAAGAGGGTGAATATAAACTTACCTGGGCTCCCTAGGCATACCATGCTCGGACCCCTCATCGGCAAAAATTAGCATAGCCATAATAAAATCGTTGCCTCCACTAAATTGATACGATATAAAATCCCTTTCAATACAATCTATAACCCCTTTCCAATCGGGATGGGAAGAAGACCAAGAAGAGGAGTGCAAAAGAAAAATAAGTTATCAAATCTACTCTTTTCAAAAATACATTAAAAAATTTTAGCCCACCTTCCCTTTGGTCCAAGTTCACTTTACACTATTGTTGGTGACCAATGGATGGGAAAGTTGGCTCTTGGTCATGGCTCTTGACCAAGGGCCGTGACCAAGAGAATTATCCATCCCGGCTCTTGGTCACTAGTGTAAAGACCCCCTGAGAACTCTAAGCGGAGGCCAACCTCAAGACTTCTTCCAACATCACCCCGGAACCACCTCCATAAGTATTTTCAATTTTGAAGCTAAACCAATACATCAAAATTAAATAAGGGATTGTTTAAGGTATGACATTATTGGCCACTGAATCAAAAGAGGAACAATGCGACCAGTTTTCAGATTTCAACATCTTTTGCTGGAATGCATAGAGCCCCCAAAGCATAAAATAAATATGTAGACCAATCATGTTTCAAAAGCTAATTTCTCTTGACACCAAACCTATTTCTAGATGATAAAGTACCTCTTATGGTGTGGAGTTTGATATTTACACACCAAATATAATAGTAAATATAGCGAGGGGTGGTTCTCAAATCAAGCATTTTGTCCTTCTTTGACAAGATCATGCTCACATTTTATGAAGTTAAGTTTAGTAAACTTATTCTCTGCCATTATGTTTGTCCCATGTAGTGACAAAATTGTAATATGTAATTGATTGATGCAATTTATTCCAAGCACACTTGGTGGTTATTGTTGGAGAAGTTTTCATTTCTCTCACACCATCTTGCATGTAAACTTAGTGCACAATGAGCAACCGTTGGACATACAAATTCCTTGTATACGTGAATCAACACGTATACAAGGAATTTTCGACAAGATATTTTTCAAAAGCTGCACAATTATATTTCAACAGGATATTGCATTAGATCATACGACTAGAACTTTGAGAGAATGGTTTAGAAATCAACCTTTCAGCTTATTGCATTGGCCAGCTCAATCGCCCTATCTTAATTCAATACAACATTTGTGGGCTTTGGTGAAAAGGCGATTGAATCAATATAAGAGTGGAGGGTGATGGCTTGATGTGGGTATCCCTTCTAAATATAGTGTGATTTTTGAGAAATATCTGTTTGGTAAGAAAAAACATTGGAAAATTATAAAATTAGAGGGTGTTATAGACACCATAGCTGCAACTACAGTTTATACGTGGTGTCAAAGACGGAATTTCTAGCACACATAAAATGAGTTAAACATAAATCACACTATGTGAGACATGTAAAAGTGGTACCCATATCATGCCATTTCCCTGGACCTTCTGATATATTGGAAATGTGGGACCCTGTTACCGTGTACAAGAAATTTGGTGTTCAATTTCTACTCAGGAGTACTATGAAAGTGTGCCTAGACGAATCACAGCTGTTATTGCATCCAAAGGGAGGTGGACTAAGTACCAAATGTCAGCTTCATACTCTCTGTGCAAAACTGAGTCTGATTAAATTCAACATATATGAATTCAAGCTTCTATCTCATTACTTCTTTGTTGTGCTTGAAACTTTGCGTCAAGGCTACTTTTCTTTTGTAATTTTTCATTTCAGTTTCACGTCCTTGTTAGAGTTATCCGTAAAGTTGAAGCTGAAGCCAGGTAGCCTGTCTCTTGACCAGAGTGTTGTTTTGTAAATAACTTTCACTGTCCATCTCTAACATGAAGCTTTGGCTTGCTTGGTGTAGGAGTACGTGGAGGTTCTTCCTTGAGAATTTGTGTGAGGTATGGGGGAGCTTCTTTAGCATTGAAAAAGTTCAAGGTTCGAATCTCTATGACAATGCAGAGCAATGTTATTGGTCGAAATTAAAAGAGACAACATTCATTTTTGCCACTTTTCAAGCAAAAGATCCAATTATGCTTTGTCTTTCCTCTTGTAGAATCTTTTTGCTTGACTTTACGAATAACTCTGTAGTACGACTTCACGAATAACTCTATAGTATAGCACATGCTTCAGAACATGCACTCGGTTTCGGCAGTCACTGTACCTCAATGCACAGCCATCCACAAGTTCTCCACTCAAAGAACATGCCTGAATTAGTAGGGCCCTCCCCTGCGAGTTTCACTCGGTAAGCATGTTATTCACGTGTCCACTGTGGAAATCGTCCTACAGGCTACAGTGGCAATTGATTCCTGTCAGTTTGTTGGTTCTAACCGAAGGGAAGAGGTATTGCGGGGACACCCATTCTCTTAGGCTAAATGCACCTATAGCAAATATGGTCGAGACACCTAAAATCGATCAAATAAGACATGTACTATACTTGGGATAGATGAATTGATATTTTGATTATTTTCCTCTTTTAGCACTACAAAAATTATGAAGTTTTCATATTTAATTGATAATTATTTGAATAAGTACAAATTTTTACAGTGGAAGTCGTAGGTTTACCAAAAACTGATCATATGCTCTAATGTATAAATGAGGTACATCTTCCCTTTCAAAATCTAGAAATTAGACAAGAATCGTACTTGGTCGGGAATGGGTGTCTCAACCTTATAATCCGTTCATGATTCCATTGAAATGCATTTTTGTCCTTCATTCATGCTATTTCGGTCAAAGCTCCTCAAAGTGTAGCTACTTGTTTCAAAAAAAGTCCTACAGTCTTCTTGCATGAGAGCATCGCCACCGGTACGCAAAACTTAGGGCCACAACCTCGTTGCCACAGCCCCGCTGCTACTGTGGGCTCGGAGAATGACACAATAGCGGCGGCCTCACGGAAAAGCAATCCGGGCTTGCCATCGTGCACAGTTGCTGAAGTTTCCCCACTTTCATTTCCAAGGATTAGAGCATCCGCATTCATGCACGCTAAAGTTGACTCGCTTAAATTACATTTACATTTGAAGAACCCTTGAACTTACCATCCTTGAATGCCCCTCAAGCACCAAAAGTGTACATCAAACAAATAGTCAATGGACCAATCACAAGTAGAATGTCGGATATAGTCAACTAAACTTAGATTTAAAGGGCCATTTCTTAACACACTAGGATTGAGGGTCAAGAGGCATTTTTGAAGGGCTTGTAGCATTTTTCATTTAGTTATTGCATGTGTCAAACTTTAGGAGGACATGGGTGTAGATGGGTGAAAGCACGAAAACTGTACCAAAAAGTTAGTCTGCTATATTAAAATCATAATTTTTTTTGGTCAAAGGCCATAAATTTATATCAAGATATATTGTATTTTGGTTTTAATTTCATGAAGCCCTCTAGAATTCTTGTAGGTACTTGAACCCAAATTTTCATAAAAAATCTTCAAAAAAGTTTACAAAAAGTAGTGTTTGAAAATGAATGCCTAAATTCAATCACGGTTGCAAAATTGATGGCCTTAAATACACCAGGGTTGTCACTTCGGACGTCTTTGGAGGAAATCGCGTCCGGTTTGAAGTCGGGACATCCGGACGCCAGCGTCCGTTGGGTAAATTGTGATTTACTTTATCCGCTGCCGTTTTTACCCTGCGGACGGCTTAGCGGACAGCGTGGCGGACGGCCTGGAGCCCGTCCGTCCGGACGGCTCGACGGACGGAGTTTGATGGCGGACGGCAGAGCGGACAGCCTGGCGGACGGCGGGACGAACGACCGGGCGGGCGGACGGCACGTGGACAACTAGAGGACGGCCAGGCCGGTTTAGGGGTTCTCAAGGACTAAACCCTGAACACTTCAGGCCGTTCTAGGGTGATTGTAATGGTGGAAAATATAAATTAAAATCTCATTAAGTCACTGGAGCCTCATTGTAATAAAAATATAGCGACCTTGTTTAGGGTTATAGCCACTCTCGTTCCAACAACATAAAACATAAAAATAGTGTCATATATTATATTTCGCAGGTAAACAAACATTCAATAAAGGGAACGTCAACAAAATATTGCCATCTATTCATGTACGTCATACATATCACTACAGAAATATATACTTATAAAATCTATCTCCTGTCCAAACAACTACAATTACTGAATACTAGAATATCTTATAAAAAAAAACTCTACGAAAATACATAAATGCTATTGAGTTTTCAATCTGTCTTGTAATCAGAATCTCCTTTCACCTCTGCTCCGCTACTGTCCTCTGCATCATATGACTCGTCGTCACTGTGAGAGTAATACTCGTTTTCCTTTCTCTCCTTCTTTACTGGTTGGATACTCTTCATTTTCCATGTGGATCCACTTGCGTCAAGGGGTGTTTTAACTCGTCCTGGCTTTGGCGGAGAAGCAGCAAATGGTTGCATGAGCCTTTTTCGTTTAGCGCTGCCGTTTCCTGTTGCGCCAAATTTCTCTCCACTCGATGATATATGTTTCGGGCCCACAAGTGTCTCCTTCACCGTCATCTTCTGCGTTGGCCGTTGATTGTGCTTTGGGGGCACACCTGATGGCTTCTTTATTATAGCTACTGATAAAGGCAAATTTCCGTCGCTTTCCGAATCTCCATCCGATTCTCTCACACGTTTATTCACCGCTTTGGAAAGGGATACCAATCCCGTTGAAGATGCAAGTGGAACTCGAGGTGTTGGTGTTTTAGAATTATCAAATAAGGCTCTAGATGCAAGGGCGGTCCTCTGCATTTGGTCCTCAAGACGGGGTCCACGAGGAGAATCTCTCTTTCCAAACTTCAACGGACTCTTACTGATTGGACCAAAATCTTCCTCTATGCCTTTCCATTTGGAGTGGCCATTGTTCACCGTTGTGGCCTTTCGTCCAGGAGAAAGCTCCAACTCAGAATCTTTGGGGTCCTTCAAAACACCCTCCTGCACGGTGTCAATCCTTGTGCCACCATCTTCACCACGTTTGTCCCCCTCTTCTTCACCCAACGCCGGAATTAAATTATCCTCTTCTCTGACATTCACACTGGTATCGTCGGCATTTGATGCTTGCACGTGATTGCCCTCCTCTCCATCCTCAGCAAACTCGTATACATCGTGGCTTGATCGACCAGATCTTGCTGGAGACGAATCCGGCCTTCGTGGAGAGAGTTGATCACTCCAATCGTCAAGAGGCACATCAGCCCAGCGATCATTGTCTGATGCATGATTACCCACCCAATCGCCTTCATCATCTCCATCCGATTCTTCTGAAGCGGAATCCGAATCCTCTGATGATACATTTCCGTCGTACCACTTCTTCTCATCCTTTCTCTTAGCCTTTGCGAGGAGCTTTGAATTTGTGTACACGTACACTAAATCTTCAGCCCTCTTTTGTTGGAGGCGATTCCGAGACTTGTTGTGCACGAAAGAATAACTACTCCAATTGCGTTCGCATGATGACGATGACACGGTTTGGGCTAGGATTCTCCGTGCTATTGGTGCGATGAGCTTTCCGCATGCCCCTTCAAAATCCCACCATGCATGAGGCGAACACTTCTGTTGTTTCGGATCCAACATATTGTGGAATGGCGGTTCCTTGTGACGGAATGCCAAAAACTCTAGCACTACATCCGGATATGTTTCTGGAGAACATAATTTCCCAAGCACACGCTTACATGCTGTGATGGCATCTAAATCGTCTGCGAGTTCCTTATCGTGTAGCAAATACGGATTCAAAAGTGCACCCGCATCGTGTAAATCCGTTCTAACCAATGCCCATCGGTCGCGGAAGTGCTTCTCCACATCAATGCTTTCTCCACCGTCCAATGGAAAGAACTCATCCTTCACCCTTTCAATGTGTTTATCCACATTGTGAAAGATGTGTCGAATTTTGCCCATACCAGGTTCCCCACTGTCAAAATCCCGCAGTGCATACATCAATGGTGCAACCACCTCCTGAAAGTTAGTGCATCTTTGCCAAAAGTGATCATCCAGTATATACCTTCTCACATCTCGAGAGATAGTGCGCGCTTTGATCCCCCCCCCCCCCCCCCCCGCTTGTCTCGGAGTGTGACGACATAGGACGTCCACTGTTCGTCCACAACTGACTGCTCTAAGGCATGTCTGACCTCGAGTAATCGATCCACCATCATGAAATTTGATCCAAATCTAGTTTTCCCTGCCAATACTAGGCTGAACTTCTTCTCGTGCTTTCGAAATACTGCAAGAGGCATGTGTCTCTTCTTTATAAACGTCACGATCGTCCGGGCCTTCTTCAACACGTGAGCTATCCAGTTTGCCTTCGCGATGTCCCCCAATAACAGGTTCATTGCGTGAACAACACATCCTTGGAAGTATATGTGGTCATATTTGTTCGTCACGAGATCCGCTGCTGCCTTCATGACAGATGCGTTGTCCGTTGCAATTTGCACCACGTTCTGCGATCCAACGCCTTCAATGAACTTCTCTACGATGGTCGCTTGGTACATTGCTGTCTTCAAATGTCCCGAAGTGTCTACCGATCCAAGAAAGTGTTCTCCTAGCGCAGACACTATCATGCAATTGAATAATGGTTGGTTTGTGCACGAGCTCCATCCATCAAATGTCAACGTGGTTCCAAACTTGCGAATGCTATCTGCCATTTTACCTTCCAAGACCACCCCTAGCTCATTCTTGGCCTGCATCAAAAGTTTCTTCCGTAAGTCATTGTAAGAGGGTGGTGTGTATGGTCCCCAAAAAGCAGAAGTCCTCCGTACGGCCTCTTTGAAAGTTGAATTCCGTGCTATCGCAAAAGGGATATTCGCCTCGTAAAAGAACCTTGCCCACATCTTGTCTAACTCCCTTCGTTTGTCTTCCTGAAAACCCTCTGGTATTCCTGCTTGTCGCAATGGACGAGCGGCCCTGCCAGCTGCACTGTCACGTTCCGTGGATGGTGGTCTGCTCGCGGTAGTTTCATTTGTATTAGAACCTGACCTCTGATTTGGAATCTCTTGTGGTCCATCGCGTGACTCTCGATCTAGCGATTGCGGTGTGCAAAGCTCCATCATGTCCATATTTCCCGCTCTCGGAGTGCGACATTCATCGGATAGATCTGGATTTGGACGCTTAGGAGGATCTCCTCTGCAATTAAGAAAGAGCCCTTTAATCTGCGGTGTGAGTCTCTTGCATATACCGACGCCAGTGTCACGGTTTCCTGATGCGTTCCGGTATCCAAGGTGACTCAACATCCTCGCCGCCTTCCTTGCAAAAAGTGCTGCACATAGTAAGCACTTCACTTTTCCGGGGGCTATATTCACATACCAATCTTCCCAATCGCTGGGCATCTTGAAAGGTTCAAGCGGGTTTAGGTTCCGCTACCCAATAGTTTTAAGTGACGGCGTGCAGTACCTCGTGATCGCGCGACGAAAAAATGTATCCTGTATGTAAAATACAGTAGTTGTCAAATTCTAAACGGAATTTGACAACCGCGCATTCAAACTCGATAATGGTCAAGCAAGGGATACCAAAAGGTTGCCCACAGCCCTTGACAACTGGTGAGTTCGAATGAACTCACCAAAACAAAACCTTCATGCTTTATACTACCATCTGCCACACTACCCGTTGGACAGCCTGGCTGGTCCGTTCTGCCATCCGCTATGTCGTCCGATATGCCGCCCGATCGATTCGGGCTGGATCGGACGCACTGGAGGGACGGTCTGGATCGGCCGGGGTGGATCGGACGGGCTGCACCGGACGCGCTGGATCGGACGGCCTGGATCGGACGGCAGAATCGGACGGCAGAATTGGACGCGATGCATCGGACGCACCAAGACAGCGGACGCCTTAGGGTTTTGCTTTAGGGTTTACGGTCCGCCGCTGCCACCCCATCGGACGACGATGATCGGACGGGCAGCACGCTCCAGACGACAGATCGGACGGCAGGCCCGGTTCGGACGGGCGGACGGGCTGGTTCGGGCGGACGGCAGTATAGAAGGCCCGTCCGGCCCCATTTCCTCTCACTTCTCACTCCTAAATCAGGTTGCTGGCAATTCCCTTTGTGGACTTCCTGGCCTTATTTACTACAGGGGTGAGAGGTCATATGCTTATTGTGACCAATCACCGGTTGGTCACAATAAGCATGTTACACACTTTATTCATATCTTCGCGGTATTTTCACACGGACGGGTCACTCACATTATCGCGGTTTTCTTATACAGACGGTTCTTACACATTTTCGCGGGGTTTTTACGCAAACGGTTGATTCATATTATCGCGGGATTACCTCACGGTTTAGGGTACACGATCGATTCACCTCATCGCCGCATTCTGTCTCGGTAATTGCACACGGTGCATTCACACATCGCTAAGCAATGGCCGATGACCAACGTGAGGGTCACGTTCCGAATGCTAATGCTGGGCCTAGGGGGAACAAGCCTAAAGGGGCCCCGCATGCGATCGATTACGCCGTATTGGACGACCCAACTATTCTAGCCGCACCACGATGGGAAGAAGTTAAGGACGAATATTGGTCTGCCACGGATTGCAGAAATTATGTCAAACTGTCCCACATTGGTAAACTGTGGCCGAGGGATCAATTACCAATGATGGCAAGAACCTTTACTGCCAAACCAAACTTGTGCAAAGATGATCATTTCCTTCACCGAGCGGAAGAGGTATGGAGGGCATTGTTTGGAGGTCGTTCGAAGTCAAAGGGAACATTCAACTACAACACACTGGCAATGGTCTATGTAGAATTAAGGTCGGAGCGCAAGGTGGATTGGAGTACATACCCTGCAATTAAATCGATGCCAATTTAGTTGGCAGACAGGCAGCGAGATATTCCTGATTTGTATGATCCAGCATCTACAAGCACAAAAGAGATGTTGGTCTCTTTAAAGAAACCGGGCACGTCGACTACAAGCAGCTCAGGTCGAGACACTCGAGTGGAAGTCAAACCAAAGACCGCTAAATTACCAGTACTGCCTATGGCCGCTTTGGACAATTTGGATGCAAGTGTGGAAACCGAAGTCAATGCTGAACGGGAGGAAATAGAAGTCAAAGTTGAATGGGACTTAGAAGACAAAGTCGAAGATATTGCAACTTCTCCGTCTCGATCGGTACCGTGCAAGGAGGGCGAGGAACTGTTGCCGCATAACCCATCCACGCTAATTCAGGGAACTATGGAATCAAAGGGGAAACAGAAGTTGAGGTCCGATACAATTACCACGGAGGACCGCCAAGAAAAGTATAACTTTGGAACGGACTGGGCGGTTCGGGTGGAAAAGGGCGGTCCAAGCAATCCAAGTTCCTCAACTCCGAGCGAGAAACGCGCATGTCCGGATGACACGGATACACTAATTCGGGATCCAAATGGACGTTGGGGAAATTGCGGGACTTGTGAGGCAAAGAGAATGCCTATTGAGGATCTAATGATTTCGTACGGGCAGTTGGCGGAGAAAGTTCCCAAGGTGGGTGAAATTGCAGAAGCAGAGCAGTGGGAACTATCCGACGAGTTCCCCGACTTGAAAAGTGATCTAGGTTCATTGAAACTTCTTTCGAAGAACGTGTACGTGAACTTGGTAAAAGCCATGGACGTAACAACTTTCCTTCGTACAATCGCACCACAGCTCGCTAGAGATGTCCAATCAATTGAGAAAAAATTGGGCCGTTGGGGGCCAGTCATCGAAAAGGCGAAGCGTGTTGATGAGCTCACGAAGAGACTAAAAGAAACAACGGAATGTGCAAGGGGATTTGAGCGTTTGGCGAGAGAAACCATAAAGCAACTGCAGTCGACCATCATAAAGAACCATTTGAAGACCCTGCATCTCCAGATGATGAATTGGCAGTTGATAGAAGAAGTAGAGAAGCTGCGAGAAGAAACTACAAAGAAAAAAGCATTACCTCAAGAATCTAAGGTCCCTTCGGATCAGCTCGCTATTCCGTTAAATGCCAGCACTTCGAACGCAGCAATACTTGAAGAAACTCTTGCCCCATCGGACCAGTTGTCTCTTCCATTGGATGCGCAGGTTTTGGACGGAGTAGTACTTGAAGAAACTCTTTCCCTATCAGACCAATTGTCTCTTCCATTTGATGCCCATACTTCGGACGAGACAGTGGTTGAAGATACTCTCGCTCCATCGCACCAGTTGCCCTTTCCTTTGGATGTCCAAACTTCAGACGAAACAGTGGTTAAAGATATTGTACCGCCATCGGAGTAGTTGCCCCTTCCTTTGGATGCCCAAACCTTCGACGGTGACCTCCACAATGAACAGAATCCTTCGAATTCGCTAGAGCGGCCAGGTGTAGCGGAGGTATTCGTGGCGGTTGATAGGATGCAGGAAGAACCTTGGAAAAGGCCATCAACCGAAGCCGGTGAAGCCAGTAACCGTGAGATCGAGACGTTGAGACAACGATTGCATCAAGCAGAGATTGACAGGGATATAGCGAGGTGTGAATTACTTTTCTGGAAAAGTGACAAGAAGATGCCCATACCACCTCGTGAGCAAAGCCTGCCTTGGTTGAGTTATGTCCACCAATTAAAGGATGTGGATGAATTGGTCGCGCGTGAGTTGTATTTGATGTTCCAGTACGAGGAGAAAAAAAGTGGGAATCTCTCTTGTATGCTAGGAAGTTTGAGGAGGGTGCAAGAATTATTTGATCGACAAGCCGCGCTGCCTGGAGCACGTACAATGACTACGTTTACCATGTGGGGTGATGTTGACGTGATGATGACACGGGCACATGGGATTTGTGGTTCTCTCGAAACAAACAACATGGATTGGGTTTCGGCGATCGAGGAAGGGTGGATGCCATATAACGTGTTTTCCTCGCATTTGTTGGAGAAGGAGAAGACGGTGGTTCATACATGTAATCCAGCTCCCGACTTTCTGAAAGAGACATGTTGCTTGTATCAATATGGGTTTGGTCCAGAAGGAGCGATCCAACTAGGACAATGTCAGCATACCTTTCATATTAAGTGCGTTGCGGAACATTGCTTACGACGCTCTTGGTGTCCCCTGTGCAATGCTCCTATACATGTCAGATTCTACGAAATGATGGGCCTTCGCGCCTTTATGCTATCTGGTCATGAATACAACCAGTGGAACCTTCCTCTGGACCAAAAACCGAAGAAGTTTCTAAATTACAAAAACTGGGGTCAACCATTGGTATGGGATGTTAACTTCGACTGCCATGACTTGTACCATTTGCACGCAGAAGGGTCTGAGGTAGAAGATTTTATGGACAAGGACGAACTTTTCTGGATGACCCGAGATTACGAGATCGAAGTGCGAGCATGTGCAATTGTGAACGAGGCGGACCGGGAGGTGTTTTGCCGCAACTTTGGGGGACATTGGAGCGTACATCACAAAAAGTTCTTCCGATTCCCAAAGAATGAAGTAAAAAAGAGAGATGATAACACGTGGTACGAGGCGTCCGGTCCCGTCTTAGGAGAACAACACGGAACGTATGACCGTACGTTGATTGGCAGAGCTCTGGTCCTTTCAAAGTTGGAGGAGGCGGCTAGGCTTCGTGCCACAACGACCGAGGACATGTTCATTGATGAGGAGAATTCCTATGCGGATGTTGCAGGTGCATTTGATAGGAGGATCAATGACGTCATCGAAATGTGACGACGTCATATGTTGACATCGAACTGGTCAACGACATTTGGGGAAACTGAGCAAACTGTAACTCTTGTTGTCGGTCATGTGGAGAAGTACATGGAGGTTTTTAAGGCAAGAGAGGTGGATATGGATCGTTCTTGCAAGGGGAAACGAAAGGCCGACGAGGATGACAATTGGGAACCATCTCAAGACAACGTTGAAAAGGAGCTTGCGATAGATTCAGAGGTTGAGGCAGGCGGTACAATCACTCATGACAGTTAGCGTAGACGTACTCGTTCGATGAATATTGATATTGCATGACTGTTTTTTAGCCATTTGGCTACTATATGAATATATATAACTCTATTCACGTTTCCATTCTTGTTGACTTCCATGTAGAATACTTTTTCCACACTCGGTTTTCTTTCACTTCTCTATTTATACTTTTTACAAAACTCATAATAATAGAGAATTTTCATGACAATTTTTTCATTTCAAGGACTCCCACAAATGCAATTTATTTTTTATCGTGTTATAATTTGAAAAAAGAAACTGGGACAGCAGTGTAGGCATTTAGAGGTTTACCTAGTCAAAGTAGCTGATCAGAAGACGTAATGAAGGAAGGACTCTTCCTCCAAGCCAATTTTTTCTTCCATTGCCGCCGTCCGCTTCTGGCCGTCCGCTGCTCGCCGTCCGCTCCGGGGCCCAAAATGCCGTCCGCTTGACGGTGTCCGATCTGCCGTTCGATACAGCCGTCCGATTCGTCCTTTCGGACCGCCGATAGTCAGATTTCATGACGTTGTTCAACTCAACTACTTCCCAGAACGGATTAAATGCCATGACGAATCCAATGATCGTGATTAAGTGAGCCAAAGACTCCTATTAACCCCTAAACGTTCGAACCCTTTTCAGATTTGGCCGTTTTTCAGAAATGCATTATAAAATGCAACTAAGAGGGATATTTTCAACTGGATGAATGAATAAAAGTTGTACATCATGAATGTTAGATTCTATCCATACGGTTGGATTTGCAATGGCTATCACCAATTTTTGTGTATTAATTTTCAAACTTCAAATTTAGAGCTCTTTTGGAATATGATTACGAATAAGATATTGGCAATCTAATAATGAAATTTTTGTGATGGGTTGAAATGTAATGCTTTAAGTGTAGTGATTTTTGGAGATTTTTTGGTTACTTAATTTTAGTACTTCACTTTCTCAAGAGCACTTTTAGACTAAAATCTTCGAAATTTTGGGTGCAACACTACAACATGACATGAGGCATAAAAATTTCACAAATCATCCCCTCTCTAATTGGATCACACATGCACAAAGCTAACTTCCCATAAAAGTTTAAGTAAAAGATCCACATTGCAAAAAGTGCATGATGGATGAAAAATCGGAGTTCAAATCCGTACATCATGCAAATTATGCATGATTGGGCCGTTAGGGGTTAACCCTTTGAGGACAACGCAACATGTTGGTATGGTGAAATCGATCACAGGATTTGTATATTTGAAATATCACATTGGGTGATTTATAATTTTGCATTCCTAGTCATTAGCAATATGAAGGTATAATAAAAGTTTCAACATGATTGGAAGATATTTTGAATATTTACAAATTTTATTATGTAAACACGACAAAATTTCAAAATAAATATACTTTTGTCAAATTTAATATCAAGTTTTTTATTTAAGGTAGATAAAAGTTACATTTACATATAGTAAAGGTATGAAAGCAAAAGATATAAAAGAGTCCTATGATTCGAGCATTATTAGAAAGCCCTTTGTATTTAGGACACTCCAATTTCAAATTTCTCAACGTTGGAATAACTTCAATAGATTTTCTACTTTCCAATCCCAACGGTCAAAAGATGTATCATAACTTAACTTAACCTTCTAACGAAAACTCCAACTACATAAAAGCTAAAACGCTAGATTTTAAGGACGTTGGACCAAAAATCAAGCATAATATGGTTGATTGGGCACTTAGGTTACACATATGAATTTTAGATTCAATCCATACTTTAAGATCAACGGTTACGAATACCAATTTAGTTGTATGAATATAAAATGACTTGGGATTCAAAAAGAAGTGAATTTCAATGGTTGAGATCATATATGAATAGTCACTAAGTGAAATCATTTTAACAAATGTTGCCACACAACAATATAACATGCATCACTTCTTGTTAGAAGTCCCAAAATGTAAATCCACCAACCTTTTACACAATAAACAATAACATGGCACCAAGATCGTTCCATTTTGGAACTATTTCATTTTTGCTGATAACAAATTTCAGAGGATATTACGGGCTCCATTATTCAAAGAAGATGATTCATACATTCGCACATGCGTACACAATATATTTATATTCTGTTCATATAAATTTATGTATACATAAAAATACATGTGCATATATACGTATATATATATATATATATATAGATGGATGTGTCGACCATTTATAGATGTACATATTAATATAAACCCTAAACATGCATGCACATACGCATACAATAAGATTTATTTATATGTATGTAAATATAAAGGTACATACATGTGTATTCAATATGTTCAACTATAATTTAATTTCATATATACTATTCATATGAACATGCATACAATAGGTTCAAATCTAATTTGATTTCAAGTTTTCCCCTCTAACTAGGTTTGTAAAATATAAATTGTTACATATATTGTGTGATAATTTGTTTATGAAAATTGACGTGGTCTTTCCCTCTTAAATTATGTTTGTGAATTCATTGAATGAAGTCACTCTAGTAGGTTCGAAGTAATGTATGCATAAAAAATTGCTAACTCTTATGGAATTCAAATTGGAACGCAATGCTTCATTCTATTGCCTTTACATTTGAATATTTTGCCTATTTATTCAATTGGAAAGTAATTACAAGTCAAGTCATGAAATTGACCAAAAGTGGGAGGGAGAATGAACAAAGGAGGAAAGGGAGAAGGGCAAGGTGGGGGGGGGGGGGGGGGAGGAGTTAGCAAACAATGGAGAGGTAAGAGCCATCATGAAAGAGGTGGGACGGACCGCTCTCCTAGAAGTGAAGCACTACAAGAATTCAATGCGAAGCACAATAAATGTTGGAACATTCTTTGACCGTACTCAAAATAGTCCTCGAAGTCCGCGAGGATTCTTGAAGTGCGTGTAGACCCAAGGAGTTGGGCTGGAGGAGGAGGAAGGGAGAGCAATGAAACACCAAAACTCAATACTTTGGAGAACCCCTTGGGCTGCTCGCGTACGCCGTCCGATGCCTGCCGTCCGATTCCTGCCGTCCGCACTGCCGTCCGATCCGGCGTCCTCTCTGCCGTCCGATCAGGCGTCCGCTCTGTCGTCCGATCCGAGGGTTTCGTCCGATAGATCCTGTCCGTCCGATCAGCGCGCTCCATTTCATTCAGTTCGTCCGATCTTGTTCTCTAAAACCGCCGTCCGAGGTGCTTCTGCAGATGACCCTTAACCCCTAAAGGACCATATTATGCTTGTTTTTTTTGTCAAACGCCCCAAGAATCAAGTGTTTTAACTTTATTGTAGTTGGTGATTTCATTAGATGTTTAAGTTAAGTTATGATACATCTTTTCACCGTTGGGATTGGAGAATAGACTTCATTTGTAGATTTTCCACCGTCGAGAAATTAGAATTTTGAGTGTCCAAAATACAAAGGGATTTCTAAACATGCTCATATCATAGGTCTCTTTTAATTTCTTCATTTTTAGTATTTTACTCCTTGTAAATATGACTTTTATGTACCTTAAATATAATTTTTGATATTAAATTTGACAAAACTATATATATTTTGAATTTTTCCCTTGTTTACATAATAAAATTTGTAAATATTCAAAATATTTTCGAATCATTTTGAAAATTTTGCCATACCTTCATAATTTTAATGACTCTCTATGAAAAATCATAAATCATACAATTTGATATTTCAAGTATGCAAATTATAGTGCTTTGACTTTATCAAAAGAGGTGAGGACCTTTAGCGATTAACCCTTTGACGCTCGCCTTCATATTCTAAATATTGGATGGTTGCTCATGCGTACATCCATCACATACGGCGACTTTGTACAATAATTAAAATTTGTGATTGTCCATGGTCCATTAAAATATGAATTCCTTCAACTATTTAACCTGCATAATTTTAAAAAGTTCATTTTCTATTAGAAAATACATAACACTTTAGGACTAATTAGATACATACAAATTCGTGCGTGTGTAAACTTTAATTAAAAAAATAAACCAATCCGAAAGGTAAAATTTATATAAAAGTGTATATTGATTGTTGTGAAAGGCAACATTAAACCAACATTAACCCCAAAATGCCGAATCAACCATATTATGCTTGTTTTTTGATCAAACGCCCCAAAAATCAAGTGTTTTAACTTTATTGTAGTTGGTCATATCATTAGATGTTTAAATTAAGTTATGATACATCTTTTGACCGTTGGGATTGGAGAATAGACTTCATTTGAAGATATTTCACCGTCGTGAAATTTGAATTTTGAGTGTTCAAAATGCAAAGGGATTACTAAAGATGCTTCTATCATATGTCTATTAATTTCTTCACTTTCAGTCTTTTACTCCTTGTAAATATAACTTTTATGTACCTTAAATATAATTTTTGATATTAAATTTGACAAAACTATATTTATTTTGAATTTTTCCCTTCTTTACATAATAAAATTTGTAAATATTCAAAATATTTTCGAATCATGTTGAAATTTTTTCCATACCTTCATATTGTTAATGACTGTTTATGAAAAAATATAAATCATACAATGTGATATTTGAAGTATGCAAATTATAGTGCTTCGACTTTTAGAAAAGAGGTGAGGACCTTTAGGGGTTAAGATAGATAGAAGTAGTTTGATCGATCACAGGATTTCTCCGCCAATGCCTAACGTTTACAATTTCCTTGATAACAAATAAGATCCTATTTTGTGATTTTGTCCATAGCATATTATTCATCCAATCGCACATGTGTACACAATATATTTATATCGTGGATATGTAAATCTATATAAACATAGAAATACACGAGCATAAATATATACATATACACATATGTATGTATGGATATATGTATGTATGTATATGTAAATATGTGGGTGGATATTTGTATGTACATATACATGGAAGCACTTACAAATATACATGCACTACAAACATGTCTTCCACGATATTGCACCATGATGAAAATGGCATGCCACATGTGTTTTATATAACCAATTGGCATATATTATTATTCCAAGCTTACTAGAGATGATAATATGCCTTGCACGACATTCTACCATCATGTATACTTGCATGCACATACGCACACACATACACGGTAACTTATGGAATTCGAAGTGGAATTCATATTTTGAATATTTCGCTTCTTTATTCAATTGGTAAGTAATTACAAGTCAAGTCATGAAATTGACCAAAAGTGGGAGGGAGAATGAACAAAGGAGGAAAGGGAGAAGGGCAAGGTGGGGGGGGGGGGGGGGGGGGAGTTAGCTAACAATGGAGAGGTAAGAGCCATCATGAAAGAGGTGGGACGGACCGCTCTCCTAGAAGTGAAGCACTACAAGAATTCAATGCGAAGCACAATAAATGTTGGAACATTCTTTGACCGTACTCAAAATAGTCCTCGAAGTCCGCGAGGATTCTTGAAGTGCGTGTAGACCCAAGGAGTTGGGCTGGAGGAGGAGGAAGGGAGAGCAATGAAACACCAAAACTCAATACTTTGGAGAACCCCCTGGGCTGCTCGCGCGCGCCGTCCGATGCGGCGTCCGCTCTGTCGTCCGATGGATCGAGCGCGCCTGTCCGTCCGATCAATCCGTCGGGCCGGCGTGGTCCGTCCGATATGGGGACCCGGCGCGGGCCGTCCAATTTGGCCACGCGATCGTGCGCCCCTGCCCGTCCGATTCGAGGGTCGAAACGTACGCGTGGACAGCGGCCGTCGGATGAGAATGTCCGCACACACGCCGTCCGATGGATGTGGTACGGTCCGATCGAGGCCGTTCGATCGGGCAGGCGTCCGCTGTACGCTTCGTCCGCCCTAGGCGCACAGTATAAATGGCGGACGGCTTTCTTCGTCCGCTCAGAGAGGCGGTGGGCATGGTGAACGTCCGCGTACACCTGCATCGACTCTGTCACGTGTTTTTTGAGTCACTACGTCACGCTGTACGCACGTTTGACTTTATTTGAGGACGTCTGCACCACGTTGCGCTTCTACCTTCCACGCGGTTTCTTGGCGTTGCTTTGACTTCCCACGATGTCCCAGCGAAGCAGCAGTAGTAGGAGATCTTCACAAGGGACTCCTCAAGTTATAAACTGGGATCAAGTCGATGACCCCAATTGTGTTGCGGAGCCGGGATGGGACACGGAGCCGGCGAGAACGTGGACTTTAAAAATATGCAAAGAGTACGTGAAGATGACGCATTTAGCCAAGATTTGGCCACGAGCTCAAATGATAGTGTCTGGCCCTTGTTGGGAAGGCCCAACTACGACGTGCCAGAGCAACCATTTTCGACAACGGTATTGGGAGGTGCACGATTTCGTTGGGTTGACTAACTCCAAACCAACCATCATGAAATATGGCCTAATGTCAATGGTTTGGGCTGAGATTGTATTGCACAAGGATGTGGATTGGAGTACGGTGAATGGAAAAAACGTTGAACGTTTGAATCGTTCACAAAACTTTATTGCCACCAATTGGACTGGACTGAGTGATTGTGTGTCGCAATGGTCTAATTGTACAGCGCATGCGACAAACGATGATGTTCCTGATGACGACACCTCGCAATGGGAAGTACGTCCACGCAATACATATCGGGAACGCGACGTTGAGAACTATCCCGTGACGTTCGGAGCTGCTCCTGAACATGGCTATGAAAATTATCATGGAACTTCAGATCCAGTAGGCAGGGGATATCAGAGGGGAGCTAGCCATGGCTACGATGATAATGCATACGCGGTACACAATGATGAACGGGTTCCATATCCGGACAGATACAGTACTCCACGAGCATATTCTCCCGAGAGGACCCGCAACGATTTTGGACATCATGGGTTTCAAAGCCATACTCCTATTTATTCTAGCCCCGGCGAAAGCTCAGGAAGCGGTGCACCCGTGAGTTTTGGTAGAGATATGTATAGTGCTGTAGACGGCCCCCCTGACGGATATGCTTCTGGGCCATCGAGTGAGTACCATCGAGATGATGAGTATGAAAGAGATCTTCAAGAAGCAATAAGACGGAGCGAAGAAGAAGAGAATGAAAGGCGGCTGATAGAGCAACGCTTTTATGAGCAACAGTGGGACGCGGAACGTGGAACATTTCGGGGACATCCGCGATATTAGGCGGATTTAACAGGACTATCCATGCTCAAGTGGAAGTTGAAATCTAGCCTAGACCGTAGAATCCAATGTCTTCAATTTTGCTTTGTATAGACCAAGACATGTCCTTAGTTTGAATTTTGTTTGGATGCTACAAACTTTGGATATATTGTAGGCTGCTAGCGCTAATGCTCTAGGCTTATAAAGTATGTATGGCTCATTGTGTGAACATTATTGGAATAAATATTTATATATATATAAATATATAATCTAATCGCGAAGAGTGAACTGGTCATGAGTACATAACGCACCGTTATTTCCATTAACAAGAGATCGAGTTCATGACTTACAAAAAGATATATAAATTGGTTTGGTGTCGCCTTGACTTTTATTGCAGACGTTACATACCTGATTGAAAACAATATGAGTTTAGTTCAAATGCAATGGAGGGGCTAGAAGCTTATCTTAGAACTTGGTTGTGCACAGCACAGTTGACTTTCCAAGAAGGACTCCCATCACATTCTCATTTCCTACTCCTTTTATAATTACCTTGTGCAAGGAAAACCTCCTTCACGAATGAAGTTATTCATGAAAAACATCTTGTCTCACTATCTTGAGAAGTCCATGGCGGCGAACGAACCACCAAAAGTGCACTTTATTGAACCCCTCTTTATGTTAGGTCCTTGCTACACACTTTTCACTTGAATTAAGTGGCTTTCCGTATTTACTTTTGGCCGAGTACTTTCTTTGAACCGTCTTCATCATCGAACAACCTCATGAGCTTCTGTGCTTCAAGTGCAGTTCGGCAACATCAGATCTCACAGAAACGCAATCGTGAAGATCGTAACGAACACCTTTGAAGTGCATACTCTCGTAACTTGAGATCCAGCCAGTCTAAACCCTAAACTTTAGTCCCGATTGAAACACTTGAGATGATATTGCCTATTCGCCCCCAGCTTTGTGGATGCATGCTTTGCTTTTTCTAGAAAAAGATGAGCATGCAATTTATTAAGTCACTCATAAGCAAGATAAACACACGTAGTTTGCGAAGAGGTAAGTTAGTCTCGCACACACTCACCTTTGAAAGGCTCTACTAGAAAAATATAAGCATTCTAGGGTTTCTAAGGCTTTTGTAGCATGCGGCGTTAAGATGAGGTGACAACGAAACTCCAAGAGCCATGCCGCAAGATTGACAGTTGAATACCTTCCTCATAGAGTTCATCCAAGTCTTAGTGGTGCCTAGTCCTCCCTCATGCGCTATGATTGTATCATAGTACTACATTCTAATCTGACTTTAGACACCGTGTCCCGTGACATCCTAAACCCTACTAGTGTTAGTATCATATTGAGAATTTGGAATGATACAGAGAACATTGCCCTATGTAGTCAAAGGCTGTAGTCCTATGGTAGGGTGTCGTACTGTAGGACTATCATGGTGCATGAGGGAGGACTAGGCACCACTAAGGCTTGGATGAAGTCTACGAGGAAGGTATTCAAGTGTCGATCTTGCGGCATGGCACTTGGAATGAGGTTGTCACAAGGGCAACAAGGCAATACCCTCTCCTGCGTTTCAATCGAGATTAGAGTTGACGTTAGGCAAAGTGGATCTCAAGCTACGATAGCATGCACTTCAAAGGTGTGCGTTCCGATCTTCACGATTGTGGTTTTGTGAGATCTGGTATTGCTGAACAGCACTTAAGCAGAGAAGCTCGTGAGGTTGTTTGATGATGAAGAGGGTTTGAAGAAAGTGCTGGGCGAAAGGTATGTATGGGAAGCCACATGATTCAAGTGGGGAGTATGTAACGTGGAACTAAAATGAAGAGGGGTTGAAGAATGTGCACTTTCGGTAGTTCGATTGTCCTATTGAACTTCTTACTATAGCGAAGCAAGATTTTTTTTCAGAAATAACCCTATTCATGATGGACGTTTTCATTGTACAAGGTAGTTATGGAAGGGGAGGAAATGAGAATGCGGTGGGAGTCCTTCTTGGAAAGGCCTTTGTGCTATGCACTACCAAGTCATAGGATCAGCTCAGACCCTCCAAATTGCATTAAAGGTAAAGTGAACTCATTTTGTAGTCAACCATGTATAGAAGGTCCGATAAAAAAATGGAGAGAACACCAACGAAATTGATATATCTTTTAATGAGATACGAACTTAATCAATGACCAATGGAAATAACGCTTGATTAGGTACTTAACGAGGTTTACAATTTGCGAGACGGATTTTTCAATATTACCTTGAGTTATTGCAGGGTGCGGATTTTTCAAAACAAAGGGCATGGTCATTAAATATTTAGTACCTATGGTCACTTAGTGGCGGACCAGGCCGTGTATCACATCAGTGATCACACGTGCTCGAGTAATCTCGAACTTTGGTCTCAAAGTCCTGACATATAGTCATAATTTACCCCTAAGGGCCGAACCATGCATATTGTGCAAGATGTACAGATTTCATCCGTATTTTCTCATCCGTCATACACTTTTTGTGGTGAGAGTTTTGTACTGATTTATTTATGGGACGTTAGCTTCATGTATGTGTGATTCGATTGAAAAGGAACTAATGTTTGAAAAAATTATGCTTCATTTTGTGTTGCAGTGTGTCACCGAAAATGTTCAAGATCTTGGTCCAATAGTGATATTGGAAAAAAAAAACTATGAAAATGAAGCATCCGAACAAACTTCAAAAATCACTACACCTAAAGTACTACATTATAACCCATCACAACAAATTTCATCCACATATTGTCTATATCGTATTCGTAATTGAATTACAAAATAATTTTGTATTTTATGTTTCAAATTTTATAGAAAAAGATTATTGATAGCAATCATATATCTAACCGTATAGATAGAATCTACAAAAAAAAATGTATAACTTTTATTCATACATCAAGTTCCAAATATTCGTGTTAGTTGCATTTTATAATGCATCTTTGCGAAACTGTGTAAACTGGACATAGGTGAGGATTCTAGGGGTTAACCAACAAGACCGTGGAATTTGATGATCATGCGCATTGAATATTTGATAGTATTCTAAAACAAAGATAATTTGGTTAATGTGTCCGGTCCGGTCTGCCGTCCGATCTGCAGTCCGTCTCGCCGTCCGATCTGGCGGACTGCGCGACCCGTCCGATCGCCGACAGCCGGTCAATCGGACGACGTGTGTCCGATCGGGTGGCGGACGGTGCGGGCCGTCCGATCCGGTGTCTGACCTAATCGGACAGCACGTCCGCCTATAAAGCCGTCCGACCAGAGCGGACGGCTCACTTTTTCCTCCCTACTCACATTATTGTGAGAGTAGTTACGGGTTGTTGTTGGCAGGGTTATCCCATCCTCTGGCTCGTCACTCAGGGAAGAAGAAGTCAGCGTTGCAGGGGGGTATATTTTGCCAATTTTTTAAACAATTCCGGAGCTCCGTCACCATGCCGAAGGGAAAAAAGCATAAGATAGGTAAGACGACGGAACAAAAATCTCTTGAAGACAGCCCTTACATGCCGTCGAATGCGTGTAAGAAGTTTCTCCAGCAGTTCACGGTGGATTTTTACCGAAACAACACGCTTATGGCGTTGGAGAGTAAGTTTGTTCGGTACAAAGAGCAGAGTGTGCAAAAATTTCAAGACGACATGGCGAATAATATGTTGCAGGCTCTTCGGGATGGAATTTGGTACCGGGAGATGGAAAAGCGTGATTTCTCAATGTGGTTGGAGTGGAGGGTGAAAGATTCTTTGTGGAATATCGAGGGAGTATTAACCAAGTATGGGAAGGACCACAAGCTGCTTGAGGACAATACGTATATTGAGGAAGTGATGAAGAAAGCAGACACCTTTGTGAAGTTGATGAAACCATGGAGCTTTGGACGCCAGCGCAATCAAAATATCGGTTGGTGGAGACACGTTGCTGGTGGATCTGAGGAGTTAATGAAGAATAAGTTGGTCCACGCATTGCCTGCTACGGCCAATGTCATTGAAGTGGAGCACACATCACTCAAGGGTGCATATGCTACGGTGAAGAGGGTTCGAATTGAAGGAGCCCCAGGGTTTGAACCTTATTGGGAGTTTGCGGCGAAGCTTTCCAAACAGTGGAAGACAAGACCGGATCTTGCAAAATTGGAACACCAAAATGAAACGATGGCCGTTCGAATTGACCATCCAGGTATTATATGGTATGTGGCTATTAATCCTTCGAAATACGAGGGTTATGCATATTGGTGGAATGGTGGGACATTGCGACAGATGCTAAATTTAGACAACACGTACAGAGACGATATCTATGCGCGTACGTTGCATACAACTATGTCAGCAGACGATGTCGTCAAAGCAAGTTATCTGAGGCGGTTCCGTAAAAAAAGAACGGAGTTGGCGTGGGCATTGGTGATTATCATGATGGAGGTACACATGATCGATAACCTGCACAATGATTTATCTCCTGATAATATCCTTTTTCATTTCCCTGCGGACGAGACATGTGTATACATCGGGGTATGTGACTGGGGCATGTTATCCTTTGCGAGTGAGCCGATGAAGTCACTATATGGGTTCAACAGTACAGAGGAAATGGAAAAGGATCTTGCAAATCGGTACTGGGTGGATCCTACGATTGCTTATGTACGTAAACCAGATGCAGATGTGGAGATATGCCCGCTAGTGACGAAGGCAACTGAGGCATATGGAGTTGCAAAACTTGCGTTGCGCATCAACAAGGGCAACATGTCGGAGGATTACTGGAAGTTGCAGACGCCTGGGGAAACTTCAGTTGTTTATAGACAACAGGAGTTGGTAGATGTGTTTGAGAGCTACTTGAATCGATTGTGCAGCCCGGATCGAGGAAATATTGGAGGTTTAACTCATTTAGTGACACGTTTTAGGATGACGTACCGTTGGCCAGTACCGTTCGAGCATTTTAGACATGTGTATTAGGCAAAACATAGTGATATAGTTCTTCTTGTTTTAGAGTAGTAGTAACGGTATTGAATTGTTCTATGGCTATTGTTGTGTGCTTAGGTATAGAACACGTGGACTTCTGTCCGACTATCAGTAAAACATTTTCCTTGTTGACATTTACGGAAAAAATAATTCCATATATTTTATTGTTTTTGGGATTTTGCTATCTCTATATTCATTGATATTTGTGGGTTTTGCAGCCATCAGTCCCGAGACTCCAATTTGGAATTTGTTTGTACACATGGATACCTAATGTTATTAGAATTTAGAAACACCCTAGATTTTCGTTAATATTTTGGAAAATAGTTCTTCCATGTGTTATTGGAATTTTGCTAACTCTATGGTTTTTGATTATGATTTGCAATCGGTGGATTTGTGTTCACCGTTGGGATTGGAGAATAGACTTAATTTGAAGATTTTCCACCGTCGACAAATTTGAATGTTGAGTGTCCAAAATACAGAAGTATTTCTAAAGATGCTCGTATCATAGGTCTCTTTTAATTTCTTCACTTTCAGGTTTTTACTCCTTGTAAATATAACTTTGCCATAAACCTTAAATATAAGTTTTGATAAACCCATTGACAAAAATATATTTAACCCTTTAGCGCGCCGGCGTCCAGATTCTGGACGCCGGATGAATTTCAGCAGCTCAATTTCTGTGGTACCGGATGTTTTTCATCCATTTTTTATTTTTGTTCATTCTTGTGCTAGTTGAATACCATTTGTACGATATGGATCTTCCAAATAAGATAATGTGAATTTTTGAATATTTACAAAAGTGATTAATGTCAAGTTTCAAACTTTCAATCTTAGTTAAAAAAAAAAGACCTTAAATATGATTTTCCATAGTAAGTAGAATCAAATAATGGAAACCATACCTTCTTGTAGTGCATGTCATTCTAATTTCATTACAATATTTAAAAAAAAATTTGTGGTAATTTTGGATTTTTAATTGACTTTCAAGAGAATACCTTGCAAAATTACTTTAAAAATATTAATAATAAATATGATGAATCCAACCGTACGGATGTTATCTACACATTGACATTTACAACTTTGTTTTGTACATCAATTCCATTTCCGTTTTTCATCAACCATTTTATAACAAATGTTTGAAAACAATGTTGAATCGGGACGTGAAAGGGTTAATTTGAATATTTCCCTTATTTGAATAATAAAATGTGTAAATATTCAAAATATCTTCAAATCATTTTGAAAACTGTGATCGGACGTCCACTGCACCGTCCGATCGGGCACGTTCTCAGTCGTCCGATCTTGCAGCCGTCCGATCGTGCCGTCCTGCCGTCCGACCCAATCATCCGTCCGATCCCGCCGTCCGCCATTCTAATCCTAGTCGCCCGTCCGATTGGGCACATTCTCAATCGTCCGATCGGGCAGCCGCTCGCCCGTCCGATCGAGCACCCAAACCCTCGTCCGACCCAAATGGAGACACCAAATTCATAGATTTCTTCGATTTCAGTGAATTATAATCTACCCAGCACGAGGATGGGACTAAAGATCTCGTAGATTGCGTCGTAAACCTTAAACAACCGTCCGCCGTCCGGATACACATTGCAAAGGGATTTTACCTCGCCGTCGGACATGGGCGTCCGACTTGTCCGCCGTCCGAATTGTCCGCCGTCCGACCTGCCCGCCGTCCGACCTAGCAAAAACCGCCGTCCGACCTGTCCAGTCGTCCGATCGCGCCGTCCGCCGTTCGAACGCCGTCCGCTGAGGTAAAACCCCCGTCCGCTGTAGTAAAACCGCCGTCCGCTGTGGGTTTTTCAAAGTCACCGAACGCTGGGATGGGAACGTCTACGTCCAGCGGACGTCCGGACGCGAACGTCCGCGTCCCAGCGTCCGAACAACCCTGAAATACACTCAACATAAATACAATTCTTATGACCTTTGAGATAATGATAGAATTGAGATCCTTGTCTAAAAAGAAAGTAGAAAAAAAAATGATATAAATTTTGCTTGTTTTATATCAACTTTGTTCATTGTACATAACTACTTTTTCAATTTTGGCCACTTCTATGTCAATAAAAAAATTATAATTACTTATTGAATATCATTTTCTCAAATTTTTGGGTAGACTTTATAAAAAAATAGTTGTTTTTTTTTTTTTTTTTTTTTAATTTTTTAAATTTTTTAAATTTTTTTACAAAATTCAAATTTGTAATGTATTTTTGAACCCTGCATTGTTGAATGGTCGTAAGAGTTAGAGGTGGTGCACTTTTTCGTGATTTCACCCGAATGCTCAAAGAGCATCCGCACTCGTGCACGCTAAAGTTGACTTGCTAAAAAAATTCATTTATATTTGAAAAACACTTGAACTTACACTCTTCTACCCTCAAACGCCCCTCAAACACCAAAACTGCACATCATATAATCAATGGACCAATCGCAAGTAGAATGTCGGATATCGTCAACTAAACTTAGATTTGAAGGGTTATTTCTCAACACGCTAGGATTGATAGTTAAAAGGCATTTTTAAAAGGCCCTTA
Organism: Pohlia nutans; assembly: GCA_022496805.1. NCBI lineage: Eukaryota > Viridiplantae > Streptophyta > Bryopsida > Bryales > Mniaceae > Pohlia > Pohlia nutans. The sequence continues at coordinate 25,182,370 of CM040095.1, read as the reverse complement.
GCATTTTTAATCTAGTTATTGTGTGTGTTAGGCTTTTGGGAGGGCATGGGTGCAGATGTTCTTAAACAAGAGAACAAAACCCATGAGAGAATCAAATTGGTTGTGTTCATAAGGTTCTTTACCCCTCTTTGGAACACCTTACCATTAACTATTCCCGAATCACTGTAGCAAATACATGAATCATGACAATTTCACATTCTTTTTAGCTAAAGATTGGATGATAGGACATTGTATTAATGTTAAAGCTTTTACAGTGCTACTATTGAAAAGAGTGGACTGTACTAGCTACTAAAGAACCGTATGTTAAAAAGGTGATAAAATAAATAAATATAAATATAAATATAAACTAAACTAGAATAAGTAAATCAATCTAGCAATACATTCAGATAATTACGAGGCAAGCAGTTCTAAATGTGTGGCATCTAAGAGCGTGAAGGCTCCACATCGTAAAGAGGTTCCTATTTCCTCTGTCTTGGCTTCTGGGCCTGTGTTGTAATTGTATGGAGAAGCCAATTTCATACTCCCTTGTTTCATAATGAAAGTGTACTTTGCAGAAAAAAATGAGATTTAAGATGGAAATAGAGCCCATATTGATAGGGTCGGTTGAAACGCAATGGCAAGTTTTGGAAATGTGCGTCTTGATAGAAAAGGATCGAAAGAGAATAACTAGTTTTCCATGAATTTGAAGACCACCAAGCTCTTACACTGTTACACACCTAATAATGAGAGGCTACTAAGTTCTTCTATATTTTTTAACTATTCCAAGGGATCAACAAATAAGGGCTTGTTTACACTAGAGGCAAGGAGCTGTGAAGAGAGAAATTTGAGCCAATGGGAGGCTTAAAAACCGAGAAGACCACAGAATATCACTTTACACCCGAAATTTTTAGTCCAAAGGACGGAAGGAGGAGAAAATGACATGGACAACACTTTTGTTCTTTGTGGCAAGAAAAGTGCACATTTTTCAAGACCCGGGATTTTACATCAAGCTCACTTCAAGAGGTGGGTCTAACGCAAAATTTGAGGGGCTGTTTGGCCAAAATTCTCACAACTAATCATTTTTTATTTTTTAAGAAATATGAAAGAACTTTATTTTAAAAAATCGGTACTTTATTTTGTCACCCTTTCTCATTTTACACTATATCCAAAGGCCGTCAAGTTCAAAGGTTGGCTTCTCAAGGATGAGCCATGGCCCTTGTATGGTTTTCACCATGGCTTCTTGCATGTAGTGTAAAGAGGGCCTAAGAGTACATTAAAATAAAATTCTCGGTATCTTATTCAAACACAGGGTGACTTCAAGGATAACTCTATTAATCAAAAAAGAAAATTTTAGAATGTTAAAAAGATTTGATGTAGAAGACTTTGAATATCAAAACTCCCATTTTAATAATAATTTTACCAATTTATGATCAAACCTTGAATGTAAATCTAGTTCATGTCTCATTCTATATTAGAAAATCTAAGAATAATCCAACCTGCAAAATTTCATTCTCAAGTACATTAAAAAAGAAGTCCATAAAAAAAATTAAAATAGAGAAACAATTAACTCCTCCCAAAAAAAACACATTCTTAAAGTTGAAACTTTATTCAATTAAAAGAAATCAAAAGAATTGAAAAATATTTTTCTTCAGATATTTGAACACAAGAAAAAATCATAGCTCAAAATTCCATTCACAACCCTATGTTCTCCATCTATTTAGGATTTAGAATACATATTATGCACTGTGACAATCCACTAGTTTACCCTTTGTTTCATCCTCCATTAAAATATAATGTCACGTTTTTTATTTTTTATCAACAAAAAATTCTTTTATTAATATGATCCATTTTATCACTTCAAATTTCACAAAAATATTATTCTCTCTCTAAAATGAGTATTTCAAATTCTCAAAATCCTCAAAAGAATGTACGAAGACAAGAATCCTAGTGAACCACACCATACAAAGTACAAACGCCTAGAAGCCTAGCCTAAGAGCATAAGTTTATTCCTCAAATCACCCCACTAAGACCACTTTGAGTCACTATGGACATGTTAAAGATATATCACATTAATAGGATTCTTGTCCTTCGAGGTGCCTTCGACCAAGTGCTATCATCACATTCAAAATTTGGTATCACAAGTTATTGTCTCGACATCCTTGAACTGCTATGTGTCCCTCTATATTGTTGATGAAGCAATTACAATCACCATACATAGGAAATCATTATTGTCTATCAATCTAGCCTTCCTAAACCTAGTTATGAAGTGCTCATGTTTAGTGGCTCTCTCACCCTCCCTAAATATGCATGTTGAATCTCATTTGAACTTCATCTAATTTTAGATGATCTTGAAAATTCATTACTATGGTGGACATGCTCCTAGGGGGACAATGATCGGCTTGGAGTACACAAAAAACGTCGTCTATCTACGATGTTAGTTTGTTGCATTGTGTCAAACGATTTCAACTTTTAAATATAACAAAACATGATTTCACGAAATGAAGTTTTAGCTTTCAACACTTGTAATGTATCAAGAAAAAATTCATCACAATCAAAGAATTTTAAGAATTTTTAATGAATTGTTTAGTTGAAAAAGTAAGTTTTGTTATTTGTACCTTAAATCCTTGAAAACAAGCATTTGGAATATCAAAAAATTTATTCTACTATTGTTTTTGAATGTGACTTACATTAAGTGGTCCAATGCACAAAATAATTAATTTTAGTAATAAAGTTTTAATAAATTGTGCACTATGATGCCTGCAAATCATATAATTCAGCACTTTTTCTCACATCTATGAAAAGATCCAAAAATTTAAAATTACAAAAAAAAACTCGGTAGGAATATACCCATGTTGAAGCGCACGACTTTTTTTTTTCTTCATTTTAGGGTCTTTTTACTTGATCAAAATGAATAAATTACGCAAACTTTAGAGGCCGAAGAACAACATAATCTAAATAGTGTGTTCAAAGAAGGATACCCAAGCCGACCATTGCCCACGGCCTCCTTCATGCAAAGTTAGGCCAGTGTTGGAATCTTCCCCTCCAAACTCCATATTACTTCCATGCACATCTGGATAGAACAATTGAATAAATAAAATTAGAAACTCTACATAATGCAACCAATCACGTAGCCCACCAATGGCATGCAAGTACATATGAAATGAAAATTCCGCTTTCAATTCTCATGGAGTATCGGTGGAAGTTGGAACTTCACTTTTCATCTTTAGTTTAGTTTACTCCACTGGCCCGATGGCCAATGCTCATATATAAACCTCGTAAACATGTAGAAGTATAGGTGAGTGCACAAAAGGGGTATAAATTTGAACATTATCTTATTACATATACTTACATTAAACATATTTAGAGCTGCAAATTTTAATGTATACTTACATTAAACATATATTTAGGAAGGAATAGATTTGTATATAAAATTTTAGACATATAACCCCTTGTATACAAGAGATTTAAGAAGGAATCATAAACGCATGTGATTCTCAAAACATAATGTAGAGTGCACTCCCTCAGTAGTTCTTTAGACACTGAGTACTTTGATGCTTTGTTTTTATGAAAAGTGAACATAAGTGTAAGGCACACATTGAGATTCATGACAAATTAAACTAATCTAGACAATGTGTACTTTAATGAATTGGTTTCTTGAAAAATACTATACTGATTGTCATATTTAGTATGAAACCGATAATTAGTTCGAATTGTTTTACAAATCTTCCGAGAGAATAAAATAATAAAATTCCAAGAGGATAATTCCAAGAGGATATAGAATTTGTTTGATTTAGAATATTTAATTTAATTTTCAAACAAATAAAAATATTAATTTCAGAATTGAAAAGTACTACTAACACCGATTATTGTAGTCAGTTGGAAGAGAGCGTGTAAGGTAACTATATCTAAATTGTGTGTCACTATAGTGAACGGAACGCGATGAGGAACTGAGCGCTCTGGGTGGATTGGTGCGGGGAGGAGAAAGTATGGCGGGGAACTAGTTGTGCAGAGCCGTGCGAGCTCTCTAAGCTATGACAATTGTGTAATGCAGATCCGTGGAGTTTGAACCAGACTTGCTGGATTTGGGATGGGCTGGGCCATCGACGGAATCAGTGGTGAACGACATGCTGGGGTGTCTGAAAGCACAGATCTAGATCTGCTCAAGCGATTAAGATGAGTGTTGCATCGTATGTTAGTGTTGGATCGCTTTAACAATGAGTGTTGCATTGTGGTGAGAACATGCTAGGCTGTCTCTCTCTATCTTTCCATCACCGATTCGCAAGTACAGCATGTGCTGGTTTCACACTCCATAGATCTACGGAAGCAACTCATTACAAAGCTAGATCTGGAACCTCCCCAATCCGAGAACCAAGATCGAGATGACAACAAACCAACAATACATGCTTGGATCCTTTCTCGCAACCTGCACGCTTTTACTTCTTTCTCTTTGTATACCATGCATTACTCCCACTCATGCTAATCCCATTGATGATAGCCTTTTTGTCAATTACCGCAATATGAACGCTGCGACCTCTCACATTTTGCTTCTAACGCAATATTGCACCCTTAGTTTCGATGATCCATCCACAGATGTGAGTCATGGTGAATCGCCAAACACGAGCTACCTCCGCTACAGAACAAGCATTGAACAGACCCAACAAAGAGCAACGTGCAAGCACTGCTCAACTGACAACCTGCAAACACACCAAGAAAACAACTCCATCATCAAGCATAATCAGGTAAATCCTCTCAACCAAAACTCCCCTGCTTTCCTAACTTCTGGCCCGGTAAGCAACAGACCTTGTAGAAACCAGAGCAGAATAGCCAACAACACAAGAGCCGTGCAAAACAACAACAACAGTACAAGCAAGAACAGTTGCAGCCATCTCTTCCTCCTCAGGAACGCCGCGAAGCGCGTGAAGGAGAATAACTGCAAACAAACTAAGACCGTGTAAGCAGCAGCTGGAGAATCGACAACTACCTGTGTCAAGCGTGTTGAGAGCACTGGCAGCAGTCTCCGACGCCCGTCAAGCAAATATGGCATGCAAAATCGAAGGATGAACAAGCCGAGAGTTCAACACCAGAGATTGCAGCCCAAAGCCAAACACGAAGCTCGGCAATTTCAGGTAAGATTTCTAACTTCCTTGAAATTTTGCTGGTTTCAGCGTGCCCAGTGCAACATGCAACTCGAATGCAGGACTGTCCACAACAAAACCAAGACCATTTCAAGTCAGAACCAAGAGCCTCAGCAGCTGCTCCGCCCCCACATAATGCAAATACAAGCAAATGAAGGAGGATGCAGAACGTGCACAAAGCAACAGCAAATAGAATCCCGCAGGGTAGCAGCAGTCAAATTCCGCAGGACAACAATAATCAAACGCTGCAGAGCATCAGCTGCCGAAATTACCAGGACAACATCAGCCGTCGAACCCAACGGGACAATGGAAGAAAGGGCCGCAGAAGCACTAGGTCAGGCTGGAACGTTCAGGCTGCAACAGAATCCCGCAACGACCAAAGCAAACGGCTGCAACAGAACTAGGTCAGGCTGCAACGATCAGGCTGCAACGGCCAGGCTGCAACAGAACCACGCAACGATCAAAGCAAACGCTGCCGTAAACATGGGCACAACAGCAGCTCAAACGGGAATCGCTCATCCGAAGATGGCCGTGTCGCCCTGCCCAACAATGCATCAAGATTCTGCACCGGCGCCTGTGTTCACCATATCTGCACTCCCCGGCACTGTTGCGACTGATCACCCCGGATGCCCCGCTCCGGCACTGCGGCGTTCCCCGGCCCTGCAAAGTTCCCACGCCACGCGTTTCCTCACCAATGACAATGCCTGCTTGCCTGCCCTCCTATGCGCCGAAGAGCCACAGTACAGGTCTGCTCCCACGCTTCTGCCAGCCACCTCGCCGTCAGCCGACACGCGTACCAAGCCCATCACTGCCAACCCAGAAGCCAAGAAAAGACATCAGAAGCCAAGAAAAGACATCAGAAGCCAAGAAAAGACCAAGATCGGCTTCAACGGATGGGCGCCAGACAAGCAGAGAAACATCGGAAGCAACTCCGTAAGGAACTACATCCCTCGAAGAAGACAAATACCCGCAGTAGAAGACAAATGCAAGGAGATGAAGACAAATGCTTGACCACAAGAAGACAAATGCTTCCAGCATCGTGGTGCACGCCACTCCCGCAAGTCCAAGAAAAAAGTCCTCGGCACCACGTGCAAACCCATTTTAGAACCCCACACCACGACTTTGAAGAGCCGACCTTAATTACTTGTGTGATTTCATTACGGAGAGCAAACCAAAACCTAAATATATATATTCTAGCCCTGTCAAACGAGGAAAAGGACCCGGCAGCCCCTAAAATTGTTCTGCAAGTACCTGGCCTACGCACACGACGTCCCTACAACGCCGCTTCCAGCTTGAGAAACATAAACGGCTTTTGTAAAAGCCTGGCAATGAGCACCAAATTCACCGCCTTGCAAGAAAAAGACACAGCTAAGCAGAAGACGCCGAAACCCCAACTCAGCGAAAGTGACAAGCAGTCAGCATAGAAGAAGGACATCCACGAGCGACCCCAACCTTGCTGCTCAGCTTATAAGCTGCCCAGGTTCATGTGCTCCTCACTTCTCTTTAGGCAACGACGCCATTTTCTCCTGCCTCTGCAAATTCATTATCCTGCAAGTGTCTGTAAGCTATGTCGTCTGTCTAGTCCCCATTCTCTCTTCTGCTCCTCCCACAGCATCAGTCCGCACCTACTTCTGTGTTTCTTCCCTCCAAGCTGCCAAGGCTATAGATCAGTAGAACAGTTCCAAGAAGAAGCAGTTTGGCGCACCCTGAGAAAGCTGATCAACTATGGTGCGGGAAAGGAGTTGTCTGCCACCTTTGCAAGAGAGAAGCCGACCTGCTTTGTAGAGAAGGTGCTGAAGGAAATACTGCAAGCGAGCGGTGTTGCAGCCACGAAGACAACTCGACCTTGCTGCTCAAGAAGACATCAGAACACACAAGCCGAAGCTCCACCAAGCCCCAGCAAGCAAGACAAGAAGGTGGAGGAAATCTGGTGCCGCGGCTGTGGTATCCAGAAGAAGAAGAACCACTTGTACCAGCCAAAGGAGAGACTGGAGTCCGTGGAGCCTAGAGGAACGACTGGAGCTCGTCGAGGAAAAGCTGCTGAGCATCACCGACTTGACGACGACCACAGCCTCTGCTGCCGCGACAGCAACACAAAGACCCCACCTCAAGCTCGTTTCTCAGGTTTTTTCCACTGTCTTAAAACTCTCATTCCGAGTATTCTTGCTTATTATGAAAGCAATATCCATTGTACTACCATTATTATGAATGGGGATATGGCCCATAGAATTGCTCACAATGCTTGGTGTTTGAATCTATTAGATACGTCTGTTTGCAATATTTTAGCTAGCAATTATTTTTGTAGTATTAGTAAACTATTAACTATTTTTGTCGTATGAATGCTTGGTATATTTGCATGAATGGTCATAATTGTAATAATATAGAACACTTGAGCTTAACTTCATATTTTTGTAGAAGTAATTTTAATAGAGCTTGTTGCCCCAACCTTGTTATTGCTTATGGGAATTATTACTATTTGTCCAAGTGCGTTTGTCCCAACACCAAAAACCTAAAATTTCTTAACTATGATGTTATAAATCTCCTCAAAAGTCATACTCTGTGCAGCCCCACAAATTAAGTTGTGGGGAGGAGCAGACCTTGAGGTAAAAAGAAGAAACTCTACTTCTAAAATCTACACTTTTTTGACAAAAAATACTTGTACTTTCAGAATCAGAATGTCTCAAAAGCCTTCCAGCGCTACGTCCGCCCAAAGATACAAAGAAAAGCTCTTAGTTCTAACGAACGAGGCAGATGTAGAAATGTCAGTCACACAAAAGCGTTCTTGTGATGCTACTCAGGAAGCTACAAGCCAAAAGAAGGCCAAGGGCAAATCAAAAGCGGAAGCTTTGAAACGCCCTCCCTTTTGGCTGGGCTTTCAAGCTCTAAATTGGACCAATACAGGAAAGGGTTTGCCTATGGACACAAAAGAACCATTAGCCGTCTTGGTAAAAAATGGTATGAAGGAACAAGAAGCTTTTGAATGCACACTAAGCACGGCTTGCTTTCCCTTCGTTGTGCAAGAAGAGTGGCCAAATTCTAGGGAAGATTTAAAAGATGGTCAACATTTTAACCTCACCCAAATCCCATCAGATGTCGAAGTAGACAAGTATGGATTTTATTTTGATTACCATGTTGCCATCCACTTTGAGATGGGAGATATCTTGTGGGAGAAAGAAACTATCATGACACTAGTAACACGTAGGCTGAAAGAGATGTCAATTGAGCTTGGGAATGAAATTGGAGAACCCATAGCCCTCATGTGCTTCTATAAAAGCACCAATTGGAGTGGGGTTATTAATTTGCACTTGAAAACCCCGGAGATTGATGGGATTGGGCTTCTTCAAGGGCTCCGCCCATTCATCCTGAAGTTGGATGAAGGCAAGCTCAAGAGAGGAAAAGTGTGCAAATCTTACGATTCTTTAGCTCTCAACAATCTTCTCTCTGTCAAAATTACTAGTGAGCAACTTGAAATGAAAGAATGATATGTCATGTACGAGACCATAGTAAAAGAGAGCTTTCAAAGAGGGGTAGAGTATGAAATAACTAACATACAAAAGAAAAAAGAAAACACCTTTGCATGGGTAGTGGCAGCTTCACCCGAACAAGCTAAGAGGATGAGAGAGCATAAAATCACCTTTAACAACAAAGTCTTAGAGGGAAAACTAGTAGACCGTACGCGAGCATCAGCGGATGACATAGCAAAAAATAACGCCCTCATCCTCATCGCCAAAAACCTCAACAAGGTCAAGAGTATTGAGGAGATCAAGACAAGCATTGGAGAGTACATGGGGCCAAACAACGCGGTCAACTTCTTCTTCAAGCTTGATGAGAAGAATGGCAAACACCTCGGATCGTGCAACATTCAATGTTTGAATGCGACCGTGTACAAACAGTTTGTCAAGAAGTCAGCAAAACTTCTTGGTAAATACGTAGAATTCACCCTTCACCCTAGAAGTCTTGATGGTGCCAATGCACCAAGCTCTTTGGAACTCACTAGGCTAGGGTTTAGTGATGTTAACACTGCCCTTGCTAATACCATTGAAGCTCTAAGGAATATTCCTCTAAAGGAAAAACCTCAAAAAGATTTCTCTAAAGAATTGGCAGTAATTAGAGAAGAAATGTCAACCCTAAAAGAAGACTTAAGGGGTGAGCAAAAGCTAATTGCGGAAAAAGTAGTGGAAAAAGCCTCATCTAGCCTCAACAAGTAGATGACACTTCTCAAGAGGCAATTAGCCTCAACCATGCAAGCCCTTGAAAATGCCCATCCTGGGGGAACCGATGAAGCAAAAATTGGCCACGTCAAACTAGTTTGGTCAAACAACGCACCACCAAGAGTATACATATATACTATAAAACCTAGTAAAAATCCAAAAAAATCGGAAAATATATACCAAAAAATTAAACAAAATATAATAAATTTAAATACACCTCAAAATAGCTATAATCTTATCCCCCTAAAAACCAACAAAAAACATAACAGAAATATAGTATATATCTATACTATCTCAAAAAACCAAAAAAAGAGAATAAAAAAACACACATTTAAACCATTTTACAAAAAACAAACAAAAATCACCAAACTAGACCAAAAAGCTCCAAAAAATTTAAAAGAAATCCAAAAAAACCCTAAGTGGCCTCGGCCAAAAAACACATAAAATAATACCATTATACAAAACTAACAAATATATACCCCCCCCCCCCCCCCCCCCCCCCCCCCCCCGAAAAAAATATAAAAACACCCCATCTAGAACCTATATACATAATACCCCAAAATACAATAACCCTCCAAAATGTAAAAGTCGCACTATTAACAAAATAAATAAAAAGCCTTTAAAACCCCTTAGAAAAAACAACAAAAAAGAACACCTTCCCAACAAAAACAAAATTACCACCATATCAAACTATATAAATAACATCTCAAAACTTCTACTTGTTCGTTGTGGTGACATCGAAACCAACCCGGGACCAATGCCAAACTTACTTGAAACACACCCAGCATCACACAAAAATAGAAACAAAACATATTTTATTCCATGCACAATAAAACTACACCCAGAGTATCAACATTTAGCAAAAAAGTTTGTCCCTAGTTTAAAAACAACACACCCAAACCATCCAGAAGCATCTACAGACTACCCACACCTCTCAAAATTCATATATGAAAACCAACACCACTCACCTCCGCGCATACTATACACACTCATCACCACGATAAGTCCATTACTAGAAACATGTGACCATCAACTAATACAAACACCCGATCCAGACTGGACAACAATACTCCTCGAAAAAATGGCACTTCTTCAAAACCCCCCCAAGAGACACATCTCAAACCCACACCCATACACCGAATTTAAAAACACCAACCAGAATCTAATTAACCCCCCCAATACCATTCATAAACAACTATATGATTTTATCAAACAAAACAATAATCCACTAAACCTGCAAACACTAACAAACAAATTTCCATTCCTATCCATAAACTTACTAATAGAATCTCTCAAATGCAATGAACCTATAAACGAATATTCACACCCACCTCCACTACCCAATATACCTTTACCACAAATCCAAGAGACACAAACAACAAACCACAACACACACATTATTACATGGAATGCCTCATCTCTAAACACAGCCCTACCAAGCCTACAAAACTTAATATCAAACACCACAACAAAACCAGCAATTATCACAATATAGGAAACCAAACTAACCGCAACAAAATCAACAAAATATATACAAAACCTATTCCCAAATTACAAGTTAATTTTCAATAACACACACGCCCCTAACAAGATGCATACAACAAAGAATGCCGTATACCCCTGCAAGAGGCGGACTACTCACTCTAATAAATAACAAATACGCATACCCAGGAAATATCACCAAAATACCTACTCCAGCCAAAATCTCACCATATTTACAAATTATACAAATAAAAAATGCACCATTACAACCTTGTCTAATTCTACACATGTACATGCCTTCCCACATAGAAGATATTCAATACATCACAATAATACGACAACAAATCACTCATACATTTTATGTGGTGATTTTAACAGAGATATAGCCCTTATAGGAAGACAAAACGAATCCAACATAACACCTCCGCAACCAGAAGACAGAGAATGGCGTTCATTCACAAACAATCTAAATTTAACTTACATACCAACAAATAGCACATTCACCAGACAAGGTGGCCAAAACTACACTCAAACAAGTTTAATAGATGGATACTACATCAAAACTCCCAATAATACATTGTATACTTCAATCACAAACCACGACTACAATCTAAACTCAGACCATTCACCAGTCACCCTACAAATACCACCGAACACACTATTAGCTCGCACCACACAACCAAAAACAAATAAACCACCAAGGATTCTTAACCCCATCCCACAAGATAACATTGAAAAATTCAAAACACAATTTTTCGAAGAAAACTCACTCCAAATCAATGAACTCACTACAATACTGATGAACGAACAATTAACAAGCAACCAATGGCAAACATCTTGTACAAAATTAGACCACTTAATACAACAAATATCAGAAAAAATCCTAGAAACTTGTAGTGCTCCACCCCTACCTTCACTAACACGCCGCACAGCTCAACAAGGAGGATTTTTGCCAAGAAAACTCCAAAAACAATGGAAAAAGCACTTATCTACCTACCATTTGATCAGAAAAGCAGTATACATAATAAAACCATACCAGATTGGCAAAACCACCCAATAATAGAAGAACTAAAAAACCATAACCACATTACCATCCCACCACCTCCTAACCCAGAATTAAATCCACAAGAATGGATTAAAACTTTAGCAGAACTAGCTAAAACGGCAAACAAGCAAGCACGTAAAATTACCACTAAATACGCCCAAGATTGTGTTAAAAAAGCCATCACAAAATATAAACAACTATATGAAAAAAGCCCCAAAAAAATAAATAAAAGAGTTTTTAAGAACCAAGAAACACCACCGTTAGATTGCATTATGGATAGAAACAACAACGTACTAACTAGCCCAAAAGACATAGCAAATGAAATCTATATCCAACAATCAATTAGTAATAGAGCTACAGTCCCAACATGTTACGACCAACCAGAACACCCAACTAATTGCACATGTGGAGTTAAACAATACCCATGGCACGATCTAGATGGATTTATAATAGATAAAAGAGGAGACTCTCATATACCACTATACAAATACTTCAACCAAGAAACGTACGACTTATGTTTAAAACACTTATCCAATAATAAAACATCAGGCCCAGATAGAATTCCAAACTCAATTTTAAAAAATATGCCCAATAGTTTTCATAAACTACTATTCCTATTTTTCACCCATTGCTACAAACAAAAAAAAATCCTGGCATCATGGAAAATAAGTCTAACCATACTTTTATACAAAAAAGGGGACCCATCACTACTACCAAACCACAGACCCATAGCACTTGCAAATACAATTTACAAATTATTCACTAGCACACTAACACTAATACTATCATCATATGGTGAAAAATATCAAATACTACATGATAGTCAAGAAGGATTCAGAGCAGAAAGAAGTACATCTAGACAACTACAACTACTCATAGCAGCCCTGGAAGACGCTAGATTTACAAACCAAAACATATACCTTCTTTACATAGATTTTAAAAATGAATTCGGTTCCCTTGACCACGCTAGACTATTAGCTATAATGAAAGACCTCGGTTATCCATCAGATGCAGTAACACTAATTGAAAATATCTACTCACACTCTACCACTATATTTACTTGTGAACACTTCGGCAAAACAAAACCAATACCCATTCAAAGAGGCACCATTCAAGGAGATACACTAAGCCCTTATTTATTCCTGATATTCTTTGAACCACTACTCAGATGGTTACAAAGAGGAAAAAACGGGTACACATTTGGTACATCGAAATTAACCATTAGCTCTGCAGCATACGCAGACGACCTAGCAGCTATAACAAATAATCTCCAATCACTACAAACGCAATTAAACAAACTAGATAAATTCTGCGAATGGACTGGAGTGTACTTAGGTGTACAAAAATGTGCCATCACTGGATGCCCCAACAAATCCAAACTAAATCCTGAAAAATTTAAGACCCAAATACAAAACGATAACATATCTTACAGAAATCAACCAATACCCGTTCTCCACCAAAATGAACCTTATATATACTTAGGCATTCAACTAGTACCATCACTAAAATGGAAACTCCAAACGCACATCACCACAAACAAAATAATAGACCAATGTAAACAACTAGCCAAATGCCCCGCCACAATCAAACAAAAAATTAGCATGGTTGACACCGTCATTAGAGCAGGCATTGCATACAATTTTTATGCAGTCCCATACTCACTACCGACTATCAAAAAACTAGATAAAAAAATTATAGGAATCCAAAAAGCAATATGTGGATTACCAAAATGCACAGCAAACGTAATAACCGAATTACCTCACGAACTCTTTGGTCTTGAAGCCTTCTCACTAAAAAACGCATATCTACGATGCATTGGTGAACAACTTCAAAACGCACTTAACGACCAAGGGAGACTAGGTATAATATATAAGGGACTTATACACCACATATTAGCCAAATTTTGAGGCGCGGAAGAAATCCCAAGAATCACACGATATGATTGCATTAATTCACCAACCATACGTACACTATTTCTCTTAAAAAATGCCGGAGGAATTCACCTCAAAAGTACAAATGAAAATTTTCAACTACATATGACAGAATTGGAACGAGAATGGCGAGCACAATCGACAATTGTACTTCCACATCTCAACCCTAAACAATCACTCAAACTCTTACACAAATTATTAATCCATAACATATACGAAATAAAACACCTCACCCTTCCCAATGGAACAACCCTTATGACGCCAAAAAACTTTAAAACATACTACAAAACACCAACCAAACTAGAAAAAGCGCACTTCAAATAGCTGAACAATTGTTCTGCTACCCAAGTTGCATACCAAATTGCCCAAACCCATGTGCAAGACACCCACCCGCCCGAACGCTTAAACCGAGATTCATCTCAAACAACCAAAATATATTACCAAGAGCACCAGCTAACCCACCTCAACTCCCAGCCCCACAAAAACACCTCCACCCAAACCCACCCCCTAACATAAAAAACAATCCCCTAAGATTTCCCATCGACATAATATTAGACCATAAAACAAATACCTCAAAAGATAAATACAAAATAACAAAAAAATACAACACATACCTATGTCAATGGACTCTTCAAAACAACGATACATACAACAAATGGATGCCACAAAGAGAACTCTTCCCTTTCAACCACCCAACAACCATTGCACACAACATCAAACTACTAACAGAACACTATACAAAACTACAACACAATCACTATAAAAAAATTATTAACACACACTTCACTCTTGAACAAAGCAGAGATACAAGATTCATCCCTCCACCCCGCTTATACACATACACATACAAGAATGTAACCCGGAAAAAGACATCATTTCCAATTATGATACCATACAAGTAAATAATGAACAAACCTACTTATATGAAGATACCGGTAGACACCTCATCACTATACCAACCACTAGACTACAATGGCTATGGCAACAATATAATAGAGCAATTTATAGCTGACACGGCCTAGTACCGCAAACACAATCATTTGAAAAAGAAGTAATATGGCTCTATCAAAGATACAACCATAAAATCCCCAGAAAAGACCCACTAAAAGCAACACAACATACTCTACCAACAAGTATTTTAGACTCCATTACTACCTCCTTTAATATCTCCCACTCATACTTCTCTTCACCAATAACATGTTCCACACAAATTTCAGAATTTTACTCTCCCTTTGCAAGAGATAAAGTCTTTGGATCACTCGGTACCGCCTTCCAATACAAATGGAAAGGCATAGGCTACGCCCACCCACATAATGAAGAAACAGCCTAACAAGCAATTCACTGGGCACGATTGGCAGCCAAAACCGACCCAAATAACATCACTGTACTGGTAATACCAGATACAAATTGGTACCAAAAAATTTCCCCACACATGGGGCCTTTTTCAGACACCCATATAATTGCTCACTTCGCCGCACATTCTATCACATATGAAGAACCAACAATCCCACATGAACTACATAAACCAAAGACAGAACCACTTGCAATCCACGTCCTATGCATTCATCACCAAGATCACAACATTGGTACACCATACCAAATAAATACAATTAAAGAAGCAATTGAAAACCTACAAATTCCACAATATCACATACAAAATGCTCCACGTACCCCCCACAACACACCGGTCAACAAAAATAAAAAATGGAACAAACTCATATACCCGCCTTCCATTAACCCAACCACTTTAAACAAGCCACCTCTACCCAAACTTTGTGACAAACACTACACCTAAATTCCAACCACAACATAGGTACTATACCGATGGATCCTTCTTTCCTCTTGAACAAGCTCCCGACGGACATAGGAAAAAAGAAAAAGTCGGGTACGGAATATACAACTCTACAAAGGCTGACATGCAAATATCAGCAAGACTACCAGGCCTACAAACATGTTTTCGAGCTAAACTAATGGCTATCCATAAAACACTTAGATTCATCACTACTAAATACCCAGACGAACCAGCACATATATTTACAGATTGCCTTAACTGCCTATACAATCTAAACACACACCTCGGGGGGGTCACTCCCTTGTATATTTTGCATACACGTGCAATAATGACCTATTTATTTGGGGGGTTATTTTAGCAAAAAAATTTAGCAAAAAATATTATTAGGTGATGGTATTTTACATGTAAAAAGCCTAAGAATATTATATGTGATGGTATTTTACGTGTAAACATGTTTCGCTTTTTTAAAATCCCTTATTTTACATGTACATTTTTTACAAAATTTATCTACAATGAATATATTGGACCCTATTTTTTATCGCACGTTGTTTCTAAAATTTTCGTCAGTGAACCCCCCGAGACACACACATCAAACATCCAACCACACACAACAATCACGGAGATAAAACCATACTAACAGACATAGTAGAAATGTTAAAAACTCGTACTCAACCCACCACATTCCACAAAGTCAAAGCACATATTAACATTAAAGGCAACGGACAAGCGGATATACTTGCAAAACTAGGGGCCATAAAAGAATACTTCAGAGCCACAAGTTCATATGAATTTGCACATACTACACCATTTTATTTTCAAAAAGATACATGGCCAGGACCTATAAAACGGCCAGATAAAGGCCTCGTCACATGTCTCCAAACATATCTAACCAAATACGACCAAGAAAATAACCTTGAAGAAATGGCAATCGAATTTCCAAACATTAGCAAATGGACCATGAACCCAAACATCGATAACAAACTATCCAACACATTTTGGTCCAATCCTACAATCACTGACTCACAAAAAACAATTATATTAAAACTTCGTACCGGCCAATACATGGGTAATGCTAGAAAACAACTATTTTTTGGAAGAGAAAGATTCCCCTTAATAACATGTTCTATCTGCAACTCTGGAGATGCAGACACATGGCTACACGTACTTCTAAAATGTAGTCATCACCACATTCACGCCATCAGAGTCAAAAGACACAACAAAGCAGTTTGGGAACTAATAAAATTAATCCTCTCATCACAAAAATCTAGATGTTACACCCTCATGAACGCAGGAACATTCAACAACAACCCCCAAGAAAACACAGTACCCCCATGGCTACTACCATGTACATGTGAACAACAAAGATGCCATTGCAATACTAGATTCAAACCAAACATCCTCTGCGTAAAAGGACTCCCATACAAAAATGACCCACCATCACATCCATCAGACAACCTCACAATTCAATTTATTGAATTTACATATTGTAATGACAGATTCCCACAAACAACAATAGATATCAAAAATCAGAAATACCAACCACTTATTAACAGCATTATTAATTTAGGATGGAAAGTTGACCCACTCATAGTCATCACGGCAGGAGCTAGAGGCACAACACATATCCCCTCGATGAAACTCCTTGAAACAAAATTTGAATTACCAGAAACTGCCATTAAACACACATTCAAAGAAATAAACACCATTGCTATACATCATGCCGGATCAATTATTCTACATAAAAGGAAAATAGAAAATAACCAACCACTACCAACAGATTACTAAATAAAACAAAACTACCAAACAAAAGGAGGGTAATGGTGAAGACCACTACTTATTTCTTTTGTATTTTTTGTTTGATTAGCTCACAGTACACACTTGTCTCAGGTAGATGGGACGGGGCCGGTTGGTTGGTACAAACTTTCCTGCCTATGAATAATTCACTAGCAGCACCAAGTCATGTATATCACAATAAACGCTCAGACGGACTCCACGGGAATCGAACCCGGACCGTACAATTGTAACATGAACGCCCTTCTCCAACCAACCTTGGAACCATGACTAGGCGACCACCAAACAAAACAAACACCAATTTATACCCGCGCCAGTTCTAACTAATGAATTTTACTAGTGTTACTAGTATTTATCTCTAGTTACTAAAGTGTCTATTCTCGAAAGAGGTGAGTAGTCTTATACCAATGGACCTTTGTCCGGGGGGCATTGGCTCATTGCAAAAACAAACAGACACTTTATTCACGCCGGCCTCGAAAGAGGACCGGTGTTCATATCTATCTAACTATATCTAAAAGCGACCATTTCCTTAAAGCTTCCATAGTTCAACCTTCCATAATAAGTAGATTCTGACATCCTACTGAGAGTGTACACAATCTGAACATGAAAGTTTAGGGTCGCTTTAAGATCAACCTATAGTCAGCACTTTGGAAATTCATAACTTATTCATACGGTATCCAAATAATGCATGCTAAAATGCTTTGGAACCTTCTTGAACTTGCTAATGAGACCCACTAAAATAATGTTTTGTGTGTGTAAATAGGCTCAGTTGGTAAGGTGAACGCTTTAAGGTATAGTTACCTTACAATGAATGCATTGGAGCATTCTAGATATTACGTTCTCCACTGTAAGTCAATTATGCAGATAGTCATGAGATGAGGCGGCATGTGAACTTGCTATTACAGCATTCAAGTGACACATGGAGCAACTCGTAATTTACAATGGAATTGAAGGCACGCAGCCATGGCGGGTCGGCATGAATACATGCATCGATATATCTATCTATCTATCGATGTGCGCAACCCGGCCTTAACTTCTAGCTCCAATCGATCTCTGGCCGAGCGAGCGAGCTGACGATCAATCGCCGCTCTAGCTAGCTGACTCTATAGATATATATGATCATTTGGCTCCTGCGATCTGGAGCTGCTCTTCGACGGATTGATTCAAGCGAATCATGGTGGACGCGGCCTCGTGCTTCTCGAAGTAAAGCTCCGTGAACAGCGTGCTCTGCTCGATGTTGGAGGAGCGGGCGTACAACACCACCTCGTTCACTTCCAAGAGATTGATTATGTGGATCGACACCATGATCGCGTCGCCCACGATCTCCGACGCCGATTCTCCATACTCCACCTACAGTTTTCTTAACCACCAGTGAGACCATTTCGATCTTTGACCCGGAAAGCACCAACGATTACAATGACCAATTCATTCGGTCATTTGGAAACATATAATTTAGATGGAGTTAAATCGGTTGTATCATCAGAATCAGTGAAGGACACTGCTTATTTATGTTGGTCAAAAAAATAAATTACGTTGAACTCAAGAAGTCCCTATATAACCTCAGTCTTTTAAAACTGAGCACTAAGAAAAAGTGAGTTCAAATTTGTACCAGTCCTAGTCAGGCTCTGAACGTTTTTGGACCTTGTGAATTTCTTTGAACTCACGTTTGTTAAAGACTGAGTGAGGTCCAAGATTTTAGCAGTTTTCAAGTCTGAGTGATTTTTGGACTTCACGAATTTCCTTGAATCCTCGTTCCTTTTACAAAAAACATTATTGATCAATTGGGAGGGTGATAAGCTGGCCTATTTTATTTTCTCCAAGAGAGTGTCATGCATGTGCATATTCTTTACCGTGAATGCAAGCCTTTTATATTATTGCCATCCATGGTGGAGAACTCTAGAGAAGGTAAGTCCCTACAATTACTATAAATATAATGCTATGCAGTAAGTGGTTGCAAAATTGCCGAAGAATCCACTCATTTAAAGTGGGTTGAAAGAAGTACGGGTTTGACAGTTTCGCTACTTTTGAAAATGCATGACACGGCCCTTGTCTCCTCAGGCCATGTGGTTTTTTACAACTCTGCAATGGAATTCTGTTACATTTGTTTCAAAAAAAAATTAAAAATTGCATGACAAGTTAGTTCGGTAGTGGCTTTTTTGGGTTGGTTGGAAAAGGAACTGTGAGTTTTGAGAAAGTGAATGAGGCAAAAAATGAATACAATCAGTTGGGATCCCAGTGACGTGCAGAGCATTCAGGACGAGTTAGTTCCGTGACGACGGACCTGGAGCATCATGTTAGGTTCGTCGGCGTCGTGGCAGCGCTCGTCGGGGTCGCGCCAGGTGCCGAGCGCGCCGACCTCCGTGACGGCCTGGAAGAAATTGAACACGAAGGCTTTGCGGCCGGGGATGGTGATGACCAGAAGCTCCCGTTCCACGCGCCGGATCTTGACGTTGGTGTCCAGGGAGCCGTAGAGCGCGGCCCACAGCATGTCCTTGGCGCTGTTGAGGAGTTCGATCCCCTGCGGCGTGCGCTCGGCGTCCGTCATCACGGTGCCCGCGCCGGGCAAGGCCGCCGTGGGCGACAGGTAGCCCTCGTCCTGCAGCGCCTGGCGGTTGCACAGCGGCCACGTCTTCTTGATCCACAGCAGGAGCTTCACCTCGTCGACGTGCCGCGCGGCCACGCGGTCGATGATGGTGGACTGCGCCTCCACCGTGATCTTGCTGAATTGGCGCGTCATGGACGGCTTGCCCTTCGCCCGCCGGATGTGCTTGTTCTTCTGGCTCAGGATCAGCAGCCGGTCCTTGGCGCTGTCCACGCCGATGCTGCGCAGCAGGTCGTGGTCGAAGTGCATGATGTCCACCTCCTCCAAATTGTTCGCCACCATCAGTTTCCCGTGCTTCTGCATCCCCACCTCCGCTAGCCAGCTGAACCACTCTATCGGCATTGTCGTAGACCTGCAATGCCTTCCTTCGTCGATCTCAACCGCCGCTCTTGAGCACCTAGTAGTCACGCAAGCCAACTATCAGCAACCCAAGTATAATTTACACAATCTCCCGAACCAAAAATGGCAGATTAGCGCAGTTTAAATCGCCGAACTAAAACCTCACATGATCTACACTAGTCCACGTTTTTAGAGCTCTGGTCTCGGACACCTAGAAGCGCTAAAAAAAATCACGTCAGCAACACGCACATTCCGAATCTAAATGGCAGATATCGGCGACATTGGCCAACCTTAAACCTCGACATGTCGTCATATCTATACCAGCCATAGTTTTCACTCATTTAGAGCTTGAATGTCACGATTTTGAAACACTCTGTATTATAACATGCAAAACCAGTACCAAAGCCACGGTCGCAATCAACTAACCTCCTCGAAGTAGATTAATTGAAGTTAGAAACTGAGATCGACACGGTGACTTTAAGTAGTGCACAGGACAGTCAGAGAAGACGAAAGCTTCGTGACGAATGACACACTCTTTATAAACAACAATTGTCTGGTCGGTGGCCGCAAACGCATCCCCGTGATCTCTCCGACCATCTAGAAATGCAAGGTCCACTAGTGCGCGGCTCTATAATTTTAAAACAAAGTGGCTCACCCACTTGCAGTGAACAAACTGATTTCATGGTACTTGTACAGACAGTAACTCACTCACTGCTAGTTACGTTTCGATCGATCGCGCATACCTGCTAGAGCAACGGACTGATGTTATAAAACTGCAACGGTAGCTAGGCTGCCGATCGAGTGAAACTGTACGTCAGTTCCAACTTGCGTCGATCGTCCGGTGGTGACTTGTGAGCTGCCAATGGTATAATTGTGTTCTTATAGGAGCAGCTGCAACAAATCGTTAGTGATGTGGACGAATGGAAAGAAAGGGTAACGCACTAAATTATTGATCCGATCAAAAGACAAGCGGTGAGAGGTGTCCCGACACAGCCGGAGTCATAATTGAGAGGATTGGAGGAAACACGGTCTTGGCTCTTCTCTTTGTCACCTTCCTCACGGTCACTAGCTAGGGTGTTATGATCGAAATCGAATATATAGAAACTGTGATCTTGTCTTATGGTGCTTGGAGGGAATATTGACTGATGTACCGATCAGAAGCTAGCTTCTATCACGAGTTTCATATGTGCACTGGGTAAGTACCCTGCCAGCAACTTCGATCACGATCATATATGAAATCGGTTATGATGTCCTCAATTATGTCACGAAAGTCTCACGCGTATCCAGAGTTTCACTAGCCTGAATAGATGTATGTTCGTTGCACATAAAGTTGTCTACGGTACCGAAAGCAGATATATAATATCATCTGGGTTGTTTTGGAGTAACTGTCTCGCTTGGATTGGGATCATACTAGCTAGTCCAGACTCCAGAGAACGATTAAATCTCATTTAAAATCAGCAGCTAATAGCGAAATCACCCATTGTCGAAAGGAGTTTAAGATCCTGCAGTTAGGTCAACACGTACTGCACTTGACCTTACTCTAGTCTACACTAGAAACCTGTTCGCTGGAAAAAGAAAAGCAAAAAGAAACCCAAATCGATCAACAAAGTCATTTTAAAAAAAGAAGTTGTGAAAGAGTTGGTACGCACCTGTGATGAAACGGGCCGACTCTCATCGCCACCAGCTTGACTAGGGACAGCACCAATAAGACCACCATGACGCAGCGAGAGCTGCTCCATGAAGATTTTGTGATCATCTCTTGCGGGTCTTCCTTCAACATTCAGGCACTTACGAGACCCGAATGCACTCAAATCTGGCCACTCAAATCCCCATTTCTTGAGCGGCCTTTTATTGTGATCCGTTTCACTTAGAAGTTAACACCACTTCTAAGTGAGTTAGTGAGTGGATCAAGGCGGGTGGCCAAAGCTACATTAGAGTCCCTTGAAGTCCGTGATCTATCAAGCAAATTCGTAGCCATGAGAGACCCAGAGATGTGGTCCCAACCCCAAGCCATCTAAAGACATTCAAGTTCTGAACGAGACAAGTTGAGATATATCGAACAGGCTCACTCTCATTGCCTTAACTTGCCGATCACGCACTGATGATCACGACAACAATGTTCAGTAGAAAGCAAGCAAGCAAGCACAGGAATATAAGCATGATTGTGGATATATTGCTTGGTTGATGTGATATGTGGATAATCATGTGGACATATCGCTTGGGATCGATATAGAATTGCACTATTGCCGCTTGTTTGTTTTGCTACCGAAATGAATGGAGCAGGTCAAGGAATATTCCTTCCAAATGGAGGGTTTGTCAATTTACTGTCACACCAGATTGCAAGCGATCTCATCGATGACTCTTACTAGTCAGGTCGTTACTACCACTAAGCCTGGAAGTATGATACTTTTTTTAAGGTACCATTGATGCTATGTAACTTATTTTAGTTCCGAGGGATTTGACGAGTAAACACTGCATTATTTTGTGGCAGACATTAGTACTGTTTTCTCGATCTGCTTGTGACTACTAGTTATTCTTTAATCTATCTAGGTCTGATATTATATAGAATGGCATTTCACTAATCACTCAGAGCCCAATGAGTATCTTCATTGTTACTGTTTCCTTGCGAACTGTTTCCTGATGTTTGATGTTTTCTGGATATGCCATATCAATACGAGTGCATGCTCGATCACTCTCAAGAGGTTCGTAAAGATATTTCTGCAAGAGATCTGACTCTGGGGGATAGAGCTCAAGTCATGTCGTATAATGAGTCATAAGACTCATGTTTATTGTCAT
The DNA here is from genome assembly GCA_022496805.1 of Pohlia nutans. Taxonomy (NCBI): domain Eukaryota; kingdom Viridiplantae; phylum Streptophyta; class Bryopsida; order Bryales; family Mniaceae; genus Pohlia; species Pohlia nutans. The sequence goes on along the minus strand of CM040095.1, from coordinate 25,159,267 downwards.
GCTACTCCTTAACAGTAATGTAGCACCTTCGCAGATGTGATGTCACAGGGAGACAGGGAGGCCATTACCCCGGGGTATTTTGCACGGTGATGTACGAATATCCTCCCCCTCGACCTACTTGTTAAATAGAAAGTTTGGGGGGGTAAATCTACATTGGCCTCCAGCTACCCTTGGGGTAATGGCCTCCCGTTCTTGTGTGACAAGAAGCATTGTTTAATACTAACGGGTGTCAGCTAGTTTGTCAGACCTTACGATTCCTGCTTGCCGCTTGAATTGGTTTGTTACCTAATTGGGCACAATGCAATTCTTCTTTCTTCTAGTGGTACTAAGGGCTAGGGTCATGGAAAGCTCACTAGTAGGAAATGTGTCATTGTTCATTTGCTTTAAATGAAAAAGGAATGAAATTGCACCAGGCACCTGGGTTGTGTTAGTGTTGGTGAGTGGTTTTGGTCACAAGAAGATAGAAATATAGGCATAGTATACCGTCATTGTTCATTGTTCCTACAAAGTGGATAATGGAAAAAGGACAAGTCTAATACTAGTGACTCAAAGCTACTAGTGCACCACCAAAATGGGTGAACCCAAGAGTATAGACTTTTCCTTTTTTACCGAAATGGATGGACCATTGGTGGTTCTCAAGACTTGAATTCTTATTTTCTAGTAGTTTTTACCCACCCGATCCTCACATGGAAGCATGCCCTTAGGGCGTCCTTACAAGTATCGGTGGGTGGATCGTTATTACCACGTTCATTGATGCCGGAATCTCCAAAGTACATTCTTGTGCCTCTCAACAATGTCCTTTGGGTACACTTTAAAGCATGAACTAAGAATTTTTAAAACCAAAAAATTATACTTTTTTTCTTTTTAACAGATTGATCCATACGAATATTGGCAAAGAACTTTGCCCGGTTTTTGTGCTCACCAATGATCGTTGAAAGAATTCTTGTTTACTCTTGTCTTCTAGCACTATCTTTGCCCACCGACGGAACATGAAAGAAGACCCTAATCCTTAACTTTCTTAGAGTCTTTGAACATGACTTTTGAAATTATGTGATTATGAGATTTCCTTTTGTGCGTCATTTTGACAACGCCAATGACAAGCATGCTTGTCAGTGCGTCTAAGGGGACATCTGAACCACCCATCCAATTAGCTTCAAGTCCATTTGACAAGGAAATATTCAAGCATGTTAAATTTAAGTATATTTGAACACATTCAAATACTCATATATTTTCAATGAATATTTAAAGAATTTGTCCAACTTATTTCATTAATTCACTCTAATGGTCAGTTGAGCGAGGACCTGCACCCGATTACAAAGTCCAACAACCCAAACCTACCAAATTAAACAACCTTCATATAGCATAGAAATACCAGAAACCATGTAAATAAGGAGATTTGGATACTAGAAATAAAATAGTATTTTATGACTCAAATTTTCTATATAGAATAGAAGAAATCATAAAGAGGCAAAGTGATTTCATATTTTTATCCTATATAGATATTTTCCTATTGTTTTTCAAAGTGGGAAGTATTTCAAATCCCTTAGTGGTTACATAGGCTCATCTGAATTCAATACTAAGACTAATCCAAAGTCAATATATGGATTGATCGATCATTCTACCCAAAATAAAGAAAATATAAGAAGTCAATTAGGCAACACTAATCTTTTAAAAAACAGTTTATGGTCACAAACTCACAGTCTTAACTGTTTCAACATCAATCTATTGCACAACTTTTGTGCTTTCACGGTTTATGGTATTCCCATGTTAGAGAGATTTTGTCACTGCCAAAAGTCTCTAAAGTCTCTCAAAGTCCCTTTAACCCTTTAGTGCCCTGGGTGGTTCTAAAAAAACCAAAGTTTTTTGTGGTTCTTTTTAAAAGTTCTCTCTATTCAAACTATAGAAACTATTAATAGTATTTGACCGTATAAATGTAAGCATAGCTTAATCAAATAACTGCTGGTTAAACCTTGGTCAGATCCGACCATTGGACTGGAAGATTATAGTTATGTATACAGTCTTTGAACTGTATAATGCACACTCAGAAATGAGATTTTGGAGGATGTGTGACTTCAAAGTTAAATAGAATTTGGGTTAAATTTTCAAAAATAAAAGTGAAGAGGTTCAACAATAACCTATGTCAACACCTCTCCATTGCAGTCTTTTATGTCAAGAATTGACTCACACATAATTATTGTGAATTTTACAAGTGATAGTGATTTATCCATATACGGTTTAGGACAAAAAATTATATGTTAAAATATGAAAGGAGTTGGTACATTGATCAAGATCGGAATAGATAAACTAATGGAACATGAACGAGAGAACACAATTCAAAAATTTAAAACAAGATAACAAACTTCCAAACGCAAGAAATACCGCATAATACATGTAGAGTATTTGTAAGTATTTATTGTGTTTTCAAGTATTTGCAGTATTTTCACGTTTTGTTCATAGGTATTTTGATAGTTGCACAGTTCCAAATAGAAATTTTATTTTTTTAGAAGATGTATCTTATAAGTCTCCAACTCTGAACATCACAATTCAACATCCAATTGTTCATGGATTTTTCATTATTTGCATTTTTAATACATTAGTGACCACAATGTGGTCTCTCGGATATGCAACTCTCATATTATATGACCCTGATTATAAACACTTATATATATTTTTAGTCCAATCCCAAGCGATGTAATTTGTTTTAATGTAAGAAACTCTTGTAGCCCTCCTAATAACGAATTCAAAAATCTAATAATATACAAAAACTAAATCTTCCTTGAAAGCAATAATAGCATTAAAACCTAATTATATGATTTTTTTCAATACATGTAGCATAGGCCAAGCTACCCAACATTTTAGGCTTTTTAATAAAAATTTAAGATTTTTTTATTATAAATAAAACACCGCCAATGACTTTTAATTTTCATTAGAGGCAACTTCTTGTGTGAATTTTTTAAAATTATGCATAGGTGTTTCAATTCTTTATATACATTGTGGATTTTTTTTTTAATAAATATGCAAAACAACATTTTCTACATCTCATTTTATTTAATTTGGTTTTCACCTAAATTTTTGGTTATTTTATTTTTATATAATTTGATATAATTTTTACAAAAGCCGTCCTCTAAGACGTTTTAATGCCAATGCCCCCTGTGAATAATATAGGAGTTGCATAAGGTGTGGTCTCTTGGGCACTAAAGGGTTAACCCCAAGTCCCCTAATGCAAGTTTGGCAAATCCTTACAGTTGTGCATTTCCCATAATTAATTACTTAATATTATAATTCAAAGATCATGCAATACATCCGACCACGTTAAATACACATTTGTTCATATCTTATTGATTGCCAGTTATGCTCATTCATAACATTTCAGTAGCATGCATTGTCTCTGTCTTGGCTCTACAGTAGATGGTGTGGAATATTCCACATCCAATAGTAGTTAAATGGACAGGTGGAGGCTCAAGGTGATGAACAAAGTGCATGAAGGAAAAGCAGTGAGCATGAAGGCTATTCAATGTTATGATAGGATATGCATTATTTTTTTAATGCAATAAACAGTTGGGTGTGATAAAATAGAGCACAACCCATGAGCCCCATCAATTTCAGTTTACATATATACGGTGAGACTCATCTAGTTGTTATTATGGACTTGTCTCATGTGTAACTGAAAGTGGGTGAGGGATGTTTTTTCCTTTCTCTCCTGTGCAGTAAAGGGTTCCTTTTATTTGTGTAAAAAAATAAAATAAAATAAAAAGTGGGTGAGGGACTATGATAACTTAGTAGTAGCATGCAATTTTGCTTTGACCATGGTCCCTCCATTCCTACACTTATTTTATTTTTTCCATAGGCAGATTTTTGCGCCAAATCTGCTACTTTTGTGTGACTCATAAAATAAATTTATATATATATGCACCAGATTTGGACGGAAAGCAGTCTTCGATTCCACATTCAGTATACACCGCATCCCCATTCATTCATTCATTTGTATGCAATGTATGTTCAAATGATGTACTCTTGAGAATCATTGGATGTTGCAAGAAAGAAGGGAGATTTTTTATTTAGATTATGCAGGGTTTTCATGTACTGGTTTGGCAGATTTTATGAGGGGAATCCCAAAGTTGAAGGGGTTGAATTTTCCAGTAAGTTAGGCTCCAGGCTATAGTGCAGGAAACTGACCAGGTGTCTCCTATATCATTGGCTGGGGCTGTAAGAATCTTTCGGTAAAGATTCAAACAGCAACCTTATTTAATTCAGTCAGCATCTTTATTTAATTCAAGCAGCATCTTTGTTTAATTTAAACTTGGAGCTGTCGATGCTCCCCAACTATTCACTCATAAGAATTGGAGAAGGGAAAGGCCCTATTGCCACGTGTTACTTGAGCTGTCAGAGAATCTTGACTCTACTACCGTATAACTTAGAGCATTCCCACCCATGCACGCTAGGACTAACCCTCTCAAATTATTCATCTACATGTGAAGGACCCTTACACTCACACTCCCCCACCCTTGCACGCCCTTCACGTATCAAAAGTGCGCATCAAATAGTCAATGGACCAATCACAAGTAGAATGAGAGGAACAATCATCGAATAGTCAACTCAATAGTGATTTCAAGGCCCAATTTCTAACATGCTAGAATCCAGAGTCAAGAAGCATTTTGAAAGGCCCCTTGAAACTTTTCATCCACTTCTTGAGGTCAGAGACCCTCTGAGGCCATGGGTGGCCATACTCTTATATATGTGAGTTTTGAAGAAGAACAAAAACTGTAAGAGTATCTGCACTCTTCTCAAAGGATTCCATTAGACGACATTGATTCCAGTAGATGCTTTAAGGACCACATCACACTATGGCTCAAGGTCGAGAGATCGTCGATTTCACCAATTAGATTGCAAGAAATCAAGAATTTGGCTTCTTGACCTTTTACACTAGAGACCAAAGTCCAAAGGCTGTGGCCCTCTAAAATGCCTACATGATAGCACTTTTTGATCAAGGCGACGGACTCTCGAATGAAGTTTGGGTTGAATAAGGATGAAAACCCAAACTATGGTTGAGAGGTTGTCGATTTGATTTTATAAAAAATCAAAAATATATTTTATTACCTATTTTCAGCCCATTTCTTTGAGCTCTCGACAAAGTTTGGTCACTCAATTCCACGGCTTCTCGACTTGGACAGTCATAAGAGCCTAACCTTAGGTCACTTCACACACTTTGCTCTCTTGCAGTGACGACAAAAGATTCCAATAGATGCACTAAAGTCTAAGGGTTACTTCACACACTGTGTCTACTGTTCATAGACAACAAAGGATTCTAATAGATATTCTAAGAGTTTAACCTTCAGTCACTTCACGCACTATGTCCACTTGCAAAAACGATAAAAGATTCTAATAAATGCACTAAAATCTAAAGGTTACTTTACACACTATGTCCACTACTAATAGATGTTCAGGGACAACAAAGGATTCCAGTAGATGCCTTAAGAGTCTAACCTTCTATATTTGAAGTTTGAAGATTTAATTTGACAAAATGATGAAATTAACATTAGTAGAAATCTCGTTCAACGTGACATATCTTTAATGACTAATGACATGTGTCTAATGTCTCTAATGACGTGTCTTTAGTGACTAAAAATTTTCAAAATGTTTGATTGTCTAATTTTTTTATTCAAATATTTTGACATTTTCATATTAGTTGTCAAATGTTTGATTGGCTAATCTTTTAACATTTTCATATTAGATCAAATGTTTGATTGGCTAATCTTTTCATTGTGATTGGCTAAAATCATAATGTTTCAAGATATGTCATTAGAGACATTAGACACATGTCATTAGTCATGAAAGAGTTGTTACGTTGGACAACATTTCTACTAGTGTAACTTCATAAAATCTTGTTTCAATTCATTGAATACCAAAAAGTTCATTTTAAAACATGTTTTAAGCATTTGTCTTTATCCTTTAATGTATATTTTAGGGAAATGTGAAAATTGGCTGTAAAATGTATATAAAGTTCATTTTTTGAAGTTGACATACAAATGAATGTTGCACATAATGAAACTTGGATGGCATCCATACAATTTTATATTCTGAGGATATTATTGTTATAATTATGTTAAAAAAAATTTAAAAATAGCTCATTATTTTATGAATTTTAGAATGATTGGTCAAAAGATTATAATCAATAAATATTGAATTAAAATTTTATGATTATTGCATGCTAACACGTCTTTTAATCTCTTTTGGAATGATCTTTAGAAAACTATAATAGTACTCACGTGAAAAAATTCATCACTTTTGAAACATTATGATTTCAACCAATCATAACGAATTTCAAGTTTAAATATCAAAAATGTAATTTCGAAGAATTTTCAATGTCAAAACCTGTAAGTTCAATTGAAAAATATTCAGTTTTATTTTCTCAAACTTGACCACATAGATTTCCTCTCATCAGCATGCATTATAATTGTTCTTGAGGTTGAAATTTCAAAAAAGTTTTAGAAGCCACATCTTATAGTACATCTAAGTTATGTTCAAAAACTCTCAACATTTAAGAGTTAAATCACAAGGATCCGAGCAAGGATCCATAAAATGGGTAAGTATTTAAATCCTTTTGAGGATTTTAAGTTGTCATTTTAAAAAGCGCATCTTTAAATGTGAAGTATTCATTGGGAGGTTGCACACTACAATGCCCCTCTTTTCTAGTCACATTTGTTGTTTCCTGCCTTTATTGACCTTTCAAGTTTAATTTAAGATTATTGAATGGAAACAAACTTATAGGATTATGAAAAGTAAATAATATCCATGACTATAAAAACAAATACAATGTTCAATTTTTAAAAACAAGTTGCTTGATTGGAGAACCTTATGCATTCGTAATATTTTTGATGTGGTCACAATGCATTGTTTTGACAAATGCACTCCGTTTGTAATGCTATTTTTGGAATTTAAACTTCAAACTTCTTGTGCATATAGAATTTCACTTATTGAATTTTTTCCGCAATTTTTGGTTAGGAATATTTTTGGTATTGCAGTTTTACTTAACCCCTAACTGCCCAAGCAGGCGTTTTTGGCCTGATGTACAGATTTCATCCGTATTTTCTCATCCGTCATGCACTTTTTGTGGTGTGATTTTTTTACTGAATTATTTATGGGAAGTTAGCTTCATGTATGTGTGATTCGATCGAAAAGTAAATAATTTTTGAAAAAATTATGCCTCATTTTGTGTTGTAGTGTTTCACCGAAAATCTTGAAGATTTTGGTCTAAAAGTGTTCTTGAAAAAAAAAACTATTAAAATCAAGCATTCAAAAAATCTCCAAAAATCACTACATTTAAAGTACTACACTATAACTCATCACAACAAATTTCATCCACATATTGTCAATATCTTATTCGTAATTGAATTACAAAATAATTTTTTATTTTATGTTTCAAAATTTATAAAAAAAGATTAGTGATAGCAGTCATAGATCTAACCGTATAGATAGAATCTAAAATTAAAAATGTATAAATTTTATTCATACATCAAGTTCTAAATATTCATATTAATTGCATTTTATAATGCATCTTTGCAAAATTGCCTAAACTAGACATAGGTGAGGACGTTTAGGGGTTAATATAGACATCTTTTAGCATTTAGGCATTTAAAACATACAAAGTATGATTTGGATTTATTTTAAATAATTATAGTATCTACATAAGATACTATATATTGGGTTTGAGAAAAAAATTAGAAATGATGCACAATATTCATCATTGAACTTTCATCATGTTCATCGAGTTTTATGTTTGAAAGGATACTTTCAAAACTTCATATTGCTTCATATATATCCTTTAGATAAGAAAAAGAATGTATCTTTAGATTTCATATACCGCAAGAAGGCTTTTTTGTGTGCAAAATTACACAAAGCAAGAAGTTTTGAAATTAAATGACAACAAAATACTTAAAAAGAATAATGCAGTTGCACTTGGAGGGACCATATCGTGACTTTGAAGCCACAGTATTTGACCCAATTGTATTATAGAAGAATTTTACAAAGTTTAAGTATTTATTTACCAATCATAAGAGATATCTTGCAAGGGCAATAAAACTTTTAGAAATAGGTGAAGAGTTTGAAATCTAAACTCTCACATCCTTTTATTTGATATTATGAAAAACTTGGTTTAGAAACAACCAATGAACAAGGTTTTGTAGGTACAAAGTTTTTTTTTGTATTTTTTTTTGTTGTCCTCACAGTTTTCTTTCTCTAAACTCAAAAGAAACCTATTCCAAAAAAAAGTGAAGAGTTTGTAAATTAAATTAAATTCACTCACAACAAAAGCAACTTAAACCTTAAATCCAAATATCCCAAACTAAAACCTTATAGTGTAAAAAGAGTTATATTAGTAGAAGTATCAATTCTTGAACAATTGGATAGTCCCAGACAAGGATCCAATAAAGAGTGGTAGCTAAGAGCATTTCCACCAGTGTTTGCTATCCTCAAATATTTTGCTAAAAATCAATGTATGGATTTGACATAGGAAGACTTTTTGCCAACTAAAGCATTCAAGATAAGTACTCCCTCTGTCCCATAATATTTGGCAACTAGGTTCTCTCAAATCTACCTCTTGAGGTAGATTTGATAGAACCTACGTGCCAGAGATATTATGGGACAGAGGGAGTATTTTACTAGTGGATACCAACTACATTGAATGGAGTATTTAGTGTCCAACACTAATAGAAAAGGTGGCATTGCCAAGGAAGTTACCCAGGCATATGGTACCTAATTCTACATATGCACAGTGGATTTGCATAGGCATCTCCCTGGGAGCGCCACCTTTTCTACTAGTGCAAGGAGAATTAATGTTTTTTACCACAATTCGTTCAAAGGTGAAAGGAATAGTGACCCTTGACACTACTTAGGACTTAGCCACCTGTCATTCTCACTTTCTATGTTCTTTCCAAGTAATGTAAGTAACATGAGCTGGAATGCCATATTTATTATAAAATTGTCATATACCATTGGAACACTACGTTCAATTTGTTCTTTCAAGGACACTACATCTTCCTAAAATTAAATAGTGTTTGGATTCAGAAATAGTGTCCGAAGACACTAAATACACCATTTAATGTAAACTCCTATATTTGAGTTAACTAAAAAGTGAGCTCAAAGAGGAAAGTTTTAGCAAACTCCTCTTGAACTCCTCTTGAACTCATATTGAAATATAATTAGACCAAAAACTAGTTCACGATGAGTTGGGAGACAATTTAAAGCAAGGCCACTGTGATTATTCTCCACACCTCGCAATGACTCCGACACCTTCAATCAAAACTCCAAGCCCATGGCCCACAAGGGGACAATCTATGACACACCACTATTCAATCCAAGTATAGCCCAAGAAAAAGGTTAAAAGTAGAGCAAAAAGGGAGGTTGAATGGTTTTTTTTTTTTTTTTTTTTTTTTGGCACACACAAATGGGCTTCTTTTCAGTTAACTCAATTCCTTCCATGTTTTCTATTTTTTGGTTGACAACAGATTCCCTCAAAGTTACTTGCCGCATGCATGCGGCAGCATTGGTGTATGTGAATGGGCCATCAGAAATAGGGATACCTCACTGGTGGGCATGCTCTAAATCTGGATAAAATTAGCCAAAAATAGATTTCGCATTTTTTTTCCGGTAGAACGAGATAATGACAACCCTGGTGCACAGAACAAAACATGTACTGTACAGTAGCCAAAAATCTTTCTAGCAAGCTCGCCAGGACTGCGAATAGCAGTCAACCTGTGGATAGTAGAAAGCAATACAAAGATAAAACAAAAAAAAGTAACATTCCCTGGGAGAAAGCCAACGACACAGTATTCTACAGTCATTCCCCAAAGAGATACACCAAAAGTCCAGAACGATATCGGCGTCGGATTACCTTCCCAAAAGCAAGGATTACATTCTACCAGGATCCCTGCAACAACCACCGTTAGAACATGCACACCCTTGAATTCTCCTTCAATTGACCAGTATAAGAGCATTCCCACTCATGCACGCTAGGACTAACCCTCTCAAATTATTCATCTACATGTGAAGGGCCCTTGCACTCACACTCCCCCACCCTTGCACGCCCTTCACGTATCAAAAGTGCACATCAAATAGTCAATGGACCAATCACAAGTAGAATGAGAGGAATAATCATCGAATAGTCAACTCAATAGTGATTTCAAGGCCCAATTTCTAACACGCTAGAATCCAGAGTCAAGAAGCATTTTGAAAGGCCCCTTGAAACTTTTCATCCACTTCTTGAGGTCAGAGACCCTCTAAGGCCATGGGTGGCCATGCTCTAATCACATCCAAGATTTGGTGTCACAAACTATCATCTCCACATCCTTGAACTACTATAATCGCCCTCTCTATAGTGCATTAACTAATCACAACCACTATACATGGGCAATCATTATTGTTCATCAAGTTCTTCTTTTAACCCTTTAGTGCGTAGGGTACTGTAGCTGGGAGCTCTGAATTTCAGTGGGTTTTTCCACTTTGATTGAGATTACCAAAAATAGAATGTATTAAATTAGAAAGTAGCCGTACAATTCTATTCTCAACTCGAGAGCACACATTTTATTAAAATTTGAGAATCATCCGACAGTGGGATCGGAAGATTATAGTATGTATTTGAGCTGTATAATGTACGCTCAAAAATGAGATTTTGGGGGATGTGTGACTTCAAAGTTAAATAGAATGTGCGTTAAATTTTCAAATATGAAAGTAAAGAAGTTCAGCTATGCCCTATGCCAACCCCTCTCCGTTGCAATCTTTCATATCAAAAATAGACTCACACATAATTATTGTGAATTTTATAAGTGAAAGTGACTTATCCATATACGGTTTAGGCAAAATTTTATACGTTGAAAATTGACAGGAGTGGGTACATTAGTCAAGATCAAATTACACACTAATGGAAGATGAAGAAGAGAACACAATACAAAAAAACAAATCAAGATAACAAACTTCCAAACACAAGAAATACTGCATAATACATGTGTTGTATTTATAAGTATTTATTGTATTTTCAAGTATTTGCAGTATTTTTGCGTTTTGTTGATAGGTATTTTGATAGTTGTACAATTCCAAATTGAAAATTTCTTTTTCTGGAAGATGTTTAATGTATGTGGCATAATCTGAACTTCAAAACTGAAGTTCGAATTCTTCACGGATTTTCTGCTATTTGCATTTCGAACGTTGCAGTGACCACAATGTGGTCAGCTGGGCACTAAAGGGATAATTAGATATAGACATCACCATACGTGGCTCATATTCCATGGCTCTCTCTCTCACCCTACAAAAACAACATTAACCCCTAAACATCCCATGGGGATAGTAAATACGTGGCCGTATAAATGGCATTTGCTAAATTGGGATCTCAATAGCTCATTGGAACAACATTGATGTAAATTTCAGCTTTTGTGTTGAACTCAAACCTATAAAAGGTCTGGATCCATTCCAAATACTAGAAAAATACACCGTGTTCTACTGGCCGCAAAGGCACTTTCAGACATTTAGGGGTTAAATACAAGCATATTTGATCTAGTTTCCAGAGTCACGGGCTCACGTGCGCATGCTCTTACATATATTAATAGCTATTTATGTATGGACAAGCACTCAAACTATTGAGCAAACAGATATACAGCTAGACTAACTTAGCACTGCAACTCGTATCGTCATGATCCAGCCTCAGCAGCACCGCATGATACACAACAAACAAGTCGGGAAGATGATTACTGCTAGCTTCAGTTGTGGGCGATGATGAAGGAATTAGTGTAGGTAGAGTGAGTTAATTTACAACCAGGCAGGGTTGTGAAGAGGCGTGACCACAGCCTTGACTTGGGTGTAATTGTCCAGAGCGTATTTGCCCTTCTCACGGCCAATGCCGCTCTGCTTGTAGCCGCCGAAAGGAATGGTGGCATCGAACACGTCGAAGCAGTTCACCCAAATGGTGCCGGCTCGCAACGCCCGGCTCAGCGTGTTCACTGTGTTGATGTTGTTGCTGAAGATCCCCGCCGCCAGTCCATACACTGTGTTGTTGGCTCGGTGCACCACCTAAACCCACCCACCCACCATGCACATAATTATTCTTCTTACACTAATTCCTATTTTTTTTAACTTTCTTGTTAGCAATTACATTGAAATTCTAGCATAACTGAGCATCGGTACATGATTACCCCATTCCCAACTGAATAAGAAATACGGATATGAGGCATTGATATTATTCAGTATTATTATGTTTTAGAGGTAAGCAAGAAGAAATACATTCCAACACAAGTTGAAACATAATTTTTGGTTGAAGAATGAATTAGTTATAAATTTTCAAAGTTGAAGTATGACACACGTCATATAGGTACACCTCTTTCTGTCTAAAGAAGATTTGTATTGCACACACTAAAGATGCTTAAACCAACAACAACAAATCCATAACCACACTTACATATACTAAAACCAACAAGAGAAAACCCATTACCAACGGTAACTCATGCTACAACCAACATCATTACAACATTGATTGCAGATATGGTGAGAGGAGCCAGTTGGTAATGGGGTAACCACCTTAACATGCTAATTAGGCTTTGCACACTCTTAAATTCAATATGTAATCATCATCAACAAAAACCGTCTTAGTGTCCATATTTGGACCTTGTCTACACTATTTTAGTGAAATTAGATTAGGTTATTGCAAAAACTGGACATTAAAATAGTGTTTCCTTCAAACTTAGAGAACTTGATACCTCACCAATCACCAGTTGAAGATAACATACACTTCTTGAAACAAGATATTGGTTGGTGACTGAGAAGATGTAGCTGTCTTTGAAATTATGAAATATTTCATTCACTAATTCATTCTAATACCCACTAATAAGAGTGATTAAAAAAGAGAGCTGAAAACCCTAAACCACTTATTTCTATCATGGAGTACATTTCTATGTACCGAATCTGGAAATTGGGAATACTAGGTCCCTGACTGATTTAGTAATATCCTGATCCTTGAAACAATCAACGAATGGTGGCATTGGTAAGAGAGAGGGATTATGAGCCAGGGACACTTACTTCTTCCAAAGTTTTGAATTTAGTGATGGATTGCACAGGCCCAAAAATCTCTTCATCGAAAATCTTCATGCCTTCTTTTACGTCGGTGAAAATGGTGGGCTTGATGTAATAACCCTTTTTACCCAAACGACCTCCACCTGCACAGTCCAGACCAAGCCCAGGCTCAAAAATTTTGACATACATGAGGCCCTTGTTCAAAGTGAGCTCAACTTTGCAAAACAAGGTCTCAACTATTTTCATTCATGTGTCCGGAATTTTAACGTTTTTTCATGCCAAATCAAAGGGTTCTCTAGGGATGTTGTAAAGATTTGATAGATAGATAGAAACTCCGGTCTCTTTTGAGGCCGGCATGAATAAAGTGTCTATTTTTAATGACAATGACCCAGTGCCCACCGGACAAAGGGCCATTGGAATTGTAAAGGTTTGACATTCATGATGGGGCAAGCAATTCCGAGGCACAATGTGGCAAATGTTGTCAGAGTATGTGCACCCTACATCTGTATCCACCCTTGACTCTGGAAATTGGACGTGATATCTTTGTATTATATGTTGTTTTTGCAGGCAAGTGAGAGATCCACGCCTTTTGGGCCACATATAGTGATGTTTTTGTAGTCCCTCTATAGGAACTTTAGAACTAATTTAAGGAAGGGCTTGGTATCCTAGGTTGATGGAAAATAATGATTACCCATGTATAGGTTCACGCAAAATATAGAGGGTGATTATAGCAGTTCAAGGGTGTGAAGAGGATAGCTTCTGACACCAAATCTTAGATGTGATTATACTGCAATGGGATGAATTGAAGGGAGGAAGGCGTGCATGCTCTGACCTGTGAGGAGGTTGGCGCCCTGATCACGGCCACTTTCGATGAAACTGAGCACCTTGTGGAACTGCTCCTTGTCCACCTGAGGCCCCTGCTCCACGCCGGTCATGAAAGGATCGCCCACGACGCGCTTCATAGCACGAATTTTGGACTTCTCTACAAAATCGTCGTAGAGGCTCTCGTGCACGAAGGTGCGCGAGCCTGCGCAACAGCACTGGCCCATGTTGAAGAACAGGGCGAAGTGCGCCATCTCCACTGCTGCGTCAATGTCTGCGTCCTCGCAGATGATCATTGGCGACTTGCCTCCCAGCTCCAACGTCACTGGCTTCAAGTTGCTGCGTGCCGCCGCGCCCATCACCAGCTTCCCCACCTCCGTCGATCCTACAGCCCACAACCACACACAAACAACGCCATCAATGCATATGTTCCACTGCAAAGTCTACCCTGGCTCTCTATTTGTTACAGCATAGGAGCAACAACATTTTCTAGTGAAATAATGTTTAACCAGTTACAGGTACTCAACAAGCAGCTACACCACTAGAGGCTCTATCTCACACTGTTACCACAGCTAGCAACTTTCTCACATTCACTGTAGACGTGGCATTTTGTCAATGCAAAGTCTCCCCTTTTGTGCAAAGCCAACCCATCTCAAGATGAAGATAAGTGAAAGGAAAGAAGTTGTACTTCTCTTTCTACTTCTTCGAAGAAAAGGTGCTTTTTCAACTCCTTTACAAACGATGCATATCATCTAAGTACTACTCAAGGAACATTTTACATTGCTCTCTGAGCTATTTATGAAAAACAAGATTGAAATAACAAGGAGTGAAATAAGAGGGAGTACAAGTTTCATAACAAGTAACATTTAGACAGGGTAGACTGTACCTGTACCTGTAATGGCCCAATTTCTTATCATGGTGCAAGTCTCTCTATGCAAGTCTCTTTCTAGAATTCTGTGCCTTGTTCTAGATTTTTCACAGCAGAAGAAATCCAGGCTTTCTTGACTACAACTTTACGACTAAAAATTGTTCTTAATGGCTGAAAATTGTCCGGTACGACTTAAATTTCAGTGATTATGGACAATTTGAGTCGTAAAGCTGTAATCACGAAATCCCGGATTTCTTCTAGTGTCAGTGAGAGGGATGGATTTCTGCAGGCAGAAAAAACGTTTACCTGTGAAGGCGACTTTGTCAACGTCCATGTGCTCGGCCAAGGCGGCGCCGGCCGTGGGGCCATAGCCAGAGACGATGTTGAGCACGCCCGGGGGAATGCCGGCCTCCAGCGCGAGTTTGCCCGCAAGAATGGCGGAGAGGGGGGTCTGCTCCGCCGTCTTGAGCACCACAGTGTTGCCGGCCGCCAACGCGGGCGCCACCTTCCAGCAGTACATGACGATGGGGAAGTTCCAGGGGATGATCTGCCCCACCACGCCCAGGGGCTCGTGCAGCGTCTGCACGGAGTGCGCGCCGTCCGACGGGCCCGTGCTGCCGAAGATCTTGTCCGCCCAGCCCGCGAAGTACCGGAACTGCCTGGACACCAACGGCAGCTCCCCGAACCGCGCTTGCTCATATGGCTTGCCGGAGTCCAGAGTCTCCAGCGCCGCGAGCTCGTCCGCATGCTCGTCCAACAAATCAGCATACCTGCCCATCAACCAATGCACAACACATTCTTACCACCATACCTAAACGCTAGAAAACAGAGTGCTCACAGAAACCTAGAAAATTCTTGGAAGACATTTCTGCAAATTATGTAATCCCAGTATTGCATGATCCCGACGATGCTGCTGCCATGTATCAATTGTGGGCTTCACACGTTTGAGTTCAACGAGTTCAACAAACTTTGATGAACTCCTTGACCTCCACTAAATATTTGCGATGTATCAATAGTGGATTTCAAGTACCGATTATCAGGTTATCCCCTGTGAATTATGATCTACATAACCAACCAACGAGCGATCGATCGAAGGAGCGAGTAGGTTATGCGACATAATGTCACGTTCAGATTTGTACTGTTATTTTTGTTGATAAAAGGACCACAGTGAGGAAACAAAGAGGAGAATTCTACATCATCTGATTGAAGAGAGGCACAGTTGCCTTGACATTTAGTTAAACCTATTGTAAAGTCTACAATAATTGTGGTAGAAGCTCGTGTAACTAGTGTTCTCTTCAATCGTTGATCCAGAAACCCTGCTTGACAAGATGGGTTGCTTGCATCAAAAGAGAAAGAAGGTAACTTTGATTCCTCTGTGGAACCGGCATAGCTGAAGAGGGCCACAAAAGCTATTCATCCCCTCTCGTGAAGGTAAAACTCTAAAGTACACTACTATTCTAAACTCTAAGCAAACTCTATGTACACTGTTAGTACACTAAAGAGTTGAACATAGGATTTTCCTTCATTTCATCCTTTGGGGTTCGACACAAGGAGGGCGATAGGTGCACAGATGCAATAAGTGAAACTCAAAGGAGCATCTAATTGAGAAGGAAAAGGGAGTAGGACGTACTTGAGGAGGATTTCGCCCCGCTTGTGAGCAGGCATTTTGGGCCAGGGGCCGTGATCAAAAGCCTTGCGCGCGGCGCGCACGGCGCGGTCGATGTCTTCGGCATCGCCCTCGGCCACCTCCGCAATCACTTGCTCGCTGCGAGGGTCGATGGTGGGGAACGTCTTCCCCGACGCGGCGTCCACGAACTCGCCGTCGATCAGCAGCTTGGTCAGCTTCACGTCCACGGGCGCCTTGGACGGATTCTCCAACTGCTCCGCGGCCGCCTCGGCCCCGTAATTGCGTCGAATGCTGCTGCTGGGGCGGCTAGAAGTGGTTCGCAGCGCCCGCGACAGGAGCGACGCCAACGCGCCACTCCGGTTCCTGCTCATCGCCATCGCCATCGCCGCCGCTGCTTGCTACAACAACCGATCGATCACTAGCTCCAGCCTCACCACCTAGCTTCCCAGTAGGACCTGCAGCGACCAAATCGCGACCACGAGCTGTGTGCAGGAGCCACCAACCTAGCTAAGTTCGCGTTTGACGATTGATGTCACGACGACCAGGTGAGAGTTTGGTGACTGATGAGGAGATGGGTTAGAAGAGTGATTCAGGGATTTAGGATCTAAATGGATCGGATGAGCCTCCAGGGGCGTGATGGGGGGGGCGCGTGACAGGGTTGCGCGTGACTGGACGTGATGGGTGTCCTCGTCACGTCGGACTGACCCTGCGCGCAGTCCCGCCACCGCTATCCTCATTCTCCCCGTTTCTTCTTAATCCGTAAACGTCATTTCCTCATTTCTCACAAAAACTAAAAAGGCTAAAAATATAATTTTGGGGTGGCTAAAAATAAATGTCACCAAAGTGTAGATCTCATCACAACCGTCAAAAAAGTATATAGGATCCCAAATGATTATTTTTAGCCTTTTAGTTTTTCCATGGGATGAGATTTACAAGAAATGAAGTCTTTTTTAATTTTAACCTTAAAATAGAGAAGAAATTTACTTTCTAAAAACGTAGGGATATATTGGACGATGCTTAACCCCTAAATGTCCTAGCGTTCAGAACCTGAATCACGAATAAGAACGGATTCAAAGCCTTGTGACTTTCTCAAACAATTTTGGATGACTTTCATCCAAGTCACCTTTGCAAGCCTATTAAATTCTCTACCAATTAGAGTAAATCTCTTGTGATGAGGAGATGTTGATAATATTGGAGAGGCCTCCAAATGCAATTATGTCAAATTTGTTGGGTAGATTTCATGCATGTAATGGTCCTCTCATTTACACTTGTTGTCCAGTTAGGTACACTTCATTTACGAATTCTGACCCTCAGCCTTCCTTGCTCCTCACAGTTTTCAATTCTTTCACCATTTGCCACGATTGGTAGAGATGGCTTTTGACTTCCAAATTTTGCGACCTGGTTCCACTGCTAGACCTACTCCAAAGGCTTTATGTTCCGCCGTCAAATGCATTACGATTGTGGGCTTAAAAAATCCCATTTCATTACTCCTTCACATGGCCCGGCCGCCACCTGATATTTATTGCCTTCGTTCTCCCAATTGAGTGTTATATATGGCCCGACTCCTCGTTGTGGTCGTGCTCAAGGTGCACTTAGCTTCCCCTTTCCAGAGTGACAGAATTTTTTCATTGCTCCCTCGCCTTACATTCACCCAAATCGTTGGGCCTCATCTAGTCCTTAAATGCTCACTGATTGTGCTTCAGCTATGCCCATGTCCTTGAGGAGGGGGCACTTATAATTGCCTGATTGCGGAGTGCCAATGTTTATGGGATTACACCTCCGGCCTTCTTCTTCATTGATCACATACACCTCTGTTCATTGATCTGTTCAGCCATATCAACCTCGAATCACTTGAACCACTCATTTTGAGTGCATGTTGAGCTCATTTGAGCTCATGTAGCCTTCATTTGTTTCAGGTTCATCTCCATTTCCGCTCATCCTATTTCAGCTTCTTCTGAGCTCAGCTTCTTCTCAACTCAACTCCACTTCAAATGTTTCAGCTTCTTCTCCATTTTAGATCATCTTCAAATCTATACTCGGTGAGTATTATATCCATACCTCCTTCTTTGGTCTAATTTCACAATAAATTTTCAATTTTTTCAATCTTTGTCTACAATTCTCATACACTTAATTGCAATCTACAGATTATCATGGGCACACGAACATTGAGCAATCATGAGAGGGGTCTAATCATAGCAATGAGACATGGTGGGATAAAATTTGGACGAATTGCAGAAATACTAGGAATGCCTCGTTCTACCGTTTCCACAGTGTTGACAAAGTGGAAGAAATTTGGGTTGAATACCACTCAAAAACCTAAACCTCGACCACCAAAGCTATCTGATCGTACAGTTAGGGATCTAGCACGCCTCATTCATGGAGATCAACGACTAAATTTAGTATCCCTTGCAGAGACTTTTGGAGTTCATAGAAACACCATCCGCAAGCACATCCGACGACTTGAATTTGGAAGTCGTGTAGCTGTAAGGAAACCATACCTTAGTGTAATTTATAGAAAAAAAGATTAGCATTTGCTCGTAGATACAAGCATTGGACAGCCGAGGATTGGTCAAAGATTATCTGGACCGATGAATGTTCTTTTGAATTGGGTAAAGATTCTCGATGGATTCGAGTTTGGAGAAAAAGTCATGAAAGATATGTTGACCGATGTTTTGCACCAACATTCAAATCAGGGAGAACATCCGTTATGGTGTAGGGAGCATTCACAGGCTTTGACAAGAGTCCTCTCGTTTTTTTGCCAGAAGGGGAGCGAACAACAATTGCTTTTGTGAAACATGTCTATGATAGTGTTCTCTGTGGCTTTTATTTCATGCACGACGCATCACATGAACTTCTCCTAATGGAAGATGGCGCTCTTGTGCATCGTGCTAAGATTCCCAAACTTTGGAGACAAGCACATGGCATACAGAAATTGCAATGGCCTGCAAATTCACCCGACTTAAACCCCATTGAGAACGTTTGGAAAACCATGAAAGACAAAGTTCGTTATAATTACAAGAAACCGAGCAACAAGGAGGAAATGAGTGCACTCATTCAAGTCATTTGGAATGACATTTCTCTTGAACAACTCCAACGGCTGATTCAAACCATGCCTAAACGAATACAAGCCGTGATTTCAGCAAGGAGGGGTAGCACTCGATGGTAGGCAGTTTGCACATTCATTGTACAATGCTTCAACATTTTGAAGTTTTCATGTACATATTTCTTGTGTAAATAAAGTACTCTTCACTAGGAACCCACTGCAACTTTCGGTTTGAAAATCAGATTGTTTTTGAGCATAATACAGCTTTGCCAAGTTCATGAACTTTTCATGTGCATTACTGCTGCAGTCAAGAATTCGTAAATGAAGTGTACCATACTGTACATCTGAGTCGTGCTAATATCTATTTTTGAGGCTAGCATCTACTTGTGTTCAAAGGATCATTACCTTTAAGGGTTAAAATTTTGATATTTCTCTATTATTAACATTTCCTGATCAAAATTGAGAAAAACTAAGCCCGAGAGGGTTGGTATGTTCTTTAAGAGTTAACATTGCATATTACATTGTTGCCTAGTGTGAGAAACATCCTTTTCCAGCCTCGTATGTACTGTCTCATAGTGTTTAATAGGTTATTTTTTTAATAAGCGGCTAGTCGCGTAGTCTCTGCCTCAAAAACAAATGTTTTTACTGTTCAACTATGTAACTTGTAGGAATAGAACACCGTATTCATTAAATTGGGAGTTTCCATTAAATTGGGAGTCAAATTGATCTACATCACATGATCATTTCACTATTAGATCTACAACATGCATACATCAATTTGACTCCCAATTTAATGGAAACTCCCAATTCAATGAATATGGTGATATAGGTTAAAACGTTCAGGGGAAAATTGAGAAGGCGAAAGTAAAAACATTGTGGTAAAAATCGTTAAAAGGTAAAAAATAAATGTAAAAACAAGAAGTAAAAACGATATTGTGGTGATTTCTGACAGTTTGACTCAAAGTGTCACTGTTCATTAACTCACTAACTCCTCACTAACTCCTCACTGTTCACTAAGGTAACTATACCTAAAAGGGAGCATTTACCTTAAAACGTGCGTATCTACTACAGTGTGACATTTCACAACTGAAATGTCATACTATAATAGATACGCACGGTTTAAGGTAAATGCTCCCTTTTAGGTATAGTTACCTTAACTCCTGAAAACGCAGCGTTTTCTTGGTCTCTCCTCTGTAGGGGCAGAGACAATAAAATTGTAAAAAAAAAATTAACAAAGAAAATTCAAAGAAGTTGATGACATAGGATTCAAAAAAAGTAGACAAAAGAGATAAAGAAATTGGTAAAAAAAATCCTTGTGTTTCCTTATCGGTTTCCTACACAAAAATTCTTTCACGTCTGTTCTCTTGATTTATTGAGAATTTGAGGGCTTCCCACCTTGTATGTTTGTTTATGTTCTCTTGATTCGTCATTGACATTACGAACGGACACTTTATTCACGCCGGCCCATTTCTTTGGGTTGGTGTTTCTATCTATCTATCTTCTCTTGATTCATGAAGGCTTCACACCGTGTGTGTAAGTTTGTCTATATGCAAAAGTAAAAATTAAAAAAACTGCACTAAATAGGTAGATTAGTGTTAGATAATAATAAGATTTGAAAATATTATAGATTTTTACTCTCAACAAAAAAAATTACCAAAGCCATTGATTCCAATATTATTGAAAGATCCCCATCTTGACCAATGTAGAGAGTAAAAAAATTGGTGAACAGTAAAAACTTACAAGATGTTTATGTAAATTAGTGTATCTAACACTAATCTACCTATTTAGTGTAGATCGAAGTAAAAAATAAAGTAAAAAATAAAATTGAAAATACGAAGTAAAATACGAAGGTATTGTGACCCCTTTTCCTTTCATGGTCCATTCAAACTAGTCACCCAACGCGAGTGCGGGAGAGAATTTATGTTCGTCAAATAAAATTTTTGGTAGCTATAGTGCGTTCCTGTAAAATTTATTTTTTAACCTGACGCATGCAAGATGCTACTCCAACGCACTTTAGGTGCCGCAAGAAATTTGCGCTCCGCCAACGAATATATGTTGGCCAAAAGCAAGAAGAGACAAGGCTCTAACACGACAAAAAAATGTATATTAGTTTGAAAATTTACCTCGTAGCATTCCAGGAACCCAATGCAAGTGCTAGAGCTTCTTTTTGTGAATGGGCCATCAATGGGAAAAACAACACTTTCTAGAGTAACAATCTCACTAGTAGAAAAGGTGGCACTCTTTAGGATGATGCTTAAGCAAAATCACTATGCATACGTGGAATTAAGCACCACGTGCTTAGGCAACTCCCTCATCAAATACCACCTTTTATATTAGTGTATGTTTCGCCCCTCAGGCCTATCCCACAACATCCGCCATTGTAACTTACACTAAGGTAAGGGGTACTATTGTGGTCAGTTTAAGCATTTCAACTTACATGGAGCGTTGATTTTCAATGATAAAAAAATGCAGCACATAGAACTTTGGATTTAATAACCAAGCTCAATTTTTAATTAATTTTTTCACAACATATGATTTTGTTATAAATTTTCAAACTTAATATGCATAGACCACTATTGATGTTGGTAGGTGTACCAATGACTGTTTTTCATTTCTAGTCCAATCAAATTGCTAACATGGTATTCATAATTAATACTTGTGATAATTAGGTTGGGAACTTTTGAAGTTGGAATAGGTGCTTTTATAGGTGACCCCAATTAACCCTTTAAGGACCGTGCATCCAAATAGTTGATGTTTGTTGATCAAAGCCAATTTTGACCTTGAAAATAAAAAAATTTGCTATTGCTTTCAATTGAGAAAATGAAGTTTAGAGAGTCTAGTTTTCACTTCACTTTTCAGATTTTATAAATTTCAAGTATTGAGTATTTTATTTTTGTTGCAAGCTACGTAGCTCAAGATATGAATTACACGCATAGGATGTTCACCTTTTGAATTTTAAAATTTAATTAAAAATTTCTACAAAAAATATATCATGCGATTCTCCATTGTTATTTGCACATGTTCTAGAAATTCTATAATTTTTTGAAGATTTTTTGTAATTAATATGAATTTCTTGAAGTATTTGACCTAAAAATTTGTGAACAATTCATTTTGTATCAGAAAAATCAGAAAACTTTAGGACTAATAGGAAACATACAATTTCATCCATGAAAAACATTACAAATATATATTTTAACAAATCTTGAAAGTTGAATTGTGTATAAAAGTGTAGTTTGATTATTCTACAAAAGAATGGGACGTTAAAGGATTAACCCTTTAACGTCCCAATTCAACATTGTTTTCAAAGATTCATTATAAAATGTTTGATGAAAAATAAAATGGAGTTGATGTGCAAAGAAAAGTTGTAAATGTCAATGTGAAGATAACATCTGTACGGTTGGATTCATCAAATTTATTATTAATATTTTTTAATTAATTTTGCAAGGTTTTCTCTTGAAATTCAATTTAAAATCCAAAATTAACACATAAAAAATCAAAAAATATTTTAAGGAAATTGGAATAACATGCACTACAAGATGGTATGGTTTTCATTATTTAATTCTACTCATTATGATAAACCATGTTTAAGGTCTCACTTTTTGAACTAAGAATGAAACTTGACATAAACCACTTTTGTTATTTTTCAAAAATTCAAATTATCTTATTTTGAAGATCCATATTGTACAAATAGTAGTTAACTAGTACAAGAATCAAGATATTTTTGATGGATGAAAAACATCACAGAATGTGTGGAAGGGACGCGACAGAAATCATCCAGCGTCCAGAATATGGACGTTGGCGCGTCAAAGGCTTAATACCTAACAGCTTCTGGTGCTTTTAACTTAGTAGGAAAAGTGACATTGCTGAAGGAGTTGCCGAAACATGTGGTGCCCAATTTCATGCATGCATAGTGATTGTGCCTAGGCATCTCCATGGGAATCCCGCCATTTCTACCAGTGTTAAAAGCAGCCAGTGAATGACTATGTGTTCCATTCAACAATGACTGTGTTGCTCATGCCCTCTTTACACTACAAGCGAGAAGCCATAGAGAAAACCTCACAAGGGCCATGGCTCATCCTTGAGAAGCCAACCTTTGAACTTGATGGCCTTTGGATATAGTGTAAAGTGAGAAGGGGACACAAAATAAAGTGCCAATTTTTTTAAGTAAAGTTCTTACATATTTCTTAAAAAATAAAAAATGATTGGTTGTGAGAATTTTGGCGGAATGGCCCCCCGGATTTTCCGTTAGACCCACCTCTTGAGGTGGGCTTGACGCAAAATCCAAGGGCCTTCAAAAATGTCTATTTTTCTTGCCACGAAGAACAAAAGTGTTGTCCATGTCATTTTCTCCTCCTTTCGTCCCTTGGACTAAAAATTTCGGGTGTAAAATGACATTCTTTGGTCTTCTTGATTTTTAGGCCTCCCATTGGCTAAATTTTTTCTCTTCACGGCTTCTCTCCTCTAGTGTAAAGAGGCCCTCAATAACCACAGTCAACAGTCACAACATCCTCAATACATCAAAACACATATTAACTGTTCAAAATACTATTGACTGTGATTATTGAAATACATTCTCAATTCGCCTTAGCTGCTGGCGAATTGGACGGCATTATACTCCCAGACAATTCACATGAGCAGTTACTCATCCAGTATGCCGATGACACACACTTCACGTGTCATAGAACGGAGCGAAGTTTCAACAAATTTCTCTAGCTCATCATGCTTTTTGGCCTGGCATCCGGCCTGATTCCAAATTGGCCAAAATCCCTCGCTTACTGGCTCTCGACCGAACCCGCTCCACCATGGCTCCAGCATATTCCATGTCCGTGGGTTGTTGAGCGTCAGCTATCGAAGTTGCTGGGTACTCCTTTTGGAATCAACCTCGACACCACGGACGTGGATGAGGTTTTGGCAGTTAAGGTTCGGAAAAAGTTGTCCAACTATTGGTCAACTGTACACCTCTCATTAGCAGGACGAGCAGTTATTGTCAACTCAGTCCACGTCTCATCTCTTTGGTATTTTTTCAATGTTTGGGTGGATCTTTGAAGACAATTCGACAACTGAGAGGGAGTATGCGAAACTTCCTTTGGGCTGGCACGGCAAAATGCAGCCGCGCGCGAGTTCGGTGGACTGACTGTTGCGCCCCAAAGAACATTGGTGGCCTTCATCTCATCGACCCGGAAGAAGCTCTCCACGCCATGTTGGCAAAATGGGTAATACGCACCATGACACAGGGAACGTCCGCTCTTCAGATCTTGTTAAGATTTAGACTACTTCTTATTAGGCCTCAAGCCCGCGGCAACTGGCCACCATCCTCGCAGTGGATCCTGCTACACAAGTTTCGTGCCACTCGCGGGTCTCGGGTGTGGGATCGAATAGTCAAAGCATGGCATAAAATAGTCGCAACGGTGGAGGTGATGGCACCCGTGAACGCGGATGAAGTGCTTACCATGAATTTGTGGTGGTCCACGCACTTTATTGGTGGTTCTTCTGGCTTCTCCCTTCAACGTGCCGCTCAACTGATGCACAAGGACATGAACCAGATTCATGACATTTGGTCTGACCGGGATCACAACTTCTTACCATGGTTCGAAGCACAGCAAAAATTCGATCTCATCCCGGCAGACCGACCTCATTATGAACGCCTCATTACCAGGGGACCTCGCCGTTGGACTGATATGCTCACACGAGATAGGATCTACTCAAACTGCGGGGAGTACCTCGGGATCTTCACCAACATTGAAGACGTAATTCCAGTGGTGATTTTCGAGACGGAACCACAATTCTTGCTTCAATTGAGAAGCACACAGATCCGGACCTTCGTTCCGGCCGGCCTCCCAACTTTCTCAGTTGGCCACCAGTCTCATATACTGCGTCGAAGGCCACCTGCTGAGCCTCCAGAAGATGAGGCGTTTGATGGATGGCTCAAACGTATGCGCATCATTCAAACTAGAAGCTGCATGATGTTCATCGGCATTCTTGCAGAACTTCATTTTGATCCAAGCAAATTGTCTTTTGGTGACTCGGGCGCCATTCACTCGTACACGGTGAAGAAGGGACGGAATCTCATCAACAAGCGGACGCAACTCTGGCGATCGATTCCTGCCAAATGACATCGCATTCTCTCGGAAAACTACAAGCCACGGTGGAACGAAGTGTGGCATCCTAACCGGCCTCACAAAGAAGCCGCATTCATTTGGTTTATTTATCATTGTGCTGTTGCTGTTAATTGTTGGCGTGCCCAGGCATTCCCGGGGATTTCTACTACCTGTGAGAGCTGCCCGGCAGAACTTGACGAATCCATTTTGCATCGTTTCCATCACTGCGCGAAGACCAAGCACGCATGGGATTTTGCTCTGATGGTGCTATACATGGCCTTGAACTTGCCGCAGGAAAATGAGAGGTGGCCGGCGCTCACATGGCAACAATGCGTGTTGGGTTCTAAACTCCCGCGCCGGTTGAAGCAGGGCACAACCATGTGGTCCCTTTTTCGCGGTTCGGTCATTTGGATGAGTTGGCTTAACATGAATGCTCAGTGTTTCAGTAACGATTGTTGGACTCCTCAAAAATTGGAAGTGATTCTTTGGGATGCTCTCACCGATCATGTGAGGATTGCATGGTATAAAACGCAGCAGCTTTGTGAGCGCTATCCGACAAAGGCTTTGACGTTCATGAACAAGTTCAACAAGACTTGGCTCCAAACTGATTTCTTCGCCACAAGGGTGGCCACTCAGCTCACATGGTCCCTCAAGCGACGAGCCTTGGGTTCATTCTTCTAGCTCCAGGCTGCCGTGTGATTCTCGGTGGTCTGTGATGGATTGGTGGTTGTGTAGTGGTAGTGATTATTTTTAAAAAATCAAAAAAGTTGTTCTCTCGCCGGGGTCTTGACCCTTGGTCTTCTGTGATGTTTTGTTTCTCAATTGGAATAAAACGTCTTGATTGTTTAAAAAAAAACATTCTCAATAACTGTGTTGTATGCAACAACATCTTTTGTTGCAAAGTTATCCGCCATTGTAGTTTTCTCTGCATCTACTCATAGGTTACAAAAAATATTGGCGTCGTCGGGAAGAAGGCGTTGGGCTAAATTTGGCACAGTGTGATTACCAAAAGTAGCTCATGAGTTTCAAAATCATAGTTGTCACTTTTTAGAAGAAAGTTTTTCGATTTAAAAGTTCAAAAGTTACATAAGAAATCAAAATAAAAGTATAAAGGTACTAAGGTAAAATAAAATAAAACAGTTTTCTTGAGGAATCAAGATCTATTTTCCCAGGCCACGGGTTTCTAGTATGTTGGTGGGTTTGTTTGTTTCTATGCGAAGTAAAGTAAATAAATAAAGTATAAAAGAAAGAAAAAAATATATAAAAATAAAAAGTGAATGACCTACCAAACATGTGTGTGACAAATTTGCCTTTGTTGAGAATGGAAGGTGAGTGTTGTAGAGGAAAAGTGTTCAATGCAGTAACTTACCTAATCATTGCGTTTCATCCTTTTCAACATGGGTTCTATTTCCAACTTAAATCTCAAATTTTTCTACAAAGTGGAGTTTTATTGTAAAACAAAGGGATTGTTTATTTAGTCATAGGTGATATACTACATACTAGATTCAATATAGTAATTTTGATATATGTTCATTTTTTTATGGCTATTCTTGCATTGAATGTGATAGTGAATAGTCGTGAAACATTCCATCTTTAGTCTTGTATGTTGTGGATTAATTAATGTACAATATTTAGTTTCATCTCACGTTGTGACTTCCATTGCAAATGTGTCATAGTAGTATGTAAAGCATAAAAACTGTATTATTATGTTGGAATAAGTTTGTCTTGGTAGAAGACTACTTTTAGAATGGTTCATTATCAATAGTATATATGGTTTCAATTAGGTGCAAGACACACCTCTTACGCATCCAATATAATAGAATCCAATGCTCCTTAAGTGCTAAACTACCTTATTTTGGCATTTTCAAAATCAAACCCCATTCAATCACATTGTAAAAATGAAAATTCAAAGCTAAATATTTTATTGTGAATGTGTGGTCACTATATATAAATATAGAATATATTTATATTGTATATAAATCTATTTATATATTTATATATACGGGGTAAAAATACAAATTCATTTGGATAATTGTTAAAATTTCCATGAAGTTGTAAATGTCGAACAACTTCTTGTTGGCGTATTTTTCAAGTTTTTTTTTTTACTTCTTGTTGTGGCAAAATATTGTGACATTTTAGGAAATTTCAATTGAATTTAACTTCATCGAAAAAAGAAAGTTTATCAAGTCTAATACTTAATTCACTTTACAATTATCAAAAATAACTAAAACTGATTTTTATTTATTTATATTGTAATTGCAAGTTGGATATTTGGTAATACAATTACAAGATTCTAAAAATTTCTCTATCAAATTTCCAAATATAAAGATGATATTTCACTAGAATCTTGACCAGTATACAATAACACTTGCAACAAATTCAAATTTTGTCTTAGAATTTAGAGTATGGGCATGAGTGGAGCATTGAAGTAGGCCTCTAAACTACCCTTGGAGTGGTGGCTATTGTTCATACTTGCATTGTATGATGGGCTACAGAATATTGTATGATGTTGTAACTACTACGTCATGATGCTCAACTCCGAATAATAATTACATGGCATGAGAGGCTATGTATCTATTTGTTTGCCAAAGCCCTTCATATATAGCGTACTAGGCCGTTAGGGTCTGTCAACAAAAAATAGTAATAAAAAGGAAAGCCCAATTTTTTATGAAATTGATTTTTCAAAATAAAATAAAATATTGTGACAAAAAAGTAAGTTTTAGAGAATATCCACATAATTTTAAAGAACGTTTGCGTCATTTTTGCAAAAAAAATAAATTTTGTAGGAGTTGCCAATCTTGATAGTTGGATACGGTATATAGCATTTTTGAACTTCCTTAGCTTCATCCCTTTTCTACATTGTTGCTGTAGAGACACCATTCTTCAACATCCAATTATAACATCTCTACAATAACACAATTCAGCACTTTGAATTCAAGATTTTTTTGGCATGGAAGGGATTGTAAAAAAGGGACAAGGCTACATGAACTCACAAATGTTATTCACATATTAAGTTTAACTAAGAATAGAATAGAAGTTGAAGTGGGGTTTGCATCCCAATATTAAGAATTTTTGACAATCATTGTTCATAAATAGTCCTTTAGTCGACTCTCTTAGGCCTCAAGGAACATATCACTACCGGACATGGGTACTTTTATGACTGGAAGAATGACTGCGTTTATGACTGCGCGCAGTCATAAAATCGGGTTTGTGACTACGCGTCATATTTTTTGCTGACGTGGAATGTGACGCGCGCTATGACTGGGTGCCGTAGTTACCGACGAGTCGCTTCGGACACCTAGTCATATGAATAAATACGACTCAAAGCGTATACTTGGGCTCCATGTACGTGCCACGTCAACATATCCAGCCGCCATCTTGACCGGCCCCAAGTCCTTGACTTTTGGAGGTTAGCCCGGCCAGCTGAGGCCAAAATCCGACGTAGCATGTGACTCGGGCGAGTCATATTTTTTGCTGACGTGGCATCCGACGTGGCACGTGACTCTGTGTAGTCATATTTTCTGCTGACGTGGAATGTGACTTTGTGGAGTTATATTTTTGGTGACGTGGCACTTCCACGTGGAATGTGAATACTGTCATTTTTCGGCTGACGTGGAATGTCACTCTGTGGAGTCATATTTCGGGTCATAATGTTGCTGACGTGGAATTCGACTGGTAGTGATGTTTTTGGCTAACGTGGATTATGACTATGTGCAGTCATGTTTGAGCGATCGCTATCACTATAGCTAGTGGTGTGTTCAAGACCTAGCCTCCAGTAATGTTTGACAAGAGTGCGAAGGATATACTACTGGTTTCAGTCATAGTATCGGAAGGAGTGAGACCATTACATGACTCGCGGTAGTCATAATGTTGTTGCCATGTATGTGGCCCTATGACTGCGTACAATGATGTTTTCGCTTACTGAGAGTCACATGAGTACTATGTATCAAAAACATACAATAGAAGACACACACGTGGGATTCAATCCAGAAGAGACATACGTGGGATTAGGGGAATGCAACAATGTGAGCTTGTATTTAGTAGTGAAAGACTCAGTACAAAACCAAATATCGTTCATGTCTTAGAGGGAGTTGCTATCTAGCTAACCCAGTCTTATTCCTCACCAATATATACATTCAACATCCATCAGCTCGTGCTTCCCGCTTCCTTTTTTGCTGCAGGCTCTTCGTGGTTCTCTTTGTCATCCTGTGTGCACCACCGCAATCACACTGGGTTACCCAACTATTTTGCACAAACCTCATTAATTCACTACAGGACCCTGTAATACAGATGTTGCGCATTTATAACTATAATCTGTTATATTCAGTTGGATTTTGACTAGTCCATGTGACCTTCTCATGATACATTACTGAACCATGAGACATTCTCACTGTATACATAACTGATCCCTGTGACCTTCTCACTGTGTACATTATTGAACCATGTGACATTCTCATCGTGTACATTACTGATCCCCGTGACATTCTATACGTACATTGCACATCACTGTGACATTGAGGCAATTCATCAGCATTGCGTGCTACATGAAACATCGGTAGATGATTTAGAGGTCACCTTCTCCTTTGCGGTCGCGCGGTTTAGGTTGCCTTCAGTGCAGCAACGTGCCACTTGTGACGGAGTTGAGAGTCTCCCCCAAGCACTGCACAACCGGTTCATCCATCTCGTTAGGCTCATACAAGTACAGCTATTCCGATCCCGGTTCAACCGCGGTAATCATGACCGAGGCATTGCCCTTCTTGATCATCCGGCAATGCATATACTCATACAACGTAGAAATGGCTCCAAAAGAATCAATGAATCTCTCCCTTAGTTTACTGTATATAGTAACCATGCCAATGACCGTTCATCTAAGGTTGAGCCTAATTTTTGTATTTCCAAAAGACGAATATTAATTGATAGTATTCTTTATAGCATAATAGAGCAATGGGAGGCAACACCCCTTAGCAATGGCACCAGTCTAATTACAATTAGAAACCGAGTTTAAATGACAATGACACAGTAGTCCCAAAATTCATGGAATACAAATGGCATCTCTTTCGATTGAATTTTCAAAATAGTGCTCTATTGCAACGTTGTATTATGCTATGTTCTTTCAATGAGACCAATAGTTTCAAAATGAAATAAAAGTCAATGGTTGTGAAGAGGGAGCACTTCGGAAGGGTCAAGATGAAGATCATCCTTGAGGAAATAGCTGACAACAAGACAAGCCAAGCCCAGAACACCCTGCACAAAATACACCATGCCAATGGCGATGGTGCCTGGCACCACGTGACCTTCACTACCCTAGGACACAACTCAATCACGTAGAAAGTCTAGTATTGAGGAACTACAAATTGATTAGAGAAGGGGCTCACCTTCATTGTCGCTTCGTTTGTTTGTTTGTTCTCCCACACTCATAGCAATGCTAAAGTGTGAGTCCATCAGTCCACTTCTTCTTGTGAAGGTTCAGAAGCATTTTCTCTTCTAGTTCATTCTTCCGATAATTGTCGGTGCAATGCATGGATGGAAGCCTGCAAACATCGGTCAGTGCCATTAATAAAATCAGGTCAACATCAACTATTGCTCAAATTATTCCACATACAGAGTAGATAAAAGCAAGAGGTAACATCAAAGACTCATACAAAGTAGCCAGTTTAGTTTGCTTGAGCGTCTCAAGTATCTTCGTTTGGTAAACAGCGTCAACTGCTTCCACAGTACTCACGCCCTAATCAAGGTATGGATGTTAATACATCCGGAACGCAAACTGTGTACTCATCTTTGACAAAATCTTCGAGCATCAGCTCCATCACCTCTATGGGTACTCCAGCTTTTGTCATAAATGTCGACTTTGAAACCAAACCTTGTAAAACCAGGAGGTATCACATTGAGACATGTGACGAGCCACATAGCCAAAGGAGAAAATGTCAATCCCGACATATGACCGACAATCCTCAACATACTCGATTCTTCTACGAAAAGAAACTCTCGTATATAAACAACAAATTCAACAAAGCTGAAAAGTCTTCTCCTAAGGTAGAAGTTGCTGGAATTAAGGGACTCATATGACAATTAACCAAACGTCTATGACTCAAGTTAGTTAGAACACCAAAGCAATAGTCTACTTAGTTTGTACATATTCTAAGTATGTATATAGACAATATTAGGACTATACGTGTGGCTTGGTTGTCGAAGATCTCGCTTCAACTCGCGCTTCAATGGTTGGGTTGTGAGTCACACAGTAAAAGTTATTTACAACAAACAAAGAGTTCAAAATAATTAATCCAATTCTTGCATATGAACAAAAAGTTTAACAAAGCTCCTTGAACTGAAAACTCTGCTCCTGAGGTAAGCTTTGAAGTGACAAGGGTGCTATTGTTGTTGGTGCCGACTTGCTCGTATGCGAACGTGGAAGATGGAACCTCGGACGGGTGAAGCTCGTTGATGTTGTACAAGTTTTTGCTCGAGTTGATCCTGTTGTAGCTGCCTTCTATTAAACATGACCGCATTCCCGCAAACCCTCGTCCTTTCGCCATCTTGTAAAAACCACAGAGGAATTAGGGTTTTGCTTTCACAGAGCCATTTCTTACATAACCTACTTGGCGTTGTTGTTGTTATTCCTCTTCTTCTCCTTCTTCTTCTTCGTCTTGTCACCACTCAAAGACAACATCCATCTTTCTTCCCAGCATTCTGCAACACCATACAGTCAGCCATTGCAGAGACATCGACCTAACTAGATCAAAACTGCTACTAGATCAATACCCTAGACTGAAAACCTTACATTCAGAGAAAACGGCAATGCTCACAATAGTAATTTTTAGAGTTTTTTGAATGCTATGTGAGGCAGTTCAACAATGAAAAGGAATGTATACATATGGTAGATGAAGTCTTCAACGTTACCCATTTCGTAATGATATTGCATTCATGCAATGGCACCCTTTTAGAAACAAACAAAACAGGGTTCCGTTGCAAAGAGAACCAAAAATACAACCAGCCCAACCACAAGTGCAATGGCACCTTTTTAAGTCACACTAACTACAACATTAAAAGCTCAGTCTGAGATGCTCAAACGAGGGTTGTTGAATGTTTTGAGAGGCTAAATTTCAATAAGGTAACTGATAGTTCCAAATCATGATTTCTACGACATTACGACATGTTTAAGAAGCATGTGAATTCTCTACTAGATTCTTGAGTAGAACAAAAGAGCAAAAAAGGATCAACGACATTCAAAAAGCTTCAAAACCCTAAACCTGAAAATGCAAGAAACATGAAAAGAATCAAGTGTGCACCCATCTTTCGAGATGGAGACTCTTCAAGAGGTCTCTGTCTCTGGGGCTTCCTCCTTCGTGTTGATAGCGTCTTTTGCCGGAGCTTACAATGGTCGCAATCTCACAGCCATTGGCATTTCGGAGCTTCAAATACACGAAACCCTAACACTACTCAAAAATCACAATCACAATAGACTCAACCCGAAGCTAAGCTATCCTGCAATTGCAACTAGGGATACATATTCCACACACTTAGAACACAAAAAAAGCTACGCCACGAAACCCTAGCATGCATGCGTGGTCAAGTGCTGAAAAATGAAAAAATTACTGACCACGATTAGGTCATTGGAACTTCACAAATGATTCTAGAATACGAATTCCAAACACTTGGAACAAAGTGACGAAACCCTAAGAAGAATAAGTAGCAATTGGAAAGGCATGCTAGGGTTTGCTAATGAACATACCTTCACCAAGTTTAAGGTCACTGGCATCTTCGTCCTCAATTGGTGCGCATGATCAAGTTGCCATGCTTGAATATTGCTCGGCGCCATGTCGGACACGTTCGCCTGGTCAACCCCCGTCACGTGTCTCTCCGTTGACTAAGCCCTTAGTCATATAGATGACTAAGCCGAGTGATGTATGTGACACGCATGAGTTATACAACACTCTCCAGTCATCTTGATTACGCCCTATAGTCATCTATATGACTTTGTAGTCTTGTATAACTCTCTCTTGAAATATTTCCTACGCAGAGTGGTATGAATGAGTTTAGTGCTAGAAGTGGCCTTTAGAGTGTGTCAAAATAGTAAATTCCCTGCCTGAAAACACTAAAGTAAACCGCTCCCCCTAAAATTCTATGTGGCGCATATATCTATCAAGTGCTATAATCCTTTGCAATTAAAGCCTCCATCTAAATACTAGTGAATACAAACACTTAAAACTCCTTCTCCAAAAATAGAATAACCAGCCGCTCAGTGTTTATGAATCTTCTCATAATGAAAGAGCTCAACCACATTACTTGTTTGTTTTCCTTTTCATAGCCTTCTCTACGATGTTGTAGACCCTATATCTAAAAACACAAGAGTATCCTAAACCCAAGCCTCTTAGTGCATGGCATTTCCTTGTACCATGAAGCTGTGAATCGGATTACTTGTGGTGATCTTTTGTAGAGCCATCCCCATGATGTTAGAAATAGTGGAACTGGACCCTAAATCTTAGCCTCTTTGTGCATGGCTTTCACTTGTACCATGAATATGTAAACTAGGTTCTTTCGAGTAGGGAATCTCGATTTTGTAGACTTGATAAGACTCACATGCTATATTCGTATCCGATGGAGATACAATCAATCAAACACTTTGTCCCAAGAAAAAAACAACCTGACAATTTTGAACAAGGTTGTAAATAGAACTTCATCCTCTAAAGGATTGAGGAGCCATATATTAATGTGTGATTGTAACTCGGGGTGCCTACTACTGTTTTCTTCATAGCCAATTTTGATGGCCAACCAGACATGAGACCTACACCACAAAGGATGAGCAGTCAAGAGCACTTGGAGTTTGCGAATGCTCAACAAGAATGGACAAGCAAGATCCAAGCAAACGAAGGACAACAAAGGCCAGACCCTGTACACGAACACGGGGTGAAGAGAAGGACATGTCTTTTCAACCTTCCCAATTGGAAAGTAAGTGTATCTAACGCACTCTTGGACATTGACATGACTGTACACAACGATGTTGTCATGCGTGGACACTAAATTCTGACTGAATGCAGTGATAGGCCGTGGAATATGATTGTGTATAGTGCAACTCTGAATTTTGGAATCCAGTTTAGGACTCAATGCTGTGAGGAGAAGCGGAATGTGACTGCACACAACGATGATGTACTGCATAGTATCCAATATGTGACTCCACAGAGTCACTGTACAGGATCTTCTCATCCGGCTTACGTTGGATGTCATGTACTGTGAAAAAAACATTGCCGAGAATGTTATGAAGACCATATTTGGAGAGAAGACACCCTAGGAGTTTGTCTCGATATGAAGGAAGGCCTTAGTGCTACCCCCATCGGACGTAGCCAAGTCGTATCGATCCATGTGTGCATATGGAAACCACCTCCGTGTCCGGAGTACAGAGACGCATTTGACAAGTGTAGACTCGGGGATAGCTGCAACCTTTCGATAACTTTGTCGCGCGGGTACTAAGGATACAAATCTCCGGGTTGCGGAGTTGGAGTACGTGGGTTGGGTAGAGGAAATCCTTTCAGTGGACTATGGACAATTTGAGGTGGTGGTCCACTATTGCAACTGGGTGGTTGCAAACATGGGAGGAGATGGCGCCACCATGAAGCGCAATGATTACGGTTTCACTACCGTAAACTTTGAGAGGTTCATCCCATACTCTGCATAGTCCCGCTCTACATTGAACAGGTCTTTTTTGCACTGGATGTAGCCAAACGTGGATGGGAGGTTGTGTTGCGCAGAGAACCACTAAACCACGAGAAGTTCGAACATTCTCAAACCACCAACTCACGAATGAAGTACAGTGCATATCATTGGGGAGAGCATGTGATTTTCCCAAACTTAAAGCCACAGGCCTGGATTTGGATCTCATACTGAAAACACCTATTTTGAGAGATGCAGTGGAAGTAGCCCTGGAGGTGGTTGCTAAAGCATTAGAACGCCTCAGACAGCATGACACATCGGTAGATGATTTAGACTATTGCGACTCAGAGCAGGATTGACCGAGTCCTTGTTCAATCACATACAGTTGTGAACATTCTACTATGTGGACATATCTATATATATTCATATATTCGCACGAAATTTTCTAATTAGCACCTCAAGTCTTGGCCACGCAGCACATAGTAATTTCAACCTCCCAAACCGATAAGTTGCACACTTCTCACGTTAGTTGCTAACTACCACTACATGCAGGCACAGACACAATTGTAAAACAGGCAATAATTCTGGCAAATATTCCTTCTCAATGTAAACCCCCACCTCCACCCACCTAGCTCCACCACTTAAATGAGTAAATAAATAATTTATTCATTAATTATTAAATTAATGCACGTGGCCAATTCCTAATTACCCTAAATAAATGAAAAACTACTCAATTTTGGACACAAATTCTCCCTATAAAACGAATACCCTAAATTCTCATACTATACAGTGATTGAGAGGGCCAATATACATGTAAACTGTCTTGGGCAGTGTTTAGAATCTTGGGCAGCCCAAAAAAAAAAACATACGATTATAGGGAAAAATGTGACTGCAAAATATGACTAGGAGAAAAAAGTGACTTCCAAATATGACTAGGCTTCCCCAGGAACGTTCCCTCTCGTTCCCTACGAAGATATACGTCCCTCCACCCGCTTTATACGGTACACGTGGCAAATATGACTGCAAAAAATGACTGCCAGTCACATTGTCTAATTTGGCTTTCGCCGACAATTTTGCCCTCGCATAATATGACAGCCGGCAGTCGCCTGTCACCCCCAGTCATAAAAGTACCCATGCCCGGTAGTGTATGGAAATTCTCTTCTAGCGTTGGGAAGGTCACGAGTACCATTCTTTCGGGCGGTGCAGGGCTTTGCTTTAGATTATTCTCTAACTCACCATGTTACACATGTCACGGGGTCATCGACCTTTGTAATCGATAACTCACTGTTTTTACCCACACTCTTATAAAATACAAGTTCATGAATATTAACATTAATCTTTAACGGTCAAAATGGCTCAAACTATCTTGATAGACAAAGAAATTTGTTTTCAAATATTTAAAGTTGTTTTTTTACCAAATTTTCTATAAATTTTGGAATAAAGTATTTTATTACTTAAATTTTATTTAAATTAAAAAAGCCACCATATATTTAAGGTATTAAAATAAATCATCAGATTTTAAGGTACTCTACGACATTTAGCTGATGTTAAAGGCAACAAAAATGAAAAATTAACACACTAAATTACAAAATCCCAAAAGTCCACTAGCTTTCAGAATAAAAATATAAACATACCTATTTCAAACCTTGTTTCTACTAAAACAAAAAAATAAGGCTTGTCAACATATCACTTCCTATAAAGGACCTATACTATCTTTCAAATTTTATCCTGTGACAAATCATGTAGATGGTGAGTGTGGTGAAACAACATACAACTTCATAAACATTTGTGGATAAAAAGACCACACTTACATTGATAATCAATTATTGAATAGCTTCGAGGAAAACCCCACCATTAATAACATGCAATCACTAAAATAATAATCTATAGATAAGGTCAAAATCTAAGAATTTCTTAAAAACATCTATTTAGCCTATAAAATACCCCATTGCCACGTATCTTTTACGGAGTATGTAACTCAATATAATTATATACATGGTTGCATGTATTATTATATTGCAAAGGAAAAATGTTAGTTCACTTATATATAACTAATTGATATTGTGAAGCTCTAAATGAAACATGTGAAATTTAATACCGTCCTCCACTCTCAATGCTTCACACTTATAAATGCAAGGACATTCAACTCTAAAATCTCTGACAACACAATCCAATCATAATTATTTTCCTGCTCATGCTATCTACCAAGGTGTGTACTTAAAATGATGTCAAAGTTAATAGAATACTTTTCTTTTGGCTAGGCTTATTGCCCAATGAAAGGTAATGTATAATTATTTTGTAATGTAAACTATTTGTTGTTTATATTAAATATTTCTTTAAAAAAAGCAAACATTTCTATGGAGGTGACCTTACACCATTTAGTCACTTGTCTTTTATTTTCTAAACTTTGAAATGGATGTTGCTCTAATTTTTTTTAAATGTAAATATGCAAGTTTTTCAGAAAATGTTAGAATTGGATGTTAAAATTCTTTAACAAAGCTCTGTTACCAAAAATTCCTACTTAAGAATATATAAAATATTTACATGAATTTGGCTGAAATTTCTAAGATGTAAAGAGTTCAGTTCTAAATGTCTTGATTCATCACTTAATTTTAAAATTTAAAATTTTGTGAAGATAATGTTATAAAAAATAAATTTGATTTGATATATAAATAAAAAGTCTTAGACTTTAAATTTTGAATACATCTATATGATTAAATTTATTATTTTTTCCAATTTTTATAATTTTTATTTTAAAAATCTACAATAAATTACATTAAAATTTTAATTTCAAGGTAAACTTTTAAATGTGATTTTTTTTTTTTAAATAAAAAAATCAATAGACATAGTTTATGTGTAAAGGTCATGTTTTTAACTAAAAAGATTTGCTTTTATTTTTAGACTTGGCATACTAAACTTGAAGATTTGATTTGACTACTTTGATAAAATAATAGTATAAATTTTATTTAATAATTGAAAATTCATTTTTCAACGTTTTGATACAACAAGTTAGGGCTTTTTTACAAACAGAATTCCCTTTACAGTATCAAGCAAAGTTTTACAAAACTCCAACATTTTTTTGAATTTTTATTGGCATTGTAGCAATTCCAAAAATGTTAAATTTATATAGGAGTAAAATCCTTATGTAGGATACTTTTCATTTGTTTTTTATAGAATAATAATTCAAAACAATTATAAATATTTGCATTGTTTAATTGTTTATTGATTAAGACAACAATTTGTGGAATTTTAATGAAAAAGATATATATATTTTTAAAAGAAAAAAATACATTATTACTTATGTCTGTCGTCTCGGTCCATTGTTTCAAAAATTTACTTTAGTAGATACTTAATCTAGAGAATCTAAATGGGGTTCAAAATTGGTACTATTTTATTCATTTTAAATTATGAAGACATGTTATAATTTAGTTAGGATATTAAAATAAGTTATATATATATATTTATATATATATTTGTCTATAGATCAAATTTATATGATTGATTGTACGAGTGCAATGAAAAATGTTTATGAATAAACATTTAATCAAAATGTGAGAATCATTTTTTATTATGATTATGAAATAAATATCAGGGATTTTCATTTGAGTATTTTTGCTAGAGATTTCAAGCATAAAATTCTAAATATGATGTTTCTTGAAGATCTTAATTACATGGTTGTAGAAGTATTTTTTTAATCTAAGTTTTTAAATCAAAGTGAATGATATTATCATTTATTTAATTTTAGGATTTTTGCAAATACCGAGAGAAACTTTAAAAGTGTGTACTATACAACCGATAAACAATTAAGACAACAATATGATGAAAAAATGACCTATATAGAGTTTTTTTATTATCCAATTTTTTTATTATGAAGAACAAGAAGTAGTTTAACTCTAAAGTGACCAAACAACCATTTTATAGGCTTCCGAGGATGAAAAAGTATAATTATAAAAAAGAAAAATATTTTCAAATAGAGAATCAAGTCTACTTTTTCAACCCGATTTGAAGTTAAAATCTACCAAGGAAAAATTTCAAAGACAAAGACCTTGTTGTTTTTTCCTAGTGTCATAAAATTTAGTATTTGGAGAAAGTAATAATTTTCTCTCTTTTGAATTTAAATAAAAAGAATGTAATGACTAGATTTAACCCTTGAACGCTCAAGTGACCATTTTTTGGTCGTTGCCCAAATCTAACAGGCTATTCAAAACAAAAATATGCTTTTGTAAAAATATTTTTTTAGTTTAGAATACTACATCAAGTCTACTTTCCAACGCAATTTGAATTATGTCAATCCGAGTTAAACTTTATCTTGGGAGAATTTTTCAAAGTGGATCACCTCAACGTTGGTGTTATAAAAAATTCTATTTGGGTAAAGTAGTGATGTTCCCTTTATCATTTCTTTGCTTTTTTGAAGTTTACAATAGATAAACCAAATTTAACCAATCATGCTAAACTTCAAACTCTAAAAGTGAAAATTAGAATTTATACAAATTTTCAAGGGTCAAGGCTTTTAAATTCATTAAAAATTATTTTAATTTATTTTTGGAAGTTTGATTGTACAAATAACGTTTTAATGATGATGGCCTACATATTTTCTATAGAACCAAATTTCATTAAACATATGGAAGGCACATATTATAACACATCGATGTTTTGTCCAATATCCCTCAGGCTTTTATGGATTAACCAATTATATCAAATTTCAAATTGTAAAAATAAAATTTGTAATTTTGATAATATTTTGAAGTTAAATGCTTCCTAATTCATTATGTGAAGATCTAAAAATATTTTTGGAAATTTAACTATACAATTTTTTTTAAAACATTATGTTTTTAATTATCTCTATTGGATTAAACTTCATCAAGGTCACATATTATAACACATCTACGTTTTGTCCTATACCATTTTGTCATTTAACCCCTAACTGCCCAACTATGCATATTTTGCATGATGTAAAAATTTCATCCGCAATATCTCATCCGTCATGCACTTTTTGTAGTGTGATTTTTTTATTGATTTGTTTATGGGAAGCTAGCTTCATATATGTGTGATCCGATTGAAAAGGAAACAATTCTTGAAAAAATTATGCCTCTTTTCGTGTTGCAGTGTTTCACCCAAAATTTTGAAGACTTTAGTCTAAAAGTATTTTTGAAAAAATAAACTCATAAAATCAAGCATCCAAAAATCTCCAAAAATCACTACACCTAGAGTACTACATTATAAGCCACCACAACAAATTTCATCCCCATAATGTCAATATCTTATCCGTAATCGAATTACAAAATAATTTTTTATTTTATGTTTCAAAATTTATAGAAAATATTAGTGATAGCAATCCGAGTAGCAATCAGAGATCTAACTGTATATATTGAATCTAAATTTCAAAATGTATAACTTTTATTCATGCATCAAGTTTCAAATATTCATGTTAGTTGCATTTTATAATGCATCTTTGCAAAACTGCCCAAATTGGACATAGGTGAGGACGTTTAGGGGTTAAGAGTTAAAAGGGTCATGCACGACTTGCTAGACTTATAGAAGTTAAAATTTTATGTTATGGGTTGAATTTGCAAGGCCCATTTGGATGAATGATAAAAATACAATTTTATGTTTTTTCAAGAAAACAAATTTAACTAATCTAAGAAATGGCAAATGAACATGACTTTTTGAAAAATATTAAATATTCGTCAGAAGCATGACGAAGCTACTTGGAAGGTACAATACAAGATTAAAAAAATAATCTATAATATTTTCACTTTCATCAAGCTCTTTATAATCACATGTGTATGCAATTTTTTGCGACATAATAAAATATGATAGTAGGATGACAATCACATATGTATGCAACGTCTTTGTAACATAACAAAGTGTGATATTGAGAGTACAATCACATGTACATGCAACTTATTGTGACATAAAAAAAATGGAGTAGAAAGTGAGTTTCATATTGGATATGTTTGTTTCTTTAAGATTTGGTGAGAGAATAGAAGATGTGATATTAAAGAAGGTGATATTAAAGAGGTCTGGCTGTGAACTCAGCTACATATTACAGTATCTTCATCAACTGTACATATTACAGTATTGAGGTGAGAATCTAGGAAAAGATAAGAATGCAAATCTACCGCGCTTGAAGTTCTCGAGAATGACAGCTGAGCGGGAAACTCAAATTTGGCGCCATATTGTTTGAGTTCAAATTCCCATCTTCCCGCTCTCCGAAGCCATGATAAAGTACTCCCTCATCACCGTTGAATTCACTTGTCTTCTATCGATTTTCTCTGCTGTCATCTCTGAGAGCTTGAATCATTTGCGTCGCTGTGTCCTTCAGAGATTTGTGTTGTACTCTTGTGAGTGTTCGCCATGTCTGGGCGCGGCAAGGGAGGCAAGGGGCTGGGCAAGGGTGGCGCCAAGCGTCACAGGAAGGTCTTGCGTGACAACATTCAGGGAATTACGAAGCCCGCCATCCGGCGTCTGGCCAGGAGGGGCGGTGTGAAGCGCATCAGTGGGCTGATCTATGAGGAGACTCGCGGTGTGTTGAAGATCTTTTTGGAAAATGTCATCCGCGATGCCGTCACTTACACTGAGCACGCCAGGCGGAAGACTGTAACTGCTATGGATGTGGTTTATGCCCTGAAGCGCCAGGGCAGAACCCTTTATGGTTTTGGAGGCTAGGCTTTTCCTGGATTCTATTTGTCGCTAAATGGTGTTATTTAACACCACCTCTTCAAAGGAATCCTTATCAGTCCAACGCCCTTTGATCGTTGAGCTTGAATGTCTGTTGATGTGTGAGTAACGAGTGGTGGCGGTTTTCTTTTCGCTGTTTGGTTATTTTTCTTTGCTGTCTTGATTTTAGGATGTTGTATCAGGTTCTGAACGGAGATGGAAGGTACTTATGTTTCGAACGAGGCTATGCGTGTCTCTGGTGGGATGGCTAACGCGTGCGTGATTGGCTGTGTCGAATTTATTTTAATCATTTCTTTTCTGGTCTTACATTGACAGTCCTGTTATATCTCGTTGATGTAATGCACATGTTTGCACTCGTTCAAGGAACAGTCCCTTGTGTTGAGTGCGCTGGTCTCGTGTGAGGAAGGTTTTCGGGATTTCCGCAGTGTAACACCCGACAAGTGCTAGCAGACTGTGTCGTAGTGTATCTTAAAAGCTTATTTCCATGTCGTGAGTGCGACTTGATGCAGTGTATGATAATCCTGGTCTAATAGCCATTTGTGCCACGCATTTTTTTGAGCTGGTCACTCTGTATTTGAAACGAATAGGGCAGCAGAACCATACGACGACTCAAAATAAGCAATGTAAAGAAGCGATGAATTTTTAGTTTATTTGCTGCACATGCTATTTGGAGGGGGGCGTTTATACATCGTAGACGGTTGAGCAACAATGTATAGTGCGTTAAGGACGCCCACTGCTCTTACTTATCCATCTTTTTAATCTCGTGTGTTACTCCGGTTTAGAATTATGTCAGGACAGATCTTTACACGCAAAACACCTGTGTCTGCTTTTAACGGGCATGCTTTTTACCGGCTTAACCCCTAAATGCGTAGAGCCCTCTCCAAATTTGGCAGTTTTGCTAAGATGCATTATGAAATGCAACCTAGGGATATTATGAACTTGATATATGAATAAAAGATGTACAATATGAATTTTACATTCTATCCACATGGTTAGATCTATGATTGCTATTACCAATAATTTTGTATAAAATTTGAAACGTGAAATTCAAAATTATTTTGTAATTCAACTTTACTAATCTATGGATAAATTTTTTGGTGAATTTTGGAGATTTTTCATGCCAAAACATCACAATCTCCAAATTACTTTTCATGCCAATAGATCACACTTCTGTGTATCTCAAAATTTCAGCAACCAGAAGCAGTAGATTAGAAGTGCCTAAGTTTAGAAAAGATGTAGACCGAGCACTCAGTTCACTCTGGATAATTGTTCATGTGAATGCTAAATCATCATATGTATTAAGAAAACTTTATTCCCCAAATTGAAAATGGTTATAATGTTAAATGTTACTCCCTCCGTTTCTTAATAAGAGTTCACTTTGCAGGGAAAAAAATGAGATTTAAAATAAAAATAGAGACCATGTTGAAAACTCAATTTTTTTTCAGAACAGTGTCTCGATAGAAAGGGATGAAAACGTAGGAAGTCAATGTAGGAAAGCAACACAATGAATGAGTAAGTGTCACAATGAAAAAATACATGACCAATGAGTCTACATTCATTGTGTTGCCTTCCTATTTAACCCCTAAATGACAGAGGGGATAAGGGCAAAATCCAAATGTGTTATAAAATGTTACTTCTGCAACTACAATGAAGTTTGGTTCAAAAGAGAAAATAAGAAGCATGATGTTTAGTAATTATCAAACTTTCAAAAACTTTTTAATTTTTAATTTAATTTTTAATTTATTTTTTATAATATTGAGGCACATGAGTTGCTTTGCAACCCGTGACAAAGTTGACAAGTTGCTTTTGGCAACCCATCGTTGGGATTTTTCCATCTGGTAGAGTAGTGATTTTACGGCCGGAATCAAACCGCCAACCTCTTGGGTACCCCGACAACACCTTAAAGGTACCCCTCTTCATCATCTGGTAGTTTAAGGACATTCCGGACCATCAAAAAACGTTTTTTAGTCATTGATTATATGAATTTACAAGCATTTATATTGTTTGTGTTGCGACCACAAACTGGTTAATTGGTCATTTCAAGGTTAATCCCTAAGCGTGCAAGGAGCCTTGTGGAGCCATGTTTGATCGTTTTTAAATCAAACGTTGATTTTCACCCAATTCC
Organism: Pohlia nutans; assembly: GCA_022496805.1. Taxonomy (NCBI): domain Eukaryota; kingdom Viridiplantae; phylum Streptophyta; class Bryopsida; order Bryales; family Mniaceae; genus Pohlia; species Pohlia nutans. Next base: position 25,115,305 of record CM040095.1, on the reverse strand, counting down.
TAATTTTAAATGAAAATGGCCCCAACTAAGAAAGTGTGGGGGCTACCTTCTACTTTCTAGTCTAATTTACTGTTCTTCAAAAAATTTAAAACTGCATTTTTTATAGCACTTTAAAGCTCAAAATTTCTACAATTCCAATATACACTGCAAAAAATGTTTTTCTATTGAATTTCTTTTATGTAAACTCAAGAAGCATGCCACCTACATCTTGTTGTTCATTACTATTATTTACATTTTCCAAAAGAAATTCATATACTTCTAAGCTTTTTGGTAATTAATATGATTTTTAAAAGAAAAAAACTTTGAAAAATCTTAATTTTTTTTTTTTTTGTTTAAATAATTATGAAAAAATCATTGTAAATCAGTCTAACAATATCCTATATGAGAAAAATACCAAAAAAAAATAATATGTTTTAAAGCATGAGGAATCAATGAGGTTTGACCGGGTAATTGTAGTGTGGACGCTTAAGGGTTAACCTCTGAAAGACCAAATGTCCTAATTAGGACATTTCAATATTCGGGTAGGTTCCTATGGTGTCAATTTTCATTTTTATTTTTTTGAAATAAATTATGTGAATTCGGGATGTCAATACAAAAATGGGGATCTAATTTTAATTTGATTCCAACTTTTTAAGTGGAAGTCTGGGGCAAAAGGAATTTTTTTGGGAGAATGGACAGTGCGGGCAAGGCTCAAAATAAACCTTAGAATTTTTTTTTCAACTCTAACCGTAGGATCTTGTTTTAGGTTACTAAGAGAATGCATGGTAAAATTTTCATAGAATTTGACCGTACAGGTTGCAAGATTATAGCGTTTAAAGTGAAAAGATGACATCATAGTCTTTCTAAATATTTTTTAACCGTCTTTGAAGGCATGAGGAAAATTGTTGAATTGGTCAAAATAATTCTTAAGTTTTATTTAAATGTTTAATTTGGTATTTTATATCAAGAGCAAAAAACACATTCACAAGAAAATGAATAGAAAGAGGTGAATATGATGCTCACAGGAAAAAAGTGCTATCCTTTAGGGGTAAACTCGTATTCTCATTGTTCATGTACTTTTTGCGGTGTGATTTTATTACTACAAATTTTGCAAAAAGTTTGCTTCACGTATGTGAGAACCGATTAGAAAGGAGCTAATTTGTGAAAATTTTATGCCTCATTTCATGTTGCAATGATTCACCAAATTTTTTTAAGGTCTTAGTTCAATGTTCAGAAGTGCTTTTGAAAAAAAACTCATAAAATTAAGCAACGTAAAAAAATCCCCAAAAATCACAACACTTAGAGTATTACATTTCAACCCATCACAACAAATTTCATTCATAGATTGTCAATATCTTATTTGTAATCGAATTACAAATGAATTTTGAATTTTAAGTTTCAAATTTTATACTCAAATATCGGTGATTGAAATTATAAATTGAATTGTATGGATAGAATCTAAATTCTATAATGTGAAACTTTTATTCAAACATCAAATTCAAAATATTCCTCTTAATTGCAATTTATAATGCATCTTTGCAAAACTGCCCAATTTAGAGAGGGTTATAGGCATTTAGGGGTTAAGGTAACTCCTATCAACAATAGGCTGATTTATAATGATTACTATTATAGAGCATTTCTGGGATGCTCATAGCCCTGACCTAAAGCAATTTTGTATCTTAAAAGCAAACCATTTTGAAAATATGATTTCAATTTGATTTAACTCTATTAAGATTTATCTTTCCTTCAAAAAATATGACTCACTTGTTCAATATGTCACACTTGTTCAAAAATTTATGACACACTTGTTCAAAATTTATGAACATCTTTCCTCCAAGATGTTCCGAGAGATGTTCATATTTCTTAAATGGCTGGTAATAGATGCTTTTAACTTAAAAATATAGTATTCTCACTGTTGGTAGTTATTATATGTAAAATCTTTCAAAAAATGAAAAATCTCAAATTTACATAAATGGTCCATGTGAAAAATTGAGTAAAAATGACTGTGAAATTTTATGTAGTTTATATAAATTATATACTCAAAAGTCTAAGACTCTCATTGTTAAAACATGGACACACTACAGCTGGCAAAAAAATACTTGCTCCTTTACCCTTTGATGCGTGTACGTCCATGTAATGGACGACAAACAAAATGCAACCTTTTTCAACACTACATCATGTACTGTACATGTTTTCATTCATTCAAATTTTTCTTGGTTCTTGTGTTAGTTGATTATCATTTGTACGGTATGGATCTTCAAAATAAAATATTGTGGTTTTTGAAAAACAACATAATTGGTTTATGTCAAGTTTCATTTTTAGTTCAAAAAGGAAGACCTTAACCCTTTAGCGCGCCGGCGTCCAGATTCTGGACGCCGGATGAATTTCGGCAGCTTGATTTATGTAGTTACCGGATGTTTTTCATCCATTTTTTAATTTTTTCATTCTTGTGCTAGTTGAATACCATTTGTACGGTACGGATCTTCCAAATAAGATAATGTGAATTTTTGAATATTTACAAAAGTGATTTATGTCAAGTTTCAATCTTAGTTCAAAAAGAAAGACCTTAAATATGATTTTCCATAGTAAGTAGAATCAAATAATGGAAACCATACCATCTCGTAGTGCATGTCATTCTAATTTCATTAAAAAAAAAATTAATTTTTTTGTGTTAATTTTGGATTTTTAATTGAATTTCAAGAGAAAACCTTGCAAAATTACTTTAAAAATATTAATAATAAATATGATGAATCCAACCGTACGGATGTTATCTACACATTGACATTTACAACTTTGTTTTGTACATCAACTCCATTTCCGCTTTTCATCGACCATTTTATAACAAATCTTTGAAAACAGTGTTGAATCGGGACGTTAAAGGGTTAAACATGATTTTCCGAAATAAGATGTAGTGCATACCATACCATCTTGTAGTGCATGTTATTCCAAATTCATTACGATTTTTTAAAAAAAAAACTACTAATTTGGGATTTTTAATTGAATTGTAAAAAAAAGTTTGAAATTTTAATTACAATTTATGAATTAAAAATACGATAAATCCAAATGTACAGTTGTGATCTTTACATTGTCATTTTCAACTTGGCTTTGTACATCAACTCCATTTTTGTTATTCGCCAAACATTTTATATCGAATCTTTGAAAACAATGTTGAATCGGGATGTTAAAAGGTTAAGCATAACATTTTTTTTGGTACAAATAAAGAGAACCTTTATTGTGAAACAGATACACACCGTATACAACAAGGCCCCAACTAAATCCGCCCCATAACATTCAATAGCCTTTATTGAAGCTACCTTTTGATTTCATGTTTAGGTTCATCCAACTTCATCAAAAGTACATCTTCCCTTCCTAAATAGTCATTTTGACCCACATGACCACCTGGCCAACCTTTCTTCAATTCATTGGAACAAAGAACAAGGAAAAAATGAACTACAATGGACGTACATATAAAAAGATGGCCATTGATTTTATTACATGTTACCTATAATATTTAAACCAACGTAGGTTCGTCACCAGATGCAGGTTCC